>OX344755.2:26095051-26695051 GCA_947034885.2 Thuidium tamariscinum | reverse complement strand
TGCCGCCATCTCCTTGGTAGCGGCCTCGTTGTCCCTGAGAACAAGGAGCTCCGCCTTCAAACCGTCAACTTCCTCCTGAAGTTTCCGGTTTTCCTCCTCCAACTTGGCGAGATCCGCAGGCGAGGCGATGCAATTCCCTACCACGGTCGGAAGAGTATGATCCGGTTTGCCATTGACCATCCCCGCGATGTTCTCCAGGACGATCCGCTTGACCTCCCAATCCGCTCGGATGTTGCACAGGATTTCCGTCAGTTGCAGGAACGGATCACTGGGATCCGTTTCCTCTGCTGCTGGTTCGGCCTGACCTGGTTCGGATGGTCCCGCTCTGCCTTTCGTTCCCGGATTGTGTCGGACCGGAGGAGATCCCCTCGTGTTCGGCGGTGTGGTCTTCTGCTGCTTCACGAGCGGAACTTCCGGTTCCTCTCTCTTATCCGAGTCCTCCCGCTCTGTCTCGGACTCGGAGCTCTCCTCATCATCCGTTGACGTCTCCCCGTACGTCAAGACTATCTTCTGGGTGTGCCACGTCTTCTCTTCCGTATCCGAAAGGAGCTGTAGATGGTGGTAGAGGTGGAAGAGGTAGGGGGAGATCGGAGTTGCCCTACTCCCTCCGAGGTTCTTCAGTAACCGGGTGATCAGGTCCTGTATGATCCGGCCCCAGTCCACTTTCCGGTCTCCGATCAGCGCACCGAAAATGGTGTTGGCCAGGCCGATCGTGATCCGGGTTGGTTTCTCCGGATGAAGGACCGGAAGCAGAAACTTCAACAGGCGCCTATGCCTGTCTTCGTTGCAGTCCATGATCCGGTATCCGTCCTTCGGGTGAGGGGTGCCACTAATCTTGTTTTGGAGGAAGTCTACCTTCCTCCCGGCCGATCCGTGCCCCTGGTGTTTGAACCCGTATACGGCCCTCCAGTGCGCCTCCGTCCATTTGTGCGGCATTCCCCGCGCCGTGTTGTCGAACTGATTCGACACCTTGCCCTTCAGCTCCTTCACCATCCGCTCCTCCTTGAAACCCCAGGGTATCTCTACTAACCCTAGACACCCCATTACGGTTAAGTCCGCCATCAAGTTGCTTTTCTCCGGCTTTGTAGAAGGGATGAGTGGAACTACTTTCTTCAGCTTTATCCCTGAGGGTGGGGGTGTAGTGGACTCGGTTCTCTTCCGGCGTAGCTGCGGCATGGCAACTATCCGGAAAACTACCTCACTCCTCTCCTAGCCGCACGTCCCGTTCCTCACACACACTCACAACACAAATACAAAAGTAATCTGCCCGTAATAACCACCTGCACATATACACACACACTCCTCTCCACACACCAACGTCTCAGCGCACAGTCTGAAACCCGCGCCGCTGACAACTGCCCGCTCTGACAAAACACCCGCTGCTAATACTGACAGCCGCGTCACAGAAAATTGCGCCACCAAACACGCGCGAAAAACCAACTCACAGAAAAGGCGGAAAACGCTGAGGGTTGAAAAACACACAACGAAGCGCCTGAGAGCAAATGGGCCAACTGAAAATGTCAGGCCTTATATACTTTCCAGAAATGGATCCGGTATTCCGTTCCTGATCATCCGTTCCCGTTCTCATCCGATCGGTCCAAGTCCGGAAATCATCCGTTCCGTTCTGGGACTGAATCCGGATAGAATCCGTTCTGTAGGGTCCGGAATTTTTCCGTTCCGGTATTCCGTCGTAATAAACCGGAATTATTCTGCCACCGGTCTCTACAACATTATCTGGTACTACTTCTGGATCTTACCCGTTCCCTGAACAAATCCGGTTGCTAAATTTTCGACTTTCCGCTCCATACTGACTTTAAATGGAAAGATCAAAAATATGTCTTGCCACAGCGGACGACCAGTTCGGTCGGGGCGGACGGCCTAGTCGGTCGGGGCGGACAGCGACTTCGGTCCAGGCGGACTGACCGTGCATAAACATATACAGGAAGGTCTACTTCATTTACGAATTCTTGCTGTCACATGGAAAAAAAATCCCCTACTGCTGCCATCTTTGACGCCTTCCCTAGGGCTCAAAAATTATTATTTTTACATTTAATTTTCTGCACAAGATCGTCTCTATGTTAATAACACATGCGTCAAAATTCAAGGCCAAAAGATTTGCCCAGAAAAAGATATTTCAAAATCTATGTACAATCGTACATGTGTGGTTGTGACTAAAATTCCAATGCTACCAACTTTGACACCCTCCCAAAGAAGCAAAGATTGAGAAATTAAAATTTGGCCATGAAATTCTTGGCATGAGATCATCTCTATGTTGATAATATGTATGCCAAATTTCAAGTTCTAAGGATTTGCTCATAGAAAGCAACTTCAAATCTACCAACGGAAGTAGTTCTTAGAAATTATTTCACAACTATACATGTTTACTGAAAATAATATTTTATTGAAAACACCTTTAGTGTTTACCCATAAATATCCAAGGCCTATTTTGAGCTTCGACGAATTTGTTCAAATTTAACAAACAACAAACATTTTTATAAGTTCTATATTTCTTTTTTTGCATGGTAACCGTGCCAATTGAAACTAGGCATATTAGAGATCATATACAAGAACAAAACAAATCAAAATCAATTAAGAATTCAAAGATTATAATAGGCAATCATAATTTCTTACATCCAATACCATGCCTCTAATACCATACATTCCACATCAAAAAGTATTGTGCATAGTCAATACGTACATTGACTAATTGATACATACATAAATAGATAGATAAATAATTCCATATATATGTTCATATTAAAAACTGATAATAACTCAAAGCATATTCCGTGCACGTTTACCTAGTATTGCTCTATCCTTCTAAAATACACATCACCATCTAACCATCCATAGTCCATACAATACAATGGTTCAATCAAAAACTCTTATAAGACGTATAGGTCCATGTCTACTTTGTTTTACTACTACTACCCTCTCCCGAAGCACGAGACGATTCATCTTTAGTGCGTCGAGCTGCACTTCTTAGACTTTCTCGACGAGCTTGGGCCTCAGGGCTAGCTAGCCGTGCGGATTTGTTAGTCCGCTCAACTATTTTGAATGCTTCTGCCGTGTCCACTGTATAATCATCATCATCTTCCAACTTCCGTTTCTTCTCTCTTTTGGGAGTCAAATCCACAGACCTCAACTTCAAGGCTGACAAAGTAGACTGCAATCGAAGTAAGACCTCCTCTACCACTTTGTTGGCCACTTCAAATGAGAATTCATTCAATGACTTTTCGGTCATACATCCTTCGAATAGAAGTGTCCTCCACTGCTTTATGATTTCCCCAACCCGCCGGTCAAACGCCTCCACCACCTCCACCATTGGTTCGCTTGTGTTCCATTCCGTATCTATGTCCACGGAAGCACGATATTCGGCAGCTTCTTCCAGCTTTGACAACAACAAGGCCCGACCTATCAAACCGTGGTCGTATGACGCATATTGTTCCTTGAATTCTTCTGAATCCTCCACGGCAACCCATTCTCCATCTTCCGTTTTCTCCACGTGCTTCTCTGGAAACCGGAAGAACTTTTTACGTTGCACGCTCCAATGCCCCCCCATGTTGCGACAAAACAATTCACGACCCTCATCATCGTCAATTGAACGGGCACGTATTTCCACCTCGTTCGTTTGGGTCATCCAATTGAAAGCATCCACTGGACCACGGACGTCATCGTACAATGCATGCCTCCGTTCTGTTGGGTTCCATTGTAGAGGTTTTCCCCAATGCTTATAATTCACAAATTCGTATGGCCCTTGGTCCAATGGAAGGGTCCACCTGTTGTATTCCTGGCCGGGGGGCATAACATCCAAGAGTCCAAACAATTCATAAAACCTAGGACTCAAAGGAGAACGACATTCGGCACAAACCGAGCTAAACATTGATGCTTGAATGATGCACCGCACGTGAAAAGTGTGGCCACAATGGCCCAAGGTTATGGCTCCTTCAGGTCCAAAACCGTATTGGCAAATTGTACAAATACCATCCAACATTTTATGACCTGCATCAAAATTATGCATAACACGCTTCTCCTTGTTGTTGATGTGTGCTGAAAGCGTTTGGTAAGGGACCCATCCTTCCTCTACTTCCAAGGCCCAATTGATATTTCCACCCTCCGTTTTCTTTGTGTGGTTCAAGCGCTCCATCATAGCATCTGTGTTTCCCCAACATGTGATTGAAGCACTCTCAATTGGATGGCGATCCACCTCGCTCTCGAACTTCTTCAAATGTTTCTCGACGGCATTGCATTCATCGTTACCCTTCAATGCAATCGTACGAAGCTTGTTCATTTCTCGAGCTGCTAATAAGGGTGGGTCTTGAACTTTTTGTACCCATCCCAACCAACGAGACTCCGATCCGCTCCTAGGCAAATATTCATCCATGGCCTGCACTCGTATCATTTGATCCAACTTGGATTGAAGAAGGGCTTTTTCGGCATTGGACTGGTCCAATTCTTTTTGCAAGTCAAGCCAACTTTTACGGCCAATCGGCAAAGTTTGTTGGTCTGACTCGATATGAGCTTTGCCCTTGTCCATTGGAAGAGAGAGTTGATCGCTACCTTGAGTCCCTTGACTTGGCTCAATACATTTCAATGATTCCTCCATCCTTTGCATCCTTTCCTTGAGTTTATGTTCTTCTCGTTCACTGTTGAGCACAACCTTCAACCGTATAATTTCTCTTTCACTTTCTTTTAGCTCCTCCCTCAATTGAGCGTGACTTTCTTCACAATGAATCGCGGACGTGAGAATTGGTAACATTTGATCGGTGAAGTGCAAGAAAGCCGTCGCACCGCTCAATAGTGTAGGAGCTAGGGACGCTAATTCATCGGCAAACGCACCAACCCTTGGAGCCAATTCATCTATCCACGTGGCAGTTCTTGTCAATGCCAGAGCGGCATGTGGAAAGTCAGCGGGTTGATATACTTTCTTCGGTGGAGTACTGCTTTCCGGCTCGTTCTGCTGAGTCCGTTGCTCAAATGGAAACAAACGTTCTTCGACTGTCTTCCACTTGATACTAAGGTCAAGCAAGCCTTCCAAATGCGGAATCTGTGGCATTGCAATAAGATTCTTGAAGCTAGTCGAGTCTAAACTTGACAAATGTGGATACTTTTTTATAAACTCATATGTATCCACTGTTACATGGTGGAAGCAGCATTGGGTTCTTGCACATTCGTTCTTGACAGGTCCTCTTGAATGATTGGAGTACACAATGGGCTCTCCGATGTTGGCAACTGTGGATTTGGAGTTGCATATCCCAAACTATCTAAAACACCGCTGTCTACATAATGTCCAATTGTGACATTGGCCCCGGCAACCTCTTCGTCCGTGGGGTCCGTCTTTGGAGGAGACGGGCCACCATTTTTGTTGACGAGGTCTTCCCGGTTGGGAGATTTGTTTTGGTCATTCACATGAACCGCAGAAACGTTCATAACGTTGGATGTCGTCTCCCTCGAATCCAATTGCGGTTTCGTACATGCGCTTGCTGAGGCCACCGTTGTAGGCGTTGTTGGATTCTGTAAGATTGGTTGTACCCTCTGCGCCGTCTGCGGCCACGAATCGGGAATATCCTTTTGATTTTGTTGCAGGAGTAGAGGATTCTTCTTTGTTGTTGGGAATGTGCTCCAATCCACCTTGCGTTTCAATCTCAGTTCTGCATACACCATGGACACCAAGCTGTAGTTGATGTACCCTTTAGACATTGGTTTAGGGCCAAACATGGCCCCCCACACCTCTGTCGCTCGATGGACAAAGTGCGGGTCAATGCAACTGTGTGGTTTACAGTTGAAATCCGCAGTCTGGCGTGCGTGTGCATCCCGAGGCCACAACTTGTTGATGTGGTACATTTTAACCAGGGTTGTCATAACGGACGAGTCAGGGTCACCGGACGGACGGGCGAGGCGGACCGGATGGCTCCATTTTTCAAAGTAGTGGGATTTTTTTGGGTTGACACGTCAGCTTCGAAAACGAGATCCAGGGCGCGGACGTCTCCGTCAGGGCGCGAACTTCACCGTAACAGTGTCAAGGCGTGGACGCATATAGGAAGGGCGTGGACTTCAACGTCAACTTCAGGGCGGGGACGTGAGACAGGGCGGGGACGTGAAAAATGACAAGGCGCGGACGTCAACTTCTTTCTGCTTTTGCAATTGGAGTTCTCAGAATTTTGAGGCATGCAATATACCATTGGAAAGGTATTCAAAATACCTTTCCAATGGTATATTACACGCCTCTAAATTCTCAAAACTCCAATCACAAATTGGAAAACAAATCTACTACTAAAATCCACTATGCAGAGAGTCCATGAGCAGGCGCGGACGCAAGGCCGGGCGGGGACGTCAGGGCGGGGACGCAAGTCTGGGCGGGGACGCTAGGGCGGGGACGCAAAGACGAGCGCGGACGCTAGTGCGCAGACGTCAACTTTCTTCTGCTTTTGCGATTGGAGTTTTGGGAATCTGGGGGCGTGAAATATACCATTGGAAAGATATTTTGAATACCTTTCCAATGGTATATGACACGCCCCCAGATTCTCAAAACTCCAATCGCAAATTGAAAAACAAATCTGCTGCCAACATCTAGGGCGTGGACGCGAGGCAGGGCGGGGACGTCAGGGCGCGGACGCGAGGCAGGGCGGGGACGTCAAGGCGCGGACGCGAGGCAGGGCGAGACCACAAACTGCGTGGGTGTTTTCAAATGGCCTTGGCCTTGGGATTCCTCTTCTTCACTAAACCCGCCCCCCCAAAAGGCCACATTAATTACTGTCAACTCATTTGTGCACGGTTGACTAGATCTCCAAGTACATGGAGGTCAAATGGACACATTAAGAACTCCACCTACCAACTACAACTTGCACAAGGGTGGAGGCCTTTGAGAGCTAAGTGCATTTCTCTTTCTTGTGGCCTAATTCCTCAAATCTTCTTTCTCACAAGACCATGGATTCTTCATTCTTGAATTGAATCTTTGGGAACTTGGAGGGTAAAATAGTTCTTTTGTTTGTATTTGTTTTCCTCAATTTGATTCTTGAAGGCTTTGGATGGGGTTATTAGAGGGTGATGTAGCCCTTGCTATTTATTTATACCAAAGCTTGGATATGTAGGTTATTTTTTGACTTTCTCTTATAGTAGTTTTACTTAATTATTTATTGTGTAAATTCTAAAGAAGGGATTTAGTGAAGGGCGCGTCTTTTTCCATTGCTTTTTTAAGTAATTTGAATGAATGGTTTTTTTTAAAGTGTCCCTTTAAAAGTTTTGGTATTGAGTTGAAAATTGAAGTAGCAAGGTGCTTGGATAGAAACAAGACATAGAAAGGTAGGCCCCAAAATTATGAATGCATGCCTTTTCCAATCCTTTTAAAGATTGAGGTAGGCGAATTATTTAATATGGCCATTTCAGCATCATGGACTTCTAGATTTGGTCTCTAGTACAAATATTACCTCGCAACATGAAAGTAATTTTTTGATTTTAGGGAGAAGAAGAATCTCATTGCCCCAAGTCCATTGAAAAGGATTGTGAAGGTTTCTTCTATACTTTTATCCATTAATGCTAAAGCTTATACCTAGCTTTGCTTGATTCAAGTTATTGTTTGAATAGAAAAGAAGGAACAAGACGAGAGGCACTTGAATTATTTTATTTAATGGATTGAATTCATTTAAATTTTTCTTTGAATGGAAAGAAAGATTATATGTTGCCTAAGTTTGGTTCAACATCTAATTGTGAATATAAAAAGGATGAAACTAAAGTGGAGGCATTTTAATCATTTAAATTTATTTCTTTGTATCATAGAAATCAATGTTATTTCATATTCTAGATAACAATACAATTAATTGTGTCAATAGGATAAATGGAAAATATTAGTTTTACCTAATTTTTATCTTTCTTCTTGCAATTGGGAGAAAGGTTGTCTTTTATTCAAGCTAAACTCAACTCTCAATAGAATTTTATTGAAAAGAAAGAAAAGAGCTATTGAATTTAAGTTAAGAGTATCTAAGACTTTCCTTTGAAAATTTGGAAAAAAATTATATCCATTGTGACCTTCAAGGATTGAGATATACTAAAATTGTGTGATTAATCCTTCATTCAATCATTAAAAAATTAAATTCTAAATTCCCTTCAACAATATAAATGCTACATGGAAAGAAAAATGGGGAGAGAGTGCCCTTGGTCCCCATTGTATCATTTTTTAAGACATTCATCCAAAAACACAAAAATTCCTCAAGAACTAAAAACTCTACTTCAAGATTTTAAGAAATACAACAAAGTCACCTCCTCCTCTCTTCCAAATCCCTCCTTCATGCATTCAATAACTAAATGAACAATCCCTAGGGGAACTCAATTGTACACCGCCCTAAAATAAATGAAGAACAAGGGCCTCCACTATTATTAATTAATTCTTCACACTTTCTAAAGTAAAATAAAGAAATGGTAAGGGAAAAAAAACCATTCATTCAAATTACTTAAAAAAGCAATGGAAAAAGACGCGCCCTTCACTAAATCCCTTCTTTAGAATTTACACAATAAATAATTAAGTAAAACTACTATAAGAGAAAGTCAAAAAATAACCTACATATCCAAGCTTTGGTATAAATAAATAGCAAGGGCTACATCACCCTCTAATAACCCCATCCAAAGCCTTCAAGAATCAAATTGAGGAAAACAAATACAAACAAAAGAACTATTTTACCCTCCAAGTTCCCAAAGATTCAATTCAAGAATGAAGAATCCATGGTCTTGTGAGAAAGAAGATTTGAGGAATTAGGCCACAAGAAAGAGAAATGCACTTAGCTCTCAAAGGCCTCCACCCTTGTGCAAGTTGTAGTTGGTAGGTGGAGTTCTTAATGTGTCCATTTGACCTCCATGTACTTGGAGATCTAGTCAACCGTGCACAAATGAGTTGACAGTAATTAATGTGGCCTTTTGGGGGGGCGGGTTTAGTGAAGAAGAGGAATCCCAAGGCCAAGGCCATTTGAAAACACCCACGCAGTTTGTGGTCTCGCCCTGCCTCGCGTCCGCACCCTGAAGTCCCCGCCCTGCCTCGCGTCCGCGCCTTGACGTCCCCGCCCTGCCTCACGTCCGCGCCCTGACGTCCCCGCCCTGCCTCGCGTCCACGCCCTAGATGTTGGCAGCAGATTTGTTTTTCAATTTGCGATTGGAGTTTTGAGAATCTGGGGGCGTGTCATATACCATTGGAAAGGTATTCAAAATATCTTTCCAATGGTATATTTCACGCCCCCAGATTCCCAAAACTCCAATCGCAAAAGCAGAAGAAAGTTGACGTCTGCGCACTAGCGTCCGCGCTCGTCTTTGCGTCCCCGCCCTAGCGTCCCCGCCCAGACTTGCGTCCCCGCCCTGACGTCCCCGCCCGGCCTTGCGTCCGCGCCTGCTCATGGACTCTCTGCATAGTGGATTTTAGTAGTAGATTTGTTTTCCAATTTGTGATTGGAGTTTTGAGAATTTAGAGGCGTGTAATATACCATTGGAAAGGTATTTTGAATACCTTTCCAATGGTATATTGCATGCCTCAAAATTCTGAGAACTCCAATTGCAAAAGCAGAAAGAAGTTGACGTCCGCGCCTTGTCATTTTTCACGTCCCCGCCTTGTCTCACGTCCCCGCCTTGTTTAGTTGTGTCCGCGCCCGTGGTGTCTAGGTGGCATGAATTTAAATCCACGTGGATTTTTTATTACCTTTTAAAAAAGTCAACTATGTGTTGACCCTATCCAGGGTTGTTTTGTCGAACATATTTTTGGGTTTAGGTGTCGTGTACGACGTCCAATGTCGCGTGTCACGATGACAACTTGTTACGAAGGGCGTCCCACCTCGTCGCGAAAGTCCATTTTCAGCAGCTCAAAAACATGAAAATCTTACTATTACTATGAACCTAAATGAAGAATGTAATATGTATTCATAAAATTGAAACACTTAATTGAAACCCAACTTATATATGTGAAAATTTTAAATTTCTAATGATTTATTTTTAAGTCAACTTGATTTTTAGTCAATGACACGTCACGAGGGCTCTACTAGACATTGCATGACGTCTGTCTGTCGCGATGTCGCAATGTCCGGCAGAACAACCCTGACCCTATCGGACGGGCGAGAGCTCTATCGGACGGACGGGCGAACCGGACGTCCGCCCGGTATGACAACCCTGATTTTAACGTATTGCTTACATAGTTTGGAGGTCCAATAATCTGCGGTCTCATTTTCCCAACCGCTCTCTGCTATGATGTTCGGATCGTCAAAAATTTCATAGTGTAGTCCATGTGTAGTCCCCTTCACTTTATTTCTCTTTTTCTGGTCACCTCCTGAATTCATCCCATCAGTACCTGCACCGCTGTCTGTAGCCATGATAGAGAATCCAAATTTACAAGCCCTTGGAAACCGTCAATTTTGTGAACCGGAGGGTATGAAACGTGTCTTCGTAATACAATCGGTCAAAGCTTCGACGTGAAAAAGTAATGACCCCTTCTCTCCGCCAAGTAGGAGCAACTAGCACCACGCACTCACACGTGGCAATAAGCAGCACATCCGACTTGGGTCACTTCGTGAGGAGAGAAGAAGTGAGGGAAAATGAAGGGGCCGTCCGACCCTATACCCGTTCGCCGTCAGACCTAGACAGGTCCGGCACCGGACCGGCGGACGGCCAATGCGGACCGTCGCCGGACGGGGCGTCCGCCCGGACCTCCGGCGTCCGCATGGGGTGGTCCGCCCGTCCGGCGGACGTTGGGCGGTCAGCCGCCCCGCCGACCATGCGGACGTTCGATGGGCGTCCGCTGTGCCGACCGCCCAGTGTCCGCCCTTCGGACCTTCCCGTCCGCCTTGATGACCGACTGGGTGTCCGACAAAGGCGTCCACCCTGCCGATCGCTCAGATTTAGAAGTCCAAACTGAACCTAGGATTCGAGAAGTGAAAAGTCCACATTGGATTCCACAAGTCCAAACTGAACATTGGGTTCTCCAGAAGTCATATTTAAAGCTTGAGCCCTTAAAGGACCGTCAATATACTTTCACCAAAACTCCAAAGCACTCCAATTGCCTCCAAAAATTGCCATTTCAAATACAAGTACAAAAATCTTTGGAAAACAACTTTTTTTGACATATCTCATCGTAGGATATTGTATTATATAGCATCAAAAGCATGTCAGTGGTAAAAATTTCAAACATTTCCATTTTCCACCGAGTGGATTGGAAGATATAAGCATTCAAATGAACTGAAACCATTTTTTTTACGCTGCGAAAGCCAAAAAGCAAGGCAGCTACACTTCCCAAGCTCACATTTCTATGAAAAAATGACCTAAATGGTCGTGCTTCTTTGGATTTGTTTTCCTATAGAAGTTGGGCACATGCTTAAAAATTTTCAAATCATTTGGAATAGTACAACGTATAGGAAAAAAATAGTAAATACGTAGTAGTAGAGAATGATAAAACGCACTACATTATTTACAGTTGAAATATGGAATTGAAAATTCCCAATCCCAAATTTCCAATGGTTGCAAATTTGAAATGTTGTAATAATGTATCTACATCCTACGATTTTATTTTCGTCCAAAAATATTGGAAGTTGGGTAAGATAAAGGATTTCAAAGTTTATTTTAGAGTAGGAAATCCAAAATTACCCGGAAATAGAAAATCCACATCACTTTTGACTCATTCATCAAAATGGAATGATTCAAAACTTCATGCGTATCCAGAACTCTAGAAAATTAATTTTTGGAATTCTTGTTTATGAAATAAGTGATTTTCTATCATTTGCATGAAATGCCCTGTTACAAAAAAAAAATAACATATTAGGCTATAACCTTTGACCGGTGTTTTCAAATGCCATGAAAATTTGGTGCATATGACAAATCTTCCTCGCCCCCACATTGGTCAATTGACTCAATTCCATTCGAATTTTAGCCTCAAATCTGGATATCCCCGCTCATAAGTACTAAGTAGTAGGTACCTACCCAAAATTTCTATACATCCCAAAAAAAAAGTGCGGGCTTCTAGGGGTAAAAATGGGAAGGGTTGGAAAAAGCATCCAATGTTCAATGTATTGTGTATGTGTGAAATTGAGTTTCATTCTGCACATTAAAATTTTTAAAGAAAGTAAGTCCTCAACCCTACACCCTATCCGAATAGCATCGACGTCCACTTTGGTAGAGTGTAGACAAGCCCAAACCCTAAACCTTAAACCCTAGAACCTAAACCCTAGTTTCTTCATCATTTTTGCATTATGGAAATATGGGGGTCATATAAAATAATAAATAGTGAAAAGAAATTGATGAATGATTCAAGGATCCAACACATTATTAATTTAAAAAATGTATGCACCCTACTTTAATAGAGAAAACATATACTCTTTACATATTTCTAAATGCAAACCAGTAAGGCAGTAAGGGGTAAAATCATTTGAAGTACACTCCTTCATATTTACATTCACTTAGATTGAAATGAAGGATTCTATAAAAACCCACATTTTGAAATCCTTTTTCAAGTATAATTGCATCATTTTCAAATTTCACTCATCCTCTAATGCAATCATGAATGTCACCATCTTCCAATTGTAGAATTGTAGAAAGTATGGTGATACATTTATCTAATTTGTTTAGAAATTGTTATATTAGGCCCTTACAAGTTACAACTTCAGAGTTCAGAATGTCTTGCAATAAAATATGGTTATGAAATATAAATCTCTCCCTTTATTGTTAACCCTTGAAGGACCAAGGCGTTTTTTTATTACAAACCACTCAGAACTGTCATTTTTGCTGCGTTCACTATAAGAAAACCAAGAAAATACTTTTCTTCGGATCTAACCTTAGGATCTTGTACTTTACTTATCTAGGAAAAAGTAGCAAAAATATCAGATGACTTTGATCGCTACTCGTGGAATTTTTTGGAACTATGGAGCACGGAGAATGGACCTTGAATTAAAAGTTTTGAAGGAATTTGAAGAACTTGGATGGGAGTTGAAAGTCTAAGACAAAAATTTCAAGAAAAATAGGCTTGATTTTCATTAATCAAAAAATGGTTAAGTACAAGTAAGTCCAAGATTGAAAGAAAAACTAAATCATTAATAGCTCTAACATGGGATTGAAACACAATAATCTCAATGGTGAGATTGTTCTAGTTTTTTCAACCCCCCGTCTCTTATTTTCAATATTTTGAGTTCATTGGATCATAGATGTTGTTATTGGGAATCAATTGTGAAAGAAATTACATTCCATGGAAGTTAATCAATTTTTTTATCTTCTGAAGAAGATCTTAAAAACTAAAAACGAGGATCGAATTTGAAATTTTAGCCCGCAGGTACTACCACAAATCCCATGTTTCCCCACAAGGGCCAAAAGTGAATGATCCTTTAGGATTCCAACTTTCAATTGGAATTTCATTAAATTTGAATATTCCTTTGTCAATTGTCATAGAAGGTGTGTTACTATGTTTGGAACAATTTGAATCACCTGAATTTCAACAAATGATATTGACAATTTCCAATATTTAAGACTAGTATCATTATAATTTCCCAGAATTACAAATTCTTCCAAAAGAATTTAATTTTTGTTGAAATTGAAAACGTACTATGGTAATATAAATCATTCCTCTCTATCAGGTCCTAAGGTGAATTTTGGATACATATAATTTGAACATTGAAACCTAAAGTCATAGTTATTCCATGAAGTGTTCAAATTTCCCAAAACGCATGCAAATTGCAAAGAGAATCTAGCATTTCTTTCTGATTTTCGAGAAGATTTAACATCAACTTGGCTCGTTTCAGAACCTAAACTAGTGTAAACTGCTTACTCAATGAATTTCAAGAATTCAAGTATCGATGTAAGGTAGAAGCACCCATTATTTTCAGTATATCCATAGTTTGACCTTAGAGTTTCTTACAAAGTGTCCCCACCAGGGTTTTCTTGTCGGACATATTTTTGGGTTTTAGTGTCGTGTTGGACATCTGACGTCGCGTGTCGCAGGTGACAACATGTCGCTACCCCGTCGCAGCCCGTCGAGTAAGGTAAAAAAAAATTACCCTATAGTAAATGGATTTGGCATACGTGGCAGGCTTTGGACAATGACGTGGAAAGGGTTTAAGGCGCCTGCGGGTGAAGAGAGGGCGACCGCGGGTACCAAATGCAGGGCGACTGCGGCTTTAGGGCGACCTCGGGTGCGGGTTCCCGTGGGCGACATCGGGTGCGGGTTCCCGTGCGCGACCTCGGGTGCGGGTTCCAGTGGGCGACCTTGGGTGCAGGTGGCCGTGGGCGACCTCGGGTGTGGGTTCCAGTGGGCGACCGCGGGTCCTAGAGGACTGCGAACTCGGGTGAGGGGCGACTGCGGGTTTAGGGTGGCAATGAGATTTCTACTTCATGCACCAAGACTTAGGGGAAAAAACATTTTTTTAACACATGCAACCTTAGGATCTTATATTCTTATAGTAATCTTGTTTGAAAAGATATAGAAAAACTTTCAGAATTTTCCACCATACAGATTGCAACATATTTCCATTTCAAGTTACAAATTTTTTTTTTAACAATGCTAAAATACTGGAAGCTACACTTCACAAGGTTACACTTGTATGAAAAAAAAGTTCAAATTGCTTGATACACTTTGAATTCATCCTTAAAGGCAAGTTGGCTACGTGCTCAAGAAATTTCAAATCATTTAGAATTGTCAATTGTACAACGTATAAAAGATTATAATAACTAGAAAGAAGTAGAAAAGAGCTAAAATACCAAATTGTGAACAATTGATTCATAGAATTGGAAAATGCCAATCCCAATGGTTAAAATATTATAATAAACAATCTACACCTACTATTTCTTTATTATTCCAAATGTAAAAAACTAAATTTAATAAAGGATCAAGAACTGCTTCTTTTGTAGTGTAGAGATTCTATAACTAGTCACAAAATACTCCTACTAAAACTCGACATAACTTTTGACTCATTGATCAAAATCAAATGATTCAAAGCTTTGCACTTAGGTAGAAATCTAATAAACCAATATCAATGTTTTACTTCTTATAAAAATTATTTTTAAAGAATTTTTTGTTTCTACCCGACTACCCGTACTATCCAGTATCCACCAATTAAATGAATTAAAGAAGTGACATATTATGCCATAACTTTTAAAACATGTTGTCAAAAGCTATGAACATTGTTGGGCCTCAAAGCTACTCATTGGACACATATTGTTTGAAAATTTCGAAAGAATATAATAAAATCTCCATTCATAGTGAATAGCCCAAAATTGCCAGGTTGCTAAAAAATGGTGTTTGAGTGGGTAGAGATTAATTGGCCCTATCTATTAATCTACTCTTGATTTAAAAGATCCCAAATGATTCTCAAGGATTTACACTTAGGTACTTCTAAACCTTGTTCAAAACCATTGGAAGTGCTACAAAATCATAATGAGTTCCCTACTATATAATTCTGAACAATGAAGGATGAGAATTTGTAACTCATTTCTTCTTCTCCAATTCAAAAACGGATGTCTAAGGACTTTACATTAATGAAATACAAATCAGTAGTACTCAAAATCAAAATAGTGATAATAAACTCATAACTTATGTATTATCATTATACTTCAAAGAGTCTACAAAAAAAGATTTGTCTACGTTGCTATTTTGAAATTGCCTACTACCATCAACTAATTACTTTCGAATACAAATAATAATATGGATTTATGTGAGTCTCGCTATAACATGTATAATTATCTAATGAAGCACTACAAAATGCTCACACATAAGGTACTAGCCTATAAACTTCTACTTCTAATCTTCAATACAAAACATTTGTCGAAGATCTTTATAATACTTTTTTTTTCTCAAGACTGCTAGTTGCACATTTAATCACTTGGTGAAAAATCCGAATCACCCTCAACTTCATCGACATTAGGGTCTGTTTCTCCATTTGACTCGCCACTGCCTCTATTGCCATCCGAGCTTTCATTCTCGTCATCCTCTCTCAATATTGGCTCAGCTTGTATTTCACGTTCTACCTCTGAGTGCAAATTTCGCACCTGAACATCTATACCTCCTACATTTTCAACTCGTACTAACCATTTTGTAGGCCTCGTTGCATCTGTAGTGCCATCAATAATAGATAAAGGAGGCCGACCTCCAGTACTTGATTGCCCAACTCTTTGCGTAGAGCCCTCCACCGCCATGTTATATTTGTGAACAACATGGTTAGCACGTTTTGGATTCCCTTGTGTCCTTTCATCAACCCTTCTAATATGCCGTCGTTTCCCTCCGGTATTGCGTGTATACGCTTCCAATGATGATTTTCCGGGGAGTGACATTGATGTCACTTGGGTAGGTTGTGGAGCAGATTGTGGTACTACTTCCGTAGTGGATGGTATTGGAGGCACCCTTCTTGAAGGACTTGGAACCGACCTTCTCACTGTAGCTGGAGTTGAGTTCCTGCGAGGATTTCGATATATGACACTGTTCAATGGCGCATCTGAATCATATTCCAAAGCTGTTGTAGTTTGGGTGGTTGATGGATTCATCGTTTTGGAAATTGGAATCCCCGTGACATCTCCCTGCTGGACGGGAGCTTCTTCTTCTTCTTGTTCACTTCCCACGCTAGCTTGTCCAACATTCAAAGGATTCCTTGAATCACTCAAAGGAATACGTGTTGGTACTGGAGATCTCTCTTGAGAATGTGATGGTGGCATTGGATGAGCCACGTTTTCGTTGTTATCAACAGGAATTTCCCCCACATTTGATGGTGCATTTGGTGACCACACTCCATTCCACACATGGGCACGGTCAGCCTCCGGAGAACGAAAAAGTTCTTCATCAATGGAATTGTTCCGATCATCGCCACCCGCATATGTTTCTCGAGTAGGGTATTCAGGCAAACTCGGTCGTGGGGGGATCATTGCATTCCAAGGATTATTACGCAAGCGATCCTCTTCTTCTCTACGGATTACATTGGCTTCATAATAATCAAAACCAATCTCTTCATCTGATGCAGAATGCAAGGGCTCGTCGTCCTCTTCCTCACTATCTCCTCCATCAAGATACTTCTCATAAAAGAGGGCAGGGTTGTGTCCACGTTTTTCACGTTCCAATTTACTGTTGGTGTAGATATAGACCAAATCTTCTGCCTTGGATGTGGTTAGGCGGTTCCGCACTTTGCTGTGCACAAACGAATACATGCTCCAATTCCTTTCGCATGAAGATGTTGAGCACGTCAAGCCTAGAATTCTCTTTGCAATCTTCGGAAGAGCATTACCACCTACTCGATTCCACCATTGATGAGGCAATAAGTTGCATTGAGTAATATCAGGAGCCTCTTCTAAAGGGTCGAATGGACCTGTCTTTTCTTCAAATTGCGTCAACTCTTGCATTGCCTCCAGCACTGACACTCCTAATGTAGGGGCCAATTTTTGAATGACTCGATTTAAAGCTCGCTTGGCACTGCCATCATCTTGAATGTCTGCTACATCCACCAAAAATGGATTCAATAGGGCACCAGCATAGTGGAGGTCTGTTAGCATTAACTTCCAACGAGCATCAAACTTCTTCTCGTAGCGTGTTGCAACGTCCGGTGTCAAAAGAAAAGGAGGCTCCCTAAGAGAATATACATGCTTTTTCAAGTCTTTCATGATTATCCAAGCTTTTGGCATTGCCAGGATTTTTCCATCGAAGTGCCGTAGAGCAATGAGCACGGGCTCTACCATGTGCAAGAAATTCTTGCATCTTATCCAAAACCCTTCCAAATGAATGTTCAATCGAACATCTTTTGCTCTACGCATCATCATACGTCCATTTTGTCTGACATTCAAACTGAACTCGAATGCCATATACCCCTCGTCTGCGATCACCATGTGCAAAGCTTGCTTGCATTCCACTAATCGGTCTATCATGAGAAAATTGGTAGCGAAGCGTGTTGCTCCTGGAAGTCTCAATACCTTCTTCGGTGACCATTTCCGAAAAAGAGCTAGTGTGAAGTGGTATTTTCGAACGAACTTTACCATTTCCCTACAGTCCTTGACCAAATCCTTCACTCTTTGATCCTTTCCCCAATCCTCCAAAAGTAAATCTAGAATGTGAGCTGCACATCCTTGTTTATACATGTGAGGGTACTTCTCTTCCAAGCTTGTCATAGCTCCCGTCATTACTGGGGCAGTATCTGTGCACATTTGGACAATGTTGGCTGGACCGACCTCTTCTATGTATTTTGTCAACATCTCAACCGTATACCCTAGGTCCTTTTTATGCCCCGTACTGTCCACTGATCCCAAAAAAGTATCCCCGGCTGGACAAACAAGCATCATATTCATCAATGGACGTCTATTGGTATCTGACCATCCATCTGTACAAATAGTTGCATCATATTGGACAATAGAATGTTTTGTCCGCTCAGTGACTACTTTCTTCACCGCTGCCTTCTTCACATCAATCATTTTTGTGCGGATTGCGTTCATTGCGGGTGGGTGATACAAGAATCCAGCCGCTGCAGTTTCTTTCACAGCCTTGATGAAGGCAGGGTGTCGCACAACGTTGAACGCAATGTTAGCCTCGTAAAAGAAAGAGGACCACACCCTATCCAACTTCTGCCTGAGGCCCACTTGTAATGATTCATCCATACTTCTTTGACGAGAAGTTGAAGGGCCACTCCTTGTTCTCTCGACCATAGTTGGAGTAGAATCCACTGAGTCAGGGCCGATAGTCTGACTTTCGTTCAAGCCAATAGGATCCCCACGGCCTCCCACTTCTATGTGCTCTAGTTCTTGAATGATGGATTCACCCTCAACATTGCTTGGGGCACCAACTAATGGTGCCTCATGCATTTCTTCAAAGCTCATGGCTTTAGGAACCGCCCCACCACATGTTAAAAACTTGTTCTTCACAGTCCTAGGGATTTTAGGACAACGCTCTGATGTTGTCGATCCGCCATATCCAAAGTGACTAAATGCCCTCTTCCGTACAAATACTTTGCTCCATCCACAAAATGTACATTTCCGAGGATAAGCCGAATTATTGTCAGGTGTACATGGTATGAACCAAGGATCCCAATCTTTTGTGGCCCTTCATGTATCGCTTGCTCCCTGCCCCCCACCAGGGCCAACCATAGTGAAAATCTAAAAGTGATCTTGGCGCCACAACACTGGATCAATAAAGTAAATAGTGTAAAAGATGTAATGACAAAGCTACCCACTTTGAGTGATTTTAAAAACCTCTCAAAGCAAGGTAGTTGTCCTCCGTTGAATCCAAACATCCGCAGGAAGCTTCTTTCGAAGGTTCAAGTCAAGAGTCTAATCACCAGAGCAAGATGAGAAACTATTGCTTCCCCCAACATATATAGTGCCTCATTCCATTTACCCGCGGTCGCCCCACACGAGACTGCGGGTGAAGGGGCAAACTCTGGAATTTGGAGGGGCGACCGCGGCTAATTTAGCGACCGCGGGTCCACTGGTGAGGCGACCGCGCGTTTAGGGGGGCGACAGCGGGTCCAAAGGGAAGGCGACCTCGGGTCTGGAGGGCGACAGCAGGTCCAAAGGTAAGGCGACCTCGGGTCTGGAGGGCGACCGCGGGTCCAGAGGTAGGGCGACCGCGCATGCCAAATCCGAGTTGGAGGGTTTCCAGGGTTTCCGCGTCAGGCCCTTGGACCTGTTTGGAATTTCTGCTAAAGTCAACAAAAAGACTACTTCATTATGAGCTTCATCAATTTCTTGAGAAATGTAATTGTACAAATTCAAATTAGACATACTAGACATCAATTAGAAAAATCCAATACATCATCATCACTTTTGGATTGAAAGATTATAATGTTTGCTCATGAGGGTGTAAAAATTGTAAAAGTGAGTTCAAGTCTTCTAATCATCTTTTCCCAAGTCAAATCTTAAAAACATTTGAGGAAAAAAAATTAACTAGAATAACCTAAACTGTATAACCCAATCAATTTTTGGCTCAATAAAATGTATTGGACTATTCTTTCAAATGAATTTCGAATGTAATTTTATATCCAAGATCTAGGATATGCAAGTATCATTTCGATGGATACCCTAGTTGAATATCTTAGATAGAAAAATTATAGTCTATTATTTTCAATATAAGCTTAAAGCATACTTCAAAAACTTTCTCCCAAAATGTAGTCTAGTAAAAATAGCAACTTGGTTAGGTTTTATTTAACTTCAAGATTTTGGAAACTCCAAATTGGTATACCCTTGTCTTATAGGGGTTAACCATACATGAGCAAGACTTTTTTTAATCTTCTTGGAATTTGTTCTAAATTGAAGGAAAAATGAACATTTTTATAAGTTATCAAACTCTTGTTCAATGTTACAATAACAATTCAAACAAGATATGTTAAACATTACTTAGAAAAATAAAACACAACAATATCACTTATTGATTGAAAGATTATAATGTTTTATTGTGGAGGTGTTAAAATTCCAAAAGCCTGTCAAACTCTTTGAATCTTCTTTTTACTTGAGAAATCTAAGAATTTAGTCTCCAAAATTTTGGGGTTAAAGTGCCTAACATGCCTAACATCAATCAATTCCAAAATTCTCAAAATACACTCTACAATTTATTTAAACGAATTTCCAACAATCTCATACAAAACAAATTATTTCTTATTTCATTAAGGGTCAATCCAGCTACAGAAGTGATAGATTTGTTACGACTTCTTCAAATTTGAGGATAAAGTTCAAGTGATGTATTGTTTTAAATATTTAATAATTGGATATTTAAACACATGTGTCTCATTTAATACTTGCTTAGAACTATTTAAGAATATAAATGAATTTACTATCTTCTAGTCTATTTTGTATTATTAAATTGATCTATAATTCATCACTGTACAAAAAACAATTGTCCTATACAAACACTTTGGAGATAGAAACAATTATTACACTATTGTATCATGTACAATACAATTTTTTCTTTGGTACATTGGTCATCAATGACATCAAATCAACAAGCAACTATATGTGTTCTCCATTATTGGAATTCTTCTCCAATTTTGAAATTGACATTCAATTTCTTTACAATTTAGAGTCACCTTTTCCTAAAAGGCTCCACATTCATTATTTGGCTTTTCTTTTTTTATTGATAATGAATGAATTAATTAATTTTTTAATAGATGAGATGTAAATGAAATTTCATAATACAATTGTTACATGGACACGTTATCAAGGTACTACTAATCATAAGCAATTTTATCTTTTTTATTTGGAGAACCTCTACATGTAGTCATCTACTATCTATTTCCATGTACAAATTTTACATTTGTAGATTTTATTATTCTAACAAAATTTGGATTTTCAAATAAGCTAACATAATTTGTTTTTTTTTCCAAAAATATTGTGTATTTCACGCTCATTCAATAGAGCCCCACATTTCCACAAAGGTACCTATAGAAACTAGAAAGTCAAGAAAGCAATGACACATTTACAAAGAATGTTCAATGAAAAATCACAATCTATCATTTCTAATATCAAAATTTTTTATGCTTCAAGTGAATTTGGAAAAATAAATATTTGAAAATTAAAAATTCTAAAAATAGCAATATTATAAGGTTAGATTATTCCTCCAATTTTTTTAAACACCACATTTTTTTAGCTTTGGCATTCATTGCTTCAAAAATATTTGATTAGCTCCCAAGTGGGTAAAAAAATCCTTGAATTCCTAATGAAATCTTTTGTTCAACATCTACAAAGATTTAAAAACTATAATGAGTAGTAAACAAATCGATATAATTTATCCATTTTTTGGAAGATATAACCAAATAAATTTAAAGCACACATGTTACAGAGAACTTCGGAAAAACAATATCACTTATGGATTAAAAGATTATAATATTTGATTTTATAAAAGTAGCAAAAACAATTTGAAGGGTTCTAATTCTCTTTTCAAATGTGAAATCTCAAATCTCAAATTGGTTGCCAAAATAAATGCAGTGCAAAGGCCCTACATACATCATTCTAATCTATTTTTGTTTCTTAGGAATGTATTCTTTTGTATTCTCAAATCGATTTCTAATAGGATTTTTCCTACACGATGTATTGTATGTCTGTATTTTATTGATAACTCATGTCCAATAGCTCTAAACATTGTAAAAGACCATGATTGCAGTGGACCCCCTTGTAAGGTATCTTGAATAGAAAAATCATAATCAATCTTTTCCAAATTTATTTAATTGAAGCTAAAAGTTGACTTCAAAAAGAAATTTTCTGAAATATAATGTATTGAAAATAGCAACTTCGTTAGGTTTTGTTCAACTTCAAAGTTTGACAAACAATCGATTTTTGTAGCTTGGACATTTCATATTCAAGAAGTATTAGAAACTTTTAAATGTCCTATTTTTTATTCTACAAGGGCCTCTAAACCCTTTGTGGCCATGTAGTTTGTATATGATGAATATAATAGTAATCAATTGAAAAACAAATGATTCATGCTATTCAATGCAAAGTCAATCAATTAGAATGATAGTCTGTATTTTATAAGTAACAATATATCACATTTCATATTTTTCATTAATATTTTAGCATTTATAAGGTTAAATATAAGTTGATCAAAAAAATCCAACGTTCATCCTATTATGAAGGCATTCAAAGATTGTTACATTACACAGGAAAAAAAGTCTTCCTGACCTTGCATTTCTAACACTCAATGCTTGGTGAAAAACCCAATCAATCTAAGTATCTAACTAAATCAAAGTTTAAAAAAAATCATATCATATGATTTTATTTCATTTAATTCCTATGGCCTTCAATCAAAAATTTTGAATATGTGATTATTAATTGTAATTCATTTGCAAGGCTACATATTGTATGTAAGGACTAAGGAACATCCACACTATCACCTTTTGTATTAACCCCTAAAGGACTAAAGTCCCCTCGGGGGACCCTTGGAATTTTGGGCAGGCTTTTGTGACTTGATTTTTGCTATGATTTTCTTAAACTTCTTTTGAAGATAGGAAATCAGATTAGCTTTCTAAAAATATAATCTTTATTTCAATTGGTGCTTCGAAGCAAAACTTATGCCATTCCAAGTCCAAACAACAGTTCACTAAGCCCAAAAAAAACACAATAAACATTGTTTTTAATTTTTAATTTTTTCTCTCTAAGATTATATTGTTTTTCTACATTTGAAGCTTTGGTTGATTTAATTTGGACTAATAATGAGAAATTTATGGTCTTGTGGACAATCTTGTATTTCGGGCAATCTAAGCACCTTCTTCACAAAATAACTTATAGAATGTATTTTTGAATACAATTTCCCAAATTTTCCTAATTTTAATTTTTGATTCAGTTCACGATGTTTGCAAGAACAAGCTCACCGTTGAGATCATAGTTTTCCAATTACATCTTAAAGTTATTAAGCACTTACTGTTTTATTCAATCTTGGACCTACTTTTGCTTCACAATTTTTTAATGAATAAAAATCAAGTATTTTTTCTTTTTAAAAAATTTCCCTAATCCTCAACTCAAATGTTCAATATAAAAAATTTCAACTTCACACTCCATATTGCAAAAAAATTGTACAAATGGCAATCAAAGTCATCTGAAATTGTAAGTAGAGTTCAAAAAAACTTATTTGGACAATTTTGAATGCTAATATCTTCCAATTTGTGCAGTCAAACTTCATGAACTTTTTACCACATGATCTCAGACAAGTAATTTACAAGATCCTATAGTTAGATTCTAATTTTTTTTTAAATTGTTTTCTTGGGAGGAAGTAGCAAACATGGCAATTTTGAGTGGTTTCAAGCCACTAAATGCCTCAGTCCTTTGGGGGTTAATAGACATCCCATTCAAGAACAATAATAGGATCATTGACATGTCAATGAATACTGTGAGAGTGTCACATATAACCAAACTTTGAAGAGATGGATGTTTACATTTGTTAAATTCATTTTTTCTATGTAATAAGACCATCACATTAAAATTTACAAACAAATCACCATGTGATGTGCAAAAAGTGATTGTATTAGAGAAAAAACTTTGATACGGAAATTAATATGGAATTATCCCAATATACAAATGTTAACACATGTATTCCAAAGCATTCTTGGAGATGCAATTCTAAACCAATGTTGTGCATAGAAATTATTCCTATCTCCTACATATCCATGCAATGAATTTTTGAAAATTTCTCACCAATTACTTGCAATCAATCATGCCTTTAGCAAATTTGAAAACTAGGAGTTAAACAATTCATCACAACATCAACAATGTATAAACCGAAAGGTATCAAATATATACATATGTAATTACAAAAATACGTTATGGTTCTCAAAATGCTCAAAAACTACCATGTCACTCAACATTTTTTTTGCCCTTCTCTTCTCTCTTCTGCCTCTTAGCTAATATTTAGGACCAAGCCACCTTCTGTTCACTCTTGAGCTTGGATAGAATGTCATGTTTGCACCACTCTCCACGTAACCAAGCTGTCTTAGTTGCTTTCTGCATCTCCAGGACTGTCTTTTGCTTATCCACTGTCTCTTGCAACTCATTTTCCACCTTAAGAGAAGCAGCTAATTTCTTCTTCAATTCCTCTACTTCCAAGGGGGTCATCTCATGTTGTGTACAAAAGTCTCCCCAACCGTACATGTCAACAACACGGTCAAGTGGGGCTTTGTCCGTGATCTCACAAAGGTGCGTCAACCTCAATTGTGCCTCTTCAAGACCTCTTTTCTCACGGTCACAATTATCATGTTCTTTCTGGGAGTCCTCCATGGCTTTTGCAAGTCTTTCCTTTGTAATTGGGTTATCGACCCTAGAACTAGAAGCTCCATCTTGAGAACCATAGAAGCTAAGATAAAATGCTTCCAAGTTCTTCATCTCCTCATGTTGCTTTGACAATTGGATTCGAGCAGTTTCAATTTGGGCTAGAAGGGTTGGAACTCCATCATCCAAATCTTCCATAGCCTCGTCTTGTAGAGTCTTTAACTCTTTCTGCTTCTCTTCCAAGTCTTGAAGAAGTAGCTTGAGATGATCTTTGTGAATCTCTTTCAAGTCTTCATAATCTACATCTTCAAGCTTTTCTTCAATGCCCGACATTTGTTCCACATCAAGCAATGGCATTTGAAGAGGCGCCATCACTTCTTCCAATTTTGTAGTGGCTCTTCCATCTTGGCCATATCTAATAATTCATTCAATGGTTCATTCTCTTCATCCGAACTTGCGTGATGTGACCATTGATACTCATCATTAGGCACTACATTCTTGATGAAAAGATTTTTTCCTAGCCCTGCTCTTGGATTGGGGGAGGGACCCGCTCTAGGAATGTCTTTGGTTGTTGGAATGGTGGCCATCTTCGATCCCTTGATGGTCCTCCAATCCACCATTCTTCCGGGGATGACCTCCGCATACACCATCTCACACAGGTACGATTGAACTTCATTTCTCGGCACGGTCTGTGTGTTGTGCAAGTACCGATAAACTTCAATACATCGTTGCACAAATGTGTCATGAGTGCATGAATGAAGATTTGCCACATTTGATTGCACATGAATCTTGTGCCGATAATGATGGAAAAGCTTGTCGATGTGGCACCATTGAATGAATCCCTTACAAGTGGTCGCGGTCCAATCACCTTGAATTCTATCCCAACCTGGATAAGCCATCGCATTAGGATCAAGAAGGATGTGGCGTTGCCTTCTTTGTTTTTTTCCTTTGGCCTTCACCTTCTTCTTCTTGGCATCCATTGAACTGTAATCTTCAATGGGTATTTAAAAATACCTCAATGTAAAACGGGTTGCACGAGATACTACCTTAGAGCACAAAGTGGAGAGGAATTAACCCCTGAAAACTGAACCAATTGTTGAACACGCAGTCAGCCACTTCGCGGTGGGTAACAGACAGTGCACAAAGCGAAAATGGCGAATGCGGGTGGGGGCGACTGCTTATGCACCCGAAGTCGCACAGGGGCGAGTGCGGGTACAGGGAGAGGCGACCTCGGTTAGGGGGCGACCACGAGTCAGGCGACTGCGGGTCTGGCGGGAAGTTCAAACTACCCCCTCCAGCGACCGCGCGTCAAGCGACCGCGGGTCAGGCGGGAAGTTCAAACTTCCCTCCTCCAGCGACCGCGCGTCAGGCGACCGCGCCTCCTGGTAAGAAAATAAAGGGCTTTGAAATTGCCCCCAAAAATTATTTGGCCACCTAAAACTTTGGAGGCAGCTGGCTGAATCCACCAAAGACTCTTGAAGATATTGACATGTAAATGCCCAAATCATTTCTTAAATTGTTTGAGAAAAATAGTTTTTGTTCAACAATAAGCAAATCCTTTCATAAGCTTAACCCCTAAAGGGCCAAGGCCTTTTTTCTGTCAAAAAACTCTCAAAACTGCCATTTCTATTGCATTCATCCAAGAAAACAAAAAATATATTTATTTAAGAATCTAACCGTAGGATCTTGTACTTAACTTTATTGATATGAAGTGGTAAAAATTTCATGAAGTTTGACCGTACAGATTGGAAGATATGAACATTCAAAGTTGGAAATACAAGTTTTTTTGAACTGTGGTTTGCAATTTCAGATGACTTTGACTAGAATTGGTATCAAAAGACTGCACTATAGACTTTGAATTTATAATTTTTTGTGTTAAGAAATTGAGTTGAGAGTCTAGGAAAAAAAATTCACTCAAAAAACACTTGATTTTCATTCTTTAAAAAATTGTTAAGTAGATGTAGGTCCAAGATTGAAAGAAAAACTAAATGGTTAATAACTCTAAGATGGGATTGAAATACAATAATCCCAATGGTGAGATTGTTCTAGAAAGTAAACATAACCTTGTCCAAATTTTTATTTTTTTAAATTGTAAAAATTGCATTCTAAAATGAATCCTATAAGTTATTTTTTCAAGAAATTGTTTAGATTGCCCAAAAAACAAGATTGTCCATAACTTTCTCATTATAAGTCCAAATAGAGTGAATCAAAGCTTCACATGTAGGCAAAAATATGTTATTTTAGAAGAAAAAAAAATTTAAATGGAATTTTGAGTTTTTGCAAAAAGAAATTTCTGCCCGCCGAATGAAAATTTGGGCTTTTTGTGGTATAACTTTTGCTCCCGGTCACCAATTGAAATAAAAATTACATTCCCATGAAGGTACTCAATTTTCCTATCTTTTGAGAAAGTTTCAACAAGATTCATTAAAAATTGAGGTCTACGGAACCTGCCCAAACTCCAAATTGTCCTCCGAGGGGACAATGGTCCTTTAGGGGTTAAATTATCCATTCTTTTCTATAAGTCATCCAACAAATTAAAAATAGACATGTCTTAGACCAACTAGGAAAAACATAATACACGATATCTCTTATAGATTGATAGATTTAAATGTTTCATGATAGAAGCATTCAAATTGCCAAATGAACTTCTCTTCTTTTCATCATGTTTTCCTAGGTCTAATCTTAAGAAGTAGTTAGTGGGAAAAAAAAGGCAGAGGGTTTCATATACATAATTCTAATCAATTTTTGCCTTCTCTGAATCTTCTATGTACAAATTATAGAAAAGAAATTTTCAGTTCATTTTTCCTTAAGCCTTTAATGTAATTACAAGTCATCTTCGTGATCAGGGTTGTTCTGCCGGACATTACGACATCGCGACATTGCGACGTCACGAAACGTCCAGTAGACCCTCCGCGACGTCCATAAAAGTCAAATTTACCTTTGACTTTTTAAAAATTACCACGTGGAAAATAATGCCACCTGGATGCCCGCGTGGCAAAAATTAGGGCGCATGCGGGTAGGGCGACCGCGGGTAGCGGTTTAGCGTGGGGGCGACCGCGCTAGGGGCGACTGCAGCATTAGGCGACCGCGGCTCACCCGAAGTCGCCCCATGCGCAGCCGCGGTCGCCCTTCAAGGACCCGCGGTCGCCCCCCCACATCCGCGGTCACCCCATCCGCACCCGAGGTCGCCCCCTTCCAATACGCGGTCGCCCTAAGCCGCAGTCGCCTCTAGCCGCAGTCGCCCTGGCGCCACTCGTGGTTGCCTCTGATTCGCACGCGCCCTGGATTTTACCCGTACTCGCGCCTATAAAGCCGTGCTCGCACAAGGCATTGGTACCTTAATTCTCCATCGAGGCTCTTCGTCTTGCATCCTTCATTGGCTGCATGCATTAACTTCGGGTTGAATAATTACTTCTTTCTTCATCCATCCACGTTTCCTTATTGGTGTTTTGAACACCAACTTATCTCATGGCTACAGAGCAGACCCCGGAGGTGCCCCCCGTTGTTCCACGCAATACATGAATCACTTATGCTGCGAGGAAGTCTATACTAGACAAAAATCGGAAGCGCAGAGGCAATACTCATCGCAAGCGATTACACGTGCTGAACAATCCTGATCACCCCGCATTTATAGGCTGGAGCGAGGAGGAGGAGCCTTGGTCAATTCAAATGTGCGAAGACTACATTGAATGGTGTCACATTGGGAAATTGTTTCCGGCATGGCGCCATCATCACAATCGGCACACAAACAAGGCGAACTTGAAATATTGTGAAAATCCAGCTTTTGTTCAAAGGTGCATCGAAATTTGGCAAGTCCTCTACAACACTCCTTTTGTAGAAAGGAATGAAGTCACGCTTTCCATTGCTCGAGGAGCGTATGCTGAGGTGGTTCTAAAAAAAGAAGTGGATTGGTCCACCATCAAGGAAAGTATGTATGTTTCACCTCCAGAAATTGGATCAATACCAAGAGGAGTCTTGAAGTTTCCGGAGGGTGGACTTGGACCAATTCGAAAAGATCCTTTCGATAAGAGTGTCATCGAAGTTATCACATCGGAATCTGAAGAAGATAGCGATTCCGATGGCACACATGCTCCAAGGCCAATACGGATTGCTCCACAAATTGCCCCTCTACCAGTAATTCAAGATCCAGCTGTCAGAGGAGCTTCATCATCACGAGGACGGAAACCTAGACGCCCCTCTAAGGTTCCACGCTCGCCGAATCAAATCGGACTTGGATCGACCTCAGCAACAGTTCGCAGTCCATCATTACCACTGCAAAATGCGACCGATGTCTTCGACTTCGAACCAAATGATGAAACGCCTGTGGATGCGAGCGTTCCTGTTCTTTTAGCTCAAGGGGATTCAACCACGGCTCTCAATAAGGCTCTTGACCTCTTGAAGACCAAAGACACGACAATTGCTTCACTCCAATCTGATGTGAAGAAATTGCAATCAAATTTGGACCAGAAGAATGCTCTCATTTTAGAACAAGCCAAAGAACTTCAACGCCTTCGACAAAAACAACATGAGACGATTACTTTGTCAGATATGGACGAAGGTTTCATTGAACATGATCCTCATCATTTGGAGAGGGTCGTGGAAGACCTCACTAGCGGTCTCATTGAGTGTACTCCTCCTGGCAAGCATGTCAAACGTTCTTCAGTATTGCCAGCTACGATTTTGCCTACCGTCACGGAAGATGCTATCGTGGGGGCAGATGGTGTTCACGAGACTCAAGATTCACTTTCATTTCCATCACTTCCACTCCCCGTACCGGTACCATCTCCGAAGAAACTAGGCCTTCGAGAGGAAAACAAGATGCTTCGTGCACGATTGAATGAGTTGGCAGCAACATACTATCACTGGAAGGTTGCGTGCATTCTCTCCGTGGACAGATCACAACAAGTTGCAAAGGAGTTGGACAAAATTTCAAAGAACTTCGTCGCAAATGCCCCTAAACGTGAGAATGGACTCACATCGTGGGCATTTATGGAGGACATGTTTCCTGAGAATATGCCTATGTTGAACACCCCTGGAAATGAAGGAATCAATTGGACACAGCTTGGTTGGGACCACAAAAACCAGATGTCGTGCCACGTAGATGAGAAACAACGACAACTTTTGTGGCCAAAGCCAGCAACTTTTGTTTTGGACCATACAAAATGTCCTATATGTCAAGAATCCTTCGGCCCTGAAGGAGGATGGGCACTTGGATCATGCGTGCACGTATACCATCCTCAATGTCTAATTACACAATGCCTCATACGGAGACGTTGTGTTATTTGTTCAGCCCCATTCCATGATCGTTTATACACCTTGTTCAACTTGATGACATATATGCCGCCCTCTTGGGAATACACAGGTGACACAACTCCGGAGACCAGATTATGGGGCCGAGACCTGATTTGGAGTTGGCGACAAGGCCAACATGATCAAGAAAAGGGCATAGATAGTTCTCAATTGAATTGGGAAACTGACCCAGAAGAGATCGTGCAAGTTGCATCCAAGCTCATGGGAAACGGTCCACAGAACGAGGGACGGAGGGCATTTTTTTTCCAATGCCTTGGTGGATTTTTCGATAAACAATCACAAAGCTTCATGTGGGGACGTCATCCGGAATGTCACCGTTGGGATTTTGAAGGAAAAAGAGTGTGCGACCAGAATGCAAATGCCTCTGAAGAAGATCTTACTAGTATGGCATTGCTGGACTCTACATATGGGCCCTACTACACGAGTCAAACTGTTGACTATTTGTTGGAGAAACACTCTCTACAGACCATGAGGACCCTCCAAGCCTTGAAGGATTCCAACGTCTTACAGGGTGAATGCAAGAAACACCTGTACTATTTGTTGCGTTTTACTACAGTACTCATGACTTTTTCTGGAGTACTTTAAAATTAGAAAATTAATTTGAAAAAAATATGAAAAATATGAACAATGTATAGACCTCTAAGATGAAGGTTTTCACCGAAGGAAATTGATAGAAAAATTCTCTAAGTAGGAGAACTTAAAAAGCGCCAAATCTCAAGAAAATACATACCTTCATGTTTTAATTCGGGAAAATTAGTAAAAATAAGTAAATACAAAAAACAAAAAGTAGCCATTTGAAACAACTTTATGGAGATGGTCATCCATCAAAAAAATCACTAAAATAATACTTTATATGTTTCAAAATGCAACCAGAAGGAAGCTCACTTTGTGGACTTCTACAGGTCATAAAAATAACTTTTTTCAAAATTCCTCATGTGGAGAGCTATAAGTCTATTAGAAGACCATCTCATCCAAATTTCATCTAAAAATCATTAAAAAAAGGTACTCCTTAGTGACTAAAAACCCCTAAACTGCCAAATGTGACATTCAATCACTAGTACTATTTTAGTATTAAATTATTTTTGAAAATTATGAAAAAATTATGTAAGGTGTATGATAGTCATGAGTACCTTCTCTAGAAATCTTAAGTCATTTCGAACAAAAATGCAAAAGTTATGGCCAAAAAACAGATCAGCACTTAGGTGGTGACGGGAAATAGTACAAGTGTTTCTTGCATTTACCCTAGAATCCATTCTAAATGCGAATGGACCAGCTTCACGCACTCGCGCCAAGCGCAAACTTGTGGTTGGAGAATCATCCAACCACGAGCGTGGTGAATCAAGCAATGCACATGAAGACCCAAATGTTTAGGGTTTAAGATGCTAACTATGGTTCTATAGCTAGCCTCGTAATCATCTAGGTCACTTGTGACTTTTCGTCATACTATATATATAAAAGAAGGCTCTTAGAGTCTTCTTATACGATAATACGATGGAACTTCATCACTATTTGCATTGTGAAGTATTAGCCTATGTGTTATTGTTATAGTTTTATTTGATGGATTCTAGTAGGTTTTTCATTAATTGTTATTTCATAACAATTTTGTGTTTATCTCTTTTTAATATATACTTTTTTTTTGGCTTTACCTTACTGTATAGAAATTCTATTGTTTGCACTTGTCTAAATAGTGAATGGCTTCATTTTTATAAATACGAATTGAATCTTTGTATTAAGGAAATTGATTTGTTTTTTATTCTTGTTTTATAACAAAGTACTCTTTCATGTTGGATCATGGAAAGAAGTAGCCTACGTCGGTTTTATTTTTGAATGAAAGAAAGGTACTTCGATCATTAAATCCCATACAAGAAGACCGCATTTTTTTATTCTAATAATTTATATGATAAATATCAAAAAATGAACAATGAGAGAAGTTGAAGGTTCAAATTTTTTTTACATACATACTTTTATGGAATAATATAGACAAAATATGTCTCATGAATTTTGTTTTTCCATAATTCATTGTTCATTGACATATTAGAGGAAAATTTATTTTCCTAATTTTATGTTCTTTGAAAACCATAGGCAAATGTATTTGTAAACCTAGGATTGTACAAATATAGATTCATTTTTCAAAAAATCACGTATTATTTGAATTCTCTACAAAGTCTAGAATCCATGTTATAATTAGAAACCATATAATTTGAAACCAAATCAACACACTTCGGACATCCATTAGGTATAATAAATGAATTTTTGAAGGAAATTTCTAAACCAAAAAAAGGGTTGAATTGAAGTTCAATTAAATGTCCAAAAATTGATTTGACATTTGGATCTTTATTTCAAAATTTATGGATAAAAAGGAGAAATAATGTTGAAGATTTTGGTAATTTTTTGGCCTTCGAAGCCTTCTATGATTTTTGCACATTATTTTTGATTAGAAGCTTGAAATCTCAATTCTCAAACGGATCTTTGGAAAAAATAAGTAAACTTTGTCACACAATTTTGTTTAGAAAGTTCTCTTTTTATCAATGTTAATTTACTATGCCAAAAAGATTATCAAAGTTTGCTAAAAAATATCATAACTTTTTAATTATTACCACAATTGGAAATTGGAAATGTACCTAATCTATTTTTCTTAAAACTCCACTTTCATTCCACCATAAAAACATGAAGTATTTCTTCTAGCAAATGAATGTAATTAGTATTTTGTATTCTCCATTTATAGGCATTGCATCTCGGAAAACTTTATTTCGAACTTTCGATGGCCATATCTTTCAATCTGTCCGGTCAAACTTCCTAAACATTTCACCACATGATCTTAGGCAAGCAAAGTACAAGATCCTACGGTTGGATATTATGGAAAAAAAAGTCTTCTTTTGGATGAATGCAACAGAAATGGCACCACAAAGTAATTTTTCGAAAAATTTGACATTCTTCCTTTAGAAGTTAATCATTATTGGTTCTTTTTTATAGATAAACATTTGTCATTACAATGTCCTAACTCCTAAACAACAGAAAATAATTGATTTTATATTGATTTGGGTAGGGTTTTCAATTGGTGGAACAATTATTCAAGTGGTTATGTCCTAAACTATCATAATACTATTTCACATCTTCAATAAAATATCCTCACGACTTGCACATTTTTTCCGAAAATTGCTTTTTACATTAATTACCAAAAAATTACATCCTAAAATTAGACACACTTGTCCAAAACGCAAAATCAAAGCACAACCCTATAATACTTCACTTCAACGTGTGGTATTACAAAAATCTTCTTCTTTGGGTTCTGGACCTATCTCTTCAAGGTCTTTACGAGTAACACCTCGAGCTGTAGTACGCACTTTCCACTTTATCCAAGCGCGCTCAAATTGAATTTGTGAATCCAATTGTCCCACCTCTTTCACTGATTCCACAAATTTCTTCTCATGTAGCTTTACAAGCTTCCGCAATACTGATACTTCTTCTTCTGTGGTACCGTATTGAGGAGCCATAGCGAGAAAATCTAGCTCTGAGGCACATTGTAGAGCAGCAACGTAGTTGGTCTTTTCTTCCTCATCTATTTGCCGATTGAGGACTCTTACGTCATTGTGCACTCGCCAACGTTCGCGTTCAAGAATTCTCAATTTTTGTTGAAGTATGGCATACACGTCCATTGGGTGTCCACGCTTCTCTTGTTTCTTCTTGTAATAAAGATCTCTACTTTTTTTCATAGAAGCTAGGCGCTCGTCATTTTCAGAGATGGCCCTATGTATGGCCTTCATCTCTTCCTTCAACATAGGGATGGTGTGTGCAGTTGTGCCAGCACTAAGTTCCAATGCTCTTATTTGGCGCAATTCTAACACATGTCTTTTCACCAAATCCAAGGCCTCAATTGTTGAATCTAATTGAGCTTGGATAATGTCCACACTCTCTTCTCCATCACCTACTCTCCCATCTTGGAGGCCTTCAACAATTTTTTGGCCTACTTCCATATGCTCATGACCCTCCCTGACTTGTTTTGGGATGTTTGATGGAGTCCCTCGGTCCTCCACCTTTCTTTTGCCTTTCTTGGCAAGTTCCAACTCCAAGGCCTTTTTTTGGTCGCCCATGCCAACATCCTCATCGTCGCTTTGGAAATTATACCCATCGTATTCATGGGTGTGTTCATCCGAGCTAGAATTAGGCGACCATACTACGTCTTCATCCAAAACAGCTAACTTCCTAGGCTTCACTCGTGCCAATGACTTCTTCACATCAATTGTTTCACCTTCTGCCACAATAGATGCTTCTTCCACATGGTCTCCAACTAGAAGCTCCTTCAATGTTGACCAGTCCACTTTTTTCTTCAATATGTTTTCAGCATACACCATTTGGACCAGGAAGAAACAGAAATTGTCGTTTCTATATGGCTTGGTCTCCCCATACAACCTCATCCATACTTCCAAGCATCTGAGTGTGAAGTCTTCATCTTTGCAATATGCAAGATTGGCCTTGTTTTGCCCCAAATGAATCTTGTGGCGCCAATGTGGAAACAACTTGTTGATGTGGCACCAATCAACATATTTGTTGACTGTTTTGTAAGTCCAAGGCTCAGGTTCAGTCCTCCAACCCAAAAAAGCCTTGATTTTTGGATGTTGAAGGAGAGGCACTCGCTTCTTGTGACATTTCCCCTTCCTTTTACGGTCCTTGTCTCGAGCTGCCCTCTTCTGTGGTGAAGTCAATGGTTTGCCTGTACTAGGCTGGGCTGCTCCAGTCTCATCCTCCATAACTATTGCTACCTGAGTACTATGCTACTCTATGGTTAACTTAACTAATTGTTCTACGACTAAAATGTTCTTTTCTAAAAACCTAAATCCCTAGAACAAGCAAACTACACATTTACAAACCTATATGCATTTACAAAATGTTTTTTTTATAAAAAAAAAAAGGCACATACTCATACATAACAGTATGCCAAGCATGTGCAGAGCTCGAGCGCAAAAATGGCAAATCCCGGTGTGAAGTATGGAATCCCTTGCTCACGGGCACGCAATCAGCCACATCTAAGTGGGTGAAGGTCAATGCGCAAAGCAAGGGAGGTGGACTACGGGTCGGGGTGACTGCTTAAGTACCCGCAGTCGCCTAGGGCGCGTGCGCAAGGGCGCCTGCGCATTCAAGGCGACCGCGGGTCCAGGAAGGTGCGCGTTCGTGGGGTGCGACCGCGGCTGGGCGACTACGGGTGCGCGTTCGCGGGATGGGCGACCGCAGGTGCGCGACCACGGGTGCGCGTTTGCGGGATGGGCAACCGCGCCTTCGGGTTTGGGGCTTCTAGTTCTTTTGTTGTTTTAACACCTTCATTATCAAATATTATAGTCTTTCACTCTATAAGTGATATATTTTTTTTCCTATGCAACCTTTGATGATAATGTTTGTCATTTCTAATCAAGAGTGAAATAATAAAAACTTATGAAAATGTTTACATTCCGTTTTAATGAAAGCAAATTCGAAGGAGCTCAAAATAGGCCCTGGCCATTTACTGGTTAATGATTAGTTCAATGACTTCTACGAAGTTAGCATCCCCTAAAGTCGTGAAGTCCCAAATTTGTAAGAATTTTGTATGGTTGAAATTGAAAAATCCTTTGTGTTGTAACTTTCTATAATCTTTGAAGATAATAGTTCACCAAAAAAAAGATATCTATTTTCAATAATTTATTTCTGAGGAACCTCTCATGTATCTAGAAATGGTTTCGCAAGTAGTTAAAAAATAGTAGTCTTCTTCTATATTTACGAAAAAAACAAATTTGATACTGTATTAAAAGGTTTTAAAACTATTCAAATTATATATGATAAGGGAAATAAATTGTAAATAGGCAAAGGTAGAAAATTATTGTACATGCCAAAATGGCAAAAAAGTGTTGATGGAATAACATAATTGACCATCCCTATGGTTTAAATGATTTCTAAACAACATAGTTCAGTACTATCTATCATTTTCTTCCTTCTTTGAAAATATTGCAAACAAAACAAAATAAAGGAATTCAATCTATAATAGTATATAAGATAAAGAAGTTAAATATACCATGAATAAATGAATTCACATCCATTCTTCCAAAATGTAATAAACAAATTATTGTAAAGCATGATGACAAACTCCATTTCCTCATCCAAATATCCAATATGTCAGTAAGCCAATCTAAAATCATTAAAGAAAATAAAAAAATATAGTGCCTTTCAATATTTTCTTGGTTTCTCCCATTACAAATTTATAACTTCATTTTGACATTCAAACTTAACCAATTAGCTATTCATAAAAGGTAACAAAACCGAATATTTGGAATTAAATTTCGTTTCCATTCAAAATTTCTAAATTGAAATCTTGTACTTTATTCAAGATCTATAGCAAAACTATCAAACATGGAATGGCACAAGAAACTTCTCCACACGTAAAGCCATTAACTCCTTAATGACAAGGCGCCAAGGCCTATTTTGAGCTTCTTGGAATTTGTTGTAAATTGAAAAAATTGTCTACATTTTGACAAGTTCGACAACTTTCTTTTAATTAAAATTGTTCAAATTCTAATTCAAGTATTCAACATGTTAGATCTTTCAAAGAATTTTATGTTGTAGACCATTTATCGTAAGTTCAAGAAAGACTAGGGTGGCCCGTGCCGTTGCCACGGTCTAAAAGAAAAGAAAAAAATATTTTTATAAATGTATAAAAACTTCAAAATTCAATAACTTTCATTTCGTAGGTTGGAACACCGTGAATCAAAGCCCGTGCACCCCTCCTCGCCAAGGGCTTTCCGACGGTACCAAACAGGCACCCGGGGGACTCACGGTCCGGGAGATCTCAATGTAACATATAGAAACTTCAAAATTCAATAACTTTCATGCCGTAGGTCAGAACACCATGAATCAAAGCCCGTGCACCCCTCCTCGTCGAGGGCTTTCCAATGGTACCAAACACGCACCCGGGGGACTCACGGTCCGGGAGATCTCAACGTAACAAACATCCAAACAAACAAACAGCCTATCTTCATAGGAGGGTTGACCGGTTTTGGTACACTTTGGCCATAGTACTCTTGATTTTCCGGGAGTACTTTCAAAATACAAAAACAATTTTTAAAAAATATAAAAAATATAGAGAATGTATATTTCTTCTAGAAGAAGATATCCGATGAAGGAAAAGTGTAGAAAAGGTTTCTAAGTAGGTGATGTGGTGAACTAAAAAAATACAAATGGCTCATGGAAATAGGCACTTTTATTTTTCAATTTGTAAAAAATAGGGAAATTGGCCAAATTGGATCTTAACATTTTTATAAAAACTATATATGTGTAAATTTTCAATTTTTATAAATCTTTTATTATCATTCCATAAATAGAAACATCTTCCCAGAAAATTGGAATCATTCTAATTATTTGGTATTTTCTATCACACATTCACACTATAATTCTAGAACTCTAGGTTTAGGGTAATATTTTTCAGATTTATAATAAATAAAATTTGAAAATAAAATTAAAGTTTTCTTTATGTATTAAGAATGAAGACTTAAATTAGTTTTGCCCTATCGGGAATTTGTCATTGAAAATTTCGAGTAAGTACATTATGTCCCCCTTTGCCCTTCAAGGATTAAGTATTGAATATTAGTTTCTTTTAAGCTTTCTTCATAAATTCATATTTCATAATGATCGGAAATTTTGACTAGAAAATTCAAATTCTGAATACATGCACTAGTCAATCATGTCAATTCATCTCTAATTCATCTCTAATCTAAAAAATCACCTAAAAATCTTTGCACGTAAGGATTGAGGAGCAAAGAAATGGAGGATACAATTATCAAGGACTTTTTAGTTTCACTATACGGATAAAGGCTCATCATATTTTATTTAATTACTACCAACTTGAACTCTTGAAGTGAATGAAGTCTCAAATGTTTGGGTCCTTTGTTGCTTGAAGTCCCATATCTCTTAAGTCTATTTTAAATCTTTAAGGATGTAAATTACTAGAGGAAAAAAATCCCTTATACTATAGAGTACTATGGACAAAAAAAACCTATAACATTTTGGGAATTGTAATTTTACTCAATATTGTCTATTATTGGGAAAAAAAATTGCACACTAAAGGGCCAACAAACATGTCAATGTCATTGACTTCAAGCAATCAAGTGACTATTTAAAAATATGATAAAATATTTTTAAAAAAAATAAAAATAAAAAATGACAAAATAATGAAAATCCTTTAACACAATTTAACAAGTAATTTGAACACGTTCACTTTCAACGACACTAGTATGAGAGCTTGCAACAAAGAGCTTGTGAGCTAAGAGCCATGACTCCATGAGGCATGAGCATGAAATTTGTGAGCATATTAAGGGTGAATGCACGAAACACTTGTACTATTTGTTGCATTTTTTTGGGTTGACCGCTTTAAGATGGCTCTAACTTTTGAATAAAAAACTAAGTGTCCAAAATAAAAAAACACTTCCTCGATATCTTGACTCAAATTATTATTCTTATTTCTTACAAATTAAAAAAAAACATTTGATATTTAAAATTCAATTTTGTTAATTTGTCACACTTTGACATTGTGGGGTTTTTAGTACTATTTAGAACCCAGAAAACCGAATTTTGAGTTGAATATTTGAGTGGATATTCTATTTGTAGACTTGTAGCTTATCTCCAAAGGAATTATAAAAATAGTCATTTTTTGGATGTATAGAAGTGCACAAAGAGACCTTCTTTCTACTTGCTTTTTGAAACATATTAAACATTTTTTTGGTGATTTTCTTGGTCAAGCCTTATCACCAAAAAGTCTTCTCAAATGGCCAATTTTTAGATTTCATTAAATTTGTTTTTTCTATTTTTTACAAATTAAAATGTTGAAGTTGTATTTTTCTTCACTAGGATTTTGGACATAGAACACATAGAATTCTGGTGAAGAAAATACATACTTCAATGTTCTAATTAATAAAAAATAAAAAACATTTTTGAAAATAAAAATAAAAATTGGCCATTTGAGAAGATTTTTTGGTGATAAGGCTTGACCAAGAAAATCACCAAAAAAATGTTTAATATGTTTCAAAAAGCAAGTAGAAAGAAGGTCTCTTTGTGGACTTCTATACATCCAAAAAATGACTATTTTTATAATTCCTTTGGAGGTAAGCTATAATTCTACTAAAAAAACATTCTCTCAAAATTTCAGCTCAAAATTCTTTTTTTTGGGTTCTAAATAGTACTAAAAACCCCTAAATTGGAATATGTGACAAAAAATTGGGGGCTATTTAAAAATAGTAAAATATTTTTTTTAAATCTTCAAAAATTCTAAATGATGTATAATAGTTATGAGTATCCATTTTTAAAAATTTGAATCATTTGGAGCTAAAAAACATAAGTTATGGCTAAAAAACTAGTCACCACAAAACATGATGCAACACAGCAGTACAAGTGTTTCATGCAATCACCCATAAAGCCTGCGTAATATATTATTTCCCCATACTCCCCAAAAAGGTGATCTTATGGACTTGATACAAACATGTCATATGACATTTCAACTCACAGTGAAGACAAATTTGACTCCAAGATAAATTATATTTTAACTTTTAAAATACAATGCATGGAAGGTAATGGTATGTACACTTTGTTTTGCCAAAGAAAAATTTATATATTCGTGTATAGTAATACAAAATGATAGGCTCACATTGTTGCCAACAATTTCTTCTAATAGCTCAACAATTTGCCTTCAACTAATGCATTCATCACTACAGGGGGGAATCGCGCAATACAAATGTTGGAGGCTTCATATACCATGGAGGCCCCAGGACCAAATTCACCACCTCTGTACATGTTGGTCTCTCCTTCAGATCTTCATTTTGAGTTGGCCCACCTTCATAGCAAAATACCTACATGCATCCATCGTTGTGAATGTCTCTTTGTCAAAAGGATACATATCCCCAATCTTCATAGCTTCCACCAGCTTTCCAATAGAATACGAGTCTGACTGCTTTGTATATTTATGCCTCGATTGCATAATTGGTATGCTTGTATCCGAATTAGGTAATCCAAATGTATAAAACAACTCTGGAGCCACCCACCATCGTCCCTCTTGTTGCTTCCGTGTCTCTTCCTTGGTAGGATATCCATAATGCGATGGGGCTTTTTCGTTTACACGGCTTGTAATTCCGAAATCATAAATCCCAATGTTGATTATTTCATTTGAATAATCAGGATAGTGCAACAATACATTTCTCGGAGATAAATCGTTGTGTAGCACTAATGATTGGTGCATGAGGTGAGTCACATACACCAAGGTCCATGCCAACTTTGCCTTATGCCTTCGAAAAAGGCTAACTTCCTTTTGTTTCTCTTTAGGAAGTTGTCTAATTCGATGCACTTCGTGCCATTCAGTACTTGGTGACACCAGCTTATCCACATTCAGTAAGTCACCCAAATGACCTCCATTCCACCACAATGTATACGCTTCCATGGTAATTGAGTTTAAGGCAAAAAACTTAATTAAGCCTCCATGATTTAAAGGGCATGCCAAGGCCTCTACGGACCGCTCCACCCGTTGATCACGCAAGTCCTTCGTTTTTGGCATTTTCCCCGCAAGAGCAATATTTGGTGGAATGGTATCTAGACCTGTTATTCGAACCTTTCGCACCTTTCCGTGGCCACCTTCACGAGAAAAACCACCGAGGGACTCAACCTTTGCCGTGGGTGGAATCCATATGATACTCACTCCACCATCTCTTGCAAATGCAGCCTTCACAGCGTCATTTTTCCACTTGAAACCCCTCGATCCAAACTTTGACAATCTCTTGGACGCAGTATGCCACCACTCCATCTTCGCACGGAATTCCTTTGCCTCTTCATCTTCCACTCGTCTTGTGGTTGGTGCACGGAACTCTATCATCAATTTCTTGGTATTAAAAGTTACTGCCTGAATAGTATCAGTCATCCAATCACAAAATCTGGAATTGTACGTTAAGTCCACGTCTTTGAAGTCCTCTGATTCATAACACTTGCTTAAGATTCGGGCCTCCAAATCCCCCGTCAGCTTCTCCGTGCCTGTTCCAGCATCCCTCAAATAGTTTGCCTCCAAAAATTGTACACTTTTGCCAGCGTACCATTGAAGGCACACCTCGTATGCATACTTCGTATAACTTGAAGGGGATATGTTGGATCCTTATCATGAGCAGACCTGGACTTCTTTTTCTTCAATCGAGCTTCATTCCCTGTTGTTTCGCTTGTAAATATAGGCTCTAGAAAGTGTTGTGGATCATCCAAATCCCAAAGGGATTTTCGCCTCAAGGTACTGGTACCCTCTGTGGGATTAGGCATTTCTGAGAATATTGGATGAGTATCCAAAACACCTTTGTGCCTCACGTCGCCATCTTCTATTGGGTTGGACATTGCGTGTAATCGAAAGCTTCATCGTAGCTTTGAGGAATTTTATAGATCAAAATGACAAAAAAATCCCCCCAAAATCGAATAAAGGACCCCGGCCCACGGGCATGCATTCAGCCACTCCAAGGCGGGTGAAAGACAATGTGCAAGGCTGAGGCAAGATGGCGAATGCGGTCCCGGAGACTGCTTAAGTACCCGAAGTCGCCCCAAGCACGTGCGGATCCAGACGCGACCGCGGGTAGGCGACCTCGGGTGCGTAGGGCGACCGCGGGTAGGGCGACCGCGACTGGGGGCGACTGCGACTGGAGGGCGACAGCGGCTGGGGGGCAACCGCGGATGGGGGGCGACCGCGGTTGAGGAGCTCCCTTACTCTGAAGAAAGAGCTTCCTCCACGCAAGGGCGGGAAGGAGGTGTTTATATCGCAAGGCAGTATCAAGGGAGTTGAGAATGAGAATGTGGTGGAAGTTTTGCTCGGGAAGGCAATTGTGCTGTGCACTGCCAAGTGTCGAGATAATCCCGTGTCGTCGGAGCTGCAAGTGAAAAGTGCTCATCATGTTTTCAATCGAGTTTATGATGTCTACAACAAAAAACTTCTGAAGATGGATAAAATCGAGAAATGTCTCGTTGAAACTCGAACTTCAACCCTGCTGATAGAGCATTGCGGGACACTGGATGAAACCTATTTAGTAAATAGAATATTCTCTTAAGGGGCGACCGAGCCTGGAATGGTAGTGTGTTCTGACGCAACTTGTGGCACTGGCGATCGCCCTTGAGGCGCGGTCGCCCCTTACCCGCGGTCGCCTTACTTTCAGGGTTTGCAAATTTTGTTAAGCTTCTTCATGCAGAGGGCTTGCCCCTTTGGTTCAAAATAAATAAATAAATTGTGAAGCGTGGTCGCTCTAAAGGCGGTCGCTTTACATGACAACTAAAAATTTGTCATTAGGGAATAGTTTAATGTATTGTATCCTAGTTTTTTAGTAAATGGAAAATCTCATTGTACTAAAATCTAACATTTAATAGAACAAAGCATTTGAGCCAAATGGAGTGAAGAATTAGAAGAGGTTATACCTTTGCCAAACTAATGCAAATCTTTGAATGCAATTCAATGAACATTCTCCAACTATGAATTTTAAACCTCTAAGTGATTTGAATTTTGTTTTATCCATAATTGCTCTTTTGAATACAAGTAGTAGATTTTGAGGAAAAAAATGAATTGAGGCACATATAGTTGTAGTATCCTATATTATGCTAGTTTGAAAAGTGGTGGAGGAAATTTCAAATTTTTCTACCATGAGAATTACCTTGCTATTAACATTTGAATTGGTTGAAATTCTTTTGAGGGCCGTGACATGTAAGAAAATCTGGAAGTTGCCCTTCATACAATCACATTTATATAAAACAATTGCCATAAATGGTGGTGCTTATTTATACCAATGTTTAGAGGCAATTGATAATATACTTTAATACTTGAGAACTTTTTAACCATTTGGAAGTGTATAACATTTTGGGAAAACATAGCAAGTAGATAGGAATATTGAATGATTTCAAAGACTAAGTTGTTAGTAGTTCAATTCTAGAATTGAAAATGCTAATTTCAATGGTTCAAATTTCAAAGAATTATCCTACACATTATATTTTAATTATTGTAATAAATTTTGAATATTGAATTAAATGAAGAACTTTACAAACCATTGTACAATTTTTTATTTTTTATTTTTTGAACAAATGGGAGATCTATTGCATCCCAAATCCTTCTTAAAACTCGTGACGGATGCTACTATATGAGCCTAAGAATGTGAGTCCCTAAGACTAGAAGACAATTCACTTATAATATACGTGTCTGGATCATAGAAAAGAGATTTCTAGTACACTTATGTTATACACACTTATATTATAGGGTATATGTTATAAACACGTTGAAATATTCTATAGTTGTGGCATACCTATTTATACTCTCTTGATCCATAATTCCATAAGTGATAATATTATATTTTCTTTACCTTGATAATCTCTGCATTTACCTAGTTAGAACTTGTACGCTTATAATTTTAAGGAATTGTTAAAGTGTATAAGAACTTGTCCTATCTCAAAAAACTAAAGAGGATTGATATTAATTTGTAAAGGATAAAGGCAAGGATTAGAATAGAAGAAAACTCAAAATAATCCTTGATATTTTAATAAGATTATAACATATTGTTGGACAATAATACCATATACAATACCTACGTTTTAGAATATTTAGATCCTAAAATTTTTCCACTTTGAATTTAGATTTTGTAATACTTTATTTTTGAAATGAATTTGCAAAAAATAAAATAAAATATGTATTTGAAAAAATGGAAGAACTATTGCATTAAGATGAATCCAATATACAAAGCGGCCAAGCTTGAAAAGGGCCGAAAGGCTAGATAGAAAAGGAAATTGAGCACTAAAATCCCCCCCCTTCATGTTCCAAATGATGATATCATCAATCCTGTGACCAATAACTAAGGAATCTTTCAATATTTGATCTACGATTTCACCCTAAAGAAAATAATGTTTTGTTCTCTCTAAATAGTTATTTAAGTAGAGGTTGATTTAAAGTTGACCCCTAACCTCAACTACTAATAGCTTAAAAATTTAATTTTTTTCCGAGAATTCCAAAGGTGAGGTTATATCACTTAATATCTTTTGAATGAGTATTCCAAATAAGGCATCACAGAATTTAATGCATATGAGTTTATGCACAACAAGAACCAAATTTTTTATAAAATAAAACAAATTATTGGATTGAATGAGGTTCCCAATGCAAACCTCTTTTGAAAAAGAGGGAAATTGTTGTTTTTTATGAAATGAGGTTTGCAATGTAAACCACGCCAAAAAAAGAGGGAATTGTGTTTTTGAAATAAATGAGGTTTCCAATGGGAACCACATCCAAAAAAATGTGTTTTTGAGTGCAATGAAGTTCTCAGTGGGAACCCTTTAAAAAAAAGGGGTTCAAGATAAATATGTTTTTGAATTAAATAAGGTTCCTAATGAAAACCCTTACTAAATAATTAAGATATTAGTTTTATAATTAAATGAGGTTTCTGATGTGAACCTCTTAAAAGAAAATGCACTTTTGAATTTAATGAAGTTATGATGGGAAACTTTCTAAAAAAATAAAAAAATATGTCTTAGAATTAAATGAGGTTCCCAATAGAAACCTCCCACAAAAACAAGGCTAATGTGCTTTTGGATTCAGGGTCTTTCACACCATAATCATCATATTCTAAAACCCAAAAAAGAAATTCATGTTTTATTATGCTCTTGGATGTTGATTGGGGGTCGTAAGGAAAACAAAGAAATGATGTGATTTTGTATTTACAATGGCTCTCAAATGTCACCTTCAACTTAAATAAAAAAACAATAAAGAATAGACATGCTTCCATATTTTTTTATGTAAGCAATATGGATCCAAAAAAGAAGGTTGAATAATACTTAGTAGTCCACTTGGTAGTTATTTTTATATAGAATACTTTTGCAACAATTTCTTTAGTTAGATATTTTTCCCACCAAATTAGATGGTGTACAACTTTGGACATCATTATTAATCTATATAAAATGAATCTCAGCTTCCTATGCTCAAAAATTACACACCAAATATTGGTGGAAATGTATACCATTGCATTTTAACTTATATAGGCATTCAATTACATTATTGAGCATTTAGCTTTGACATACTTTAGGTCATTACTGCACTATTGTAGTTGAATTCATGATTTTTTTTATTGATACTGAGATTTTTCTTTTCATTCCTACAATGCATTTTTCTTTCAAGCCTTTCATTGATTGTGTTATTTTTATATTTATTTTCTCATGGAATTTTCTCCAAATGAGCATTCTTTAGTTAATATGATTTCCCTTTTTATTTTTATAAACTTTTATTTTTTGAAAAAATGGGCATTTCCTTGTTCTTTTACACACCATTTCTTCCCATGAATCCTTTTTTTAGTTCACATCGGCTTCCTTTTCATTTCTACAACTATTTTTCAGAGGGTGAAATCCAAAATTCAGATTTCCTTGGTGAACAACCTGTGGTCGCCCAAGTCAGAAGGCGGGAAATTCAGAAATAAATGACCTCGTAAAAGGACCCGCGGTCGCCCTACCCGCGGTCGCCCAGCCGCGGTCGCCACTGTTGTGAAGGACCCGCGGTCGCCCTTCCCGTGGTCGCCCTTCGCGCACTCGCCCAGGCGCGGTCGCCCAGACCGCAAAACAGGTCCTTCAAAGGACCCGCGGTCGCCCTCGTGCGGTCGCCCTTCCCGCACTCGCCCCACCCGTAGTTGCCCTCGCACGGAACGCACGCGCCCCAGGCGACATCGGGTTTATAAGTGGTCGCCCCATCCGCATTCGCCCACTTGCAATTCCAGCACTGCACACTGCTCTGTCACCCGCTTCTCGTGGCTGACTGCGTGTCCAGTACTTGGTTTTTTTTTACTGTGATTGTGTGGTTCGTGCATCTATTGGGGCAGCTATTGTCGCATTTTGGTATTTCTTAATACCTCCATCTACTTCAATCCAATGGACGCCACCCGGAGGAACCGTAAAGCCAAAGGCAAGATGCAAAAAAGACAACAACACGTCCTTGTGGACTCTAATGTCGTGGCTCATGGAGGTTGGGAGAGGATCGAAGGCTTTTGGACCGCGACCACTTGTAGGGCATTTGTACAATGGTGCCACATCGATAAGCTTTTCCCCTATCATCGACACAAAATCCACTTGAAGTCAAATATGGCAAATCTTCATGCTTGCACTCACGATGGATTTGTACAAAGATGTATCGAAGTATATCGATACTTGTACAAGACACGAAGTGTGCCTCGGAATGAAATTCCCTTGTTTCTGTGTGAGATGGTGTACGCGGAAGTTATTCTTCGACGAAGGGTGGATTGGAGCACCATTAAGGGAGCAAAGCTTGTCCAAAAACCGTCAACCAAGGACATTCCTAGGGCGGGTCCCTCCCAAAACCCACGTGAAGGTTTAGGGAAAAAGATTTTCATCAAGAATGAAGTTCCGAACAATGAATTCGTGTGGTCGGATCACGAAAGTAGTGAAGATGAGTTGATGGATGTTGGACTGCCACATATGGGTGAGACATTGGCTAATTTGGAGCCTTTGGAGGAGGGGGAAGTGGAGGCGGGCCCCACGTTGACATTGCCTTCATTGGAAGGGATGCCAAGAATTGAAGGATCTGTTGAAGCTGCAAGTGTGGAGGCCAACGAAGATATTCCATTGAACGACTTTTATAAAGTTCAATTGAAGAGTGTGCTTGAAGAGTTGGATAGAGCAAATGAAGAGAAAAGGACTTTGGAGGAAGGGGCAGTGACTGATACTTCTGATGATGTTCCAACCCTTCAAGCCCTCATTGAATCGGGACGAATTCAGTTGTCCAAGCAACATGAGCAAATCTTGAACTTGGAAGCATTCTATCTGAACTTCTCCGTTTCAGGGGGTGAAGGTTCTAGTTCTTCAACTAACAAATTTGTAGAAGAATGATTGGCTAAACTCAAGGAAGATTGTCACATCGAAGCTGACTGCTTGGAAAATGAAAAAAGATCTCTTGAAGGTGCACAATCAAAATTACGTGACCTTCAGAAAATGAAGGACAAAGCCCCTCTTGATCGTATTGTTGATATACAAGATTCTGAAGATCATGAGAGGCAACATGAGACATTGAAGTTGGAAGCAGAGGACCTAAAGAAGAAGTTAGCCCATGCTCTCGCATTGGAAAGTGATGTGGCCGGGGAAGTGGAGAAGAAGAAGATGAATTTGCTCAATGCACAGAATTTGAAGAAAGAGTACATGAAAAATAAATGGTGGGATTTTCCTCTTCAATCCAATTTGGATAGTGCCTACAAGGAGGCGAAGAAAGACTTAGAAGCTAAGAAAAGGCTAAAGACAGATGAACAAAGCAAGTAGAATGTTGTATGATCTTTTGGGGGGCTAGCAATGCTAGCATTTTTTGGAGGACTTATGACTTTTGTAAACATCTATATATAAAAAGGCTACTATTATTTTTTCGTATTATTTTGCAAACTTGGGGTGTTTCATTTCTATCATTGATGTGTATGGATGCAAAAGAATTCATATTCCTTTGTTTGCATGTTGACGGGTTTTTTTTAAACATCCAAAATGCTCATTCAATCTTTCAAAAAGCATCTCCATAAAATGCTCAATATGTAATATGTAGACATTTCAAATTTTTATGAAGAAAGTGTCCATATCTAAATTTCATAAAATAGATGTTTCTTTCAATTAATACATTTTTGTACATGCAACTTTCATATTCCTTTTTAGTTTTTAGGAATAGGATAATATTTCATATGCTTCATCAATTTTCTTTAAATTATAAGCATATAAATTTAAACTGTGCATATTAGAGGTTATGAAGGTAAAGAAAATAGAATATTATCACTTATGGATGACAGATTATAATGTTTGATCACGACTTCACGAGTGTGTTAAATTTACAAAACACATGCACAGTCTTACAATCCTCTTTTCATATGTTCAATTTAAAAAATTTGGTCACCGAAAAAATGAGATACAAACATTGGAGATGCATACATTGGAGACGCATAACCCCAATAAGTTTTGGGCTTTGAAATAAGTGCTCTACAAATTTTCAAAATAAATTTAAAATGTGAATTTCTTAATTTGATTTTGTTACTAAAATGCTAGCATGAGAAGATAGAAATGCAAGTATGTAAGCCTTGATTATAGATATAAGTAGGTATCCCACAACTATTGAATATTTCAATGTGTTTATAACATATGCACCAATAATATAAGTGTGTATAGTATAATCACACTAGAAATCTCTAATTATAAAAAGTTTCTATGATTTAAACACCTATACTATAGGTGAATAGTCTTGGGGATTCACATTTTTAGACTCATATAGTAGCATCTGTCATGATCGTTAAGAGGGATTTTGATTAAGGGTTGTTAGGGATTTCCTAGTTTTCTAATCAACAAATGCACAATAAATTCTGTAAAGTTCTTCATTTAATTCAATATTCAAAATCTATAACAAAAATTGAAATATTAGATGCAGGATAATAATTACCATTGGAATTGGCATTTCAATTCTATATAATTCAACTCTTAACAACTTACTATTTGAAATCATTCTATATTCCTATGTACTGACATATATTTTCCAAAAATGTTATACACTTGTAGTTTGCCTAAAAAAAATTTCAAGCATCTTATGAATTGCCTTTGAACATTGGTAATTTGGTATAGAAAAGAAACACCATTTACGACAATTATTTTATACAAATGTGATTGTATGAAGTGCAACTTCCTAGGTTTTCATACATCACAAGGCCCTCAAAAGAATTACAATCAATTCAAATGTTAATATCTTGGAAATTTTCATAGTAGAAAATTGGTTAACTTTCCTCCACATCTTCTCAAACTAGTGTAATATAGGATCTTACAATTATATGTGCCTAAATTCATATTTTTTCCTAAAATCTATTACTTGAATTAAAAATAGCAATTGTCAAAACTACCTGATTCAAATCACCTAAAGGCTTAAAATTCATTTTTGGAGTGTGTCCATTGAATTGCATTCAAATATTTGGATTAGTTTCACTATAGTATAACTTATTTTTATTGTTCACCCCTTCTGGCTCAAATGTTTTTGGTCTAAATGTTCATTTCTAATACAATGGTGTTTGCCATTTACTAAAAGATATATGTATAACTTCAATTTTTAATTTTTAATTTTGCAACATTGAAGTAGCATTCTGCTCAAGTGTCTATTAACTACAAATTTTTTATGCAATAGTAATATTGCATTCCTTTAATCCCTACAAGACTAAAACGGTTTTGACAATGGAGGATTTCAATCAATTCTATCCTTCCATATTTTTGGGCACATAGGTGTTATCATTTTTTAAAATTTTAACTGTACAAAAGTAAAAATTATTATATCTAGCATGTATGGAATTAATTGTAGAACATTTCAATGGTTAGATCTTTACATTATAGCAATTCTTGATGATCAACATCATGGGCCACAAACGTAGTTTTGGGAGAAACAAATTTATAAAAAGATGAATATAGATTTTTTAACCCCTTAGAAAAATTTATTTGGAGTCTAAAGATAATTTAGTATTACCATATTGAGATTTGCTTCACCCTTAATTATTCCTAAAGATCTTTTGTTGAACATTTTTTAGATCTTAAATTATATGTTCTTGGAGTATTATATTCAATAAAACCGAAATCCTTAATTATCCCTAAACTTCCATTGTCCCTCTACTTTGGAATGTTATTTATCTAGAAATATAATTGATATTTCAATTACAACTTTAGAATGGAAGTTATATAGCAAAAAAAAAACCATTTACCTAAACCCTTAAATCATGAGAAGCCTACACAAAGGCTTCAAATAAGGATTAAACACAAAATACTATGACATGAGATTGGATTCATTTTTATGGAAACCTCCTACTCATTTGACTTGGAGTAAAGTTCTTCTCAAATTGTACACAACATTGTTATCATTTGGTCAATGCAAGCATCTTTACAATCAATACTTGTCCTTAAGATGCATTCAACATAATCCATTATTGCAACTAAATCCACATAAATTTTGGAGGCTAAGATATCCTCTTTAGGATACTATCTAATTGCTTAGATCAATGTCATTAAGGTCCATGTTAGAGCTAAAAAGGTAACTTAAATTTCTAATATTTTATTTGTAAATGTCCTTCTATTTCCACATTCTTGGATAAGTGCCATATTTTTTCAATTTTGTCTTCCCATTTTTCTTCAACTAATCTAAGTCTAATATTGAAATCTCAAAAATATTACATTCCCTTCTTTTTTTTAAAGTACTAGGGGGGGGGTATCCATTGAATTTTAATAGAAACTCTATCTCCATAATGTTTTGGTAGTAGTTCAAGTATACATTTTGGGATAAGTATCATTTTTTAAAATTCTGTCTTCCCATTTTTTTTTCAAATGATCGAAGTCTAATTTTGAGATCTCAAAAATATTACATTTCCTTTTTTTTTAAAGTACTAGGGGGGGGGATCCATTGAATTTTAATAGAAACTCTATGTCCATAATGTTTTGGTAGAAGTTCAAGTTTACATTTTTGAATAAGTGTCATTTTTAAAAATTTTGTCTTCCCATTTTTTTCCCCAATAATCTAAGTCTAATATTGAGATCTCAAAAATATTACATTTCCTTTTTTTTTAAAGTACTAGGGGCGGGGTTCCATTGAATTTTAATAGAAACTCTATCTCCATAATGTTTTGGTAGAAGTTCAAGTATACATTTTTGAATAACTGTCATTTTTTAAAATTTTGTCTTCCCATTTTTTTTCCCACTAATCTAAGTCTAATACTGAGATCCCAAAAATATAACATTCCCTTTGTTTCATATTGAGATTTGCTTCACCCTTACAAGAAATTGCCATTGAAAACTTTGAAGATGACACATTGTATCTTCTTAGTCCTTTAGGGATTAAGCATTTGAAATATCATGAAATTGAGGGTTGTCCTCCTCCATAATTGAGCTCTCATAGAACTCAACATTCCTAAGTAAAAGTATGATATTTTTTATTGAGGTTTGAAGGTTCATGATTTCTTGGAGAAAGAGCCAATAGGGCTTGGTGGTGAAGGGGTTGGAAATACCTTTAAAAGCTTCTATGTGCATGAAATGGTAAATCACTTTGGAATAACTATTGCTACATAGTAATTTAGATGCTGCTTTTAATGAGAATGAAGTGGGATATAATGTGGAACTAGGAGGAATCTCCGAATTTCTCAAATAATACCTGTTACAGCTAGGTTAATAACTGTCCACCTTGCTCAGGCCAGCTGGTCCTGTAAGGCGACCGCGTGTACAGCAACCGCGCTTTCCAAAAATTGAAAACCTGCAAAGGTGCGACTGCGGGTCAGGGGCGACTTCGGGTGCCAGAACTGCCGCCCGCCACCTCCATGCGCAGTCGCCTGTCCGGGGAGTGCGACCGCGGGTCAGGGGCGACCTCGGGTGCTAGAACTGCCGCCCGACACCTCCAAGCGCGGTCGCCCGTCCATGCGCGGTCGCCCGTCCGGGGAGTGCGACCGCGCTTGGGGCGACCGCGGGTCAGGGGCGACCTCGGGTGCCAGAACTGCCGCCCGACACCTCCAAGCGCGGTCACCCGTCCATGCGCGGTCGCCCGTCCGGGGAGTGCGACCGCGCTTGGGGCAACCGCGGGTCAGGGGCGACCTCCGGTGCCAGAACCTGAACCGCCACCTCCATGCGTGGTCGCCCGTCCATGCGCGGTCGCCCCACTACCCGCGGTCGCCCTCGTACGTGCGGTCGTCCTTGCAGGCGCCGTCGCCCCCATTACCCGCGGTCGTCCATTACCCGCAGTCGCCCTGCACCCGCGGTCGCCCTATTCACCCGAAGTCGCCCTGTACCCGCAGTCGCCCCTGTGGCGACAGAGTATAAAGCTGCAGCTGAAACACTGAGGGATTACCTTGCTTCAGTGATTAGACTCTAGCCTTGAACCTTCGAAAGAGGCTTCTTGCGGATGTTTTGGTTCATTGGAGGGCAAGAGCCTTGCTTTGAGGGGGTTTAAAAACCCTCTCACAGTAGGTAGCATTGTCATAACTTTTTCCTCATTACTGGATTCTTGGATCGATTTTTTGGGGGTGAAACTCATTGTGGATTCACACAATGGTTGTCCCAGGTGGCGGTCAAGGTCGGAACGATACGCGTAGGGCTACAAAAGATTGGGACCCTTGGCTTGTACCGTGCGTTCCAAATGATAATTCATCCTATGCTCGGAAATGCGTGTTTTGCGGGTGGAGCAAAGTCTTTGTGTGGAAAAGGGCATTTAGTCACTTTGGATATGGTGGCTCGGCAACAGCAGACCGTTGTCCAAAAATCCTTAGAAGTGCACGTGAAAAGTTTATGACTTGCGGCGGAAACGTTCCAAAAGCCATGAGCTTTGAAGAATTGTTTGAAACACCATTTGTGGGCAATGAGGCCATTGGTGCGGCACAATCCCTCATTCAAGAGGTAGAGGGTGGTGAGGTGGGTGGTTCTTCAAATCCAACGGGTCCAACCGGCCCGACAAACCCTACCCCAGATTTAGTGGATTCTACTCCAAGTACGGTTGACAGAACAGGAAGCCGCCCTGTGGTTTCTCGTCAAAGAAGTATGGATGAAGCATTACAAATAGGCTTGAGACAAAAGTTGGATGCGACGTGGGCTTCATTTTTTTATGAAGCCAATATTGCATTCAACGTCACGCGACACCCTGCATTTATAAATGTAGTGAAGGAAACTGCAGCAGCTAGAATTTTATATCGTCCACCAGCATTCAACGCGTTGCGTACCAGGATGATTGATGTGAAGAAAGAAGTTGTCCAAAAAATGGTCAATGACCGGACAAAGAACTCTATTGCGCAATATGGAGCAACTATTTGTTCAGATGGGTGGTCAGATACCAATAGGCGACCGTTGATGAATGTGATGCTCGTTTGTCCAGCAGGGGATGTGTTTTTGGGATCAGAGGACAGTACGGGAGCGAAGAAGGACATTGCCTACACGACAGCTTTAATGTCGAAGTACATAGACAAGGCCGGTCCTTCAAATATTGTGCAATTGTGTACAGACAATGCTTCAGTAATGATTGGAACTATGTCATGTTTGTTACTGAAATATCCCCACATGTACAAACAAGGGTGTGCGGCTCACATCTTGGATTTGCTTTTGGAAGATTGGGAAAAGTCTCAAACGATGAAGGATTTGGTAAGCGAGTGTAGGACAATGGTGAAGCATATCAGGAAATACCATTTCACTATGGCTTTGTTTCGGAAACATTCTCCAAACAAAATGCTTAGGCTGCCTACTTTGACATGGTTTGCCACCAATTTCCTTATGGTAGACCGCCTGCTCGTTTGCAAACAAGCTTTGCAAACCGTGGTTGCAGATGACGCTTACATGACCTTCGAGTTCAGTTTGCAGAATCGGACTAATGGAGGTACCATTAGGCGCAAAGCAATGGATGTTCGGCTAAACATTCATTCTGAAAGGTTTTGGTCAAAATGCAAGAATTTCGTGTTTATGATAGAGCCAGTACTCGTTGCTCTACGACACTTTGATGGCAAAAAACCAGCAATGCCAAAAGCTTGGTTGATAATGTTCGAGTTGAAGAAACACGTGTATGCTCTCAGGGATCCTCCATTTCTTTTAGACCCTGTGGTTGCAACGCGTTACAAGAAGAAATTTGAAGCTCGTTGGAAGTTAATGCGAACAGACCTCCACTATGCAGGAGCACTCTTGAATCCATTTTTGGTAGGAGTAGAAGAAATTCAAAACGATGGGGCGGCCAAAGCAGCTTTGAATCGAGTCATACGAAAACTAGCTCCATCATTAGGAGTTTCAGTGGTCGTGGCAATGCAAGAGCTTGTCCAATTTGAGGAGAAGACAGGGCCATTTGATCCCCGAGAAGAGGTTCTCGACATCACAGAGACCAATTTAGAACCTCATCAATGGTGGAATCATGTAGGCGGCGATGCTCTTCCGAAGATTGCAAAGAGAATTCTAGGGTTGACTTGTTCAGCATCTTCATGTGAACGAAACTGGAGCATGTATTCATTCGTGCACAGTAAAACGCGAAATCGTTTGACCACAAAGAAGGCTCAAGATTTGGTGTACATTTATGCTAACTGCCACTTGGAACGTCAAAAGCGTAGGTACAATGCTGCTCAATTTTATGAAAGGGTCCTCGTGGATGGAGACACTGATGAAGAGAGGGACGAGCCTAATCCTTCAGGATCGGAGGACGAGGGTTATTTTGATTTTATCGAAGATAATTTAGTCCGAAGAGAAGAAGATCTCTTGCGCGATCACAATGAATGGGCAGATATGGTCCTACCTCCACCAAGTCCACCGCCATATCGATATGGAAACACATTTGCAAGTGGCAATGATGCGGAAGGTGTTGCTGAGGAAGAACTTTTTCGTTCTCCAGAGTGGAACCCTGATGATGCGTGGGTCGGAAATTGGGGCACAGTTTCACCACGAACTGCGGCAAGAACACCTTCTGACAACAACGAACAAGCAGATAATCAAATGCCTGCCTCAGATGTTCAAGAAACATCTCCAGTACCAACATCTCCAGTACCAACACGTATTCCTTCAAGCAGAGCAATGAATATTGGAAACATTGCACCAATCAATGCGGGAATTGAAGCAGAAGAAGAGGTGGATCACATTGAAGAGGTTGTAGAAGAAGTAACTCCTATTTCGGTAGCAATGAATTCACCGACCATACAAACAACGGAGGCAGCTGAGTATGATTCAGATGCGCCACTGAATACCATCCTCAACCGTAGTCGGAACGTTTCCTTGACTCGAGGTGGACATACAGGGCAGACTACAGTCAGAAGGTCAGTCACAACTCCTTCTATAAGGGGCCGTGTGCCCAGAGGGGAAGATACAAGCCAAGGTAGAGTCAGAAGACCGGCCCCTAGTTCATCGACAAGGACGCCTTTAGATGGAGGTCCACTATCCAGCATCAATGAAGAAGTCCCCGAGTCCGCTCCACAAGCCACCCAACCAACTCCAGTGTCTGAGCCAAGAGAAATATCGTTGGAAGAACGACTACGCAACAGCAACAATAGAGACAGAAGTAAAAAAAGGCGCATTAGAAGAGTAGATGAAAGGACACACAGACATCCGAAGCGCGCAAATCAAATTGTGGAACCTTGTAGGCTTGGGGCAGGGTGCTCCACGCAAGCGGTCCAGCAATCAAGCCAATCAATAGCGGTTCAAGCAGGTCCTGAATCTGTAGTTGATGGAATTATTGATGGAACGCGTCCCACAAAACGACTAGTCCAGACTGCGATTCCTGGTGGTCAAGACATAGTTGTGCGGAATTTGACCTCGGAGGTGGAAAGAGAAATACGACCAGAACCAATAACAAGAGAAGAGGACGAGAATGACAGCTCAAGCCACGATAGCGACACAGACGCTGGTTACGCATCGCGCGAAGATATGGACCCTGATGCTGACGAAGTGCAGAACGATTCAGATTTTTGTTTGTAACTAGATATTAGTCCAATTGTTTGGAAGGTAAATTAGTCCCACTGTATCTTCCAAAAATGTTTTTTTGAAAAGATTTCTAGCGGAAGTTTATAGCCTAGTAGTTTAGTACCTTACATATTGATATGTTGTAGCACCTTACTAGGCATTTTCATCGTATTTCGTCATGTTAACTTTGGGGTTATTTTATTATTTTCTAGCCTTTGGTTTAGTTAGTTAACCTCACAGATTTTTAACTAAGTATATTTCTACCCAAATTGCTCCAAAATTGCGTTTTGTAATACAAGTGCAATGTTTTTGAAATTTTTGTTGTCACATATGAAATGGTGAGATATTCTTGTGGGATGGTTTCAGAAGATGTGGAGAAAATCTTCACCATGTACATTGCAAGATATTAACATTTGTACTAGCAAAACCCCTTTTTTTCCGGCAATTGGCCAATTGCCCTTGACAAGGTGACATTAGTATAAAAAACACTCAAAATTGATGGTTATTCTTTAAACTCATATTAGAATCAAAGTGGTATGTATGCTCTACATTCTACAAATTTGTAATCATTTGGAATTGTTCAACATATGGGAGAAAAAACATTAAGTTAGAAACCAACAAAAAAATAGAAAATGCTTGAAAATACTAAGTTGTCAACAAATTATTTATAAAAATGACAAATGCCAATTACTTTAGTTAAAGTATTGTAAGAAACAATCTTCATCCAATGTTTCACTTTTTTTTCAAAAATATAAAAAATTGAATGGAATAAAGAATTTCAAACTTTTTTGGTAGAGTAGAGATTCTATAAGTACCCATTGACTACCCCAAACTAAAATTCCTCATAACTTTTGACTCATGTATTGAAATGGAATGATTCGAAGGTTTACACATAGATAAAAATCTAATAAAGATATTTCAAATTTTTATTTCTTAATGTCACAATTTCTAAAGAAGTTTTTTTTTGGTGCCCGGGCTACGCACAATTTTAAAGGAAACAACACGTCATGTCCTAACTTTATGATCGTGTAGTCAAAAGGGATTATATTGTTGGTCCTTTTCCCCTAAGTTGCGGGCACATGTTGTGTCAAAATTTCAAAGAAAAGAAAATGAAATTCAATAGGTAGTGAGATCCCTAGAAATGCAATTCAGGGCTTTACGGGTTAATGATTGTGTCAATTCAATTCAATACACCACAAACACAAAGGTCCTTTAGAGGCACACCCTCACACCCCTACAAGAAAAAAATTCAAAATGTATAATATATTGTTGTTATTTAAAATGAAAACTACAATGAAGTGTAGACCTGTAGTAATAATCAAGGATTGTAGTTTAAAAGGTCACAATGCTATAAATAAACTTTGAAAATGGTAGTTATATTTTAAAACCATTCTATAAGGCAAGCTCGGTATACGCTTCAAACAAAATTAAAGTCTATTGGAATTGTACATTATATAGGAAAAAGATTGTAGAGTACATTTTGAGAAGCGATAAATTGACCGGGGTTATGCTTGTAAAGCCCTTTCATCCCGTTTTTTTTAATCATAAACTTTTTAGATTAGACTTGTAAACGGAGGGTTGAATGACTTCAAATCTCTTTGGCAATTTGGACACTATAGTGATTAAACATTATAATCTTTCAATCCATAAGTGATATATGTTTTGTTCTCCTAAATGATCTCTGACATGTCTAGTTTGAATTAGAATGGTTACATTTAAAATTTTCTTTCTTAAAGCTCATCATGAAGTAATTTTTTTCTTCACTTTAGAAATTAGAACAAATTCCTAGAAACTCCCCCAAAGGCCTTGAGCATTTAGGGGTAAAAAACACCCGCGGTCGCCATCAAAGACAGAGGCGTGGTCGCCCTGCACCCGAGGTCGCCCCTAACCAGAAGTCGCCCTTCTCTTGTACCCGAGGTCGCCCTATACCCGAAGTCGCCCTTCCATTGCACCCGCGGTCGCAAAAGAGACGCAGTCGCGCTGGATTTTTAACCCGCGGTCGCGCCTGAGCCCGGTACCCGCGGTCACCTCTGCACCCGCTGTCGCCCTGAAAATCGGATGCGCGGTCGCCCCACCCGTAGTCGCCCTGCCTCGCTTTCCACGTCAGCGTGGACAGCCTGCCACGTAGGCAAAAACTTCTTACTTCGCGGTAAAAAAATTTACCCTTGCGCGACGGGACGGGACAGGGTAGCGACAGGTTGTCTTATACGACACGCGACATCGGACGTCTAACACGACGCCGAAACCCAAAAATATGTCTAACAGAACAACCCTGTTCGTGATACCTATTTAAGGACTTAAAAAAGGCAAGATTGCAATAGACATCTTTACAGTAAATCTTCAACCCAAAAAACATAACCAATCATTTCCAGATCGGTATTGTGATGCTTAAACTAGACATCCTTTAGTAATTTTCTCATTAATATGAACTAGTAAAAATAGGAATTTCAATCAAATCTATTTTGCATTGCAATTGAGGAAAAATCAAATTTATGTGCCTCCGAATTCTACGGGTTAAAAGAATGAGAAACACATTCATACCGCATTCCCTCCCCTAATTACTCTTCATGTAAATAAAAATCATGCCATGATGTTGTAGAGGGAAACATGAAAAAATATCCTTACCAATTCTTTGAGACCCCTTCACTAACGATGTTGGTCATTTATGTTGTGCTTAGTTGGATGGAATGTAAAATCAATATTACTAATATATTCTAGAAAAAGTGAGTACAAATGTACAATTAATCACTATAATTTCATAACTATACTTTACTAAAATCTTACTAAATGTCATCTTTGGAAACAAAGTGTAGTTTAAGTCTAAAATTCGATTTAGTCACCTAGCTAACTATAAGATCTCAAAGTAGATAGTATAGAAATGTGTAAATGAAAATTGTAAACTTTGAGGTTAGCCAAGGTAAATTTTTTTAAGATTTGAGGTTTAATTCCTAAAGGGATCAAGGGTTCATTCAAATTTTGAAAATTATAATGATATACTATAAAATGAAATATAGGATAACAATTTAATCACATAATTCAATCAAAAGTGATTATCTACATAATATATCCCTATAGCTAGATAATTGGTACACTATCACTATGACATTATGACTTATTTTTCAATTAAATTTGAACCTTTAAAATCACTGTAAAGTAAAGTACAAATAGAATAATTGTAACTATCTTCTTACAAGAATTTTCTTTATGTTCAATATAGTATGTTTAGATTGTAATTATTATTTATGGTTTTTATTTTACTTATTTATTCACATCGTTTTGGAATGGTAATTTCTTGAATTCAAAAGTTTGTTCACAATTTCAAACATACTTTATTTTCTTAAGTACAAAAGATTTGCAAGAGTATTCATGAAAATCTAAATTAAAAAAATGAAATAAAAACAACACAATAATCTACAAGTGTTTTGATGTCTGCAGAAATGAAGAATTGTGTGTTTTTTAACCCCCTAAATGCCCATGGTTCTCAAATGTGGTGTCAAAGAAACTTTGAAGTTCATGAAAGCCTTACCAAAAATTTATTTTTAGTGGTTTATATTTTTGGAAGGCTTTTTTCAAAGTCTAGATTTACCATCAATAATCCAATTTTGAATTATGATTATGATTTTTCTATTCAAATTTTAATGCAAGGGTACCCATTGCAATCTTGACAATCCATAGTGTTAAAGACTCTTGGAAATGAGCCTCAAATACACTAGATCTTAGAGAACAAATCACACAAAAAATTCATTTCAAAAAATTTTAGACTACATTTTGAGAAGCCATAAATTGATTGTGGCTATGCTTCTTAGGCCCTAACACCTAGTCTTGTTTTGGTGACCACCTTTTTAGATTTGACATGCAAAAAGAGAACTCAAAGATTTTCATACTTTCTACACCCTCATGATCAAACATTACAATCTTTCAATCCAGAAGTGATATACTTGTGTTTTCTTTTTCTAGGTGATCTTTAACATGTCTACTTCAAATTTCTAAAGTTTCAATTAAAAGAAAATTTATTCAACTTATCAAGAATGTTGCATCTTGTTCCAATTTAGAGCAAATTCTAAGAAATTCAAAGTAAGCCTTAGGCATTCAGGGGTTAAACACTTTTGTATTCATTTGTTTATCACTAGTTGAAGACATGGTCTCTTATAAGTTATGTCTTAATTGTACAGAGTTGGGAAAAAAATGATTCATGGCAAATAATTCAAAAAGGGTTAAATGTTTTAATTTCAGGCCTTAGGATTTTAAATATTAATTTCCCCTTTTTGTTTGAATAAGATCAATACTCTTCAAATAATGAAAAGTCAAATCATATTCTAGCACCTCCAAATAGGAACACAACCCATTTGAGGTAGGTGAGTAATCCTGCCTAATTCTGCAAAAGGCTTGATGCCCCTGGTCTGAATGTACTGGTTCCTGTGCCAGTTGAATTTTCTCCATTTGTTCAAAAAGAAAAAAAAATAGAAAAAATAAAGGCACGACCGTGCCTCGAGCGACCGCGGGTCTTGGCGGAATTTCTGAACCCCCAATCTGGCACTACGAACGCGCGCCCGTGAGTGGGCGACAGCGGGTTGGCGCGACAGCGCGTGAGGCGACCTCGGGTCCTGGCGCCATGTTCAAGTCCTTCGAATCCTGGCACACAGCGACCGCGGGTGGGGCGACTGCGCGTGGTGGCGACTGCGGGTCGTGCGGGGAAGTTCAGAAGCCCCGATCTTGGCACTGCAACCGCGGGTGGGTGCGACAGCGGGTTGGTGCAACCTCGCGTGGGGCGACCTCGGGTCCTTGCGGGAAGTTCAACACTCCACGCTCACGGAACACAGCGACCGCGGGTGGGTGCGACATCGGGTGGGTGCGACCGCGCGTAGGGGCGACCTCGGGTCCTGGCGGGGATCCTGGGACACAGCGACCGCCCTTGGGTGCGACATCGGGTGGGCGACCGCGGGTCCGACAATTAAAAAGCCTCCAGAAGAACAGCGACCGCACCTACTGGTAAGGAAAGGAATTAATTTGAAATTCCCCCCTCCCCCCCTTGGCCACCTAAAATTATGGAAGCAGCTGGCTGGATCCAACCAAGATTATTGAAGGTATTAACCCCTACCTACCCAACCGACCATATATGGTCGATCTGAAATTAAAGGCCCATATCTGAATAGGCAGTTACATTCCTTGAACATTAAAAAAAAAAATTAGTCACTTTTAAGGGTTAACGATAGAGAACTTTCATTTTTCACTGTAAAAAGTATATATTTGATTATTGAGAGGTCTTCAAAGGCATACATGTTCCATAAGTGAAGTGTAAAGCTTGCCAATTTTACTTCATTTCCTAGATTTATGCAATTTCACTTGATTTGAGATCTAAGAAATAGTACATATCCATTTGCTTTGAGAATGGTTAGAATGGAAAGAAGAAAGTGTTTCCATGATTCAACATTGAAAATTTAATCATACAACTATTGACTTGGAGTTATTTCCAAATTCTACTTTAAAAAAATAATTGCATTTCAACAATTGCAAGGTGGATTGTCTAATGAATTCAATAGCTTTTCATGTGAAACTAATTTTTTTAGAAATGCATTTTAGTGTGCTAACACTCTTTGTAGTTAATTATGTCCCCTCCAACCCCCAACACAATTCATATGCAAATTTGAGAAACTTTGTGGTAAAGAGCAATATACAAAGTATAAAAGATGTACTACTCACTTGTTATAATCTCACAACTCCTATGCAATTTTGTACTCAAAATTTGTGTACTTACTAATAAACAAGTTCTTTAAACATCCATGTGGTATAATTTGGGAAGAAAATCAATTTGCTTCACTAGGGATGACTACAAGCTCATATATTTTTTTCATATTCAAAATACACTTGAAAAATATGAAAAAATAAATAAAAATTGAAAAGGCTTAGGCATTTAGGGATTACCATGTAAATGTCCGGAGTACTTCTTTAATAGTTTTAGGGAAATATTTATAATTGAACAATAGACCAATCCTTTGGTAACCTTAATCCATTCATTAGAGCCTTAGAGGATTTTTGAGTTCTAAAGAGGGCCGCTAAGAGGTGTTTGGAAGGATGCTTTTGTATTTAAATATTCTCCTTGAGGATGACTACTTCCCTATACGTGCTCATTGGAAAAGATTTTTTTCCAATGTGTACTTCCATGTGACAATAGCTTTCATTGGGTGGATCACGGAGACCATGATGAAGCTTTGTCATTTAAAATTTGGGTTTAGGACATGAAGATGACACCAAACTATCCAATCAGGAACACTATTTTGTACAACCATTAAGATAATAATATAGTATTGTACATTGACTCCACTAGTGGATTTTCTTTTACAACCATCAATATAATGTTATACTATCCAAATTTAATATTTGGTAATAGTACCTTGTTTTTGTAGTCTCTACTTTTACTTCACACAATATTTCAACTACTAGTTTTTGTCTTCATTAAATAGGTGTGCATGTCTATCTCTAAGGGCCTTATATAGATCTCAAAAAGCCTCTTATGCTTTTCTATAAGTCATCCAACAAATAAAAAGTAGACATGTCTTAGATCAAATAGGAAAAACATAATACACGATATTTCTTATGGATTGAAAGATATAAATGTTTCATGATGGAGGTGTTTCAAATTAGCAAATGAACTTTTCTTTTTTTCATCATGTTTTCCCAGGTCTAAGGACTTCCTTGTATCAAATCTATATAAGTTAATGTTTTGAATTCGGTTTGAATATTGCCAAATAAAATGTGGTATTACATGATATCAACTAATCCATTTAAAAAATTAAAGATTCGAACATATTCAAACTACTAAGCCAGATGAAAATAATCTATTGTGATGAAGTGCAATTGATTTAATTAGTATCGCACTTGTGCTCATTAGCTTGTATGAAATTGATCCTCTCATAATATCTCGTTTTGCCAATTCCAATTTTTACAGAATATAAGATCCTTTTCAAACATACACCTAATTAGATTCTCCTTAAACATACACCGAATCAAATAATTTAAGTATATATAGAAAAAATTTATTTAAGAAATTCCTCTTCTAAATACACATTCCTCTTCTAAATACACTAATTGCAAACATGACATGAAACTTTTGAGACTATTAACACATTCACTGTAAGGAAAGATGGAATGGGATTGGTAGACTAGTATTACATTCCTAGTACAACCTATCTAATATCTACAAATTAGTGACGTGGTAATTAACGACGAGACTAATTGATGATGCGACCACCAGACCAACTCACAAAATAACAACACTAATTAAGAGTATTGGTTCAATAATGGAATATTAAAGGAGATACCCCAAGACCCAACTCAATTTTTTTCTAATGCACACCTTTAATTTGTACCCTACAATATTTAAAAACACCCTATATCATTTTCTATATATTGTAGTATATAAAATTTTAAAATCAAATTGTAATTTTTATCAAAATGATTATTTGGCATCCTACATTTGTTCATACATATATAGCTACTTCTTCCACTCACTATAGCCCTTGAGATTGAATAGTCTTACAAATATTAAATCATTGCATGTATTTGTTGTTCATCACTTACACTTCTTTGCAACAAACTTTAGAGCCGCTCTTGTTTGTTGGAATCAATGGACTGGTAATTTGGAAAAAATTCATTTTAATATTAACAATCTTTCTATGAATCTCCCTATGACCCTATTCTTATTTTAATTCAACAAAATTTGAAAACATCACACCACAATTGGAGATGCAGCATCCAAGAAATAAAATAAAAGTTGTTCCCTAAAGGGTTATAAGGGTCTATGCATGTATACCATTCTAACATTTGTTTAAAGCAAAAATTAAAAAAAGTCATCTACCAAGGATGAAATAATATTAGATGAAAATGACTCAAATATACTTCTAATTTAAAATTAGTAGCCTTATTGAAGTCTATAAATTCCTATACAATTGAAGTTTGTAATTCAAGTACATTTTTCAACAATAGACATAAATAAAAAGTGATGTGAAGTCTTTGTATTCTCTTTTCACAAGTAAAATTTGAAAGTTGGTGACCAAAGAAATATGAGGTTAAAGGGCTTAACATGCATGATTCCAATCAATTTATGCCTTTTCAAAATCTAATCTACAATTTGTTTAAATGAATTTTGAACGTGCATTTTTCTCCTAAATTGAGCATATAAGCGTATTTGAGGCTCATTTTCAAAAACTCTCAACACTACGTAAAGTGAAGAATGTAATGGATAGTTGATTAACATTGCAAAATCTTGAATAGAAAAATCACTATCAATCATTTTCTAAATTGGAATGTTGACATTAAAATAAGACTTCTTAGAGGACTTTCCGAAAAATAAGAACCACTAAAAATAACAACTTTGTTAGTTTTAATTTAACTTCAAAATTATGCAAACACCAAAGTTAGGTGCCTTAGGCATTTAGTAATTTATTGATTAAAGATTTATAAGAGACTTCCACGACCTACTAGTACATTGGTAGAAGAGGATTTCTTCCATAATTCAGTGAACATTAGAAAGTGAAATAGTTGTGTGAGGTAAATATTTTGTTTAGAAGTCTCTTAAAAGAAATCAAAATTGATATTGTCTACAAAAATGTGGCACAGAAAATCAATTGTTTGAATAATTCAGTGGACACAAAAGTATATTCATTATTTCAGTGAAAGATTTGACTTCGATGATTTGATTTTCAAATTTTTGTATCAAATCGTAAATAACAAATGCAATCAATGCTACATCATTTACTATCTTAAACTACAAATTTTACTTGGTTAATTCTTACCACAAAATAATTTGATAGCCCGCATGTCTAATACTCAATAACTCAAATTACATATGAATTTCAAACATTTGGAAATTCATCCAAGTAATCAAATATTTTTTCATTCAACTTTCAATATGTTTGATTTAGTATTTTAGTAGTGTGAACACATTGTTCATAATATAAAATATTTTTATATATACATAAATCCTATTACAAAATGAAAGGCACACAACGTGGCCATCAGCTTCCTTGTACTAAAATACTTTCTACTAAATCATACTCCCTCATACACTCACTACTACAGAGGTGAGTCACGGAAAACTAATTCGGGGGGTTTCATGCACCATGGAGGCCCCATGAGCAAACTTACCACCTCCGTACACGTTGGTCTGTCTTTTGGATCTTTTCTAGTCAATTGATCCAACTTCAAGGCAAAGTACCTACATGCATCTCGATTTTTGAAGATGTCTTCATCAAAGTCGCCAGTCCACTCAATCTTCATGCTTTCTGCCAATTTTCCAATAGAATATGAATCCGATTACACGGTATATCGATGCGTTGCTTGCATAATGGATAGGCTTGTATCGGAATTTTGTGGCCCAAATGTGTAGAACAACTCTGGGGCCACCCACCAACGCCCTAGTTGTTGTCTCTCCATCTCTTCATTGGTACGGTATCCATAGTGCGATGGGGCTTTCTCATCCATATGACTTGCAATTCCCCAATCACAAATCCCGATGTTGATGATCTCGTTGGAATAATCAGGAAAATGCAACAATATATTCCTTGGAGACAAGTCGTTGTGCAACACCAATGACTGATGCATAAGATGAGTCACGTACACAAGAGCCCATGCTAATTTGGCCTTGTGCCTTCGAAAAAGGTTGACTTCTTTTTGTTTCTCCTCAGGCAATTGTCTAATCTGATTCACCTTGTGCCATTCCACGGTTGGTGACACCTTGTTGTTCAAATCGAGCAATTCACCCAAATGACCTCCATTCCACCATAGAGTATACGCCTCCATGGTTTTTGAATTCATGGCACAAAACTTTATTATGCCAGCATGATTTAGGGGACATACAAAGGCTTCTACGGATCGTTCCACCCTTGCATCGCGCAAGTTCTTGGTTTTTGGCATTTTCCCAGCCAAAGTGATATATTCAGGGAACGTATCTAACCCTAGAATACACACTTTGCGCACCTTGCCATGCCCACCTTCACGACAGAATCCACTAAGGGGCTCCACCTTTGCTGAAGGTGGTATCCAAGTAATACATAGTCCACCATCTCTTGCAAATGCAGCCTTCACAGCATCGTTTTTCCACTTGAAACCCCTTGATCCTGACTTTGATAATTTCTTCACAGCTGTTTGCCACCATTCCATCTTCTCACAGAACTCCTTTGCTTCATCATCTAGTGGTTGCCCAGCCACTTGTGGTCGAAGATCAGCCATCAATCTCTTGGTATTAAAAATTATAGACTGAATAGTGTCGGTAAGCCAACGTTGAAGGCTTGAATTGTATGTCAAATCCACGTCTTTGAAATCATCAGATTCATAGCACTTGCTCAAAATCCTAGCCTCCAAATCATCCACCAATTTTAGAGCACCTGTCAAGGGATCTCTGAAATAGCTTGCCTCCAGAAATTGCACACTTTTTCTTGCATACCATTGTAAGGACACCTCATATGCAAACTTTGTATAACTTGGAGGTGGGTACGTCGGGTCCTTCTCATTAGCTGTCCTAGGCTTCTTTGGCTTGGTTTCGGTTGCACTCCCAGTTGTCACGCCTGTAGCTATAGGGACTTCAAAATGCTTAGGATCATCTAGATCCCAAATTGACCTCCGCCTCATGCTAGTGCCTTCACGTGGATTGGACATGGTGCTCCTTCAAAGAAATAACACCAACTTCTAATTTCGTAGGAGAAAAATGCAAAAAGTCCGCCCCCCAAAAAATAAACCTGGACCAACGGGCACGCATTCAGCCACTCAGAGGTGGGTGAAAGACAGTGCGCATGGCCAAGAGTGGCGACTGCGGGTAATGGAGAACGCTTAAGTACCGGACAGCGGGTGCGAGGCGACCGCGGATCGGGAGGGGCGACTGCGGGTCGGCATGGAGGCAACTTCGGGTAGGTTCAGGGCGACCGCGGCTCGGGGGGGGGGGGGGGCGACAGCGGGTATCTGTAGGGCGACCGCGGATCGGGGGGGGGGGGGGGGGCGACCGCGCCTCTTCGGGGCCGACCGCGCCTCTGGGGGTGACCGCGTCTCTTGGGGCGACCGCGTCTGGGCTTCACTAGGTCATAGAAAAAAAGAGTTAGGAAATGTCAAATAGATTAGAAACTAATCTTTTGTTTTCTTTTGCATTATAAAATTTTACTTAAAAATTTTATTCGAAAAAACCAAAATACTTTTGAATCACAAATCTTTTTAAATAGGATATTTTAGTTTAAGAAATGAATTTTGTATTTTTCTGACTTCGGCAATGCAAGTTTAGGTGGTCTCGGTAGTTTATGCAACGGAAATAAGGATCCACAAGAAGATGAAACGTTGAGGTCCATGTTTGGTCTACGTTCGGTGAAGTCATCGGATCGATCACTTTCTTTGGGCGCAAATGAGATCATCATTCCAAACGAATCAAAAGCAAGACAACCAGCAATGAAAGAGTCCAAGAAAGCTAGAAATAAAAGAATACTGGAGGCCTTTGCAAGATCACCATCGAAGCGGCAAAGTCTAGGTCGAACCCCCCTTCATGTATGTGAACCTTTCTCACAAAGCAAAGTGAAACCGGTTAATGGTCTTGAACAAGGGATTGGGAAGTCTACACTAGGAGGTAGAGACATGGTGAAAGAGAAAAAGAAGGGTAGACGCAAGAGATCGCTTGCATCAAAGCAAATATCCGGAAGAAAAGAGCGAGCTCTACAGTCTTCATCCGATAGTATGGACAGCACAAGTAATGAAGAAGACTCGGAACGGGATTCAAGAGGTCATAGCAGTGCAGCTGAGGTGAGAGGAGACGTTGATTACAAGCCTTAGAAATTCAAGGAATGTAGACTTAGATGTTTAGATATTCATAGTACATGGAGCTTGTAATGGAAATGGTTTGTCTGAACCTTTGAAAGTAATACAAGTTTTCATGCGCATGTTGGAAACGTCACTATGATTTATTGATTTTTGATTTCTTGGTTTCATGGTATTCAAAAATAATGAACAAAAATTAAATTGTGACAATGTTTACACCTTGTGACCATCTCATGCCACCTCAAGGTTGTAACGCTTCACCTTGTACAATCCATCATAGGAATAGATTTTGTTCCATCCAGCGTCCACATCATGGCCCCTAATCAAACGAACAACTTCCCCACGTTTGTAAGAGTTAATAAGCGCTTTGTTCCCTTTCTTGGGCTTCGGATCCTCCAATTGCCGCTTGTCACCTCTGTAATCGTTTCCACCCTGGCCAGTGTATTTGACTGTCTCCCCATGGTCATCATCATCTCGGTAACCACCTGAGATCACCACGCTGCAAGCCACCTTCTCCCCTCGATCTTCAACCCATACAATCCCTCCTTGCACTTGCCGGTGCAACCCAAAGCCCAAAGGCAAACATTTCGGACCAAAATTCAAATTGATCACCGACTACGATTCCGGGAACGTGACCAAACTTTTGAAACTCATTAGATTTTCTTTCTTCATTCATCTGCTTCATTGCCTGCAAGTCAGGCCGATTACCAAGCAACTGACCCCTCGTCTTGAGTTTTTGATAATGTTGTAAGATCCGGGACTACAGAGCACAGTGCTGCAAAAATTGAACCCTGACACTGACCTGGTCAAAATCTCTTGGTAGTTCTCCATCTACCGCATAGGCTCCCGCTCCATTAGGGTCTGAAGTTGCCTCTCCCTCAAGAGTTCCCGCTGATTGTGGCCTTGTGGTGTTCTTCGTGACTTTCCTCAGCAATCTCACACAACCCTCAGGAAAATCTCGCGTGGCAATAGGACCGTCGCCATCTATATGGAACAAGGCTAGACGGACTGAAGCAATGGATTGAACTGGCTTTTCTAGCTTTTTATTTTTTTGACTTCGAAAACATAAAATCATCAATTTTTTTTCTCTTGAGTAGTATGGAAATGAAACATAATGTTTAAAAAGGGTTTTGACAATTGGTGGTATAATCATAGACTTTTATATTTTATCCTAACAATGCAAATCTTTAAATCCTAAATGTCTAAAGGGTCCTTTTTCCAAAACTACCTCCAAATTGCCATATTAAAATTGAAATTATATTAAATTTTTTGCAGAATCAATTGATAAATCCTACCATCATTCCCAACTCCCACACTTAGCATTGAATCACCCCATTCACCCAACCTTAACCCCTAAAGGTTGTTGACTATGTTTTCACCAAAACTGCTTCAAAACTGTCATTTTTTAGACAACTATAAAATTTTTAGAAAAAAACATTTTTTGAAAAAAATAACCGTTGGATCTTTTAGAGAACAAGTTTAAGAATATGTGGAAAAAATTTCAGCAATTTTTGCCGTGTAGATTGCAAGATATTAGTGTTTGAAGTGACAAAAATCATTTTTTTACCACTGCGGAAATCCGGGCAGCTGCACTTCAAAAGACCTTATTTGTGTGGAAAAATGTCCAAAATGATTGTAACTCTTTGGATTCATTTTTCAAGTGAAGTTGGACACATGCTTAAAAATTTTTAGATCATTTGAAATTGTACAACATGTAGGAAAAAAATAGTAAGTAGAAAGAAGTAGAAAATGAGCCAAAACGTTAAATTATTAACAATTTATTTATAGAGTTAAAAGAAGACAATCCCAACGGTTGTAATGTTGGGTTAAACACTATACACCCAATGTTTTTATTTTTTTTCAAAAATATAAAGAATTGAATTTAATAAAGATTTACAAACTTTTTTTGTAGTGTAGAAATTTTATATCTAGCGTAAACTACCTCAAACTAAAAATCCTCATAACTTTTCACTCATTAATCAAAATGGAATGATTCAAAGGTTTCCACTTCTATAAAAATCAAAGAAACCAATTTAAAATTTTAATTTCTTAAAAAAGTAATTTTTGAAGAAAATTTTTTTGCTGCCCAGACTGCCCTCCGAGTAGAGCAAATTACATATTAGCCAATAACTTTTTCACTATGTAGTCAAAAGTTATGAAAATTGTTGGACCTTGAAGGTACTCCTTGGACACATGTTGTGCAAAAATTTCAAAAATAAAAACCAAAAACTCTATCTGTAATGAGCTGCCCGAAATTGCTATGTTGCCAAAAAACACAGTTTGGTCCTTTAGGGGTTAATGAATGGGGAAGTCATTGACTTCCCCATTTTTTTAATTCCTTCCACCACTTGATTGAATCACCCAAGTGTCACCTCACAAGACCCTAACTAGGGTTTAGGGTTTGTGGTGGAGACCCTAAATCCTTTCACCCTTCCCCATTTTTATTTCTTTTTTAATTTTACCCCAACACATTAATTCCCCATTTTTTTATTTTACTCCAACTTCCCCATTCACTTAGCCCTTCCTTCATTAATGAATGGGGAAATATAATTGTACTTCCCCATCATTAATTCATTTATTTATTTTTTATTCCCAACTCCCACACTTAGCATTGAATCACCCCCATTCACCCAACCTTAATGAATGGGGAAGTCATTGACTTCCCCATTTTTTTTTATTTCTTCCACCACTTGATTGAATCACCCAAGTGTCACCTCACAAGTCCCTAACTAGGGTTTAGGATTTGCGGTAGAGACCCTAAACCCTTTCACCCTTCCCCATTCACTGAGCCATGTCATTAGTACTTAATTGCACCAAATTTGCTCTTCTCCAAATAAAATAATTCCTCAGTGTATTTAAAATTTGAATGACAAGAAGTACCTAATGTCCCATTCTCCAATAAAAGAACATGTACCTTTATAAACATCGTGATGTCAAAATGGGTGGAAATAGGGGAAAAAAGTTGTCCTTCATTTGACAAGTACGCATTTAAATCCAATTTGAGGACCCCAATTGAGGCCATTCTAGAAGCCCTTTGGAGAGTTCATAATTTCTCTAATGACTATGAAAAGTCAAGATTGAAATGGATACCCTTGAACTAATTTTTAAATAGAAAAATCATAATCATTCATTTTCAAAATTGGATTATGGATGGTAAAACTAGACTTCGAAAAAAGCCTTCCAAAAACATAAACCACTGAAAATGAACTTTTGGTAAGGTTTTCATGAACTTCAAAGTGTCTTTGACACCACATTTGGGTGACTTGGGCATTTAGGGGTATGAAAAAAGTAAGAAAGCCACGAAGGCCAGAGCCGCAGTCACTAGTCTTTTGGGACCCGCAGTCGCCCTCCCTTGCAGGACCCGCGGTCGCCAGTCCCGCGGTCGCCCTTCGTGAATTTACCCGCGGTCGCCTCTCAGGTGGACCCGCACTCGCCCCTACCCGCATGCGCCCCTAGGCGACTGCGGCTATATACCGCAGTCGCCTTACCCGCAGTCGCCACTCCTTCTCAGCGCATTGAGAATCACCCACCTAGACGTGGCTGATTGCGTGCCTATGAGTTAGGAGTTATGGTTCGTTTTGAACTTTTGGTCTTCCATATTGCTCCGGTCGCCCACACTACATCACGAGCACTATTGAAGATTGATTTTTTGTAAATGTAAACATTTTTGTAAATGTGAATAGTTTAAGGTACATTTTTTGTAATGGAAAGACTTCTGTAAATGTGAAGTACAACGATTCTAGGATTTTACACTTTTATAGTACTACCTTAGTCTTACACTCTTAGAAGTTTAGAGAAAGTACATTGTTCAGCATCCTACGTACAGATTGATCATCATGGATGCCAAGCCTCCACCTGCCCCATGTAAACTAGTACTTGGATTGAAGAATAAGGCGGTTCGTGACAAGAGTCGTAAGAGGGGTGGAAAAAGTCGCAAGAAGCGTGTGCCTTTGCTTTTGCATCCAAAGATAAAGGCTTTTTTAGGTTGGAGAGCAGAACCTGAGCCTTGGAGTTACGAAACGGTAAACAAATACGTGGATTGGTGCCACATTGATAAGTTGTTTCCGCTATGGCGTCACAAGATACACTTGACACAAAACAAGGCAAATCTTGGATATTGCACCAACGAGGCTTTCAAGCAAAGATGTCTAGTTGTATGGACGAGGTTGTACGATGAGCCTAAGCCTTATCGTAATGACAATTTCTCTTTGTATCTTGTCCAAATGGTATATGCTGAATGCATACTCAAGAAGAACGTGGACTGGAGTACCTTGAAGGGGCACCCCATCGGAGATCGTCCTGAAGAAACATCGATTGTGAATGAAGTTGCATTAGCAGATGTCAAGAACACACTAATGCCTGTGAAATTGGGAAGGCTGGCCGTTTCTAATGCCGAAATTGTGTGGTCGCCAAATTCTAGCTCAGATGAGCATACCCACGAATATGATGGATATGATTTCCAAAGCGACACTGAAGATGATGTTATGGGAGAAAGAAAGGTGGCCTTGGAAGTGGAAATTGCCAACAAGGGAAAAGAGAAGGTTGAAGAATTTGTAGTTGGTGAAAATATCCACAATGAAGGTACACAACGTATACATGCAGTACAACCTATGGAAGTAGACCATAATGTTTTGGTGGGTCACTGCGGTGGAAGTGAAAGCGACTTTGAAGACGATGCAGATGTATTGTTCGCTAAAATACAGAGTGCAATTTTTGGTTTGCAAGAAACAAAGGAGGAAATTGAAGCTCTCCAAAAAATACAAAACTTTCGTTTATCAACTTCATCAGATGCAGCTGGGATACATGGGTTGAGAGAAGAGTTGAAGATATTACAAAACGGCATCTCGGAAAATGACTCGCGCTTTGCTACTTTGAAGAGAAGCAGAGATAATTACTGGAAAAAGAAAGCAGAGGGTCGTTTATATCCAATGGATGAGTGTGCTGTTCTTCAACTAAAAATGAAGATTTTGGAACATAAACATGGGCGGGTGTAGAATGAAAGGAGAGGGGTCAATTTGCAAGTAGATGCAAAAGAAAGAGAGTACTACAATGCTGCAATACAATGTGCCTCGACACTAGATGTCTCAGCTATAGCTCCTGAATATGGCAACACACCAGAAGAGTTATCAACACTTCTAAAGCTTGTTAAACTGCACGAACAGAAAACTCTTGTCTTACAACAAGAGTCGTCAAAATTGCAGTCATAAATCCGTTTTGAGAGTGCATGGCGGCATTGGAGCCTACGTACTACAGCTAAAGGCGCTAAACGTGTAGATATACAGAAGATGGGGCCAGAACCCAAAGAGAGTGATTTTTTTGAGCAATAGAGGAAGCACCTATTAAACTACTAAAAAACCCCTTCTTGGCCGTTTTTGGTTGTAGCCTTGTAGGCCTACTTTTTGAGATGTCACTTCCTTCAAATGAATAGAAAATATTAAGTTTTGTCATTTCAATGTGCATGAGTCTTTTGTAAAGATGTGGAAAAATTGTTGAATACCAAGGTTGTGCGCTATTTCCAACTTCAAAGAATGGATGATTTCAATTTCCTATAATAGTTTGAAATTTGAAACAAAATGTTTATAATAAAATGAAGATATATTTTAAATTATAAACATTGTGTAATACACTAAAGCACCCATAAGCAAACTTGAATGTTTATAATAATTATTGTTTGACCAATGGACATCATGAATTGGAATTAAAAATTTCTACAAGAATGTTGTACCATCATATGACAGCGAAAGTGCTACTCCTTATTATTCACAATTTCACATGTAAATTCTATTTCTATGGTACTTCACTATAAATTGCGGAAGTTAAAAGTTTGAAATTCATTTTCAAAGTGAGAGAACAAAACAAGAATTCTAATGGGCTCATAGAGTCTAGTATTTTAAAATATGAGTAACCACTCACAATTTTATATCATCGACTAATTTTGGTATGAGAATGGAAAGAGATGTGGGCAAATACCTTAAACCTTTGAACCATTTGTTGCATTTGGTTTCTTTTTTGGGGAGTAGTGGAGTACTTTAAAATTATTAAAATAATTTTGAATTAAAAAAAAATATGACTATTGTAAACACCTTGAAGATGAAGGAAAACATGAAAGGATATTTGTTAAGGAAATCTCTAAGTAGGAGAATTTGAGAAGTACCAAACCTCATGAAAAAATATGTCTCAATGTTCTAATTAGTAAAATATAGAAAATTAAATTTATAAAAAAACAACATTTTTATAATTTTCAAAAACTTTTTGGAGGTGGTTATTCATTAATATAATCACATAAAATCATTTTTCACATGTTTCCCAAAAGACATAGAAGGAGGTTTGCTTTATAGACTTGTACACCACTACATCACATAAAAATAATTTATCCTAAATTCCTTCTCTATATAGCTACAAGTCTACTAGAAGACCATTTAATCCAAATTTGAGCTCAAAATCATTAAAAAAAGGGACTCAATAGTACTAAAACCTCCAAAATGGCATTTCGGACTTTTAGATCGGGTCTATTTTGAAATAGTGAAATATTTTTAAAAGTAATATAAAAATTAGACAAATTGTATAATAGTGATGAGCACGTTGTCTAAAAATTTTGCGTCATTTAAAATTAAAACACAAAAGTAATCGCCAAGGGATAGATCATCACATGCCAAATGAGACAAAATAGCAAATGAATTAATTGCATCCACCTTTGTTTAATTTTCTTAATCTTGTCAAATGTAGTGTTCATAAAATTCAAAATAGTTCTTATTATTTATTGAAAGTCATTCATTTTTAATATTACAAGAAATCTAAATTCATTTTACATGTTATTTTTTTAAACTAGTATTGGAAGTTGAAATTTTTGTTGGAAAATCCTATTTCGGTAATTCCTAAACTCTTCCCTTATAAGGTTCTATCATTATCTAATAAGACCTTGAGCACCCTTTCTTTTGATTATTACATTAAAACATTTTATGTCCCCCTTCAAAAAAATTTAAATATTTCAGATATGGTTTTCAATTATCTTCAAAAGGTTAAATGTGCAAAACCTTTGTTGGCAACTTGACTAGGTGTATTGCAAAATGCAAATGACTTAATGTCAAATTACCAATCTATTTTTATACTCAAGATACTCTCAATTTTTTTGTAGTTGACCATTTGTCCATTAATTTAAAAAAATGTTAAAACTTTAAAGAGAATTTATTAGCAAAAAAGATTTTTTTCTAAAAAATACAAAATCAAAAAGTTTTCTCATGAACCATGAATGCCTGAAATTTTGTGATTGATAGAAGATGCAACTTGGTCCTTTAGGGATTAAAATTGATAAATTTTTCTTATGTAGATTATATTTGAACCCTAACCGTAAATTGAAAAATGAGAATCCATTATCAAGTGACTGAAGTGAGCACATTTTGTTAATATTTTAATATGATGATTTTATAACAAATTTAGAATAATTGTTACATTTTTTTGGTTTCTAAAATCAATAAATTGTTGCATTACTTGCATAATTATATCCAAATTCTTATGACTCAATAATTAGAACATATTAATATTTATGTAATTATATTTGTAAAATTCTCATAGTTAAACATTTCTTTACAATAATTTATTCTTCACTTGATATGTCTTAAATTTTCTTTTTATGTACAACAATCTTTGAACAACAATTTCAGAAAATTATACGATTCTATAAGCGGTGTATACTAATGTTCCTACTTGTTGCCAGTCTAAATCTAGACATTTCCATCTCCGGAACAATTAGGAAGTGGAAGTAAATAAGTAACCTTTGTTTATTAGACTTCTATTTATGTCGAAAGCTTGGAATCATTCCATTTCAAACTCGCAGAAGTTATGATGAATTGCAGTTAGAGGTAGTTTGCGGGTAGATATCGAATTTGTATACTATATATTATAAAAAAAGGCTGAAATGATTTACTTAATTCAATTTTTAATATTTTTGAAGAAAAAAATCAATTATTGGGTGAAGATTGTTTACAGTTTATAACTATATTTGAAGGTTTAGCCATGTACGATTAGCATTTTTCATTTTAAAAAAGAAATCATTCACACTATAGTATATTGAAGCATTTTCTACTTCTCTCTACTAACTACTAAGTACTAACTATTTTTTTCTCTATGTTTTACTATCCCAATTCCCAAACGATTTCAAATGTTTTGAATATATAGTGAATTTGCATTGGAAAATGAATTCAAAGACTTACCATCATCTTTAGTATTTTTTCATACAAATGTGACCTTACCAAGAACATTAGCTCAAATTTTAAGAGGAATAAAAAAAGATTTTTGGTAGTTCAAATATTCAAATCTTGTAATGTAGACTGTGAAAATTTCGGATTTTTTGTCCACATATTTTCAAGCCACCTAAGTAGAACATCCTACAGTGAGGTATTTGAAAAAATGTTGGACCTACTTTTACTTTATAATTTTTCAATCTTGGACTTATTTTTATTTTATGTTTTTGTAAAGAATGAAAAACAAGCATTCTTTTTTGGGAATTCTTTTATTAGACTTTCTACTCAATTCTTAAATATCTACAAATTTAAATTTAAAGTCCATAGTAGAATAAAATTCAGCAAATGGCAGTCAAAGTCATTTGGAATTGTAGGAATGCAAGATAGTGTTTAAGAAGATTATGTTTTCCAACTTTCAATGCTTAAATCTTCTAATGTATATGGTCAAACTTCATGAAATTTTGACCACATGATCTCAGACAAACAAAATACAAGATCGTATGGTTAAATTTTATAAAAATACATTTTTTTGGGTCTTTTGGATAAATGCAACCAAAATGGCAGTTCTTAGTGGTTCTGGATGGGAAAATGGCCATGGGCCTTTCAGAATAAACAAAATCCATGACAATGATATTTTTTATGGAAACAAGGAAACTAGGAAAGAATACAATTTTCTTGTAGAAAGGCAAAGGTGGTTTATATTAAAAATATAAGCAATATGAAATTGCTTTATAGTTTATATTAACAAAAAGCAAAGTTGTAGAATCAAATTCTCCAAAGCAAATTGAAGGAAATTCTATTGATCCACAATGCAAGTGGGGAGTATTCACTATGGATATCATATAAGTGCGTACTATGGGCCTTTTGCTATTTATACCATTACAAAAATGAAGTTCATGTCACAAAATAGTGCTAATATTTAGGTGACAACATGTGCATTATCTTGGGCACCACTTGCCTCACCATGCTCATAATTGGATGATTCCTCAACGTCAAGCTTACGCTTCGCACGAGTACGAGAAGTTGGACCATCTGCACTCAAAATGGACTCTAAAACATTGGAATCCTTCAAAGCTTCAAGAGTCCTTGCAGTTTGTGGAGAGTGTTGTTCCAATAGAAAGTCGAGGGCTTGACTTGTGTAGTATGGCCCATATGTAGAGTCAAGGTACGCCATACTAGTTAAGTCTTCAAGAGAGGCGTTTGAGTCCTGGTTGGCCACTCTATTCCCTTCTAAATCCCAACGATGTTTCAGTGGATGAGGGCCCCACTTGAAGGTTGCAGAGGTCTTATCAAAATATCCACCGAGACATTGGAAAAAAAATGCCCTCCTCCCCTCGTTACGTGGGCCTGCTCCCATGAGCCGAGGTGCAACTCGAAGAATTTCATCAGGATCAATTTCCCAATTCAACTGAGAGCTAGCAGGTCCTTTTTCTTGATCATGTTGGCCTTCACGCCAGCTCCACAACAAATCTCGCCCCCAAAATCTTGTATCCATAGTTGTTTCACCATTGTGTTCCCATGAAGGTGGCATGTATGTCATTAGGTTGAACATGGCATACAAACAATCATGAAATGGTGCCGAACAAATCACGCAACGTCGCCTTATTAGGCATTGCACAATGAGACATTGAGGATGGTAAACGTGCGTGCATGATCCCAATGCCCAACCTCCTTCAGGGCCAAAGGATTCCAGACAGATAGGACATTTTGTATGGTCCAAAACAAAGCTTGCTGGCTTTGGCCACAGAAGTTGTCGTTCTTTCTCATCCAAGTGGCACGACATCTGTTTTTCGTAGTCCCAACCAAGTTGTGCCCAATTGATTCCTCCATTTTCTGCGTTCACCATGGGTAGGTTCTCAGGAAACATGTCCTCCAACAATGGCCACGATGTCATTCCATTCTCACGTTTTGGGGCCTTTGCAACGAAGTTCTTCGCAACTTTGTCCAATTCTTGAGCTATTTGTTGTGATCTATCCACGGTGAGAATACAAGCAACTTTCCAATGATAGTATGTGGCTGCCAATTGAGCCAACTGTGCTTGCAGTATATTGTTTTCTTCTCGAAGATCCAATTTCTTTGTTGAAGATAAGAGATGCATAGGCGTAGGAAATGAAAGAGAATCTTGAGTTTCCTCGACATCGTTGGGGTTGACGGTATGATTTTCCATGATGGTAGGAAGAAACGTGGTTGGAATAATTGAAGAACGCTTTGTACGCTTAGCAACAGGTGGAGAACAATGGAGGAGACCGCTAGTGACATCTGCCACAACCTTGTCCAAATGATGTGGATCCTGTTCACCAAAGCCATCATCCATATCCGACAAAGTGATCGTCTCACGTTCTTTTTGTCGAAGACGTTGAAGATCTTTGGACTGCTGTGAAAGAAGAGCGTTTTTATGGTCCAAATCAGACTGCAATTTCTTCAGGTCCAATTGCATTGAAGCGATTGTGGCGTCTTTGGTCTTCAAGAGGTCCAGAGCCTCAGATAGAGCCATAGTTGAATTTTCTTGAGATGGAGGAATGTGAATAGGAACATTCGCAGAAACTTCCACGGGGGGATCATCAGCCGCACCAAACTCGAAGACATCGATTGTGTTACCAGTTGGCAACGGGCGCGTGGGAAGTGTTGTTGAGTTTGATGAAGGTCCGATTTGAATGGTCGAACGTCGAACCTTGGTAGGACGTTTTGGTCTCGATCCTCGTGATGCAAAAGCCCCCTCAACATTTGGAACTTGCACTTGAGTGGGAGTGACAATTTGTTGCTTGACTCGCTCTTTTCTTGGAGGTCGTGTGCCATCAGAGTCATTGTCCTCTTCAGATTCTTCAGTTTCAGGTTCTGTTACCTTGTTTTGAGGATCACTTCGAATTGGTCCAAGTCCACCTTCTGGAAATTTCAATACCCCTCTTGGTATTAATCCAGTCTCTGGACGTTCCACGTAGGCAGTTTCTTTGATAGTGGACCAATCCACTTCTTTCTTCAAAACAAGCTCAATATATGCTCCTCGGGCAATGAAAAGAGTCACTTCATTCCTCTCTACAAAAGGGGTTTTGTAGAGGACTTGCCACAATTCGATGCACCTTTGAACGTAAGGTGCATTTTCACAATACTTCAAGTTCGCTTTGTTGGTGTGTCGATTGAAATGATGACGCCATGGTGGAAACAACTTATCAATGTGACACCATTCAATGTATTCTTCACAAGTCTGCATTGTCCATGGTTCTTCTTCCTCATCCCACCCTTTAAAAGCAGGGTGGTTTGGATTTCTCAACACATGCCATCGCTTTCTATGAGTGTTGCCTCTACGCTTACGACCCTTGTCGATGACAGCCTTCCTGACCGCACGAGGGGCGCGTGTGTTGGTCGAAACCGGGAGTGGCACAAGATTGTTGCCTTCGGAAGCCATGGGATTTGTTGCACTCGATAACAAGGAATCACGAAAACGTAGCCGAATAGAGAAAATAGTCAATATTCATCCAAAGGTTAATGCATGCAGCCAATGAAGGTTGCAAGACGAGAAGCCTCGACGGAGAATGAAGGTAACATGAGGGGGCGACTGCATTTATAGGTGGTGCGACCACGGGTACAGGGCGAATGCCGAAGTCGGAGGTAGGCGACCGCGGGTCTGGTAGGGCGACCGCGGGTTGCAGTGGGGCGACCTCGGGTCGCGGTGAGGCGATTGCGGGTCTCGGTGGGGCGACTGCGGGTCTCGGTAGGGCGACTGCGGGTCGCGGTGGGGCGACTACGTACATGTTGGAGGCGACCATGGGTAGGAAGAGGCGACTTCGGGTCGTCCCTGTGCAAAGCGTGGTCGCCCTCTACGCGCGGTCGCCTTACATGGTCGCCCTCCACGCGCAGTCGCCCTCTCCCGCGGTCGCCCTCTCCCGATGTCGCCCCCAGGCGCGGTCGCCTTCTTACGCGGTCGCCTCCGCTGGACCCGTGGTCGCCTCTGAATTTGCCACGCGGACGCCACATGGCATCCAGGTGGCCTTGGTAAAAGGGGGTAAACTTTTTAAAAGTCAAAGGTAACTTTGACTCTATTGGACGTCGCGTGACGTCTGGTTGTCGCGATGTCGCATTGTCGCCAGGGTTGTCATAACGGACGAGTCAGGGTCACCGGACGTCCCGGATGGACAGGCGAGGCGGACGTGTCCGGACGGACCGGACGGCTCCATTTTTCAAAGTAGTGGGACTTTTTTGGGTTGACACGTCAGCTTAGAAAACGAGATCCAGGGCGCGGACGTCTCCGTCAGGGCGCGGACTTCATCGTGTCACCGTCAGGGCGCGGACGCGTACAGGTAGGGCGCGGACTTCACCGTCAGCGTCAGGGCGCGGACTCGAACAAGTAGGGCGCGGACTTCTACGTGTACGTCAGGGCGCGGACGCGTATAGGGAGGGCGCGGACTTCACCGTTAGTGTTAGGGCGCGGACCTCAACATAAGGGATGACTTCACCAAAAAAAAAGGGAATATAGGGATGACTTCACCAAAAAAAAATCATGGTAAGAAACTTATTTTTTAGCCCTTCGTAGGGTGTCAAAATTGGTAATTGTCAAAAGTTTCAAAGAACTACACCTGTTGAGAGATTTCAAATATCTTCTTCACCAAACCTTTTTTTACCTTGAAATGGTTTGAAAACATATTAAGAACATAGAGATTATTCCATGACAAAAATTTCACGGCAAAAAAACCAAGACTCAATCCTTACTCCTTAAAAAGGTGTCAAAGTTGAAAGTAGTGAAATGTTTCTCACTACTATCCATCTTGGTAGATTTTGAATAACTTTTCTTTCCTAAATCTTTTGGCCTTGAAATTTGTCATACATATAATTAACTTCAAGGTTATGCTGTAGAAAAAATTTTGTGGTTAAATACTATTTTTTGAGCTCACGGGAGGCTTTCAAAATTGGCCATACCAAAAAAATTCTCACTGCAAATTCGAAAAAGACTTTTTCTTTATTGGTACCCCATTGTACAAAATAAAATAGCCACATCACAAACCTTGAAATTAAATTCAACTATCAAACCCAATTCATCATTGAAGTCAAAGTGCCTCTCATATTAAATAGAATTAGCCTACAAAATATATTACATGATTGCACTCACCAATGTTTCCAACATGCACGTCAAAATGTCAAATACAAAAACATTATAGACATATTAGTCGGCTTCAATCTTTATGATAACCAAAAGTATTTATAAAATTCATGCATTGCAATTTGCAAAGTACAATAACAATACAATGAATCTATACTTCCTAAATATGCCCACTTTCTCATCGGTTATCTAAGCCATTCCTTTGGCTTCTCGTCCATCTTTCTTTTAATTGCTACAATTATATTCAACTCTTAAAGACACGAGATCTACCATTGGTGCAACTCAGTTATTGAAACGACTCGACCTACGAACTTCTTGGGCACTAGGATCCACTACATTAGCATCTCGAACAACAACATCATCATCCTGTGGTGCCTCATCGCAGTTTGGATCATCCTCGTCATTGGCATCTTCGTTGCTGTCATATTCATCTTCTGCTTCACCACTATCTGTGGTCCAATGTCCCTCAATCTCTGAGTTTTCATTTCGAAGCTCTACAATAGTTTGACCTTGACTACGTTTGCGCTTGAACCTCTTATGTCGCAGTGCGTTGGGGTCTTCTGCATCAGAATTTATAGTGGGCCCACTTGAAACTCGAGGAACAACAAATGCCGGGGTTGACCTACTAGGTCCTGGTACGTATGTATCCAAGAACGGTTCTACCACCCTATTTGAGTCTCTTGCCCCTATTCCAAGGAGTGGACGATGAGTAGGCCTTGACGATGATGCTTCTCCAATATGTGGACCTTCTCTTCCTCCACGACCTCTAGTCCCTCCACGGCCTCCAATCCCTCCTCGGCCTCCAGCCCTTCCACGGCCTCCCGTCCTTCCATGGCCTCCCATCCTTCCACGACCTTGTTGATATTGACCCACTTCATGATGAATGGAGGGCCGAGGTGCCGTAGGTGGTCTACCACCAACAGTACCACGAGAAATGTTTTGAGGAGTCATATCAACATTTCTCATAGAGCCTAACCCTTCTTCAAAAGGTCTTTGGATGGCATTGGAAGTTGCTGGTGAAGATGGGTCTAGGGAATGTGGCGCTTGGCTAGTTTGGTCAGAACCAACTGGAGTGGGTTCACGCGCAAGGTCTTATGGTGCATCAATAAATGCAAAAACATCATTGTAGTCTACATGCTCTGGATCAAAACGCCTTCTCACATTACTTGCCGATTGATTCCTTCCAATGGGGCGAGCCATTCTTGCATTTCTAACGTTTCTGTCATGGTGTCGTTCAACAACAATATTGCTACGAACTGATGCTCCCATTCTTGTAGGCCCTGTATTGCCATCTTGATTGTGAGAAGATCCTCCACAATTTGGATTTGCAGTCCTCCCCATGTTTCCGCCACCATTTCCATTTCCATTTCCACCACCATTTCCATTTCCGCCGCGATTTTCATTTTCACCGCCACTTCCATTATTGCTTCCATTTCCATTTCCGCCGCCATTTCCTGGAGGGAGGTCGTCATCATTGTCGTTGTTGTTATGGGAGATGCCATCATCCACGTCATCGTCATTTGGATTGGCGGCCTCTGAAGAAGATGACAAAGCTTGGACTTCTGCGACCCCTTCATTTTGAGGAGGAGGAGGTGAAGGACTGCGACGAGGATTAGGTACCCAAGGACCCCAACGACCACCAACGGGTTCTTCCTCTCCATCGTCAGCATCTCCATAGTAGTTTCTCGCTTCCTCGAGGTGATCGGCACCTCGCCTCCAAAGATCTAGGTTCGCCGGATACTCTTGAGGTGCTTCATTGGCTTCCACACCAACCTCTTCTTCTTCCTCTGCTTGCATTGCGTCAAATTCCCGATTGCGTTCATTCAAAGGGATCGGACCAAGGGCATCTGGATCGGAATCCTCCGAGTAGATATTTGCATCATACCAACAAACTGGATCGGCTCCTGGTCTTTCCTGAAGTACACGGCTATTAGTATAAATATATACCAATGACTCTGCCTTCGCGGGGGCTAATCGATTTCGGACCCTATTGTGAACAAAGGAATACATACTCCAATTCCTTTCACAAGAGCTGGCCGAACACATGAGGGATAGAATACGCACGGCAATTTTTGAAAGAGCCCGATCTCCAACCCTATGCCACCATTGGTGGGGAAGCATTTGTGTCACACGGATGTTGGGTGTCTCAGCTGCACTGTACGGTCCACTACCCTCCTCAAATTGAGTTAATTCCGCCAACACATCATCAAAAGTGACACCCACTACATCTTCCATTTTGTGGATGACTCTGTACAATGCACGTAGCGCAGTTCCGTCTACCCTGAGCACCACGTTATCCAAGAGGTATGGATTCAAAAGGGCCGCGGCATAGTGCGTATCTTCAAAAATCATGTCCCATCTTTCATTGAAAGATCTCTCCAAAGTGACTGCTATGTCATCTCGTAAGCTAAAAGGTGGTTCTCTCAAAGAATACACGTGTCCTCGCAAGTTGTGCATCACGAGCCACGCCCGACCCATGGCTGGTTCTCGTCCATCAAACACACGCAAAGCCTTCAATACGTCTTCAGTCATGTACACGTAATTCACACATCGTTGCCAAAAGGCCACATCTTCAATGGTTCTTCTGACATTACGTGAAGCGGTAGTTGCCTGTAGTCCATTCTGTTCGTTTCGTAGGGTATCATAATAATTTATAACACGGGGGTGGTTATTCAACCGCTCCAAGACTCCTCTGAGTTTGATCACTCGCTGTAACATGAGGAAATTACAAGCAAAGCGAGTTTCGCTAGGCACTACGAGTTGTAGGTTTGGACTCAACTCACGAAAAACCGACATGGTTGCATGATGGTTTCGAATGTATTGGCACAATCTTCTTGCCCTGTCAATTAAATCGGAAAATTCCTGAATCTTGGCCCAATCTTCCAACATCAAATCCAATGCATGTGCCATGCAGCCTTACGCAAATATGTGCGGATAGGTTAGAGTAATGTCTCTCAATGCCCCAAGCATGTTTGCTGCATTATCTGTGCAAACTTGTGTCACATATTTGGAACCCACCTTCTCAATGTAAACTTTCATTTGGTCTGCTATATAGCGCATGGTTTTCTTTTGTAAGGTAGTGTCAATTGACCCCAAAAATACATCACCTGCGGGGCATGACATCATCACATTCATGAGGGGCCTCCGATTGACATCATCCCAACCATCGGTGCATATCGTCACCCCGTAGTGCTTGACAGCAAAACCAACCTTCTCTTCAATCTTCTTCTCGATTTGCAACCTCCTTGGTTCAATTAAATTAGTCCTAAACTGATGGTAAGAAGGCGGACTATATTCAAACCTCGCCACTGAGGTTGCCCTCACAGCCTCAATGAAGGCTGGATGCCTTGCCACATTAAATGGCACATTTGCTTCATAGAAAAAACTTGCCCACTTGTCATCCAACTCCTTCCTCTTTGCAATGTTGAATGCGTCCGCCATGCGTCTCTGACGTAATGATCCCGATCTTGTAGAATTTGAACCTACAAGACTATTGGACGTTTGTAGAATTTCATTTCCTTCAGGAACGTTTGCCCGTTCTTCCGCTCTCCCACCAGTGACCCCATCCGTCACCTCATTTTCAGTGGCTTCGCTTGAACTTGCAAGTGGAATTGCTCTAGCCGGTCCACTGTGAATTGGTTCTCCTTCACACATGTTCCCGGCATCCACTCGTAGTGGGACAAAACCTGCACAATTGGCAAACCTATGTCGCACTTCACGAGGCATATTTGGACAAATTGACCTCTCCGATTTTGCGCCATATCCGAAATGTGCAAAAGCACGCTCACGTTTGTAACAGAAGGTCCCAGTACAGAAAACACAAGTCACTTTAGTCCCATTCTCCGTGAAGTTCAGCCACGGTTCCCAGTCCTTGGTCTGCCTCCTCTGACTTGCCATTGCATTCACAGATAATTTGAAATGCCTTCCCCTTCTTTGTGCTGAATTTAAGAAGACAGAAGATCTAACGGGCAAAGTATCAGTAACATCAGTTAGCGCTAATCCACTGCTTGAACTGATTTTGACATCACCTCAGCAGCAAACCAGGGCAATCTGCCACCCAAGTAGACTCACAAGGAGCTCAAAATGAATTGAAGTCCAAGAGATAGAGGCCAAGGTGACAAATGTAGGGAATACAAGGTTCAGGATTTCCTTTATATACTTGGGGAAGGTAGGGGCGCGGACTTCACCGTTACAGGGCGCGGACTTCAGTCCCAAAGTCTATGCACACCTAAATCCCTGCCGTCAGGGCGTCGACTTCAGGGCGGGGACTCCAGGGCGCGGACGGGAAGTCAGGGCGTGGACTTGAGGGCGGTGAACTTTGACAACGTTCAAAATGCACACCTGAATCCCTAGCGGTCTGGGCGGGGACGGGAAGGCAGGGCGCGGACTTCAGGGCGGGGACGGGAAGTCAGGGCGCGGACTTCAGGGCGGGGACGGGAAGTCAGGGCGTGGACTTCAGGGCGGGGACGAGAAGGTAGGGCGCGGACTTTAGGGCGGAGAATTTGTGAACTTTGACAACCTCCAAAATGCACACCTGAATCCTTGGCGTCAGGGCAGGGATGGGAAGTCAGGGCAGGGACTTCAGGGCGGTGAACTTTGACAACGTTCAAAATGCACACCTGAGTCTGGGCGGGGACAGGAAGACAGGGCATCGACTTCAGGGCGCGGACTTGAAGTCAGGGCGCGGACGTCCTCGTCCAGCACTATTTGCAGTGCACTTGGGCACGAGATTTTTGAATTCACCTTTTACTGGAGCGGGAGAACCATTAATGTAACCAATACAGCTTGTTCTAAATTCAGAGAACACCATGACAACAAGATGCCACCTTAAAGAGCTGAACGGCCTAAGATTTGGAAGGTATTTATGGAAGTGCATGTCCCGTTTCTTGTGTTGCAAGATGTCATTCCTTAGTTCTCCTAACCATTTTACCACTTTGAAGCAAGAAATATTTTATTTCCCAAAAAAATCACACAAATTCTTTGATTTAGGAATGTTTAGGAAATACTTAATAAATGTATAGGACATACTTAAACCGTATCATTCATACAAAACCTTTGGCTTTGTTGTTTAATAAATGCAATGGTTTAGGGTTCTTTTCTTTTAAAAAAAGAAGATACCAAAATTAAGAGATCAACAAAAAGAGATTGCAAAGGAACTTCTTGAAAAACCATGTCCCCTTCTTTGATTTGGAAGATGTCATTGTTTACTTTGTAAAGAAACAACATTGAAGGGAAATATATGTACTGATGAAAACAAACAGCTCAAAATATTTTGTTTTTCACTTTCAACATTCCTCAAGCAAATTCTTTGTTTGCGTAAAGGCTACGTTTCATAAATTATGCTCAATTTTGTTGAATGTTTAAAGTATTATTGTAATGCTAAAAGGGATTATTTATGAAATGAAAGTTATTCAATTCTTGTAGATTGATGTTCACCACATTCAATTCCTTAAACAATTGCTGTAGGGGAACAATTCTGGTTTACGATTAATTAAATCTTACATTCTTTTGGATTTACGTAAACAAATTCATTTTTGTTTTATATTTCATACAAGGGATTTTTTTAAATGAATTTCTATTGCTTTGTTTGTTTTTAAAACGAGTGGCAAACCATTGCATTAAATGAATACTATTTTGTTTTATTTCAATCACATGGAAGGGATTCACTTTTGACCATTTTAACTACAACTCTACAAGGGATTCTTTTTAAACGAGAACTTAGATCTTCCATTCTCTTGGATTCACGTGAAGGGAATTGTTTTTGTGGATGCTTGTTACAACTAATTCGTGTAGCCTAAGGTATGAGCATCATACTCTTGAATTCACTATTCTTATAAGGAGATGCATTTTTGACCATTTTAACTACAAGGGATTCTTTTTGAACGAGAACTTAGATCTTCCATTCTCTTGGATTCACGTGAAGGGAATTGTTTTTGTGGATGCTTGTTACAACTAATTCGTGTAGCCTAAGGTATGAGCATCATACTCTTGAATTCACTATTCTTATAAGGGGATGCATTTTTGACCATTTTAACTACAAGGGATTCTTTTTGAACGAGAACTTAGATCTTCCATTCTCTTGGATTCACGTGAAGGGAATTGTTTTTGTGGATGTTTGTTACAAATAATTTTTTTAAAACTTCCAAGTTCAGTTTCTTAGATTCACGTAGAAGGTAGTCATTTCTAAATAAAAGGTACAAGATATTCTTCTTTTGAATGAGAACTTTACATTATTTTGGATTCACATGAAAAGATTCACTTTCTTGAATAATTGATAGAATGCATTTTTTAAATGAACAAATGAGTTTCATTTCTTCAAATCCATTATTCATAAGCAAAGATTCTTTTTTTCTGCATAATAACTACAAGGGTTATTGACTTATTGTGGGGAAATGGAAAATTATAAGTTATATTTTGTTCTTAATGTGAAAGGATCCATTTTTATAAATACTTGTTACAATGGATTCTTCCTTAATAAAACGTACAACTTAAATTGAAGTAGAAAGGTTGTAAATGGAATCCACAATTAGAAATAATTGCTACAATAAAATCTTTTTTACATGAACTTAGAAGACATATTTTTCAGATGCATGACATAGGTTCTTTTCCGAAGGTTTAGAATACATTGATTTGTTTTTTAATTCAACCCTAAAACCATCTGAAATGAAGTCAAACAATCCAAACTCAAACCCTAAACCCTAATACTCCAAACCCTAAACCCTACACTCCTAAAACCTTTGAACCAAAGAAGCCAAGGAGTTGGAGGGACGCCAGGTCAGGGCGTGGACTTCAAGGTGTGGACTCCAGCACAGGGCGCGGACTCCAGGGCGCGGACTCCTGGACAGGGCGCGGACTCCTGCACAGGGCGCGGACTCCAGGGCGCGGACTCCTGCACAGGGCGGGGACTCCAGGGCGCGGACTCCAGGGTGCGGACCATTCTTGGTGCGCAAACGTCCATGCAAAGAAGAAGAGGTTGACCTCCCGCATGGGATCCCTCCTTGCTCCTATTTATTGCTCTTGGAAGATGGTGTCCCTCCTTTTCATGGAAACCGGGAACCATTAAATTTAGTCATGCCGTCTTCTACATTATGGAGAGACACGAACGCTTTCTCTCACTAATGTTTTCGTTACATTGTCTGTGTCATGGCGCGGACTTGAAGTCAGGGCGCGGACGCCAGGGCGCGGACTTGAAGTCAGGGCACGGATACAACACAAGAGAGGACTTTGAAATGCGATCAGGCATGAGAACCAGGGAAGCCAAGGAGTCGGAGGCTTGAACTTCACTGCATTGGCGCTACTCAGGGCGTGGACGTCAGGGCGCGGACTCCTGGACAGGGCGCGGACTCCAGGGCGCGGACGCCAGGGCATACAGCACAAGAGGGAGGACTTTGAAATGCGATCGGGCATGAGAACCGGGAAGCCAAGGAGTTGGAGGCTTGCATTGGCGCTACTCAGGGCGTGGACGTCAGGTGAGGGCGCGGACGTCAGGGCGCGGACTCCTGCACAGGGCGCGGACGCCAGGGCGCGGACTCCTGGACAGGGCGCGGACTCCTGGGCGCGGACCATTCTTGGTGCGCAAACGTGCATGCACTGCAAATGAGGTTGACTTCCTGCATGGGATCCCTCCTTGCTCCTATTTATTGATCTTACAAGATTGTGTCCCTCCTTTCATGGAAACTAGGAACCATTAAATTCAGTCATGCCTTCTTTTAGATTCTTTATAGTGATGGAGAGACAAGAAAGCTTTCTCTCACCAATGTTTTCGTGACATTGGCTATGTCAGGGCGTGGACGTAGGGCGCGGACTTGAGGGCGGACAATTCTAATACGTGGCGCGGACTTCATGTCAGGGTGCGGACTTGAAGTCAGGGCGCGGACGCCAGGGCATTCAGCACAAGAGGGAGGACTTTGAAGTGCGATCGGGCATGAGATCCTTCAATCTTTCCTTTTCTTGGAGCGGGGGAACCTTTAATTTTAGGAAGAACAACTTGTTCAACATTCCGACAAGACCATGAAAGCAAGATGCCAAATTGAAGAGCTCAATGGACTAAGGTTTGGAAGAAACTTCGTGGAAGAGCATGTACCCTTTGTTGTGGTGGAACATGTCGTTCCTTATGTCTTCTAACACTCCGAACTACTTTGAACCTTATTTGTGTCCCCAAGAAGAAACTAGTACTTTGAACTAAAAAGAATTTTTAGATTTAAAAAAAGAAGTCTAAATTCTTCTATTTAGCAAATGTTCCGGATATTTTGAGGAAATATTTAGGGAATATAGAGGAAATGTAGTGTACTAGATACAAGGCTAAAACTTAATTTGTTTAAAATGAAAGAAGTAGTAGAGATTTAAACAAAAAATTGTAGACCTCCAGTACGCCACTTCAATTTTTCATCTCATCATCCCCTTTCCAATTTTTTATGCATCGAAAGCAAAACTATCTTATCCGAAGTCAATGCCATCTTTTTATTTCTTAATTCAATTCCTTGTCCATTTCTTTTGCTTCATTAATTAGCGAAACTCTTATATTTTTGGCCTCTAATGCAAAAATTCTTTTATGCAAAGTCATTGTCATTCCTTTTTGTTGAATTATTTAGCCCCCTTGTTTTGTGGCATCATTCCTTATGTATTGAATCGTTTTATCTCCTTTTTTTTACTTCATTCCTAAAACTCTTGCATTCAAATTGAATGCCAATTTTTTTTTACGTCATTCGTTTTCCTATTTATTTCCCATTAATTAGCAAAGCTCTCATTCCCCAACTGTATGCCATCCTTTTTTTGTTGCATCATTCTATCTTTTTTTGTCACCATTTTCTTTTCAGATTTTCATTTCTATTGGTCTTCATTAATTTCTAGAACTCTTTTATCGTAATTAGCAATACCAATATTTATTAGTTGAATCATTGCATTGCCTTTCCTAAATGTATTTGGCTTCATTGATTAGCAAAGCTCTTTCATCCAATGTCAATGGGAATTTCTTTTGTACCACCAGCTAACCAACCTCTTTACTATTTCTTATTATGTTTTTTACTTTATGGTTTAGCAAAACTTGTCCATGTAACTCAATACCAATTTTTTTTCGCCCTCATTCTCGTTCCTTATTTTTTAACCCTGAACCAAAATCTTTTCCGTCTTAATAAATTGTAATTTTTTTTCCCGTCAGTCCCTTTCCTATTTTTTTTATTCATTAGGAAAACTCTTCCATCCCAACTCAATAATAAATGTTTTTTATGGTAAGAAATGGAAGTCTTTCCATTCGCTTTCCATTTCTCGTTTATTAAAATAGGTAATCAAACACAATGTTTGTTACATATCTCTTTCACATTTGTTTGCTTTTATTAAGAACATCTAAAATGCACTTTCACTCCAACTAAATGACGTTTTTTTCCCTTACCTAATTTTTTTCATAGATTGGAAATGAATTCCACTCCAATTCAATGACTTTTCATTTCATTCCGTACATGTTTTTATGATTGAATCCTATTCCAAGTCAATGACATTTTACTTCATCAATTTCAAGTCAATGAAAATTGATTTTTTCGCCACTAAATTTTTTTATATTGGGTAACCATTTTTTATTAAATATGTACCTATTTCCATGCCAATTTAATCATCCCTACTTACTTTTCCCATTTTTTTGTACTTTGGGTAACAATACACTTCCATTGTAGGTCTGGCAATTACGTGATAGGAAATTGAAGGATGAGTGTTTGGGATTATAGTCAATCACTTTAACTTGTAAGTCAAGTTTAGAATCATTCCCAAATAAAATTTACGAAAGCTTGGGTCTCTCTACCCCTCTTTTGGGTGCATTTATTTTGAAAGCACTTTCATTCCAAGTCAATGCCTTTTCAACTTTTCTTTTGTTGGATTCCTTTTCTTTCATTTTTTTTGGCTTCATTAGCATAATTGTTCCATCTCAAGTTATGGAAGAAGTAAATGGCACTACTGTTGTCTTCCTAACTTTTTTCCAACCGAATGCCATTCATTTTTCTTTGATCATTACCTTCCTCATTATTCGAAATTCATTAGCCACATGTTCCATCCCAACATAAGACGATTTATTTCCTAAACTCTTTATAGTTTTATTTTATTGATTTGGAAGATTATTTTGTCCCAATTGAATGCCATTTTTTGTGGATATCATTCCCTCCCTAATTGTTTTTGGCAGCATTTGCAACATTATCCCATGCCATCCCAATGCACTTTATTTATTGTATATCATTCCCCCCTACTTTTTTGGGGCTTGATTAGCGAAATTGTTCCATCTCACTAGAATGCCCTCTATTTTTTGGTGGTATCTCAAGTGAATGCCATTTACTTGTTTTCTATCATTAGCAACATTAGAAATGAGTTTTTTTCCAATATAATGGCATTTGTTGTCCTTCCCTAATTTTATTCATTCATGGAAAAATGGAAATGAATTATAGTACAATACTCCAATTCAATGACATTTCATTTTAGGATATAATTTTTGTATATGTATGATGTTGTTTCAAAAGAGTATGTGCAAAAAAAAAAAAAAGTGATTTTGGCCTGGATTTTGGGCTAAATAATATATATTTCATAAGCGTCATGGAATACATAGTTGGAAAAGTATATGACAAGGTTACTATGACCATGACACCATCTAAAAATGCATGTGCCAATATCTAATATAACAAATAATATCTATTGCCGAGATCAAAATTCTATAAGCCTATATTAAGCTAGGACCCTAAGTCTTCTATGAAAACATAAGTTCACTAGCTAGATAGTAGAAACTTCACTTAGTCTATGTCCATTGCACTGCCACTTGGGCCAGCCTCGTTGTCATGTGTCCCTGCAATGACGGGAAGGTCTTCGTCCGAGCCTAAACGAAGTCTACGAACTGCGGATCGAGTTCTCCGCGCTGGTCCATCTTCCTCCAATACAGCCCTCATGATCTGTGATTGTTTGAGGCTCTCAAGACATTGGCGAGTTCGAGGGCTATGCTGTTCAAGCAAGAAATCCATCCCTTCATGTCGAAAGGTTTCTCGCCACTCTGACTCCTCTAGTTGAACTAGTTCAGCAGGGTTAGGCATGTCAATGTCGTCCACCATACGAATCCCATCGTCGTTAGTGATACGAACTCCATCCCTATTCCAAAACCACTGTTTAGGATGAGGTCCAAATTGAAAGTTCTCAAAAACCTCGTCCCAATGCCCATTGAAGCACTGATAGAAGAAATTCCGTCGTCCTTGGCTATACTTGTCCTTCATTGGAATCAAGTGTTGACACACCTCCACTATTTGAGCTGGATTTTTTTCCCAACCCCATTTGGCAGAAAGGTTTTGTTTATCCAAGGAATGGAGCTTCAATTTCCAACTCCACACCAAGTCAGTTCCCCACTTCTGAGCATGATCAGGGGCATTTTCAGCATTATATTCCCAATGTGGTGGCATGTATGAAAGTAATCCAAATAAATCATACAATCGCTCATGGAAAGGAGCCTTGCACAAGGAACACCGTCGACGAACAACCATCAAGCTAATCAAACAAAATGGATGGTACAAGTGTTCGCACGTGCCTAGGTGCATTCCACCTTCAGGGCCAAATGGATTTAGACAAATGGGACACGTAGTACCATCATACACGAAGCTTGAAGGATTTGGCCACAATAATAGTGGATTGCCGTTCTGGTCGAGGGAAGAGCCAACTTCATTCTTGAAATCCCAATGGTGTTTGGACCAATCGATGATTGTTGTTCCACCACCAATGTCTTTGGTCACCATTTCATCCATGTTGAAATGATCATCCACAAGGGCCCACGATGTCAACCCAAAAACCCTCTCTTGATTGTGTGCGCTATAATTGTTGTCGATTTTTTGGAATTCTGACGCCATTTGCTGAGTCCTGTCAACTGAAAAGACGCATGCCATCTTCCACTGGTAATATTGCTCCATCAACGCTTTCAATTGCTCTTTCAATATCAAATTGTTTGCAAGTGCGTCCATCAATTGAGTGCTCTGGTCAATTGGCATTGCTTGACCTGCATTTGTGGGTAATTCTCCAAATGACAGTGCATCATCTTGAGTACCCTGTGTTGCACCAACTTCAACATGTTGCACTGGAATTTCATCATGGATTGGAGGCCCTTCCGCTCCCCCTCGTGGATCCTGACCATCATTGGCCAATGTGGCTGCTTCAAGAGCATGCTGCAGCGCCTCTATCTGACGTTGTTGTTCACTTATAATATTGTTCTTCTCTTTGAGTTCATCCCTCAATTTAGCAACATCTTCATACAAAGAATGCAGATGCGCATTGCTCTCTTCCACTTCAATCCTCAAACTCTGAATTCGATCTGCAGCTGCTGTAACATCAACAATTCCTATTGTTGGTTCGTCAGTAGCTGGCACCTGTCCCTCCACAACATTTTCTTGTACACCCTCTTGAGTTGCACGCTCAGCCCTCCTCTTTTTAAGCCGTAGATTTGTTCTATAGTTGAGTGCATGTGGCACATGAGATCCATCCGAGTCGTTATCTGTAGCAGAGTCCTCAGTGTCATGTAGTGGTGGTGCTTCAACTTGTGTCATTGTTTTACCCAGTCCACCTTGCGGGTACCTTTTTACCCCCCTTGGAATGAATCCATTTGCTGGTGTTGGAATGTTGACTTTCTCCCCCATTGTCTTCAAAGTTGACCAGTCCATTCTCTTGTTCAACTTCAATTCCGCATGTACCCCTCGTGCAATGAAGAGATGCACTTCATTGCGTTTGACAATAGGGACATCACACAATGCCTGGTACACTTTGATGCACCGATTTGTGAACTCCTCATCAATGCAATGTTTTAAATTTGCCTTGTGGAAGCGTCGGTGATAGTTGTGTCGCTCTTCTGGGAAGACCTTGTCAATGTGGCACCACTCGATGTAATTGGCACAGGTTTCGTAAGTCCATGGGTCAGGCACGTCTTCCCACCCTTTGAATGCAAGCTTTGCGGGATTACGTAAAACATGCAACCGCTTACGATGTTTGTTTCCTCCTCGTAGTCGGGTCTTATCTCGTTCCTCCTTCCTTGGTCTTGTCGGTGTAGCCATTTTCACGGGAAAATGTGAAAACCTCCCACGTGGCAATCAAGAAGACCCTGCACAACGCTCACAACCAACTCAATGAAGAGGTGGAAGGCTTGAGAGTATGCAGGGTGGGGACAAGTGAGGCGGGGACGGGTTTATATAGGGGTAGGCGGGGGACGTCAGGGCGCGAACGCCATCGCTGTCAGGGCGGGGACTCCATCGATGTCAGGGCGCGGACGCCTCCGTCAGGGCGGGGACTCCTTCGTTGTCGGGGCGCGGACGCCTCCGTCAGGGCGGGGACTCCTTCGTTGTCAGGGCGCGGACGTCTCCGTCAGGGCGGGGACGCGTGTGTCAGGGCGGGAACGCGATGGGGATGGGGCGGGGACGTGCGGGGGGGGACTATATAAAGCGAGTCCCCGCCCTCATTCCTTTGCCAAGTCCGCGCCCTATGCCTCACATGCTAGTTCGTTCCCACGGCCTATGCGAGTGAGTTTGGTGGGTGCTGGGCTTGGCCTGCATATGTGACCCGGTTTTTTTGAATTTTTTTGAAACTTTCTTGCTTCGGGATTCATACGGAGGCCTATTGGAACTTTTTTTTTCCATTATGGCAGGTGAAGGGAGTGGATCGGTGGACAAATGTCCTATGTTTGTAGACTTGGATGATATCGGTGAGACGGTAATTCCATGTACAAACACGTTGATGGCCTCAGGTTCATCAAATCCTTCCTCATCAGGCCAGAAAAAATGCAAGAAAGAACAAAATCCCCAAATACCTGGACATGAATTCATAGTCGAGGGGAGAAAAATAGCTGTGGTGTTCTACACTCGTCGAAGTACAAATATGTTGAACAGGGAATATGTGTCGCTCAACGAAGAAGGGTACCACAAACTGACGAGGGACCTGCGAAGGGAGCTGGAGTCAAAGTTTGAAGAATCAGAAGAATTCAACAACTTCTCAGATGATTGGTTGCACCAAGAGTGGCTGGATAAACAAGTGGTCGCCTTGACAACCAATATAGTGTGTAATTGGTGTTATCACACGGGTAAGAAAGAAGATGGTATCGACTGGGACACGGAGGACAGAGAGATGGTTACAAAAGTGAAGGAGATTCAAACGTTTGCTCAACGATATTCTTCTTCACGTAGAAAAAAGCAAGCACCATGGAAAGTGACAATTGAAGAAGCGATAACGGCTCATTGCGTGAGTGGAACATTCAAGTGGCTAGGAAGTTCCGTGAAAGTCATCCCCATGCCGGAACAAATTGCGATTGGGTCGTATGGGACCGTGAGGAAGGTGATCTTTACGAAACTTGAGAGCATTCCTAGTTGGATATTTTTTGCTGGGAAGAGCTTGAAGACTAAGAATGAAAAGGAGAAACGCCAAGCAATCATCAATGAGGCAGGAGGGTGTCCAGTGAATCATCCTGGCATCATTCGAATTGCGTACCTCCACCCTAAAACAATGGAAGGCTACACACTATGGTGGAATGGAGGATCTCTAATTTCTTTCTTGTCCAAATGCAATGCGAAAGTGAGCGAAGCACTGGATTTGAATGAGATTGAGAATGACATTTCTACGGGGCTAACGAAAGAGGAACTTTCATGGGTTGCAACATATCGGAGAAATCGAGTGAAATTGGCATTGTCATTACTTGTCACTGTGGGGAAATGCCATGATGCGCAGTACATGCACAACGACATATCTCCATCCAATGTTTTGCTCCATTTTGATCCTTGGGAACGAAATAGGGTGTACATAGGGATATGTGATTGGGGACTTTCTAGCCGAGTTGTGGAGAAGGAACCATCAAGGTATGGCTATCCCAGTATGGAGATCCTTGCGAAGGAGAAAAAAAAGCGAAGGTTTGCAGCCCCAGAATTGTTTTATGTATACGGAGAGCAGGGTTCATCAAACTCCATTGAGGCCATGCAAAAAACGCATTTGTATTCTATGGCAGCTGATGCATATGCAGTGGGATGGATAGCTTCTGCAATTTGGAAAGAAGAGTGGGACCCTAAATACTTCACAACGAAAAACCCAGAGCAGTATCAGAATTTCATGATCAAATTGGGAAGCCTCGTAAAAGAAGATGTGCATGAAAGGGCAACAGTGCCAGATGTTCTAGAGAAATTGAAGAAGGCCCCCCACTGTTGGACGATGCCGGATTGTTGTTATCGTACATAGTATTTTGTTTTTAATATTTTTTGTAGTTTAGCATATATTTCAGGCATAGAAGAAAATCATCCTCGTAGAGGAGCCTATGTACCTACTTGGCAATTGCCAAACAGCTTGAATATATATTAAATCGGATGTGTAATTGTGTACCATACTCAAAATCCCAAAATATATTAATATGCCCTTTCATTGGTCTTTCCTCATGGCATTTTTTATGACTTCTATGAATTGATGATAAAACGTAAATGAAAACTATGGATGCAATAGTTTGGTATAAAAATGCATACACTTAATTTTTTCCACTATGCCTATGTTTTAGGAGTCACATATGCAGAAGTGATTTGGATATGGAAATGGTTTGCATGTTATAGTGAGGTAATTTAACACCTCCTAAAAATATAAAATGGTGTAGTGATTTGGATATGAAAATGGTTTGGATGTTAGAATGATGTAATTTCACACCTAAAAAAAATGGAATGGTGGAGTAATTTGGATATGAAAATGGTTTGGGTATTAGACTAATTAGAGTGATATGATGTAACATTAAGAAAAATATAAAGTGTTGGAGTGACTAGGAAAGTGGGAATATGGAATATAAAAAGGAAATATGTAGAAGCATATTAATTAATTTTAAAGTGGTCCCAAATCCTGTCCGTGCCCTGACGACCGCGTCCCCGCCCTGCATGTTCAGGAATCCACATGGCAACCACGTGGCCTATTTTTCCATTATCAAAAAGTCAACTATGTGTTGAGTCTACCGGATGGGTGAGAGCTCTATCGGACGTCCCGGACGGACGGACGGGCGAACCGGACGTCCGCCTGGTATGACAACCCTGGTTGTCGCTAGAGAAAACCCTGGTCCCCACTAGTACCTTGAAACTTTAGTTGTGCTTGGTGGGTTATGATTATTTTAGATTTTGGTGTGAGAATCTAGGTAGATTTACTAGGAGTGCTGATTTAGGTGCTCTACTAAGTCCTACTTTGAAAATTCACAGAAATTAGATGCCTCGTCCAAAAATTCTAATTTTTAAAAAAAAATTCATGATTTTCAGTTACCAATACTACAAAAATATTCTTTATAGGAAAAGGTGCCTCCAACTATGCTGAAACTGCTAACTAACTAACTTCGGCTGTACTGGGTGCTTCTACCGATTTGGGTGGATTGGCCCCCTCGCTCGGCCTTACCATGTTTTACCAGAGGTGCAATCAAAATAAAAAGCCCCTAGTTTGGGCCGTGATCACCCCTACTTCCTTCACCCTAGCTAATTTGCAGTCTCTGATCGCAAATATGAATTCAAAATTTGCAAAAAGAAATTTGTGTGAAAAATAAAAAATTACAGCGTTTTACCCAAGTGGCCGAGCGAGGGGGTCAGTTCTCCCTGCCCCTTCTACCTTAGGTCTTTGAGGGTTTCAAACCCCCCGCCCCTCCGTCCGCTCTTCCGTCGGTGCCCCCGTCCGCCTGTCCGCCCGTCCGCCCATCGGTCCGCTGGATTGTGTTGTCCGCCTCTCGGCCGTCGGATGAGCATCTGGCTGTCCGCCTCGGTGGGGGGCGGGCGGCTCAGCATAAGAAGCGGGGCGGACGGCTCATTTTGCCGCAACCGTTTGTTTCCCTCCGGAGTGGACGATCCAGTGCCTGATTTTAATCTGGGCTCCACGCGCCCCTTCCGACGTTGTGTGCAAACGGTTGTGCTTCATTAATCATCACTAAAATGCTTCACGAACTTTAGTTGAAGTAATGATCAGGCTCTGAGGGACTACAACTTCATCTAAACTGCATCGCATTGGAACTTTGAAGCATTTTGATTTCTTATTGCTGGAATTAGTGTGAACGAAGTCATCAGTTGCTCTCATTTTAGTCAACGCCACCATGCCTCTTAATGAAAACAAGAGAAACAAGGGAAAATCCCAAAGCATAAATTGGGATGATTGGAATGATCCAATGTGTGTTGGTGAACCCGGATGGGAGAGTGAACCAAAGAAAGTTTGGACCGTCACTACGTGCAAGAAGTATGTGAAAATGACGCACATTGCCAAATTGTGGGCATCGGACCGTGCAGCGCAACAAGTTCGCCGTTGGGAAGGGCAAACATCCACGTGTCTCAGTAGGCACTTTGTTCACCGATACGATGAAGTGACGCGTAATGCTGGTATACGTGACTCCAAACCAAATGTCATGAATTATACGAACATAGCCATGGTCTGGGCAGAGATTGTACTTCACAAAGATGTTGATTGGCGCACAATATATGGAAAAGATGTGGCGACTCTCAATCGCAACGAAGCAGTCATTTATACGAGCTGGACTAATGCAAGCGATTGCATGCCTGAATGGTCCAATCGAGGGCAATTTGGATTTCCTGCAACAGTGATGCCGGATGCAGACGAGCCCGTCCCAGATGATGATGATGATGATGTTGAAGAGGCTACTGCACCCGTGGCCGGTGGAGAGAGGCATGAACGTAGAGAAGCTCGAGAGGACATTCAATACGAGCATGAAATGCGTGAGGCAATGCGGAGAAGCATAGAAGATCGTGGTCCACAATATGGTTACGATGGGTACTATGGACGTGAACGTGGTACACATGATCCACGAGGTGGGCAAAGTCGTTCTCAAATCCTAGGAGGAAGCTCCGGAACCGCGCACAATGCTCCTTCTACCCAAGAAGGCTCCCAATACCATTCGAGGTCTAGTGGAGGTGGTTCATATGGAAATTATGGGCATCATGGAGGGTCTTACCATGGCCGTTCAAATGAAGGAGGCTCCTACTATGGAGATTCAGTTCCTCCTCCAACCTTTGGAGGGCCTCATTACGGGAACTATGGACAAGGAGGAGCGGGAAGCGGAGCAGGAGACGTGTACGGTGGAGGACCATATATGGGGGTGTATGGATCTAGTTCTGTAGGCCATAGTCAGAGAGATGATACTGACTTAGATTCCGAGTGAAGTACAACAAAAAGACTACACTCTTGTAGTGGCTAGTCCGCACTACGGTGTAATGATTGTAATCCACTGCCATGTACTGTAGGTGGTGGCAAGCATGGTATTGTAATGTTGGTGAGGGGTACTCACGAACCTATAAGTATTTATGAAAATACAAATTTTTGAAACGCGTGAGTACAATATTGGATCTATGGATGGGACCTTTGACCTGTAGTATTAAAATTAACCAATGTGTAGCTATTGTTATTATTTAAATATGAATATTGCATCAGAATGTTTTCCCCTCTTTTCTAGTACTCTGGTTACAATGCCTCCTCGAACATATATTTGAAACATAGTTTTAACAACTTAGAATTGTGAAGTAGAATTTAATAAGCTAAAAACTTGATTGGGGTTATGCTTGTTATGCCTTTGAAACTAATATATTTCGATGACCCATTTTGAAAATTGTAAAAATTGTCAAGGCAATACTTGGTCATTTGGGGGTTAAAAGAAATAGAAGACTTACATGTTAGTTTATTTAAGTTTATGAGAATAAAATAAGAGAGGCCCTAATTCCTCATCCGTAGTCCAAAGAGGTGGAATGAAACTTTCACGTGTTTTTTTCCCTATGTGATCTCTAGCATGTACATTTAGAATTTTTATAAGAATAAAATAAGAGAGGCCCTAATTTCTCATCCGTAGTCAAAATTCAATGACATTCCAATTTCTCCAATGGTTCTATGACATTCCAACCTCTCCATATTTTTTTTTGGCCCATCTTCACGTGAAATTTGAAATGAATAGGCCATTTACAAAGTAGACCTAGAAATGGCTACGTGGCGTATTTTTTTAAATAAAATCAAAACTAGAGAATTTCAAATGTGGAATGGAAATTAGTCATAGAACACAAATGTCCTATGACATTCCAACCTCTCCATATTTTATTTGGCCCCTTTTCACGTGAAATTTGAAATGAATAGGGCACTCAGCAAAAAACTCCAAATATTACAATGTATCCTATTTTTTGGAATCTCACAAAAAATAGGCAATTTCAATTTCCAAATGGAAATTTGTCAAAGAATAGAAATGTTCTAAGAAATTTCAACCTCTCCATATTTTTTTGGCCCCTCTTCACGTGAAATTTCAAATGAAGGCCTTCTACAAAGTAGACCGTTGGATTAGGCGGACGGCACCTGCCCAATCATGGTCGTCCGTCGGATCGATCGGACGGCGGACTTCCCGTCCGCCCGATCGGGCGGACGGATTGATGCCGTCCGACGAGGCGGACGCATATCCGTCCGCCCGTCCGCGGCCGTCCGATCGCGCGGACGCGTGCGCGCCGTCCGATCGATCGGACGGCGGACAGCGCCTCGTCGGCTCGTCCGCACAGGTGAGGGCGTCCGCCAGGGTATAAGAGGGGCAGTCGGGGCCGTCCGCCCTCACTCTTGTTTTCTCCCTTGCATTTTGCAAGCGTGGAGTGGAAAGCTTGGTGGCTTAAGTTCTTAAGTCTTCATTGGTTCCCCTCCTAGGGAAAGCAAAGGTGACATTATTGGGGACCCCTTGTTGCTTTTTTTCGAAGTTTTGACGTGATTTTTATCATGATGGGACGAACAAAGAAGGCGGGTAAAAGGAAACTGGAGGAGGTGGCAGGTCCATCTAAAGAGGAGGTAAAAGCAAACAAGCCCTCTGAAGCATTGAATAATATGCTGATTAAAGTGATCGTGGACTTCTACGAATCGGAGAGCACGATGTCCTTGCAGATGAAGTATGTTCGCTACAATGAGGACTGTCCTAAAAAATTCAAGGACGACATGTGGCGGCGGCTTATAGATGCGGTTTCTGTTCCACAATGGCACAGTGAGATGGATAAGACTGGCTTTGAGCCGTTTTTGAAAAATAAGGTGCATGACGCATTGTGGAATGCGAAGGACATCTTAACGAAGTATGGGAAGCATCACCGTGAACATGATGCTGCATTTCAGCAAGTCATTCTAAAGGCTGAATTGTTTGTCGGTCGATGTGCTCCATTTGCGTCTGCCAGGAACAGATGAGGATCTATGGTTTGGTGGAAAACCAATGATGGAATGGTTGAATTGACGGAAGGCAGGAAGCATCTAATAGCACTTCCAGACACGGCGACCGTGATTAATTGTGATGATGTCGTGACCAAAGGCGGGTACGCAACAATTCGGAGGGTGCAAATTCGGGGATGCCGTGAAATACCTGAGTATTGGGAGTTTGCAGCAAAGCTATCTAATGTACAGCAGACGCTACCTCATCTTGCGAAGGCAGAACACCAAAACGAGTCCATGGCGGTGCGGATTGGCCATCCCGGAGTGATACGGTTTCATGCAGTTCATGCAAGGAGGAATGAAGGATATGCATATTGGTGGAATGGCGGGACCTTGCGGAAGATGATGCATTTGGATAGAACTTATCCAGACAACATACGTATGCACTTACAATATAGCTCGCCAACGGATGCGGATGTCATTGCCGCGGATCATCTTGCACGATTTTGGAAGAAACATACGGAGCTAGCATGGGCATTGTTGCATATCATGCATGCGGTGCACGATGCAGGATATTTGCACAATGATATCTCACTGGACAACATTATGTTGCACTTCCCCGCGGACGAGTCGCACGTGTACATTGGAGTGTGCGATTGGGGCATGACTTCGTACGTTACAGAACCACCGAAGTCATTGTACGTGTTCACATCCAAAGAAGAGATGGATGCTGCTTTGCAAAACCGTTGGTGGGTGACCCCGAAGATTGCATATTTGCACGAAAAAGACAAAAATGTGCAAGTAATTCCAAGTTTATCCATTGCAACGGAGGAGTACGCAGTGTGCAAAATAGCCATGGCAATTAACAGGGATTGCATGTCTGAGGAGTACCACAAGTTGAACATGGAAACGCCAAGCATGAGCAAATTTGATCACCAAGCCTTGGCAATTTCATTTCGTGCGTACTTGGAGCACCCTTGTAAAGACAGCCCGGAGAATGCGGGCGGTTTGGCACGCATCATCAATCGTTGGACCAGTACTTTCAACTGGCCTATTCCCAATGAACACTTTCGGCGTTCGTATGAATAGATCGGCATAGTATAGTAGCATACGTAAGTATAGAATGATATGTAGTCTATGTTATAGAGAGAATGTACACGTGCGGCATATATAATACGTAGTATATATACGGAGCACCAATGTATGGCAACCCAAATGAAATCTATTATATTTTTTGAATTACTGAAAGCATTTGAAAGTTTCAGCTATTAATGTTTATGATCTTTGATACTTGATAGGCAAACGTATTCATGGGGGGGGGAATGAGATCAATAGTATTTATTGTTGGTAGATGTTGTTGTGCACATAGATACTTGATAAGGTTGTGTAACAATTTGCATGATGTATAAGGTCTAAGTAGTAAGTAAGGTAGAAGTACCTATTAGCGTCCTCACTTGCAATCTAAGTATGTTAGGGTGAACTTCAAGAGAGTTTTATATTTTTCAGAGGTGTACAAACATTTCACAAATGAAATTCAAATGACAAAATTCTTTTTGCGGAGCTCTGAGAAATTTATGGCAATTTTAACCCCTAAGTTCCCAAGGCATTTTCTGGCTCTGAAACCACTGGAAAGTGCCATTTCTGCTGCAATCACTCAAGAAACCTAAAAAAACTTTTTCCTTAGAATCTAACCGTAGGATCTTGTAATTCACTTGTCTCAAATCATGTGGTAAAAATTTCATGAAGTTTGACCGTACGAATTGGAAGATATTAGCATTTGAAGTTGAAAAAGAAAGTTTTTTTCAACTGCGGCCTGCAATTTCAGGTGACTTTGATGGCCATTTGTGGATTTTCTTTGCAATACACACCATAAGGTTAAAAAATTTTATCTTGAACATTTGAGTTGAGAGTTGTGGAAAAAAATTTCAGAATGTCAAAACTTCATTTTCACATATAAAAAAATTGTTAAGTAGAAGTAGGTCCAAAGTTGAACAAAATACTAAATTGTTAATAGCCTTTAGATGGAATTAAAAAATCATAATCTCAACGGTGGGATTGTTCTTGAAAACAAATTTAACCTTTTCAAAAAGAAAAAATTGAAAAAAATTGAAAATTGCATTCAAAAATGAAATCTATAAGTTGTTTTTTGAAGAAGATGCTTAAATTGCCCAAAAAACAAGATTGTCCATAACTTTTTCATTATTAGTCCAAATAGGATGAATCAAAGCTTCAAATGTAGACAAAAACATAATCTTTCAGAAAAAAAAATTGAAAAAAAAAAAAATTCATTTTTTTGTGTTTTTTTTTTTCTGCCCGCTGAACTGCTTTTTTGACTTAAGATGGCAAAACTTCTGCTCCCTAGCACCGATTGAAACAAAAATTATATTTTTAGAAAGCTGATGTGATTTTCTATCTTTAAAAAAAGTTTCAAAAAATTATGTCAAAATTTCAGGTCACACGAGCCTGCCCGAAATCCCAAGTGTCCCCCAAGGGGACTTTGGGCATTTAGGGGTTAAATAAAATCATGACATGGACAGATCATGATTCAAAATTCAAAATGCCATTAACCCCAAAAGGACTGGTGCCCGAAATGCACTTCAAAATACTAAACCTTGTCCCGAAAGGAATGTCAAAAATCAAAATCTTCATGATTAAATTTTTTTTAAGAAAACCAACTTGTTGATCTTTTTGTTAACTTGTTCAAGTAATAGGGTACATTGTTCCAAAATTTTATTGTGAATTTCCCCACCAATTAATATTTGCAACTAAAAAGATGACTAAAATTTCGCTCAAAATCATTTGAATTTCCTCATAGTGATATAAAATTCATAGTTTCAAGTAATAAAAATATAAGATTGATGTTTGAACAAAATAAGATATGCTTATTTTATCTTAAGGATGATATTTGACCAAATGGAATAGAAACTATGAATTTTATCGATATAAAATTTATATTTTGGTTTCAATTGATTTTGTGCCGATTTTTAATTGAAACAAAAATAACCAAATCAATTGAAACAATAGTTGATTATCAATTGAACCAAAAATGGGAGCAATTGATTTTGAGAAAAATTCTAATTGTTATCATTTTTTTACAAAAATTAAAAATAAATATAGGAAAACTAGCAGAAAAAATCCGAAATACTTTCAATTTCTTCCAAAGGTACAAGTATAAAAGGAGATCACTATATATAATTTTCAATTTGCCTTTAAAAAATTTTGAACCAAAAACTACAATAACAAAGACCTCAAAGTCAAATTTGGCTATTAAAGAAAATTAAATTTTTGATTTTATACATTATCAAGAGAAATTCTATTGTAAAATTCTACTTTCTACATATTCTATTTTTCTACAAATTGCTTGATGAAAACTACATATTATTGTAATAATTTTAAAGTAAAAAGTTAAGAAAATTATATCAATTATACTATATATTGGAATAGTTTGAAATTTTCACCATTAATGAATGTTAAATGGAAAACTGAATATTGCAATTGAAATTAAGGATTGATCTTAAAACGAATAAATATGAATGAAAAAGACAATGTATTGTGTTTGACGGATTTCAACACATAGAACTTGCAATTGCAATAAATTTTTCAATTCTTGGAATTTTTCAAAATTTTAAGTTCAAATAAAAAGAAAAGTTTTCAACCTTCATTTTCTTATTTTAAGTTAAATACCAAAATGGCTATATTGAAAGTTAGAATCACGGACGCGTGGCGGACGCGGTCGGTCGGAGTGGACGGGATCGCTTTCGTGGCGGACGCTGAGACGGGTGCAGCGGACGGGACCTCCAACGCCGGCGGTCGGGGCGGACAGGCCGTCGGACGGGACCTCCGACGTCGGCGGTCGAGGCGGACGGGCGGTTGGACGGGACCTCCGACGCCGGCGGTCGGGGCGGACGGGCGGTTGGACGGGACCTCGGACGCCGCGGTCGGGGCGGACGGGCGATCGGACGGGACCTCCGACACCGGCTGCCGGGGCGGCCGTCCACCTCTGTATTTTACCGGGCACACTAAATTCGGAAATTCAAATGTCACAGGACGTCTGCGGGGTGCCGGACGCTGGACGCTGGACGTCCGCACAGCCCTCCTCCATGGTTTTCGAATTCATGGCACAAAACTTTATTATGCTAGCATGATTTAGGGGACATACCAAGGCTTCTACGGATCGTTTGACCCTTGCATCATGCAAGTTTTTGGTTTTTGGCATTTTCCCAGCTAAAGTGATATATTCAAGGAACATATCTAACCCTAAAATACGCACTTTGCGCACCTTGCCATGCCCACCTTCACGACAGAATCCACTAAGGGGCTCCACCTTTGCTGAAGGTGGTATCAAAGTAATACATAGTCCACCATCTATTGCAAATGCAGCCTTCACACCATCGTTTTTCCACTTGAAATCCCTTGATCCAGACTTTGATAATTTCTTCACAGTTGTTTGCCACCATTCCATCTTCTCACGAAACTCCTTTGCTTCATCATCTAGTGGTTGCCCTGCCACTTGTGGTTGAAGATCAATCATCAATCTCTTGGTATTAAAAATTATAGACTGAATAGTGTTGGTAAGCCAATGTTGAAGGCTTGAATTGTATGTCAAATCCACGTCTTTGAAATCATCAGATTCATAGCACTTGCTTAAAATCCTAGCCTCCAAATCATCCACCAATTTTAGAGCACCTGTCGAGGGATCTCTCAAATAGCTTGCCTCCAGAAATTGCACACTTTTTCTTGCATACCATTGTAAGGACACCTCATATGCAAACTTTGTATAACTTGGAGGTGGGTACGTCGGGTCCTTCTCATTAGCTGTCCTAGGCTTCTTTGGCTTGGTTTCGGTTGCACTCCTAGTTGTCACGCTTGTAGCTATAAGGACTTCAAAATGCTTAGGATCATCTATATCCCAAATTGACCTCCGCCTCGTGCTAGTGCCTTCACGTGGATTGGACATGGTGCTCCTTCAAAGAAACAACACCAACTTCTAATTTCGTAGGAGAGAAATGCAAAAAGTCCGCCCCCAAGAAAATAAACTTGGACCAACGGGCACACATTCAGCCACTTAGAGGTGGGTGAAAGACAGTGCGCATGGCCAAGAGTGGCGACTGCGGGTGATGGAGAACACTTAATTACCAGACAGCGGGTGCGAGGCGACCGCAGATCGGGAGGGGCGACTGCGGGTCGGCATAGAGGCGATTGCGGGTAAGTGGAGGGCGACCTCGGCTCGGTGGAGGGGCGACAGCGGGTAGGTGGAGGGCGACCTCGGCTCGGTGGGGGGGTGACCGCGGATCTGTAGAGGGGCGACCGCGCCTCTAGGGGACCGACCGTGCCTCTTGGGGCGACTGCGTTTGGGCTTCATTAGGTCATAAAAAAAAAAGTTAGGAATTGTCAAATAGATTAGAAACTAATCTTTTGTTTTCTGTGCATTATAAAATTTTATTTAAAAATTTTATTCGAAAAAACCAAAATACTTTTGAATCACAAATCTTTATAAATAGGATATTTTAGTTTAAAAAATGAATTTTTTATTTTTCTTCAATAATTACATGAATTCTTCTTTCACCAATATATCCATTATTTTGACTTCCAAAACAAAAAATCATCAATTATTTTTTCTCTTGAATAGTAGGGAAATAAAACATAATATTTAAAAAGGGTTTTGACAATTGGTGGTATAATCATAGACTTTTATATTTTATCCTAACAAGCGAATCTTTAAATCCTAAATGTCTAAAGGGTCCTTTTTCCAAAACTACCTCCAAATTGCCATATTAAAATTGAAATTATATTAAATTTTTTGTAGAATCAATTGAGAAATTCTACCATCATCATTACTAAATTAGTCTACTAGTCTTTCCAATATTTTTAGATTTTGACAATGTAAATTTTGAGATACCATACATAAAAGATTAGAAGATTTTTTTTCCGTAGACATAAAGATTTTTGAGACCATATCTCAAACTTTCACAAAAGATGAATTTTTCAATTTTTTCCAAGTGCAATTATAAATAATTTATAATATATGCGTGAATTTTGACAAGGATGGGATCAATGAAAGAGTGATTTCAAAGCCTTGCAATTCAGTGACGTATATTGGAAAAACATAATTTTCACTTGGCTATGCCAATTCACAATATACTTCAACTAATCACTATTGGCCTCTTACTGCTTACTAATCGAGGATATTGTTTTTTATAAAGTGGTTATTGATTGGCTAATTTTCTCTCTCCAATTCTGCATTGAGCATTTTTGCAATTCCTTGATTTTGAAAAGTCATCCAAGGTTTATATTTTTGTCCAAATCAAGACCTTTTGTTTAGCAATGAAAAGACAACTTGATATAATACATCAAATGAAAATAAAATTGCCTATTTATTTAGATCTAAATAGACCATACATTTGGACAATTCCAATAAATTGGTTGATTGCCTTAATGGGATCACTCTTTTTCATTTAAGGTATAGACCTAAGTTAAGATGTCTTGTGATGTGAGGCTTTTAACTTTAATTATTGTATTTAAGATGACTTTATTTTTTTTTTAAAAGCTATGAAGAGCGTCTATTCAAATTCCTATGGCTTTTTATAAATCCATCCACATTTAAAAAATAAGGCTATCTTATATATGAAATTTAAGTCTCTAATTTGTTCTCAATGTATTGATGCCATTCTTCAAAAAAATTTCCTTTCTTCTACTATATACAGATATAGGGGATATACAAAGAAATGGAATGCCAATTTCACTATTATACAATAACTTATGATAGAAATATAAATTAGGGTACAAATATGGCATATTATACTACATGGATATGTATATAGACTTTGGCATATCTCCCATATCAAATGCCAAATGCCATACCATGCACTTGAAAATTCAAATAGGGGTGTGGGGAGGGTGAGTGATCAAATGAATTTAAATTATTTTTTGGAGCTTACTGAAGAAGTCAGGGTTGGGAGGTTGGGGTTTAATCAATTTTTTATTTATTTCTTAGTAATACCTTTAGATAGATAGGAACCTCTCCTCACTACAATCTAATTAATATTAAAAAGGATATGTAGCATTTGATGGGCCGTATAGAAGCCTTACATATTATATAATTAAAAAAAACCTAAATGGACCCTTTCTTTTTTATCACATACTTTTCAAATAAATGATAGTAAATTTTCTAAGTTCAGTGGGCATTTCTGGATAAATGAACAAATACTATCATGACTATTTGATCAAACTTCAATATTCTTCACATTGTTTAGTGAATTATTGCAATTACAATTGTATCAAGTATTATACACATATTTTTTCAAAGATAAAATCAAAAGTATTTCTTTTGTCATAAGAATTTTCGAATTTTTTGTGAATTTTTTTCAAATAAAAAAGAAACTTTGAGAATGTGATAATTCCTTATATGTATATATTATGGGATGAATTTTTATGTTATTCTAAGATAGAAAATTCAATAGACCATACTAAATAGTAATAGATCCAAAGTTCAAATGGTGATTAAATACTCAATGATGTAAATTTTCTAAATTATCGAAATTGGGATAAACTTTCAAATTGGAATAAAAAATAAATTTTCTTAATTTCTTCAAATTGGATTGAATAGGATGTTGCTATTTTTCTTTGAGAGTTTGGTGTTATTTTATTCTAGGACTTCATTTTTCTATTCCAAATTTGAATGCAATTTTTGCTTGGTAAAACAATTAACAAAGTTTTGCATTTCTAATTTTAAAAAATGTACCCTAATACCACAAAATGTAATCCTTGAATATAAGAACTTCAATAAGTATGCTTGAGAAGTACAACAACTTCCATCCATGCTTAACCCCTCAATGACTAAAGCTTGTTTCGAACTTCTTAGAATTTGCTCTAAATTGGAACAAGATACAACATTCTTCATAAGTTGAATAAATTTTCTTTTAACACCTAAAGCCTTCAATTGCGTTTTTTCGCAAAATAGCAATTTCGGGTAGCTCACTACGAATGGAGTTAGTTTTTTTTTCTTCAGAATTTTCACAAAACATGTGTCCGAGCAGTAGCTTCAAGGCCCAACAATTTTTATAACTTTAGACCACACAGTTTGTCGCAGTCCGGAAATATCATGTAAGTAAAATAGGAAGATAGTATATAGAGTAGTTCAAATTTTCAAAATTTTAAGGTTAAATATGGGGAAAAGAAGGCAATTAGGGTCTATTTCCCCTTGAGATCCGTCTGAACCGGATTGAGCAAGGAAGTTTTCCGGACTATGGGTGTAAGTTTCCGGATCCGGATTTCTCAGTATCCGGAACGGAACTTTTCGGAAGACGGAACTTGCTAAGGGCGGATCCGATATTGACAGAGACGGATCCGATTCGTCTAATGACGGATCCGAGACAATTTCGGAAGATCGGCACCTACGGGTCTACGCCACCGACCTACGGAAACTAGCTTGCACTACAAGGAATTGGGGTCCGAAATGACTATCCTAAATGACTGCAAAACAGTCATTTAGGACAGAAATGACTGGAAAATGACTTCGGACGCTAGAAGTCATTCCGAACAAGTCATTCTTTAAATGATTCCAGTTTTATTATCACCATCCAGTTGGGAGGAAGGATGAAGACATGGATGACTTGTCTACGTGGAGGTGAAGGGTCAGGGGAAATTTTTGGGTTCGGTTGGGCAGGGGACCGATTTCCCTTGAAATTTTTCAGGCTGAAATATGGAACTCAGCCATTTCTGCAGTCATTTTCTAGTCCCCAGTAAGAGACTTCTGTAGTCATTTTCTAGTCCACTTCAAGTCAAAGATTTGATGACGTGGACGTTGTCAGGAGATAATTATGGAGTCATTTTCTAGTGGACTTCAAGTCAAACATGTTCTAATCTAGACCTTATCTTGAGATAATTATGGAGTCATTTCCCAGTCGACTTGAAGTGACACATGTCATGATGTCAGACGTTGTCAGGGGATAATTATGGAGTCATTTTTCAGTTGACATGAAGTGACACATGTCATAATGTGGACGTTGTCAGGGTTAATTATGGAGTCATTTCCCAGTTGTGTTGCTGTCCATAAAGTGCTGACGTGGACACTGAGACTGTTTGTAGTCATAGTCATTGTAAAGACATTTTCTAGTAGCGGGCAAAGCCCAACTTGTACACGGACTGAGTCATTTCTCAGTCATTTTTGAGTTCTATCTTTTCAGTGACAACACGGCTGCCATTGATGCATGTAGTCATTCTTGAGTTCCTTCTCAGTCATTATTTTCACTAATGCAGTCATTACAAAGTCATTTACAAGTGCTTGTCCAGGGGGTGCAATGGTTTTGGTTTCCCCTATGCATGACCGTGTTCATTGAGTAATATGCCGGCACTTCTCAATGACTCCTTCATGACTAGCCCAACAACTGCGGTGACTATACATACTTCACTCCAATGCCTCCAACATAGACTACATGACTCATGGATTCAGCAGCATAATCTGCCAAAAAGTGCACGGACTATTTTGCTATATACATGCAATAGGATTCAATGACAGATCTATGCACGTTAGGCACGCTTTAGAAATTGGAGGCATAGAAAACATGTATTCAGAAGCACTGAAGTATCGTACAGTAGTCATAGTATTCACCAAAAAAGGAAGCACAACTAGCCTGTATGCAGCACTGCAGTTTTAGAAAAACAATCCACAATGTTTTCACAATCGAGAAAGACTCTGAAGATAGACATTTTTCATCCCCAAGGTAGAGATGCTTCGCCAAGAAGGCAAACTCAAGTACTTAGCTTCACGTATTTCTGGTCCCACACTGTACATGTCCCCTTCACATGCTCTATATGTGTTTGGCCGTCTGTGGCATCGGGGTACATAAGTGCCACGATTGCATGCAAGACGTCTTGAATGTCCACCTTTAACCATGTCTCCGGAATCTCCTTAAAGTGGAATTTGTGTTGGCTGGGCAATCCACTAATGGTTCCCACTGCCACTCTCTGCCTGGTCGCCCGCGGGTTTAGGAGAAACACTTCGTCTCCGAGCTTGTACTGCACAGAAGCCAAGAATTCAAGAACGTGTTATTACTAACCTATGAGGGTGCTGTAGGCATCCACCACAATGACGTGCCCAGTATTGGACCTATATGTGACTTTCTTGTGACTTTGTAATGACTTTCACATGACTAACATGTGACTGACATGATGGCATATGACTTCCACGTAACTTTGTGCTAACTTCTACGGAACTAGTGGACTACCCTGACTTGCTTTCAACCCGCACACTTAGAACAGAATTGAACCGTATAGGGTTACGTAGTAGCAAAATCTACCTATATAGCTTATACTTGATGTCACCACAACATAGCATGCACGTAGTTAGAAGAAACGGACGTTCTGTAGGGTCTACATGTGCATAAAAAATCATTTACTATAGGATGACCGGGTAAGTCACGCAATTCACATACCTGGCAAAAGGGATGCTTGAAGAAGAGTTAGGGTCCACTAATGTGACCTAGTAGCTGACCTTCACTGGCAATTTCAAGACTTGCTGCATTTTAAGTAGAAATTTCTTCTAACACGTTTCATTTTTAGTTGAATGCGCTATACCCAAATCTTCTTCAAAACTCTCATTTAGGTTTTCGGGAGACTGCTATGACGTCAAGACAAGAATGGGAAAATTGGTTAGTCCCTGCATGGGTTTAGGTTCCATGTAGACAACCAAAGTTCCCTACTTCTGTTCTTGGCAACCATTTCTTACAAGGGGCTTTTATCATGGTGGCACTTTGTTATTGAAGCGCGGAATTTCCTTTCTAGAAAGGATGCCTAAATTCTGCTCAAGTCCATTATGATGCACATGTCACTCATGCGCAACTTGTACAGTTGCGTAATTGCTACTTTATTGTGTCCTGACTTAAGACAATCTAGAAAATGACTTCACGAAGTCTGCAAAATGACTTCACAATAACTACAATACTACTGCACTAATTGCTAAAAAGACCAACACTCGACAAGATTTCATTACAATTGACCTTCTTCGTGGATGCTCCGGAACCTTTCTTCTCCACTGCTGCCGATGACTTGCTTTTTGGCTCCCGCTTTGCCTTCACCTACACGCGCAGTTGCAAACGGTCAGATTCAAACTTCAAAGGAAGGCAAGGGGACGCCATGAAATCTGCAACCCACTGGTTGGATAGTCCCCTCACCTTCCACAATGTCAAGGAACTCATATGCTTTTCCAGTTCGTCGTCTCTGTAGCATTTTTGACATAGATTCGTTGACAATTTGTGGAAACTTGGATCGGAAGCCAGCCACGTCTGGGCATTTTCCCCAAGCCTCCAATAGCGGCCACAAGTACCGTTTCAAGTACTCCTTGTCATCTGCCAATGTACAAATCCACTTCACATAGAAAGGAGGGCTGATGATCACATTAGCCTGTGGGTTTGGAGCCACTCTATTGTGCCTACTATCTACTACTAGAGTGTTGTCTGCACTAAATGATGGCCATGCCGCATAGACTGATGACAAATTCTTCACAAGCTCCGGGCCAGACCCCTCTTCTACATCTTGCCATTCACAACGTTTACCGGACCAAGTAAACAATGGGGTTGCATCTAGACCGTGGAAGCCAGCAAGCATTGCTGGAACAACATCATCCATATATGGTTGACTCTTGCTACCCCAAAAAGCTACATAAAATTGTTGGAAGCATTTGAAAAGAAACGGTTTCAGCCAAGGCCTGAATACCACCCTCCTCAGCTCAGTTTTCATACTGTTCCTGATTTTAGTGTTTGGATTGTCCTCAGCCAACATACTACAATCTGGAAGCGTACCATGCACATTAAAGATGACTAATTTTGAAGGCTGGTGTTTCACTAATGGGATCATTTGCTTCGGTGCACCAGAAGGACTCACCTTTCTTGACGTATACGGAGGAACGCCAAGTGGTGAATTTACCTTCATTGGTGACTTCGGAGGTTTACTGGACTTCTTCTGCGGAACCTCCTGTGCGGCTTCTTCTTTACCATTTGCTTTGGAGCCTTCAACGTTCAGCTCCCCTTTTTCTATTGCCTTCGCTTCAACGGCCACAACTTCTTCTGCAGCCGGCTTGCCCGAAGTCACTTGATTGGTCGAGAGAGGAATGCTTGTGCCCTCGATGGGCTTCGTTGGATCCTCTCCGTCGGACTCCTCCGCTTCTATATTCTCCTCGACTGCGTCTGCATCCTCCGCCAATGCCTCCACTTCAGTATGTGCAGCTTCTTCTGCTGGCAGGTCGTCTTCGACAGGGGCGCTATCCACAACGGAATTGTTTGGTGTCGCCGGCGTAGGATCTTTAGCTGCCGACGTTGGAGGAGCAACCTTAGCCATTGTCAACTTCTCGACTTCTATCACGGGCTTTGCGTTCACCACCTTCCACTGGTGCTTGCTTGGCTTCTTCTCCGACGGCGTCCTCTGTATCTTGGTGAGCTCAGAGTCTGACGAATCTAGGTTTATCTCCAAGGCTTTCGCGACGGGGGGATCCAAGGCTTTCGCGATGGGTTGATCGTCCACCTTCTTCACAGGTGGTTGGTTGCTTTGACGCTTCTCTTTTGAGGCGCCACCATCTTTGCCCATCACGACATCCATACCTACCACTGTTTTCTTTGAATGAGGCAGCAAGCCTGCAGTTGGACGCTCTTTGTATCTTCGTGTCTCCTCTTTTTCTACCGCCGACTTAGTAATGGATGGACTGGCATCATCCTTCTGTTTTTTCTTGCTCATAAACTCTTGGAACATGAGCCGCAACTCATCTATTGCCTTGCCCTGGGTTGTACTGCTAGAGACCAATTTGTCGAATTTGACGTCCACATCTTGCTTCCACGCCTCCATCGCTTGCCACCGACCCGAATCATCTGCTCCCAATACCTTTGCACACGCAAACACAAACGAAGATGTCATCAGTCATTTCCTTGTTAGCGCCTAGTCACCAAAGATAATTTCACAACTTCTGTGTGACTAGTTTATGATAGACTCACGACTACCTTGGACTGCAATCATACATCACAACTTAAGGCGACTTATATATGACTTCAGAGTTCAAACAAAATGCAATATGAAGAATATACAAAGGCAGACCACTTTCTATTTTACTATGGAATGCTTCAGGGTCTACTTCGTTTGTCTAATGAAATTAACTGAAAAAAGGCTTTCTCTCAATCCTTACTCTAAATATTGACTACTACATCACTTTGTCAACCTCATACTCATTGTTTCATACATATATGACAACTTTGATTGACAAAAGACAACTTCTGTTTGGGGTTTAGGCCTTGAGGGTTGGGGTTGTATGTCCTCAATTATTAAAAGTAAACAAGAGCGTGAACTTCTAGGAACACAGAAGTCATTGAATTGAAAGGAACTTATACAAGTTAGGAGACATGAAAGACCACTAACTTCAAAGAAGTAGCTTACCGTGCTTGCAGATTCTTGCCCTGCTCTTGCCCGCCTCCCCTCAGCTATATCAGTGATGCTCGGGCTGATGTCCCCTCCTGCCTTCTATACAAAACAAATTCTATTAGTACTCTCGCCTTCACGATTACAATCACGTAATGCCATGCTACAATGAGGTAGAAATTGAAAACCATTCAGGAACTCAACCAACTGGCTTGGAATACTTACTGCTTGTGCATCCTTCCCTGCCTTGCCTTTCCTCCCCACAAGGTCATAATTCTTCACACTCCGACGTGCTGCAGCCATTTTCTGTGCCTTCTCCATTTGGGCTAGAGTATTCCAATACTCAATGAGTCGCTCCCACTGCTTTGGATCCACACGAATTGGAGCCTTGACAGTTCCCTTCGCCACCATCTTCAAGTACTGTGTTTTGAGCCGAGATCGTTCGGACTTCAGATGCCTTGTCACAATCACTCGGAAAGCACTCATGCTCAAGGGGGTGTCCACGTACTCAAACTCCGCATCCAGGGCATCTCTCAATTTCTTCACAGTGTGAGGTGGGTGCTCCTTCCAGTCGACAATGCTCATGTCCAGAATCTTCGGGACTAAGTCCCTAATGGCTTCATCCCATGCATTCTTCCCCTCACAATTGCCGTCCACCTCTCCGCTTGGCAACACGGTCACTCGATTCGGTTTGATTCCAGAGCTAGTCCGCTCCCGACTGCCCTGGTCATATTCATTTTTCTTCTTGCGCCGCGACAGACGCTCCTCAGTTTCGTGGGACAAGGCTGCTGCAAATGGCTCTGGCATAGAAGATGGGTACCCTGGCCACACCCCTGGCATTGCCATCGTAGGGCCGCTGCACCAAGGAGCACTTGGTGGTGCCTGGCTTGGCATATAGTGACCAGGGACCCAATTCCATGAAGGCTGCCCGTATGAATTCCTTTCTGCGATAGGTTTCGGTTGCGGAGGAAGTGCTTCGTCTGGCTTCCGACTTGCAATTGGAGACGGAGGCACCTGTCTTGCCCTCTTTGCCCTGGGATCGACTAGCGGTTCTTCATCTAAGTCATTGAATTCGTCGTCAGATGAGTCTACAATTGGGCGATCGGCATCTACAAATCATGCGCATTCACAACATGTGATCAGTGAGATTGTCCAGGTTCAGCGTGGACACTCCCCACCTGCGACATCTGACCACCCTAAATTCTCGAGAAGTGAATTTGTAATGACGGTACTCGATCATGGACGCTAAGTACAGCACGGCTAAGTCTCAAGACGCCTGAAGCATGGACCTAAACCGAATGCACTACCTTGACAATCTAGCGAACCCTAATACGAACCACACTAGAAAGAACATGATGCCAATGTACCTACAGCAGCTGCCTCCGAGGTGAATTCCCGCTCAACTAGTTTACAAGCAATTGCGAGATTCATCATACCTTTCGCGATTTCTTCCTCGTTGGACTCCGTCGCCTCCGACGACGAACCACGCTCGCTGCTCATCTCTGGATTTGTAGAAGCTCCCTGACGGCGCTCCCCTGCTCGCTTTTTCTTCGACTGACGTCTTGGATCTCCCTTCTGCCTCAAGCTCCGGCGCAAGGGACCCGATTCCGCCTTCTTCGTGAGAAGTGACTTTTGCGCCTTGCGCTTCACTTTCTCTTTGTCCCTATGGCGCACAAATTGAGAAGCTCAGTTTACATGAACACATGTGTGTGGCACATATGACTACACTGAAATGAAAAGCACTCGCTATGACACTGGAAAGGCGCACTGCTGAGCTCCTAAACGTAAAGTAACAATGGTTAGGGTTTCCTGCTCAAGCACGAAGTAGTCTGCCCCCACAAGGAAGAGAGAGAAGGCTTCCACGTGGCGAAAGCAATAATTATAGTCGCCTTCTAGAGTTTTCGTCAACTGTGACTGCAAATGCACTAGTTGTGGGAACCTAGAATACAGGTTTTTAATATTTAGTATAGAATTAGGAATAAGGAAGCTAATCTCAGATAAATTTTTCGATTCTTTGGTCAAGAATAGGGAAAATTAGTAAGATTAGGAAGAGGTGGAAATTGGAGACATCCAATTGGGATAATTAGGTTAAGAAAGGGAAGTAGAAACCCTTACCTAACCAGAAAATCCGGAACTGGATTGAGGATCTGGGATTCAGCCCTAGGATCGTGGAAGGGTCCAGATGTCATCCTAAGGCCACCACCAGTTGTCCAGGAGCCGACGGAACCCTAACCGGCAAAGGTGGCGCCGCCGGGAGAAATTGGATGAAACCCTAACGGTGGGACATCCGGAAATTACGGAACTATCAGTTAAACGGCTAGTTTTGGGATTCCAGGGGTTATGGCTGATGGAAGGGTCGTCACTCTCATTTGGTGGCGATTCGTCTCGGTGCTTCTTGAGTGTGTTTTTGAGAGCTCTTTTGTGTTACAAGGGCGGGAGTTTGAGTCTTCGAGGGCTACAGAGTTTCCGGTTCCTGTATCACGGAAGGGTGCGCGGCCAGCTTAAAGGAAGAGGGTTTTGAGTGAGAACCTCGTGGTTTCTTTGAGTGCTGGTTGTGTGTTGAGGGTTTTGTGGTGAGATAATCCGTCTTGAAACCTTGAGCGCCTGTCTGAGTGAGAGATGGGGAAGTCCAAGGAAGCGGAGGATCCGGTTTTCGTGAACCTAAAGTCCGTAACTCCGGGAGTGCCCAAGGATGCCAAGGAGCGCGCTTATTTGGAGGAGGACCTGACCCAGATTGGCTGCCTAGGGTTGCTGCAACGCCCATGGAACCTCAAGGACGAAGATATGGTCCGGGAGGTGATGGAGGATCAATCTAGTGAGTGGAGCCGGACTGTTAGGGCGCTTCTTAACCGGTGGACAGCGGAGCTGTGGAGGAAGGCGTATGGGTTTCCTAAGGAGGGAGAAGGAGGAGCCTCAAGGACGGACAAGTTCTTGAAGGGTAAGTTCTCCAAACCACCGCATCCTAAGGACGGGTATACAGTCGCGGAATGTGCAAGCAAGAGGGATAGGAGAGTGCTTGAGTTCCTAACTCCGATTCTGTATCCGGAAAGGCCAACCCGGATTACAACCACGATAGCCAACACGATCTTTGGGGCATTATTTGGGGACCGGAAGGTTAGTTGGGGAATGGTAATCCGGGATCATGTAGGAAAGTTAGTAACCTTGGCCGGAAAGTCTAAACCCACTATCCTTAGTCCTTTTCTCTTTCATCTGTATCACTCTCTTGATTTGCTGAGGGATAGAGAGGCCACACTGTACAAGTCAGCCTTCGTAATGCTGAAGTTTGACATCAGTCCTCCCCCGGAATCGGAAAGTGAGGAAGAGAGAGAGGGAAAGGAAGGTTCGAAAGGACCAGGATCTTCAGAGAAGGAGAGAAAGCAAGAGAAGGTTCCTGTTTCAAGAAAGGGAAAGGAGCCAGAGGTTGAGGAAGTGAAAGAGGATCCGGTCTGGCCGAGTGATAGGAAGGAGGATCCGTTAGGAATTGTTATTGCGGATTTGGAGAGGATCCGAAAGGATCAGAGTGGAGAAAGAGAGGACGTCCGGAAGGCATGTAGACTGATGGGAAACATCAGTCCCTCTGTTTTGTATGAGAGAATAGAGGAACTTCTCAAAAATCAGGATATTGGGAAGTGGGAAAGCCGAATTGCGGAATTGTCCACTCAGGTTAGGGATCTCCAAGGTCAGTTGGAGAAGAAGTCAGAAGAGTCTAGGAGGTTGTCGGGTGAGTCCCAAGTGACCCTCAGGCGTATCCGGGATTCTATTAAGATTCCGGGCGATGTTCTTAATAAGGCCCAATTATTTGATGAGGAAGTGCATAAGGCAGGGCCAGCAGTGGCTTCTAAGATGGTGAAGGTGTTAGTGGAGTTTGGTGAGAGGATGGAGAGAACTTTGTTTGAGATCAGGGAGGCTTTGCAAGGGGCTGGGCTGTATCCGGATCCGGAAACAGGGAAGGAAGCCAGCCATGGTAAGGAAAGTGTAATCCCGGTTCCTGAATTCAAAGTGGTTTCTCCACTTGACTCTGGGAAGTCCAAGGGCAAGGGTTCAGTGGAAGAGAAGACTCCACAGGCGCCCAAGGCAGCTTCCCGACTTGATCTTGATGTGGGAGAAGGGGCAACACCCGGATCCCAAATCCGGAAGCAAGTCCAAGCGGAAGACCAGGATCAAGAGACGCCTCCGAGCAAGGTATCCGAGAAGTCTCCCAAGGTTCCTAGCACAATGAAGAGGAAGGCTACAGCGAAGCGGGCGAGGGAGAGTCCCATTGAGCTGGAGTCAGACCAAGATGAGTCCCCAGAGCAGAGCGAGCACGAAGAAGAGGAGTCGGATTCGGAATCCGGATCAGGATCGGAACCGGAACCGGAACCGTCAAACTCGGCGAAAATCACGCCTCCGAAATCTACGGGGAAGGGTAAGAATGTTGCCACGCCTTCCAAGGGCAAAGCAGCTGCGTCGGCAAAGGTTTCCTCCAGTAGGAAACAGCCAGCACGCAAGGGAGCCGCCAAGCATGCGGATTCCCCCAAAAAGCGGATGAAGAAGTAGTTAGGAATAGAAAGTAGAGTAGGTAGAGAATTTTGAGGAGCAGACTTAGTGGAAATGGTGGAAAGTTACCTTTCCAGTAGGTAGGAAGCAGTTAGCAAGGTGCTTTTGACTTAGAATGCACCTGGTCAGTCAGATCCGGATTTTTCGGATCTGAGATCCACTTTTTTCGGGTCCAGTTGGGTGGATAGGAAAGTGACTTTTGTGGATAAGGAATGCCACCTGGCATTCTCTTGTCCTCTGATTTTGTTCCCTTGGGGCTTTTAGGGTTCCCTTGGGTTGGTATTTAGGGGTGGCTGTTAGTTGGTTGCCCCGGGTGTTCCTACTTCTGTTTTTCCTTTCATTTGCAATCTGATTTCCAGATTTCTACTTTCTAAGAGTTGGTCTGAACAAGTCTCGACTCTGGATTGGTATGCCGTGCAATGCTAGAACCATTGGATAGTGCGAGGTAGCTGGGTTTGCAGGTGTTTGGATGAGGTGTCTCCCCCAGACTTTGTTTGAATCCGGTTCCGGGAAATTGAAGTGATTTGGTTGAGGCTACTGGTGTATTAGGATTGAAGTCTAGCTGCTGCAGTCACTTGGAGGCTTCTGTGTGGGAAAGCCGCTCTTAGATTGGGTGTGTTCTGCTAGGAGAGTGGGCGCATGCCAATTGACGTGTTGTTGAGGTCCTACTATAACCGGAAGTGAGGGATGTGCAGACAGTTAGGATCCCCTAGTTATCTGGCTCCTAGATTAAGCCTTAGGAACTGAGTTTGGGTGAGTCTGTCATTGTAGTAATGTGGGGTTTGTAGGGGTTTCCTGAGTGACCTACTAGTTGGGATTGCAATCCGGATTAGTTGTGAGGAAGAACTTGCAGCCTATTTCTTTTATGTCTTTTGTTATTTTTTCTCTTTTAGTAGAACTCCATTCACTATAATCCTGAGGAGGGTAGGATTCAACGCATCCTTCCTAAATGCCAACTGCGGACCCCTCTAATACAGAGGCTAAACTTCATTTGTTACTTGAGTGATTGGATCCGGAAACCGGATCCGGAAGAGGTACAAAGTTTGGGCACTCCTTTCGGTTCCTAATCCGCCCAATCGGATACTGTGAGTCCGGATAAGGGAAGGTACAGAGTTTGGGCACTCCCCCCTGTTTGGAGGTTGTTGTGAGAGTGGTAAAGTATGTATGAATGGTGAGAAAGGCAATCTAAAGGAATGCGGATGTTGTGAGGAAGTTTCGGGTTAGGAATCCGGTTACTGTTGTCTTGGGGTTGTTTTCCGCATCCTGTTATTCCGGATATCTTGAGGAATCTACGTAAAATCCTGTGGGAACGATACACGAGTCATTTGAACGGTGTTAACGCCAAATTAACACCTACAGACGGATTTGTGCTTCCTTGTGCTACGGCACTAGTATGCGACTAGAAAATGATTGGAGGGTCGTTGCAAGAAACACTTACCGGTTTTGTCTCAAAATGGCTCAAAATCAATGAGTCCTGTGAGTCCTGTGACCCTTTGAAATAAATTTTTTTTAAATTGAAAAAAATATGGATAATTTGAAGAGCAATGAGAATATTATGTCTCTTGAAATTCAGACCTAAGAAAAAATTTCTCTAAATGTTATAGACAATGGAAAATACAATGAAAATAGCTCTTTTTTCACTAATTTGGTAAAAATAGTAAAAAAATTCAAAAAAAGAAAATGAAAAATCCTTTTTTTCTTCAAGTAAAGGTCTTTCTTTTCCAACAAATTTCATATTTGGAAAAAATAAATTCTATTCTCTACACGTGCGCAAAGTCAGCCACTTTGACGACATGTGGAAGTTGGACAGTTTAATATTTTCAAAAATCCTTTTTAGGGATTGTGTAACTATACTATATATCTAAGCATGCCAATTTTCAGCTCAAAATTTGCATTTTTGGGTCAAAAATAGGACTAAAAACCCCCAAAATGGCCAAGGTAGACAGCCAATCGGGGGCAGTTTAAAAATAGTAAACTAATTTTTTAAAAATTGAAAAAATTACACAACATATAAAACTTTTGTGCTCACCTTCATTCCAAATTTCAAGTTGATAGGTCAAACTATGCAAAAGTTATAAGCAAAAAACTACCTGTTGGAGGTCAAGGGGACAAAAAATAGGACAAGTGTTTCTTGCAATCACCCTGGAAGGCAGTTGCAACCCTATTGGAAGACATTTAATGTGACTTATATGTCACTAGACATCAACTACAGAACAACTGTGGTCCCCTGTAACGAAGTGGCCATTACATGGCAGCACAGAAACCCTAGGAGAACGCCGTTATCCTACATTGGAATGCGTGCAGCAGTTAATTCCAAAGAAAACGGTCAATAGAGGCGCGTCTTAAACTACTACTTGTCTATGTCCAGGGCCTTCGACCAGTTACGCATGAGGGACCGACAACTTCCAGTACTCTCGATACTCTACTGATTTTTGGTACTCTTCTTGGACTACAAGTTCGTCTGATGAGAACTACTTGAATTGAATGTATAGAAGGCAAGGAATGGTACATCTCCTGCCTCATCGCTAAAGCGGGCGCGAGCCTCTTCAGATTCTCAGCGACATTTCGATCTCGTGCGAGCTCGTACTCGCTCTTCTCGGGCGGTGGACTGTCCATTGCCGAATCTGTTGTCATCGGTAAGTTGCCACCAATCCAACACCTCTTTCGAGTTTTGCTACGCTGCAGTTTGAGCGCTCACGATTCTCTGGATCGACGTACTCTGTCCTCAATCTACGTCCTCACGCACTCGATACAAACATCATGAACCTCGCTTTCAGAAATCGCAAGAAGGTGTAGTAGGTTCCATGCAACTGTTTCCACAAGAAGTATGCTGTGCAAATGAAATGTGCAAGCTCCCAGACCTTGAGGAAGTGCTGGAGGGACGGGGCGGTGCATGATGAGGGAGGGTCGTTTTGGCGGCGGGTTATTAATTGCTAATTTAAGTAATTAGTGATGGGTCTCTACTCGATTAGACTACGTGGATTGACATGATCACCCTCTAATTGGTATTTGAGTGTATTAATTGCAGTACACATGATAAGTAGGCTGCCTAATCATAATTGAACTGCAGCTTCTCAAATTTAGTCGTCCGTGCTCTGATGAGTGTCAAGAAAACCGTGTTTTTAAAATGGTGGCTTACCGTGCATGATTGAAGTGTTTGTCAAAGTTAATAACTTGTAGAAGTCATTGTTTAGTCAGGCCGCAGTAGAAAAATGAGCGTGACTAAGGTGTCACTTGTAGGAGTCATTCCGAAGTTGACTCATATAGAAAATGAGTCTGTCACCGTAGAGAGCCATGAAGGAGTGGCATAGTTGTTGAGGTCATGTGAATTTAGGTTCATTTCACCACGCGCATGATCATGATTTCAATGACATCGTACACTTCATGACTAACGCTACGTATAGCTTTGCATAGAACGAGTGTGCACAGATCTTTGTAACAAAATGATATGCATACACATAAATAATTTCTTCTTTGAACAAGGTACTAGTTCAGTGTCCAAGTTATTTTGGTAGAAGCCGTTCAGTGGCCTCCTCTATTGCAAAATGTATCTCCATAGGCAGTACAAACTAGCATTGTGAACCCGCCAGAAGCTTTAAGTACAGCGTATGCATGACGGTGGCCTTCTTCGTAGTTGAGTACTCTTGCTAACTATGTCATTCCAGTCATTGCAGATACAATGAGTTCAAATTAGAGGAAACGCTTCTCCAAAGTTACATCAAGGGCTTTTCCCACATACAATGAAATAGCACCCACAGGTATGCTCATCATGCTTACTTCCTCTAAAGCCAGTTCATGATGATGCAAAGTGCATTGCACATCGATTTCAGAAATGTTTGAGACACTTCATGCGTTTACATCTGACATCCCTCAAGTGTGTGATTGCATGCTAGCCTAAATAAGCAACTTCCAGTACTAGGCTTAGCCTGCCTTGAAGTCATCATTACAGGCCACTGCCATGTTTAAAAAGTGACTGCAAAGATTGCACTATTACGTACCCTAATTAGGAGGCGGAGGGATTTTGTCATTGGGAGCTTTAGAGGCGAATTTTGCCTTAAACATCATATTCATTAATTTGGGAGTTTTCCAGTGAAATGGGAGTTTGAAAGAAGAATAGAAAACAAAAAAGAGAAGATAAAATATGAAGAATCATCAAATATAGAGTATGTTAATACCCATTCACTTTTTATAAATACTAAATAGAAAAATTTATTTAAGTAATTACAAAGAACTTCATAATTGATATTGTAAACAAGGGTTATTGAATGTGCATATGTTGTCATATATATAATGAAGCCTAAGGACTAGGTGCACTACTATTTACACTCTTTGTAGTTTAAGCATCTCATCTCCCCGGATTGCGTTGGACTTGTGAGTTGAAACTTCAAAAGATGACATCATGGTCAGAAAAGAAGAAATTACAGGATAAACTTCAACCCAAATCCTTGCAAAGAAATTATAGACTCAATAACATCCAAAAGTCACCCCACAGTTCCCAGAACGGCAATTTTAAAGACAATGCTTTAAATTGCCGCTCATGGACCTGCTTCGAGTGACTAATGGATTTTTTGTTTCTACAATTTTTGTGCAAAGATCTACGTTGGAGCTCATCTTGCAATTTCTTCTTCTCTAACCATGATCCTTCTTCTAAAGTTTCAACTCACAAGGCCATCACAGTCAACGAAGATGAGATACTTCAACTACCTAGTTTGTAAATATTTTTTACCATTTTGCATAGAATGGTTTCAATATATGTTTTCAATATATTGTCTTATGTAATAAAAGTATTCTAACTAACTATGTCATATATCTAATTCTCGACTATACAATTGGCTACAAAAATTTACATACTATGACCTACCAACATCTAGTACTACAAATGTGATCTACTCTTCAACTTCTCCATTGCCTTCAACAACTCTGGTCCTCGACTATATCCGCTAGAACCTCCAGATCTTTGACAAGCACTTTCTCGCACTTGTTTTTTGAGAGACCTTTGGTCCCAAGTGTCCCATTGATGTCGAATGGAATGCCCACAAAATTCTCCTCTGTGTGTCTTTGAACCTTGCTTTGGAACAAAGACAATTGAATCACATTGAGGTAGGGGAGGTTGTACGACAGTACATGAAGAAGGCAACCTTTCAAACTTATCAATTTTTCTTGCCCCCTTATTTGAGTTGTGGAGGTGTAAAGGATTAGAGTGAGTAGGTCTTGGAGGACACTGCATCAAATAATAGATTATTTGGATTATTAGCATACAAATATAATAAAGGGGATCAATCAAGGAAAAAAAATGCATTATCTAAGGGTACAAACAAAATCCAAATTTCCATACCTTAGAAGGAACTGGAATAGGTATTGCTTCATCATACAATTTTCTAGGCGCAACGACATTAGTTGAAGGGAAGACAGGAGGTGACATTGATCGCCGATGCTGTTTTAATGGAGAAGGAGAGCACACAGCTTTTGAATGCTTTCCCCCATTTGGAGGGCTATTTACAACACCGTCTTCAATTGGCTTTGCCGCGAAATCTATAGTTGATCTGGTTGTCATTGCAGAGTACATAATGTGCCCCAATCCACTTTGCGATATGGTAAACTGCCCATAGTCAGCATATGAATCAGCTGAGGCAGCAGAAAGTATGCCACAGCCATTTTCATGAACGATATCCATACGGTCTACCTGTAAACCAACAAGAAATGCCTATCAAAACAATGCATCTACGCCATAACAATTACAAGTGCACATTCCTTCCAATAACATGGCGAAATATCAAATAAAAAATTTGATACGCAGTCATCATATTCACAACTACAATCAAAATATGATAGTATTCGTAGAAGTACCTAAAATACAAGGTTTAACTAATAGCTCTACTCATTTTGTAAGCCATACTCATTCCGCCCTTTGAAGGGATCGGAACTCTAATTCCGTGTGTTGAGCCCTGTCTGATTCTTCAAATACAACTACACGTTTTGGATTATTTACTCTCCACTCATCATAAAGACTATTTGAGTCTTTGACGGCTCGAACTAACTCCTCGTATTCTTCTTTGTCATCTTCTTCATCTAAGTAGAGACGCCCAAGTTCATTATCTCTCCTGTAGGCAGACAACGATGGAGGCCTCGAGAAGTGCAAGTGTTGAAACCAAGGGAGAAGTTCATCAATGAGAAATCTATCTGTAGGCCCATCTCCTTTGTAGGTCCAACCTTCTACCAAAAGCACCCCCCATGAGAAATTTGTGACTTGCTTCACAGGACTGTCATCAACAATCACTGTATTCTCAAATGAGAAGATAGAATTCTCAAGGTCAAACAATTTGTCTAACGGCTTTAGAAACAAATCCTTGTCGGCCCCCTTCACCTTGTAGTTCACTATCTTATTCCGCTTGTTTCTACACTTGAGGATATTACACTGTTCTTGTCCCAAGATATACAATGGGGGCTCCATGCCTTGGAACAAGTGCTCAGTAACAGGCAACACGTTTGAACGTTTCATAGAGCTCCAAATAGAAACATTTGCAAAGGACGATAATTCTCGTAAGAACGTCAAGCAATGCGGTCTGATAGCGACTCTTTTGAGGCCAATGAACTGGACTTCTATCCCAAGAGGAATCTCATCACTCTTGCCAATTCTTCCTAGAGATCTCTTATCCTCATAGACACAGAGCACTCCATTCAAATCTAGGATGACATTGAGCCACTTCTCTGTCACCCCAGACGTGGATGGAGCAATAACTTTGCATGGCGCATCGCCTAGCGCAACGATATCCTCATTGCTATCCTGTCCACGATTATACAAAAATAATCAAAGAAATGAAGCCGAGGAAGAACGTGAGTAACGTGAAGAACGTGAATTCAAATAAACCAAAAAAATTGCAAGAACAATGACTACTGCATTCATTGGTATGTTTCTTAAAAAGAAGGAGAAATACTCACGGGATTTTGAGACTTGGTTTCTGGTAGGGAACCTACGTCTTCCAAAGGAGAACTCTTGATGTCGAGGAGATCATCATTCAACACATTGTCTATTGTTGCCTGCATCACTGGAGCAGCATTGTCGACATCCGAAGATGGCAAAACAACATCGTTTCCTTCCTCAAGGTAATCATCCTTAATCGATAATGATTTCAAGCAAGTCAGATCATTCTCCAAAGATACAGCAGACGAAAGAACATTGGTTGTAATTTGAAGAGGAGAGCATTCGTATGGCATGTCTGCGGCTGTGACAAATTGTCAACAATAAATATAAAGTAAGAAAAAAATTTATTACATACTCTCCGAAAGAGGAATTACTATACATAATATATTCTACTAAAGTTTATGTCCATCTATGTCCAACAACCTATCTGATAATATAACTTAACAAGAACTGGAGTAGGTTCAAGTGGGTTCTACTTGAAATAGGGGGAAGAGGACATTGTCAACAACCTGGTTGGATCTCAAGGCTAGGATCCGCAGATTCTTCATTCATGGTTAGAGAGTCCTCCTGTGTCTGCTCAACCATGTCCTCATCGATTGGTGATTCCGACTTAGGTGTTTCTGCAGTTGGCATCCCAACGGAAGTAGCTACTACGGTAGAGCGATCTGCAGACCCTTGTTGGACCATTTTGCCACTATCAGAGGACTCGTTAGCGTGACTAGTGAGAAGAAGCGGTTGCGATTGGGAGGAATTAGGTGCAATCATTGCTAGAGGGGTTGGATTGTGCGTGGCCATTGTAAGATAAACCTCTTTGGCAACATCCCTAGCAACATCTTTGGCAACCGTGACCATCATATTGGGCACAACTTTCTCCACAAAATTTTGCCATTTCTCTGCATCTTGCACTCGTTGTTGCCTATTCTCCTCTATAAACACTTTAAGAAACTTGCTCATATCACTGTCATTAGTTGAGGATTCCGGGTTCTTTCTCTTTCGGGGCGCTTTCTTTGATGAGCTTGGAGTTTCACTAGTAATCTTTGCTTTTGATGCAGTAGGAGCACCTACAGTACTAGCGTCCACAGCACTTGTGGCACCAGCTTCTGCCAAAATACTAGTCCCATCCGCTTGAACGATTTGAATGTCCTCTCCACCGACTTCCGGAGAAATTTGGTCTGCGGGATCTTGCAAGTCATCATTGTCTCCCTCGCTATCTGAATCATTCCTAGAAGTGGTATCCTCATCTTCATCCTCTTTTTCTTCTTCTTCTTCTTCTTCTTCATCCTCTAGAGGTGGGGTTGGCTCTTTCTCCTTTCCTTTTCTTGAACTTGACCCCGCCCGACCTGATGTAGAAGCGTCCCTAGATCCTTTGGTTGGGTGCACACTCTCGTTGACGTAATAGCTTGAGTCTAGGAAATCTTCCTTGTCGAGATTTTCAGACATCAGAACTAATTTCTGGAACTTGGAATTGTCTTCACTATCCGCGATAGCATAGTGATCAATGCCACTCATCTGACAAATAAGGCACAAATGAGCATTATAACTATGGAGCAATTCAAGTAGATCCTACTTGAATTTAAAGGAAGCAATTCAAAACAACGAACGTTATTACAAAGCAATCCATATCACTAAAAAGTATAAGTTCAAGTCGTACCAACTTAAAACCAAGAGTTTATAATGCAACAACTTACCCAAGCTGCGCAAGCAAACTTGCCTCCAGCAAACACAGAGAAAACTTTGGTCCTTGGATTACAAAAAAGCTGGAGCACGTGCAAATACATCTCCATTCGAAGCTCTGTGCTGTAAATTCTGTAGTCCAATTCATTGTAGAGTCCCATCTTCAACCACTTCGGAATCTCACTGTATCCAAACGTCCTGGGAATAACCTTAGGTTTCATCTTCACATTTCTCTTGATGAGGAAGATTAAGTTTACAGGGGCCTTAGCACGGGCAGAGCTTGCAGCAAGATCTTCCAATCTCTCTACTGGAGCAGGAATGTATTCTGCGTAGTGTGTGCTGTAATGTGATCCAAAAATACCATTCCTTATCTCGACCCGGAGATCATCATCAACATCTTGATCACCACAAATCCAGAGCCAAACATCTGGATCGGTTGGAGCCGGGTCAGTTAACTTCTTTATTTTCTTCAAGAAGTCTACAAAGTACGGAGCATCTCGAGAAGCTGTCTCCTTGTTGATAATTCCAGGGATGTTGCGAAAATCCATCACTGCAAGCTTTATGGAATCCTTCATATCACCATCCCATGCGTTGTTAGTCCACGTAGTAATCACGTCACCCTCGACTTCGTAAGGTCTCAAGAAAGCCTTGGCTTCGGGCTTCTTGTATTTTCCTTTGCTGCGTAAGAAGGTCCTAAAGAACTCAGCAACAAACGGTGAAAGATCCCTTGCACTCTTGTTCTTGTTAGCTGGTCTTTTCACTTGTGAAAAAAACTCTTCCTTCAGTGCCGTGAGAAGCAAGTTTTTGGTTGCTTTTGTGACATTGTATTTCTTCTTGAAAGCCTTCCAAGCCTCCAACTTGTAGTTCCCTGCGGTGTCAAAGAAGCCCAAGTTCCGCTTCTCGAAGTACAAATACTTCCGAACTGCTTGCTTCCTCTTGTTTCGCTCAAGCCATTCTTTAGCGCTGTAGCAGTCTACCATCACACCGCTTATTTTCTTCAAGGTAACCTTTGGATGAGGAAGTGATCTGTTTGGTGTCCTATTAAGAAGGTGGAGCGCAAGTTTTCGGAAGCCTGATTCAGGGAGATTACCAAGCCACCTGAAGAACTCGCGGCTTATTACACCGTCCCTCGTAGCATCCCAATTCTTCGTGTCTTTATTGGGAAGTAACGTCTCGGGATCGATCAAAAGCCCGTTTGATTGACTAGAAATAACCTCCTTCCAGAGACCATGAACTTCATCGGATGTTGTTATGAGTTTGATCTCATTGTGAATGCTGATGTCTAGCTTCTTCATCAACGCCCCCTGGTTTTTCTTGACTTCGATCATTGAAAAGCGTTGTTTCATGGCGTCATGAAACTCCTACATAAAAACATTGCATTGTCAGTTAAACAATTCAAGTTGGATCAACTTGAATAGACTCAAGAAATAGAAAATCAAAATTAATTGCAAGACACTAGTTCAAGTAGAGCCAACTTGAATTGTTTAACTAACCGTCCATTTCTTATTTTGAGCAATATCCTTTGTTGTCCGATTCTTTGCTTGGACGGCTTTCCCCAACTCGGTTGCTTCTTTCGGAGGTGGTGGTCGATCCAAACTGATCCATACATTTCTTGCACTAATGATGTTTGTGGCCCATGTTGGTTGAAAATTCTGGAAGTGGTTAACTCGATTGTAATAAGCTGAGATTTTTTGGATGATTCGGACGTCTGAGTTCCAGACGATGAAGCAATCCCATTTCTGGAATTTGGAATACTTCACCTCCGCACCATCTAAAGTCTTCATCCTCTTTGTGGCGGCTACACTATGCTGTCCATTAATCATCCAAAACTTTCCGTTTTGTATATCTTCAAACTTTTTTGGCGCTGTGGATAAATCTTGCGGCATGGCACAGAGCGTCATCTTCTTGTCCGGGTCGGGCATCTCAAGGAAGAAGTTCAACGCGGCTGTCACCCCTCTCTCTTCTAAGCAACGAACATTGTGAGTCTCAGGCGGAGTCTCCAGCTGGTCCACGTGAATCTCAAATTTTGTATAAATTCCAAATATATATGAATCTGTGCATGAAGACCAATATTCTTCGTACACCTTCTTGGACTCGCTATAATCGATATCCTCTTTTACTCCCATAGCATCCTTTGGAAGCGTAGTTATCGCTGACGCCATACTATCATCTTCTTGAATTTTCTTGCTTGCTTCGGCCTTGTCTTTTCCTCTTGTCTTCGGTCCCGGAAGTACAATTTTTGATGGAGTACCTCTGCCTTCTTTTGGAGTTGTCTTCATCTTGGTTTTGCTCCTCTGCGTACCCGATGTCTCAACCACAAGAGATCCGTCGCTAGTACCACCTCCAGTGTATTCCTTAGTAATAGAAAGAGGCTTAAGGTTGATAGTTCGGGCTTTGTTTTTAATCTTCAGCTTGTCAAAGGCCTTCATAACCTCCCTTAACCTGGAAGCTAGAACCTTTGGTTTCAGAGCTCCATCGTCTTTCCCAACCCACCGCTTCTTGTCTATGTGGTCACAAATGTCTTTATTCAATCCTTCAAAATCAGTGTTCTCCAAGCTTCTGCATGTTGCTGCAATGGAGAAGGTGGATTCTTTGGCTGGCACAACATACGTAAAAACATATGGTTCTTCTTGATCTGGGAAAGAAGTTGTGCAAGACACCAAAGTTTCATCATAGATTCCTGTGGTCACTTCCGTGATCGTTTCGTGCAAAGACACTGGCAAAGTTATTGGGGTGTTCTTGTACTTTGTTGTGAAGCTCAAGTGTCCAGATGCCGGTGTCAACACAATGCTCCAATACTCAACATGCTCTGGCTCCTTCCAAGTCCAACACTCCCCAAGAATAAGTTGATCTCCGTATTCGTCTGGGTCTTCATCTCCAACAAGTAGGAATTTCTTGAAACGGGCCTCCAATCTTTTTTTTTGCTCTTCCATCCCTGCAGAATAGAGTGACTATGATGATTAAAATAGGGTCAACATATTTTGTCTTTAGGGCAAAAACAATTTTACAATTCATTGAGTGTAGTTGACTAAGTAACAACAAATGTGAATTATTCCTATAGTTTCTGAGAATTTCTATGGAAAAGTTTCAAGTCCATTGGAACTAATGTGCTATGAATCTAATTAATCTAATCTATTCAAATTACTATAGAAGATAAATAGAGATTATACTTTTTAATATGAAATTATGGAAGTATTCTCAACTCTTCATATGAGATTTGATATCTTATTTGGGCTTTCTTTGTTAGATCTTGAGGTTTTAGGATTACTTGCATTTCACATTTCAAGTTGTATCTACTTGAATCTATAGATGGTTTTTAAAAAAAATTCTATGGTTTTAATGCTGTAAAGAGTGACTACTTATTACGTTTCAAGTTGTATCTACTTAAATGTACAAGTGCATTTTCTAAGATATTTTTTAAGGTTTTTATTTGGAAAGGGGTGACTAATTAGTTTCAATTTGTATTTTTTTGAATTTACAAGTGGCTTTGTAGATATTATCTAAGGGTTTGATGTTGAGAGGGTTGACTAATAAGTTTCAAGTTGTATCTACTTGAATCTACAAGTGGCTTTTTTTAGATATTTTCTAATGTTTGGATGTTGAGGGTTTTGACAAATGAATACGTTTCAAGTGGTATCTACTTGAAACTACAAGCTTTTTTTAGGACCTACTCTTTTTATAAAGATGTAGAAATTGACTGCTATGCACATTTCAAGTAGTATATTCTTTAATCTACAAGTGAACTATTTTATGGACAACCTAATGTTTTATAGTTGTTTCAAATTATATGTTTTTACATTTTAAGTAGTATCTACTTAAATCTTAAAGCAGCGTTTTTAAACATTACCTAATGAGGTTTTAAGGATTTTAAAGATCACTAATATTTGCATTTCAAGTAGTATCTACTTGAATGTACAAAAAGATTTCTACCTTGGATTATAAGGATTAAGGGTTGGTCGCTATTTCTAATTCAAGTTGTACCAACTTAAATTTACAAGCGTACTTGTCTTGAGGAGTTGACCTAATTCCTTGCCACCTATACATTTTTTTATTAATTTAATAAAGTTTTGATAATTTAGGGTTCTGCTTTGAAACCTACTGAGAGAGACATTAAACTAGCAAAACATATAGAAATTCAAGTTGTTGCCACTTGATTTCACAGGGGCCTCAACTCCTACAAATTATTTATGCACACTGTGCCGCAGCAGATGCGAGAGGAAGCTGAAAACAAACCTACTTCCCAACTTCAAGTGGCATCTACTTGATTCAGCAACTCAAAAGATTTATACTTACAGGTTTCTACTATTCATAATTCAGCCAATTCAAGTCCATGTGCAATGAAGACCAGAACTACAAAATTCACAAACCTTTAGGATTAAACCAAAACCTAACTATTGCTATTGCTAGGACATGGAGACAATAGTTTTTCACTATAGGGAACGGACAAACACTGAAGAATATAAGACCTGAAATTGGTGCCTGTCCTAATTTTCCTAAGATTTCCCACTTGAATTCAGCAATCGCTTAAACATTCCCTGCACATACACAACACATCTATTTATTAGCTTCCAAGCTGCTTACATTCCATAATGTTGATTCATTCAAGAAAACCGGATACATTCAAAAAATACAAATTCAATAAAAACAAAAGCTACAATATCCAATTCAATTTAAACTCCATGGATCAATTACCCCAAACCATTCCTACAGCCACAACTTCAAAGTAAATTCAACAATGAATTCCTAAAGTCTTCCAAAGCCAGATTGAGACCATGGAATTGACATACACCGTTGCAAATTTACATCCATCACCGAAACGCTAGACCACACGGCACAATCACAGCTAGAAATAACCGCAGCAAATTTGCATCCACCACCAAAACTCCAAACCACACAAAAACAATTACAGCTAGAAATGGACTGAGATAATTCAGAACTCTTCCAACACAACTGACTCGACGTCCAAAGAAAACAGGGAAACAAAAATCTACACACAAAAAAATCATACCACGGCAGCACCATGGCAGCACCTTATCGGCTTAGACTACCCACATGATACAACATTAAAATGAAGACAGAAGCTTCCAAAACCCCACAGACTACACAAACATCTCCAAAATTTCAGTCAGCGCTGGGTTCTTTCCGATTGCAGCGACTACAAGAATTTTGACCCCCCCTAACCTACAGCAGCCAAAACCACCAACTACAGCACGGAAAATCACAAATTAACGTTGAAACAAGATAAAACAGGAACTCAGTAGCGTTGAGACTAGTTCTGAAAGAAACAAAATTTTCAACCTTTCACACTCATGCTTAACCCTCCTGAGGTAGCAATCTACGGTACAGACTACCAATTTCACTTTTTTGTCAACCGCAACACTAGACAGTACTAGATAAGCGGGGCAGAGAAATTTGAAACAAAAAAAGAATAGGATTACTTGAAAACTGAACCCCTAAATTTTAAAACACTGAACCCATCAAACAACGACTTCACATCAAAACATTTGAAAAAGAAAAAACACCTACTGCCGGAGCTTCCCGAGAATGTTGTGCACAGCAGTCTGCGTTGCGACGGAGAATTGCTGTATTCAGTCCGCTCACGCGCCGTCGTGCACTCCACACTAGAACCAGTAGACCGTAGAATACGCTGTAGGAATTCAAACGATGAATCGTTAATTGACAAGATACCGATGCAGCCAAGCAGTACGATTGACAGATTGAATTTCGCCTCCATTCAAGCATCACAGGAAACTGAAAAGCAACAGCAAGACAAACTGATGCCTTCAATCTCTGCATCAGCATTGACTTGTTATGGGTAGAAAACCCTACCCTAGCCCAAAAAAATAAAAGCCTTCGGCCCTTCCCCACCAACAGCAGAAAGAGAACGAACAAGGTACATTCAACTGAAGCTGCTTGGAAACCCTAAAGTCCCCCCACAAAACAAAAGACTTCAGCCCTTCAACAGCAACTGTACAACAAGAAGGATCAGCATATGCCTGACCCTAAACCCCAAAGCAACGAACCCTAAAACAGTAAACTCTTCAAACAGTGCCTCAATCGCTTTCCTGGTCCATCAAATTCAAGTCGCAAGGGAAGGGAAAACAAAACAAAAAACAAAAAAAACTTCCATCTCTCGAACAACACCGACCTCTACACAGAAAGAAACCCTACGCCCAGCAAGCCTCCAAAACAGTAAATTCAATGTACCAACATAAGATTACACAAATGCAAAACCAAATGAAGCCCTACAACTAGAGAAGTGGAAAGACACATACCTTATGCGAGTCACCTCCAACGCAGCCGAAGAGCACGGAAGAACGACTTCCTTATCACTGCAACGTCCAACTCCAGCAGTAAGAACGCGAACTCGACCGCCCCCAACGCAACGAAGCACGCTCCGACAAACAATTTGAGCCGCAAACGCTCTCAAGATCACAGACGCACCAACCTCGACCACTGTCGCCGTAAAAAGAGGAACTTGCCGCAACCACACTCCGAAGTAAGGTTTCATCAAAACCGCCTCATCCACAAACATGAACTCACTCACACTCTCCGCCTTTCTAATCTTGTCACCCTCCAAGCTCAGTAACAATTGACACCACAGTTCCTCAAACGAAGTCCGACATATTCGGCAACTAACTCGACCCCGCTCAGGTGCTCACTTGCAAACTGAGACTTCGAAAGCTAGGAAATGAGCGGCTAGGGTTCGGTGTTCCTCCGCCCTTCCCCCGAGCCCCTAATAATAGAGTTTCCGGCCTTCTTGTTCGGCCCAGCCTTTGGGTTCGGCCCTGACCCTGTGGTGACCGACTGTCCGGTTTTCATTTTCTCCGGTGTTTGTCAAACCCTCACAGCTGACTAGGTCCCGACTTCCGAGCCCAAGTTCAGGCCCATGCATGCACTTGTGCTCTATCTCTCTGCTCAGCTCTGCTCTGGCTTTGCGGAACCAGCTTTTCCACTTCTTATCCGTTCGCTGTGTCGAGTTGTACGGAGATGGCGAGGGCCAGTGTGGAATAGACACGTGTTCGGTAGGGGCTCCCGCGGAGCGCGTTACATGGAACCATCGAAGCCCCGCGAAAATTTTCTATTTTTTGCATTTTTTATTTTTTTCAAATTCGGAATTCAGATTCGGAATCAGAGACCCCAAATTAGCTAGGAATTCCTGAACATTCCAAGAAACCCAACACAAATATAAACCCCAAACCCCCTGTCAACCCCTAGTAAAATGAGATTTAGACTGCGGGGCCCACTTTTGATGGTTCTATTTAACGTCTTGCCCTTCCCGCACTTCAAAGTCCGTGTTGTGAACTTGTGATTCGTCGGGAGTTGCTGACACTGCGTCACAAGATTCTTTCCGCTGCTAGCTGTGAATCTCTGGTCACCGCTTTGAATTAGGTGCCTCGAATTTGGGGTTTTGTCCTCGCTAGAGTCTCCACCCTGCTTCCAACTGATGGGTGCCAATCAACCCTTTTTTTTCATTTTGAGAAAGTGCCAACATGGCGATCATTTAAAATTTGGTGAGGCATTGTATTTCTGCATTCATCCAACTTTTGCACTAAAAAATATTGTATAGTTATATTCATACACTTTATCATCTAAATTTGGCGATTTCATCCACGGTTTTTATAAATATAGTAAATTTTTGGCGAAGAAAGGTTACTTTTTTTGATACTTTTCTGGCGAAAAAAATGATTTTTTTTTAAATGGTGCTTTCTAACACCATATCGCCCAAAAAAATAGGGCTGGTGCCAATTGCCTGCTCCCTCGGGATTCCGGGTGGTATTTTCAGCCCTCTAGGACCTGCCATGAATGAATAAAGAGCTGGCTAGCTTTCCCGCTTTTGTCCACCCACAAGTTCCAGGATGTATATAGAAATCAATTATATTGATTTTGGCAATCCTTATTTGAACCCATCCACCCCAACCCCCAACCCCCCAAAAATTGAACATTGTTTGATTGGCAATATCAATTGGTTATACCAAAATTCACTTTCAATAATCTAGAACTCCATTTTTGTGAACTTTTGTTTCTTCATCATCATTTTCATATGATAATTCCCTTAAAAAAATGAGTGATGATTATTACAAATTCGATGCTCTCCTTTTACACGGGTTCTTTAGTTGGGACCTTAGTCCCTACAATAGCAGCAGCCCTACTATATGGGCGTGTATTCAGCCCCTTGGGGTGGAGCACCACCCTAGAACGGATTTCATCCAATAGCAGGGAGGCCCTACAACCAAATTTCATCCTGTCCTAAGACCGTGAATTATTATTTTTTAAATCTATCCGAAGCCCATATAAGATATCTAAATGAAATTCCAAAATGGATAGTTGGATTAATCTACTCAAAAAAATTGGGCAAGGGCAACAACTTCATTCAAAGATTTTTGAGTTTGAAAGTATATACAAAGATAAAAAATAACTTTATACTTAACCTATGTGAAAAAAGATTTAATGTCTTCCAATATGTATGCTATAAATCTCACACGTGTCAATCAATTACGTTTTCAAGTTCCCTAGTATGTATATTTTTAATCCCAAACATGTTGGTCAAATACGTTTTAAAGTCCACTAATACATATTAAGTTGTTTATCCCCTACATATAGGTCAATATGTAAAAAACATAAAATAATGAAAAATATATAAAAAATTTAAGAATAATTCAATACTAATTCTAAAAATTTGAATCCCTTAAAGCTAAACCACTCTAGAATATTACACTTGGACATTAATTTTTCTTAAAATTACAAAAAACTAGGAACACATGAACTTTAAAAAATTCATTTAATTATAACTATTTCAAGAAACTAGCCAGAAACAGCTCTTGAAGGAAATTCTAGAAGATAAAATTTGTGCACAATCAATAAATACAATCCAGCATCGTAAAATTCTCTAAATAGCATAACCTCTAATTCGCATATCTCAATTTGGGAAAAACAAATAGAGCACAATGCCATTTTCTCCTTATAAATCAAAATCCTTTAAGTGTCTTAAACTTTAAATAACAAAAAGGTAAAAAAAAGATAGAAAAAACATGTAATGTCTCAAGAGACTAAATTTTCAACACTAACTTAAATACAAATCAACAAAAAAAGACGAATCTCAATATTCAAAGAAAATATCACTAGACTACCACTTCCTTTATAGAAGTCTAAATCCCCTTAATGTCTACAATTCCAAATCAAATGAAGCCAAAAAACATATGTGAAACTTGTAATGTCCTTGGACACTCAATTTTAACCAATAATTTCAATAGCATCACCTCTAAATGTCTAATTTGACTTTGGAAAATAAAAAAGAACCTCACTGCCATTTTTTGTCTTTCTCCCCAAATCCCTCAAATGTCTCCAATTCCACGTCAAGTGAAGATTAAAAAAATATGCGAAAGTTCTAATGTTCTAAAACATCCATTTGGAAGCACCAATCTCAATATCATAACATCTAATTGGCTAATTTGAATTTCGAAAAATAAAATGGACCCCACAGCCATTTTTTTGTCTTTCAACCAAAGTTCATGAAATGTCAAAAACTCCACATCAAAGAAAGCCAAAAAACATAAGTGAAAGTTATAATGTCCTTGGACACTCAATTTTAACAAATAATTTCAATAGCATCACCTCTAATTGTCTAATTTGACTTTGCAAAATAAAAAAGAACCTCACTGCCATTTTTTGTCTTTCTCCCCAAATCCCTCAAATGTCTCCAATTCCACGTCAAATGAAGATAAAAAAAATATACGAAAGTTGTAATGTTCTAGGACATCCATTTGGAAGCACTAATCTCAATATCATAACATCTAATTGGCTAATTTGAATTTCGAAAAATAAAATGGACCCCACAGCCATTTTTTTGTCTTTCAACCAAAGTTCATGAAATGTCAAAAATTCCACGTCAAAGAAAGCCAAAAAACATAAGTGAAAGTTATAATGTCCTTGGACACTCAATTTTAACCAATAATTTCAATAGCATCACCTCTAAATGTCTAATTTGACTTTGGAAAATAAAAAAGGAAAACATTGCCTTTTTTTGTCTTTCTCCCCAAATCCCTCAAATGTCTCCAATTCCACGTCAAATGAAGATAAAAAAAATACGTGAAAGTTCTAATGTTCTAAAACATCCATTTGGAAGCACCAATCTCAATATCATGACATCTAATTGGCTAATTTGAATTTCGAAAAATAAAATGGACCCCACAGCCATTTTTTTTGTCTTTCAACCAAAGTTCATGAAATGTCAAAAATTCCACGTCAAAGAAAGCCAAAAAACATATGTGAAAGTCGTAATGTCCTTGGACACTCATTTGCAAATACTAATTCCAATATCATGTTATGTAATTGCCTAATTTGAATTTGGAAAACAAATATGGACCCCACAGCCATTTTTTTGTCTTTCAACCAAAGTTCATGAAATGTCAAAAATTCCACGTCAAAGAAAGCCAAAAAACATAAGTGAAAGTTATAATGTCCTTGGACACTCAATTTTAACCAATAATTTCAATAGCATCACCTCTAAATGTCTAATTTGACTTTGGAAAATAAAAAAGGAAAACATTGCCTTTTTTTGTCTTTCTCCCCAAATCCCTCAAATGTCTCCAATTCCACGTCAAATGAAGATAAAAAAAATATGTGAAAGTTCTAATGTTCTAGGACATCCATTTGGAAGCCCTAATCTCAATATCATGACATCTAATTAGCTAGTTTGTATTTCGAAAAATAAAATGGACCACCCTGCCATTTTTTGGCTTTCAACCAAAGTTCATGAAATGTCAAAAATTCCACGTCTAATAAAGCCAAAAAACATATGTGAAAGTCGTAATGTCCTTGGACACTCATTTGCAAATACTAATTCCAATATCATGGCATGTAATTGCCTAATTTGAATTTGGAAAACAAATATGGACCACACTGCCATTTTTTGGCTTTCAACCAAAGTTCATAAAATGTCAAAAATTCCACGTCAAATAAATACAAAAAACATATGTGAAAGTTGTAAAGGCCTAGGACACTCATTTGCAATCACTAATCTCAATATCATGATATTTGATTACCTAATTTGAATTGAGAAATAAAAACTGTGTACCTTGCCATTTTTTTCTCTCCGAACCACAAGCCTTGAAAGATCATGAATTTTAAGGTTAATGAAGCCAAAAATAATATGTGAACATTATAAAGTCCTAATAAACTTTTATTTGAATAGTAAATTGAAGAGATTATTTGTTTAATTACCATTTCTAATGTGCAAATGAATGATGGTTAGGATACAAATTTTTTGGTTTAAATGTACATTGGATTTTCGTCATGAAATGCACATTAATGAAAATTAAATTCTTTTTTATAGAAGTTGGAGTGTGCTAGGAAATTCAAATGTAAAGGCGTCAGGAAGTTTCTTGTCAAGTATATGCCTACTTTTCTGTAGTTGAAGAAAATCAATCAATAGTACCTTGTTTTTTGGTTGAATAGAAGATGATTAATGTCATGAATTTCTTGTGGTAGAAGTCAAATTTTTTTTAATAGTTAGAATATCCTATAACATGTTCTAAGTCATAGTTGATAAATTAATATTTTTATATTTCATTTTGTATTTTGTAATCGTCCAAAATCTATTGAAATAGAAGAACTGAGGGCTTGGTGTACACGCTTTTAAAAATTTTAATGTATTTGTAATGAATCTCATGTGAAGAGAAGCCAAAAAGAAAATAGAGGTTGAAGTTCGAATAGCATAGATTTAACATGTGTTTTATAGGACCATATTTTATTTCATGTTTACTAATTGCCGAATTTGAATTTAAATTAAGGAAAGTGTTGCTAACCCTTTTTTAAATTTTAATCTTAAATCTACAAGTGTCATGAAAGGCACAGTGGAAAATGTCCAAAAACATTTGACGTATAGGATTCAATGTGATAGCTCATTCATGTCTATGGAGGAAATTACTTTTTATATTCACTAATTGTGCACTCTCATTTGAAATTAAAAAAACTATGCTTTCGAGTTTGTCTACAAGAGTTTCTCTAGAAGGATAGAGGCTTTCACTACCATTGTTTTGTATCAAATTTTTGAAGATGCTTCCTATTTAAGTTGGAACCACTCAAAAACTACCAATTTATTGTAAAAAGTTGTATCTTACATGGTTTTCATATAACTAAAATCCTACAGGGTTCATTATATTATTCAAACAGTATAAGATTTACTGTATGAAGAAAACCCTATACGGCTTATCATATAAAAAAGACTCTATATGATTTACCACATAAAGAAAACCCTATATGACTTATTGTGTAAAGAAGTCCGTATACAATTTATCGAAAAAAACAAAACCTTATACGATTTGCTATGCAGTTGTTATCTTATATGGTTTATTATGCAATTAATATCTTGTGCGATTTGCCATACATATTAGGCCCTCTTTTGTTCAAAAAGTAAAATTGTGTTAATTATTTGGATGGACCTTGGAATTACTTCCACACTTAATTGTAGTTGGTGAGTATTGATTTTTTAATCTGTATTATAATGAAGTAGGCTTTTACTACAAAGGGGTTCAAAGTGCCTTAGAAAGTTCTACTTTGGAAGATCACCAAAAATAGACGGCTTTTTTTAAAATTTTATTATTATTTTTAGAACTTCATAGTTTTCAATTGCCAATATTCCAAAAAAAAAATTCTAGCAAAAAGTATCGTCCTCCAACTATGCTAAATTGCTTAATAAATTAGAATGGGTGTAGATCCACCTTACTTTGTGCATAAAGCTGTCTATTTGTATCTAGAACAAAACTTCTCACACCATACAAAGTCATTGCATTCTTTCTTGCATAAAAAATATAGAATTTCAAAATTCTTACAAATTAAAAAACTACAACATTACTTTTACTTTTATTTTGGCTGAAGAAACAAGACAAAGCTCATTTTTATAGATCAAAGCTTCAACATTCATCCAAAACATGTGCATTAATCCAAAAATTAATCAACACTCATCCAAGACTTTGTAACAATGTAGCAATTTCAACCATTGTTAAAAATGAATTCACCATCAAATATTTTCTTCAATCTTTTTGAATCTTTTTTGAACAAATTATTGCAAAGAAATATCTCACGTACTTGTATCTACCAATATAAGGTAACTTTAGTACTAGTGCGTTAATGAGCAATTAAGTATTGTTTGTATAATAGAATTAGCTATTTTTTCTTAGATCTTGTTCAAGGTTACAAGATGATGGTAGATTCTTCTCTAATACATGATTATCTACATGTTGGGCTAGGAATCCATTACAAGACTCTTAACTAAATATATATTTTTTCAATATTAGTACATGAAAGTTACTATGCAATAGTAGTTTGGACAAATTTACGTAATTGTGATTGCTTTCTAAAACCAACTACTTTAGATTCTTGTCATAAATTATTTCTACAAAGATAGAAGTACCTATTATCAATAATAGTTGGATGTATTATTTCTTGAAAAAAAAAATGTGTTTGTAACTTTCCATCTACTAATCTCTCTTCCCTTTTTATTTAGAAAAAAGAGCCAAAGCTAACAATAATAGACAATTCTATGAAATAAGAATGGATGTCAATGAAAAATCCACATTTATATTGAATAAAATATTCACTCATGGCCTTAGGGGACATTTGGCTTCGTAGAAGACTGTGAGGTCCAATACAGTGGAAAAATCTAGAAACTACACCATTGGTGAAATCTGATGTGGTTGGTAATGGACATGTTAAATTTTAAATTAAATTAAATTTCTTTTGAAAATCTTTTTTCTATTTTTTCTTTTCAATTTCAGGATCTATTTATTTATTTATTTTATTTATGAAGGTTGATAGCAATTAGCCATTCCATCACTACTGCTAGAACAATATAGAGAATTAGTTTGAAACAAACCTCTATTCTCCAAAATCTCTTCTAATGGAAATAATATTTTTATTTTATTTTATTTTCATTTTTCTTCATCCTTATGTTTGTACAGATTGAGCTCAATTTCTCAATACCTTGCAAGCTGAAATGCTTAAGTTATAGAAAATAGGTACCTCTATTTTATTCTTGGGAGTATATGACTAATTTTAGAATCATCTACTATCAACACTTTTAAAATTTATAATACTTTTATAGTGGATCAAAAACATGCATTCAAAGAAAAACTGAAATCCCCTTTTGACTATCTAGACAACCCCACAAAAGTTTTTCAATATAATAATGGCAATCATGCGAAATTGCTTATTTGTGCAATTATATGCTTATCTCAAAGGATGAATCCACCATATATACTTAAGTTGCCCAAGACTTTAGGGTGGCAAGTTTGAGGTGCAAGTTGCAGTAAGACATGCTGTGGACTGACTTCTGAAACTGCATGCCAGATGAGCCCTTAGTGCATGCCAAATGGACTCTCCCCACGTGGCAGATCGCTCGGCCCAACTGTCCTCGGGGAGCGTGAAGACGGCAAGACGTTAAATAGAACCATCAAAAGTGGGCCCCACAGTCTAAATCTCATTTTAATAGGGGTTGACAAGGGGTTTGGGGTTTATATTTGTGTTGGGTTTTTTGGAATGTTTAGGGTCCCCTCAATTAATTTGGGGTCTCTGATTCTGAATCTGAATTCAGAATTTGAAAAAAAAAAAAAATGCAAAAAAAAAAAAATTTCAGCGGGGCTTCGATGGTTCCATTTAACGCACCCCTCCCTGGGTTTTTTTTTGGAAAAGTTTTTAAATAATTGGCATCCGTCATTACTTGACAACTTCAGTCCCCATCCACCAGAGGTGGGTCCTTTCCGGTAAAATTCATCCGTAGATCCCCATTGGACCAAAAATAGTATTTCAAGGTCCAAGTGTCCAACCCCCCTTGGTATGGTCACCGACACAGGGGAACCTTGGACAACCGAAACGGTCATGGACTCAAGGTGAACTAACTTAGTTCCCCTCGCTCAACCCTTCCAAGTCATTAGTCTAGGGTTGCCAGTAAAAAAAGTCCCCTACTCTGTGCTTGATTAATATACTTTGTACAGCACTCTGATCAAATTTGGGGCCTCTGATTATTTGCAAATATAACAAATGAAAATTAAATATGTTTATCGATTTTCATTCCGGCTCTCATTGGATCAGGAGAACTTGCACCTGGGCCGTGCCTCGATATTGACATAGTCGGGAGCTGGCCCTCCAAATTGCCGTTCCAGGCCTGGATCCCGAGTTTCCGGCTCATTGAGTAACATTGATTTTTTTAAAATCGGTAATCAATTTCCCAAACACGATCTTATGGCCGATCGGTTCAATCTCTAAAACAGTACTCCGTACTAGTGAATTCAAAATTTGCAATGTTTTTCATGCAGTGGAAATAAAAAATTTCAGCGTTTTCCTGAGTGGCGGATCGAGGGAGCCAGTTCACCCGACCTACATGGCAGTAAGTTAATATTAACTCATTCAATCAGTGAAGACGTGGATCGTCCGTCCGTCTGTCCCTCGATCATCGGTCTAGGGAGCTCCAATGTTTCTCTCCGCCGTCGATGCCATGGCCACCTGATATTTACAAATCTTAGATTGCAGCAGTCCGACTTCAACGGTTCTGTATTTATCACCTGCCCTGCAAAGCCCCGGGACGTTGCAAGTAAAGGCGAATCTCCATCTCACTTTTGTTATCATCTCGGATATTTTGGAGTCTGAGTGGATTCCCCCTTCGTGGATCAAAGCAGCTTTGTATGGAATTGGAAAATGCGAGTGAGTTTCCGTTTGTTGACCCGAACTCTGATCCTTGATAGATGCAAAACCCGGCGGTATGCAATTGAAGTTGAATCTTCAGTTGAATTTCGCGGTGAGGTTCCTTGAAATTTCTGAAAAGGAATAATCTAAAAAAACCTGTGCGCTAGGGGGCGGGACCGCGGGAGACCATCTGTGTTTGAAAGTCGCGCGCATTTTGCCGTCCGAAATGAAACTCTTGTTTCTGTAGACCTATCCTGCCTGCCTGAAACTCTTGTCGCTCTCCTTTTCTGACGACGTTGTTCTTCCGCTCACGTTGTTCTTCCGCTCACACTGGAGTTCAGTTTGCTCGCCTTCAGAGTGCTGTAGTTCCCTTGAATCAGGTTTCACTTTCAGGAATTTGATTTATAATTGCAAAGGTTTCACGTTTGGGTAGCAGCCTCTGTTCTTCTTGAGTTTGTGGTATGCTTGTGGTTTGTGAAAATGTGCACGGAATCAATGTGAGCTTGACACACGGAGACAATGGCTGTTTCAGTTGTTTAGATGTACTGCTTCAGTCGGAATGAAAAAAAATTTCTCTGCAAATGCGGGATTGCTGTCTATACTGCGACCCTAGCATTCGAGATTCATGATCATGGTAGTCGGTTGACGATGCTTTGCGGCAGTTTGTCTGCTTCTCCAGATTTCCGTTGCGCATGTTGCAGCGTTTTGAATTCTATTCCTTCGGTGCCTCTCCTCGGTGCCTCTCCTCTGTTGACGTGAACTTGTGAAGCTGGTTTGCACTGTTCAATGAAACTTCCCCTGAAAATGCGCCGCAAAATCCGGGTACATTGTGCTCAGCGCATGAGGAAGTCACATGTGAAAGAAAATCAGGAATTTAAGTGGGCACAACGTGTGCATGACAAAGACGGGACTACAACGATTGAAATTCTGTGATAGGTGGATTCAAGTCGAATCTACTTAAAAGTTCTTCAATAAGTGAAACAGGCATCACTAGTTGGGTCCATTCGACTTGAACATGAGAATGCTCTGTTTACAATGAGAAAAATTCTATGAAATGTAGATTCAAGTCGAGTCTACTTGAATGTATTCAAAATTAAACCTGTAATATGTGATTCAACGATTAGTATTGAAGTCAACGTGATTTGAATATAAGAATAATAGAAATAATTCTATGACATGTAGATTCAAGTCGATTCTACTTGAATGTCTACAAATGTGGTCTGTAAGTTCTAATTCACCCATTCCCGCTTCTGTTCATTCACTATACTTGCAATGGAGAGTACATTCACCTAAATGTTTTAATAGAGTTCCCTTATTGTATTTGCCACATGTGCTATTGTAATGTCATTGAAGGACACAGAATATAATCTGGTAGGCTGAGATTTGATTTTTGGAAGGTTCCGTTTTGGGGCCTTAAAGGATAGTTTCACATGTCTACTAGGCCAACACTTAGGAAAGATCTGGAGTTGAATACTGTATCCGAAAAATTGTTTTTCTTAACATTCATGATTTTCACTCGCTAATACTCCAAGAATATCATTTATTGAAAACACTACCTCCTACTATGCTGAATTCTTGATGTTGACAACTTTGGATGTTTCCACTTTATTGTCTCTAAAAGAGACACCACTGAAGTTGATGCAACTAAAATGTGATCAAAATTATTTACGTGGATATAATTTTTGAAAATTGTAGTACTAAATTCACTTCTTCTTGACAAAATACTTAGAATATATAGATCTGTGTGTTCGGGGATACAATATGAAGTCGATGCGACTTAATTGTATGAGTGAGTGAATGACTCCATGGGAAACATGGTTCATGATGTCTTATTCTCCAAAGAATTTTTGGGATGATGGTAATAGAAATTTGAGATAGCACATGCAGTCAATGAGCATGAGTAAAAGCTTTGAGGTTTTTAATTCTAAAATATTTGATTAGTTTTTTATTCTTTACTTACATAATCAAGTAGAATCTACTTGAATTGCCAATTAGTCATCTTCATAAATTCTACTGTTTTTAGAGATTTGTCGAGAGAGATCATGCAGTGGTTTTGGAATTATTTCCTTGATGCATTAGCCCTCCATGCTGATTTTTTTTTTTTTTTTAATCTTGAGTCGACATTTTTTATTTCAATATTTGGACCATGCTTAGATATATAACTACATCATAAAATAATTCTCAGTTGCTCTGTGTATATTTTAGGCACCATGGCGGCGACAATTGCACCTATCCTAGATCACTCTTCTGATGAAGAGGAGGTTGAGAATTTACCTACACCAGTGACTGCCATTCCTGATTGTGAAGGCATTCCACGATGACTTTGGAGTACTCAAGTGGTTGTCCTTTACAGTTCCAGTGGTATGCCTGTGGCAGAGGCAGTTTGTCACAGCGTGAACTCCGACCTTGTTCTCGGCTGTAATGGTCCCTTGGGTGATTCCCTAGTGGCTGTTCACATTTCTAAGTCCTTAGATACAAATCATGTACCAGAGGACTGGAAGTACTCTCTTCGGGCTTGGCCAATTGAACATGTTTACTTGGATGGAGCAAGCCTCCGTGATCATGAAGTACGATTTCTACATGATCTTGAAGAATCTACTCGCGGTCGGATTCGAACATCTTCCAAGAGACCCTATTCAAGCACAGTTCGAAACCCTCCTCCACAGACGTGCTTGAAAGCCAAGAGTCTACTTACGCAAGAATCGATCAACTCTGTATCGAGCAAAAGTTGTTGCTCGGAGAATTGTATTCAGCCGTTTCCAAGGGAGAAGATTCGAGCATTTCGAGAACGTATGTATCAAAAAACAACATTCGAATTTCGGTATCACATGAAGTTAGACGTGCATCGGCAAGTCCATCGTGATGCTCATGGAAAGAGGAAGGTTACCATTGAGGGGATAGATGTTTGCTTGGCCGCCTGGAGGCTTATTGCGGGAGTCTCTGAGACAAGCTTTCATCTCTTCCAAGGATATGCTGCAAAGGGAGAACAAGCACAACCGCATGGTAATTTGGGCATGCATAAGCCTCGAAACCATACATCTCAAGCAACGGCAACATTGAAGTCCATGCTTGAGAAGCAAGCAGACCATATGCCTCATCGATCGCACACCCTTCCTTCTGGAGAGAAAGTTGTGTCCATGGTTTTGCCAGCCACCTTCACATGGAAGGAGACCATTCCCGAAGTCAATGCTGCAAATGCAGTGTTTGGTTTGAAAGATGTGTCTCCTTCAAACATTAGCAAGATTCGGAAGCAAAACTTTCCGCAGTACAATGCAAAAAAGCCAGGAGACAATTTCGCACGTTGTGGTAAATGTGACAGACTGCAAACTCTTAGAAGAGGAGCTTGTACTGGCTTGCAACGAAAGTGGACACATCTCATAGAGAAGCATTTGGCTACTGCACGTGCGCATCGAGATCAATACTACGCAAATCGCTACAGGTCAAGTGCATTCCCTCATGAGTGCTTAACAATCATGCATGACAAAATGGATCATGCTAAAACAGCATCACCAGTGTTTTCACACAAGAGCAAAAATTTGGATGGACTCATGAAACTACCTCTCTCAGTGACTGGCATGATTGCTCACGGGCATGGTGATGTCCGCTATGCGCATTACGGTTTGGATATCTTCCTTCATGATTCAAACTACACTATCGGGTCGTTTGCAAAGCTTTTGCGGGACCTTGAACTACCTCCAAAGTATTCGTCTCGAGATTTGTTTGTTGGATCAGGATCAGCTCCATTGTTTCGTGCGGTCCTACAAGGGGCAGAAATGTGCAAATCATCCCTTCGGCCAGCACCTGAAGTCCCTATTCCAACGGCTCCTCTTCCTCCAGTTCTTAACGTACAAATGGACAATGCCACAGGAGACAATAAGAATAGATTCGTGTTTGCATTTTGGTCTCTCCTTGTAGCAAAGAAGATTTTTCGAGAGGTATATGTTAGTTTCATGTTGGTCGGTCACACACATGATGACATTGATGCTTTGTTTGGAAGATGGAGCATGCAGTTGAAGAAGGAGAGCTTTCCCACTATCCCATCACTCATGAAGTCTTTTATGGATGTGGATTCCGTACCTACAGTTCCTCATCTCATTGAAGAAGTCCCAGACTTCAAAAGCTTCATTGAGGGTTCACTTTGTGATGGGGGAGACGCACTCGTTGGTCATACTAAGGCACAACAATTCAAGTTCTACTTGAATTGTGCAGGCATCCCAATCATGAAGTACAAGTACTACTGCACTGACAGTGATTGGCTTCCAGAAGAAGGAATTAAGTTGTGGCGAGAGGACTCCGAAGGACAAAGTCTATGGCCTCGTGGAGAACCTGTGCCTGTTGCACCCCTTCCTATGAGAAGCATGGATGAAATTTACAAAGGTTTGTCTGGGTTTATTAAGTATTGGGAGGCCTTGTGCGATGAAGATGGTAGTGGGGAGTACAGGAGACGATTTGAGCATTTGGTGTTCTATTGGCAAGCAGTGAATGCATCATTGAAGGAGGAAATTGAACCATCTTTAATGTTGAAAGATGGCTTTTGGCCTACTACTCGAGTGGAAGCAACGGAAGAAGACAAACTTGATGATGATGGTGAAGTTCGTGAAGAATTTGCTGAGGATGATGCCTTTGTGGGCATCCTTCGCAATCGTCCATTGCCAACTTTCCGAGTTGCACGTGATGTCTATGAAGGATACTTTGTCGCTGTTCGACCGGCTGATGGTGATTCAAAACCTATATGGTTTGCCAGAGCCTTGTCAGATCCTTTTGTGAATCCAGATCATCCAAATTGTGTGCTCATTCAATATTTTCGGCCCACATCGCGAGACCGAAATGTTCAAGAATTCTATCATGGATGGGACTCCAGCAAAGGACTACGCTGGAAAGTCGATGAGACCCAGATTCCTGTCTGGGAGAACACAAATTCGCTCGTGACGGCATGGAAATCTAGGGTGAAGAAAGACACAATAGAGTGTGTCCTTAAGATTCCATCCATCCAAGTTGAAGTCATCAATGGCAGTTTGTCTGCATACAATTCTGATTGAATTTGTATGATTACTATAGAGATACTTTATAGTATGTGGGCTACCTTTATTATTTTCTTTAAGATAGTGAAGTCCTTGGTTTTGCTTTTGAATAAGTGCATGGTTTATAAAATTTAACATGCCATAGTGTAGATGCTTTTGTATTGATTGGTATTATGATTTTATTTTATAGATTTTTATTGAGATTGGTCTGTAGTACTATGTGAACTACCTTGCGCAGCAAATGTAGCTATACTGGGTATTTAATATATTTTCTATTGCATTATACATTTATTTTTTGTATATTCTGAATCATTTCCATTATATATAGTTTAATTTTTTTTCAAAAATTTCATTATGCTTAGAACTAAAGTGCCTTTTGCAATGAATGGTTTGTTTCATGACTTGCTGTTTAATGAAGAGTTACAATTTGCACTTCTATGAGAAATAGTGAATGATTATCAAGATCTTCTTTAATTTTTAGTGCACATTCAATATCCATGGATATAGTCATACTTTAAATAAATAAATAAAAAATTTTGTGCGTGAAACCTACACTAATCCAAACTCTAGCTCAGTATTAGGATAGCGCCCACGGCTTAAGAAGGTGGAAGTCAACGGGAATCGAACCCGGACCTCCAATCTCACAATCAACTATCAGTCTCAGAAGTGTTGACTTCTCGCAGTATACCCTAACTTAATAGGGTGATCAAGAGAAGAAGAAATATCCATATAAATAGATATGACCTAGAATTTAATTATTGAATATCAGTTGGTATCATTCATAGTGAACCTTGAGAAGGAAGTTGTATTGATACGAATTGCTGTGAATATTAAAATGACTCAATAGTAGAGCTATATCTTACAAATTCTTCATTCTTGTTGGTCAACAATGATTAGAGTTATTTTTTTCTTCATACTAAGAACGATCCCTTAAATTAAAATTACAGTTCCTTCCTAAAAAATGAGAGTCTCTAAACATTTACTTAATCAAGTTTTACTTGATTTTTTTAACTTGAAAAAGGGTAATACTATTTTGGGAGGTTCTGAAACTCCCAAATTAATGAATATGATGTTCTTACAGGAAGGTTACCCGGAGCTACGTTGTCTGTAAAGGATAACTTCCTAGGTACAAATTTCTGTACCCAGAATTACCCATTTCCTATAAATGGTGCCTACATGGATGTCTTAGACAGCGATTTCCGTCTTCTAATAAAATGGAAACTACTGATTTCATAGTGAGTTTTTTTAAGTATCCAAAGGTACTCAGTATTAGAAACACGAATCCTATCTGATTGAGTTCAATTACACAACACATGCCTTTGGTTGCTTGATGTGCAGCCCTAAACCCTGAACCCTGAGAACCGAAGACCTTCCCCTAAACAGGGTTGACGAATCGGTACGTCCAGGCCAAAATTACGTCCAAAATCCGGACGTCCGGACTTAGTGGACGTAGTGGACGTTGTCCTCGGCGACCGGCGGACGGAGAAGCGGACGAAACTGCGGACGGGCGGACGGTACTGCGGACGGGCTGACCAAAGTGCGGACGCGCGGACGGCACTGCGGACGGACAGACGGGCGGTCGGCCAGCGGACGGGCAGACCAAAGTGCGGACGGGCGGACGGCACTGCGGACGGGAGGACGGATGAGTGGGCGGTCGACAACTTGTATTTCTGGATTTAGGGTTTTCAAATAACATGTAAGGTAGATGGCTTGAAAAGCGACCCTTTAAGGGCTGTTCGGTTTAGAGTGGGTTTAGGGTTCCCAAAAATATTTCCCCTTATTTTTCATTTCAAGAACCATTGATGCGAAATCTAAACCAAATGGTTTCATATATTTCCAATCATTTATAAATTACTTATGTTTTCAAAGAATTCTAGCATAGGTATGTATTTGTGATTCTAGGTCTTACAAGTTGCAAAACCCACACAAGTGCAGTGTGGAAAAAACCATTGCCTGACCAAAAACAAGCAATGAAGCGCTCAAAAAGTAATACTTCAGGTTCCTAAATGTGACCTTTACTAAAATTAAGCCCTAAAACCAACATTGTCTTCATATACTTTTAAGTCCAATTGAAAGTGCTATAACTTTTGTACCCAATTTCCAAATTCAACAAAACTTGTCGGAAAATTTGCACACTCTCTTCTAGTTTGTGTGATAAAATTTTTAGAACAATCTAAGTTACACTAATTACTTGGGAGTCAATCAAATTTCACAAGTTCAAATTGAATTCACCAAACTGCATTGAGATGGCTTCAACTTCAGTGGCCTGTATCTTTTTCATCAAATGTTAGTTTTCCAAAAAATGTGTTGGGTTATGTTTTCCTTGAAGCCTAATTATTGTCGTAAATTTTTTATTTTATTTTATTTTTTTAAACAAATGGAATTCCATTGCAAAACACAGAGTACAAAGCAGCCAAGCCAAGCCAAGCCAGTTCAATCCATTGCTTCAGTCTGTCTAGCCTTGTTCCATATAGATGGCGACGGTCCTATTGCCACGCGAGATTTTCCTGAGGGTTGTGTGAGATTGCCGAGGAAAGTCACGAAGAACCCCACAAGGCCACAACCAGCGGGAACTGTAGAGGAAGAGGCAATTTCAGACCCTAATGGAGCGGGAGCTTATGAGGTAGATGGAGAACTACCAAGAGATTTTGACCAGGTCAGTGTCAGGGATCAATTTTTGCAGTAGCGTGCTCTGTACTCCCGGATCTTACAACATTATCAAAAACTCAAGACGAGGGGTCAGTTGCTTGGTAATCGGCCTGACTTGCAGGCAATGAAGCAGATGAATGAAGAAGGAAAATCTAATGAGTTTCAAAAGTTTGGTCACGTTCCCGGAATCGTAGTCGATGATCAATTTGAATTTTGGTCAGAAATGTTTGCCATTGGGTTGCACCGGTAAGTGCAAGGAGGGATTGCATGGGTTGAAGATCGAGGGGAGAAGGTGGCTTGCAGCGTGGTGATCTCAGGTGGTTACCGAGATGATGATGACCATGGGGAGACAGACAAATACACTAGCGAGGGTGGAAACGATTACAGAGGTGACAAGCGGTTTTAAGGGGATCCAAAGCCCAAGAAAGGGAACAAAGCACTTATTAACTCCTACAAACGTGGGGAAGTTGTTCGTTTGATTAGGGGCCATGATGTGGACGCTGGATGGAACAAAATGTATTCCTATGATGGATTGTACAAGGTGAAGCGTTACAACCTTGAGGTGGCACGAGATGGTCACAAGGTGTAAACATTGTCACAATTTAATTTTTGTTCATTATTTTTAAATACCATGAAACCAAGAAATCAAAAAGCAATAAATCATAGTGACGTTTCCAACATGCGCATGAAAACTTGTATTACTTTCAAAGGTTCAGACAAACCATTTCCATTACAAGCTCCATGTACTATGAATATCTAAACATCTAAGTCTACATTCCTTGAATTTCTAAGGCTTGTAATCAACGTCTCCTCTCACCTCAGCTCCACTACTATGACCTCTTGAATCCCATTCCGAGTCTTCTTCATTACTTGTGCTATCCATACTATCGGATGAAGACTGTAGAGCTCGCTCTTTTCTTCCGGATACTTGCTTTGATGCAAGCGATCTCTTGCATCTACCCTTCTTTTTCTCTTTCACCATGTCTCTACCTCCTAGTGTAGACTTCCCAATCCCTTGTTCAAGACCATTAACCGGTTTCACTTTGCTTTGTGAGAAAGGTTCACATACATCAAGGGGGGTTCGACCTAGACTTTGCCGCTTCGATGGTGATTTTGAAAAGGCCTCCAGTATTCTTTTAGTTCTAGCTTTCTTGGACTCTTTCATTGTTGATTGTCTTGCTTTTGATCCACTTGGAATGATGATCTCATTTGCGCCAAAAGAGAGTGATCGATCCGATGACTTCACCCAAGGTCGACCAAACATAGACTCCAATGTCTCATCTTCTTCTGGATCCTTATTTCCGTTGCGTAAACTACCGAGACCACCTAAACTTGCATTGCCGTTTTTGAATAGTATGCGTGGAGGACCGCTACGTGGGGGTAGGGTTGGATCTCGTACGAGGGGCTTCTTGCCTTTTCCAACATCAAATGACATGGGGCTCCCAGACTCCATCATACCTGCATCTACATATGTTGCTACTCCCCGTGCTTTACCTTTCTCGGTACTTGCAAGACAGCTTTTCTTACACGCCAATACTTCAACGAATGCAACACTTGTATCACCAACATTTTTGTCCACCTTCACTCCACTGTCTCCCAAGTCGTTCTGTTTTCCAAGTTCTTCTGCTTCGACCCCTACTGGCGATGGACATTTAGAAATTGGAATCAATTCATCCGGGGTCGAAGTCCCACCGATGTTCATCGTTGCCCCATTTCTCTCTTCCATTGCCACATTAGTGTCCCGGCTATGTGCTCGAACATTCTCACTACTCAATACTGTAGTTCCATCCACAAATTTAGCTTCTGATGGGACACCCTCATCATAGTCGTAATTCTCCTCGTCCTCTTCAAAATTGAAGACATCCAATGGATTGTCTTGAAAGTCTTCATCATTATGATGAGGGTTTTGGGATGGTTCATCAACCAAACTAGTCACATTGTATTCCGCATCATATTCATCATCAAATAGGGGATCTCTCTCTTCACCATCGCCATGATCTTCACCACCTTCATCCTCTGACATGGACTCTTCCATATCGGCATATCCACACTCTCGAATTGCTCTTCGTACCACTTCTTCTCATCATTTTCTTGAGATGCGGAAAGCACTTTAGTATTGGTGTACACATACACCAAATCTTGTGCTCTCTGTGGCGTCAACTTGTTTCGAGATTTGTTGTGAACAAATGAATAGCTACTCCAATTTCGTTCACACGAAGAGGAAGATACCGGTTGGGCCAAAATACGCTTGGCAATTGGAGCAATGAACTTCCCGCACGCGCCCTCAAAATCCCATCAAGCATGTGCTGACAATTGTTGTTCGTTGGGGTCCAACATTTTGTGGAAAGGGGGTTCCCTATGTCGAAAGGCTACAAATTCCTTCACAACAGCGGCATACTGTTCTGTGGTACATACTTTCGTTAAAACACGCTTGCATGCATCCATTGCATCTTGATCATCAGCAAGCTCTTTGTTGTGAAGAAGATAGGGATTCAACAAAGCCCCTGCATAATGTAGATCTGTGTCTACCATCGCTCGCCGTTCATGAAAGGCTTCTTGTAGATGGATGGCTAAATCCAAGGACAAACTAAAAGGTGCTTCGTCCAACGACAAAACGTGCTTCTGTATTTTCTTCATGATATGTAGCACCTTCCCCATACATGGCCTTTTTGCATCCAAATCGCGTAGACCATGTACCACCGGAGCCGATAAATCCTTGAAATTTTGACAACGCCGCCAAAAATGCTCGTTCAAAATGATGTCCTTCACCCTTTGGCTCACATTGCGAGGATGAGTATTCCACCCCAATGTTTTCACGTATTGTTCCCACTGTGGGTCCGTCACCGTTTGCTGTAACTTCCCCTTCACCTTCAACATACGGTCCACCATGTTGTAATTGGAAGCAAACCGAGTTTCCACCGCCATCAACAACATGCAGTCCGGCGAGTACCTTCGAAATATTGCAAGAGGCATGTGCCTCTTTTTGAAGAATTTCACTACGTTACGGGCATTGCCCACGACCTCCTCAATCCACCATTCGTTGCCCCAATCTTTCAATAACAAATTCAGGGCATGGACCACGCAACCCTGGTAAAATATATGAAGGTACTTCGGAGATATCAAGTTGAATGCGGCTTCATTCACAGGCGCATTATCTGCGCTTATTTGTACTATTTTGTGAGGACCCACTTCTTCTATGAATTTTTCCAATATAGAGGCTAAATAGGCGGCATTCTTCTCTTTTCCTGTTGTATCCTCCGATCCCAGGAATTGCTCGCCCGCAGAAGACACGAGCATTGCATTTACCGAAGGACGATTTGCCGCCGAAGTCCACCCATCAATAGACAATGTTGCTCCAAACTTCCTGATGCTGTCTTCTGTTCGCTTCTTCATATTTACTTTAATGTCTGCCTTCGCTTGATCAAGCAACTTATGTCGTAATTCATGGTATGACGGTGGAGTATAGGGTTTGTGAAACTCAGCCGTTTTCTTCACCGCTTCTTTAAATGCTGCATTCCGTGCCACCAAAAATGGTATGTTCGCAGCATAAAAAAAATTAGCCCACACTGCATGCAATTTCCGTCTACTCGCTTCTTCGAAGCCATCTCCTATCCGCCGCTGCACCAAAGGCCTACTAGTTGATCCTACCCCTGTGTCTCCTTCATCTGATGCTTGAGTACTAGCAAGTGCTCCAGAAGACACGCGGTTTAGGGTCTCTTTTGGTATTGTACAAGAATCTTCCGGTGTAAGACGTATTGGCGATGTCGAAGGTCTCTCATTTCCTGCATCATTTTCAACCGTGGCCTCCAATGTCCCGTTTCCACCCAAATTCTTGTTTTCACCTCTTCGTGGGATTACCCCCTTGCATTGACGAAATAGCTTCTGAACTTGGGATGTGAGTCGTGGACATAGACTGATTCCTCGATCACGAGACCCCGATGCACCTTCATAACCAAGATGGCTAAACATACGGCATGTTTTTTTGGCAAACACTAGGTTGCAGGCTTTGCATTGTACCTTCCCAACTGAAGGGGCGCCATACCAAGAAGACCAATCCTTGCTCATAATGATGAATTTTAAGTGCGTCTTTGGAACTTCAAATTCCGAGTGTAACCACAAAAAGGGTGAAGATCTCCGCAGGAATAAAAATCGTCAATAAAGTAACCGATATAGTTTGAAAGAAGCCTTGGAAACCAAAGCCCCCTTGACCACTGAACTATGCATTACCAAGCAAGGGACACAACCGAAATTGTAGCGCCTAGCCCTTGGAAATCTTAGCGTTCAGCTTTACAGGAGTGCTTGCGAATGACAATTTCTGGAAACTTATACTCCTTAGTTCTAAGGTTGCTCTTCGTGACCGTTGCAACGGACGGGAGACAATCCCGATTGACACTGCAGACGGAACAGCGGACCGAACTGCGGACGGCCCGACAGGGTACTCCGAGCGGCGGACGACGAGCGGTCGCGGACGGACCCCCCTCGGATGCCCACCAAGAGGCGGACGGGTCTAGCGGACAGCCACCACGAGGCGGATGGCCTAGATCGGACGGCCTACATCCCAAAGGACCAAGAGTGTACTTGGGGGACTTCAAGAATTTGGGCAGTTACTTGTCACTTCAATTTTGAACGAATTCGCTAGAAATTTTCACATAACTCAGATAGAAAACTTGATTAGCTCTGTGGGAATATTATTCTTTTCCAATTGGTGACCGTGAGCAAAAGTTATGCCATCTTCAATATCATTTTCATGTCGCCGGGAAGAAAAAAATCATCAAAAACTTCAGAATTAAAAAAATAATTTTTTTTTCTAATTGATTTTATTTTTGTCTACAAGACTACAAGTGAAGCTTTGATTCATTCCATTTGGATTACTGATGTGAAAGTCATGAACAATCTTGTTTTTTAGACAATGTAAGCATGTTTTTAAAAAAAATAATTTAGGATTCACTTGTGAATGCAATTTCCACAATTTTCAATAAAAAATTGTTGGGCAAGGTTGTTTTTGCTTGCCAAAACAATTTCACCATTCAGATTATAGTGTTTCAATTCAATGTATGAGATCTTTGCAATTTACTTTCTCTTTCAATCTTGGACCTACATGTACTTGACAATTTTTTAAAGAATGAAAAAACACACTTTTGTTGCTGAATTTGTTTTCCTGAGCTGTTACTTCAATTTCTCAATAGAAAAAAGTTTAAATTCAAGGTCTGTAGTGCAAAAAAATTACAGAAATGGAGGACAAAGTCATTTGCATTTGCAAACTCAAGTTCAAAAAAACATTGTTTTCCAACTTTGAATGCTCATATTAGGGTCAAACTTCATGAAATTTCCACCACATTGGATACAACTTGTGTGAAAATCTGAAAGAAAAACCCAAAAAGAAACCCATTCATAATGAGTTGTTCGATATTCCTATGTTCCAAAAAACCCAGTTGGGTCTTTAAGGGCTTTCAATTATACTTAAATTGTTATTACAAATTTACAATTGGACTTCAAACATCTTAAACTTTGTTTTAGAGACAACAAATCACAAAAGACTTTCTTGTAGACTAAATTGAACTTGGTTTCTTTAAACTCTTTAAGATCATGGTAATTTCAAAAGCATTTGGAAAAAAATATGGAATGATCAAAAATGAATTTATGAAGTTCTACAGTGAACATAGTAATTTTATTTTTTTTCCTGCATGGCTCCTACCTTCATTCACATATCCCATTCTCTTCTAGAATTAAAATTAGCCTTTTGCATCATCAAACAAAAACATCTTCATATATGATCAATTGATCATATGATGGTACATGTCAGACTTCAACTAAAATAAAACTCTTGAATATATATACACATTTGCAACTCTGTATTTCACACATATTTTTGTATTGATAAAAAAAATACAAACCATACTATAGCTACTGTGAATGATTTGCAATGAATCTCCGAAAGATTCAAAGTTAAAACAAGTCCTCCGTAATATAATATCTAACAGCTAATAAAAGATCCACTTCTACTAAATCTTTTCACGAATACCCTACGGTGTAACACGAGATGGACCCTCTCTATCCCTAAGTCTTGCACTTGTACGGCGAGTGTGAGGACCGGGGCTTCCGTCGCCAGTGGACCCTCTCGAAGCCACTACCATATCAACAGCACTGAATTGTCTTTTTGTTTCTGGAGAGAAGTCATCCTCATCTTCCACCCTCCGCTTATTCTTTCGCTTCTGAGGCAGATCCACTTCATGTGCCTTTAATGCTTCCAAGGCATCATCTACTGAAGCTACCATCAAGTTCAGTGTTACATTGACATCTCCAACGGAAAACCAGTGCGGGCCGGGGCCATCTCCTCCCACTAAAAATTTTCGAAAAGACATTATGGCCTCGCTCATCCTCCTGTCAAAAGCCCCTGCCACTTCCACAATTGACTGTGAGGAGTTGGAATCCCCGTCTAACTCTACAAGAGCTCGAACCTGCGCAGCTTCTTCCAACTTTGACAGGAAGAGGGCCCTCCCTATCAATGTGTGATTGTACGCCCCGTATCGCTCTTGCAACTCTTTTGTATGCTCCACATCCACCCAATTGCCATCTGGTCCTTTGTTCACTTCCTTCTCTGGAAATCGAAAGAACTTGTGATGGTCTATGCTCCAATGCCCACCCATGCCGCGACAAAACAATTCGCGAGCTTCGGGATCTTCAATACCCCTTGCTCGCAATTCCACGTGTCGATCTTGGGTCATCCACACAAAGGGATCTAGCGGCACCATTGCCTCTTCGTACAACCCATGCTTCTCTTCCAATGAATCCCACGTGAGAGGTTTTCCCCAATGCATATAATTTTGGAAGTAAAACGGGGCTTGATCAAGTGGAAGGGTCCATCGATTGTATTCGTGACTAGGGGGCATACATTCCAAGGTCCCAACCATTTCGTAAAACCTTGAACTCAAAGGAGAACGACACTCCGGACAAACCGAGCGAACGAGTGAGGCTTTGATTATGCATGTCACATGGAAAGTGTGACGACATTGGCCCATAGTTAGGGCTCCCTCGGGACCAAATGGACCTTGACAAATGCTGCATTTACCTTCCAAGATCCCTCGAGAAGTGTGAGAAGCATGCACCACTGTCTTCTCATTGTCCTTGATGTGTGCCGAAAGAGTGTTGTACGGAACCCAACCTTCTTCTACCTCCAAGGCCCAATTGATGTGGGGTGATTCTTCTTTCTTTGTGTGGTTCAACCACTCGAACATCGCGTCCATGTCTCCCCAACATGTGATTTCTGTAGTCCCCTTCGGATGTGTTTCAAACCTCTTCCTCATACTCATCAGTGAAGATTCTACTATTTGCTGTTGCTCATCCGATTTTCCAGCCAATTTGAGAAGCCCTTTCATTGCTCGCGAAACTACAGTTGGTTTGTCTTCTAGTTTTTGAATCCATGCCAACCATCGATCGTCTTTGGTACTCTTTGGAAGGGAGTCATCCAATCGAAGAACATGCTCTAGTCGTTGCAATTCACTCTGCAAAGACGCGTTTTCTTCGGTGAGCTTCTCCACTTTCTGCTTCAATTCATCAACTTCATGGCATTCTGTTTGAATGGAAGCATCTTGAAATGAAGTTTTGCGATTTTCAATGGCCACTAGAGGTGTCACTTCCTGTATCTTTTTTTTCTCATCGCCACTAAAATGCTTAGCTCCATCTCCTTCCTTAGCTTCGGTGAACTCACCTTTTTTGATCACGTCCTTCAATTTCTCAACTTCTGACTCCAAATCTTTAATACGATCACTTTGCCATTTCACAGTTGCAACTTCAAATTGTGCCGTATTCTTAGAAGTCCTCAATTGCTCTACCATTTCGTTTGAGGCTCCCTTCAATTCTTTCTGCAAGGCCAGCAGTTTTGTATTCTCTTCCAAGAAGGCCACCAATTGGCGCTTGTCCTCGAAGCGCTCGTCCAAAAACGGTAACAAGGACTCGGTGAACTTATGAAACGTCAATGCACTTGCCAACAATTCAGGTGACAATTTTGCAAACTCCTGTGCCACCTCTGTAAGTTGCGGAGATACTTCAGCTACAAATCGACCTAGAGTTGCCAATGTCACTTGGATTTCAGCAACAGTTGCCCAACTGTGACGATTGGCTTCACCTTGGGTTGCAATGCTTGTGGTGGCCTCACTTGTCTCTTTCGACCGGTTTAGGTCAAGAAGGTGAGACCCAAACATAACTGAACCCTCCAACAACCGTTCTAGCTCTGCGGCATTCGGCATGTTCGAAAGAGCCTCCAATTGTGATGTGTTCAAGGTGGACAAATGCGGGTATTGGCTGGGGATGACTTCAACATCGATGACTACTTCTTTTCCTTTTCCCTGAGACGCCTCTCCATTTTTTTTGGCGGTAGCTGCTTCAATTCTGGCGCTCTGTACGGGGCTGGAAATGCTCGGTTTGCTCAAACATGATGGTTTAGGATTTAGCCCGAAGATGTCGAGAGCATTACTGTCAATAATATCATGAATTGTAGCATTGGCCTCAGCAACTTCTCCCTCGACTACCTCTTCCGTATCTTCAGTACCTTCACATCGAGCCAATGGGGGCCCACCTTCTTTCTTCCCACTCTGAATATCTTCAAGAATGCCCTGTTCAGCCACCGTCGTAACATTTGGTGTGCATATTAAATCTGTAGGAGGAGTTGCAAACACTTCTCCTTCCACACCTTCACCTTCAGTATCTTCCATTGTCCTCAAAGTGTGTGTAGGCTCACTAGGCTGCAAGCGTGGTCCATCACTTGGTACCTCTAAGACTTTTGTTTCAATTTTTCTAGTATTTTTTAATACTCTTTTGGGCTTCGGTACCTCACTTGGCCCTCCTTGAGGATTGTACAAATCGGGAATGTCTTTTCCATTCATTTCTTGTACAAATGGAGTTTGTGCTGTCGTCGGATACGTGCTCCAATCCACCTTGCGTTCCAATATCAATTCTGCATACACCATAGAAGCCAAGCTGTAGTTTATGTATCCTTTACTCATTGCTTTCTTTCCAAAGAGGGCCCGCCAAACCTCCAAAGCGCGATGCACAAAATGCGCGTTGTTGCAGTTGGTGGGTTTGCAAAAAAATCCACGTGTATGAAGTTCATGGGCCTCCCTAGGCCACAACTTGTCAATGTGATACATTTTCACGTATTTTTTGCACATTTTGGAAGACCAATACGGTGCTGCCTCATCCTCCCATCCGTTTTCCGCTTTGATGTTTGGGTCATCCAAAATCTTATAATGTAATTCGTGACTGGCGCCCTTTGGCTTATGCCTTCGATTGTCACCACCCGCTGGATTTATTCCCCCACCACGTTCTTCACCCTCACTTGCCATGACTTTGAGTCCACCACTGTCGGGAAATGAAAAATCAGTTTGATCACCCAACTCTCCACCTCGTAGGATACAACTGGCACAATGAAGCAACAGTAGAACATCCGACAAGGTTGAACCCAATAATAGAGAGGAGTGAAAGAAATCCGTCCGCCCTTATACCCGTCCGACCCCGAACCTAACTGGGGTCGGCACCGACCATCCGCCCGAACGACGCGAAGCGGCCACGAGGGCGGACAGTCCGCCGCCGTCCGCTCTCGACCCTAGAAGCGCCGCCGAAGCTCCCGTCCGCACGCCCAAACCTAGTCCGCCGTCCGCAGTAGTGGTCCTCCCGTCCGCAGTTGCCGTCCGCAGGTGCGGAGGCGCCGTGCGCCGTCCGCGCGTCCGCCGGTGCCGTCCGCGCGTCCGATGGCTCTGTAAACTCGCGTTTAAGCCTGGGATTCTCCTGTGCGTGTGTCCTCGGATTCGAAGTCCGCCAGCAAAGCAAACAGCGCGCAATGAGGAATTCACTAATTCAGGATAGGGATCCAATGTTCAAGTTATTTAAATTTAGTTCTTGTAAAATTATAGAAGGAATTTAAAGCAAGCAATGGTAATATGTGCAATTTTTTTATATTTCTGAGACTTTCTCAAGGTCAAGGGTTTAGGGTTTAGGGTTTAGGGTTCGTAGGGTTCGTAGGGTTTAGGGTTTATTGTTTAGTGGCAATTTTCATATTTCATGACATTCTATTGAAAAAGAAATTTGTATGCCATATATCATCATTATGTAAATGATTAAAGTGAATATCCAATAATGTAGAAGACAGACACAACAAGTCAACAACACATATATGAATTTGCTTTCGAATGCAGTACTTTTATCTTGTCATGTACTCATGTGACTAATCAAAATAGAATGATTTTGAACTTTACATGTACATATTGAGCAACTCTTAGTCTATTCTAACTAAATTTTCATCGTTATAGGGAATCCCTTCAAGCATTTTATTAATACTTTTTGTTTTTGTTTTTTACCAAGCTAACTCTAAAAATGAGCAATAAGCAAAATAAATAAAATTTCAAGGATTAGTTGGAACTATAGGATTTACAACAGCCAATATTTTACTACGTAGTCCACAATGTCCTCTAACTTATGTTTGACAAAAGACATTGTTGGATAGAAGGTAATTTGAAGTCATTCATGTTTGACTTCACTAGCTCTACAATACACATGTTTAGCCACTGTTCGTACAATTGTACCCAGAGGGTCTCATATAAATACATAATATAGAGCATATATGAAATTTTTTGGAAATTTTACTTGCCCATGCAAAGTTTTGGCAAATTTGTTTCACTATGACTACTGGCACTCATGCCCCCAAGGGATGTAAAACACATTAGTTATATCCAAACAAACCTCCTAAAGTATTTGTACCCCAACCCCATATATACCAACCCTATACACTTCAATCTTATTTGACGCAATCATGTTTGTCTGTTTGTCAAAACCTTAATTACTGAGGCACCTTAAACCGCTCACCTATTTAACCGGATGTCCTTCACCGTGTAAGCTCTTGTCTTACCTGACTCCATCCACCAAGAGCCAAAGACCCCATCTACCGTGATGTCTAGGTCTTATCTATATTACACTATCCATTTGTTCACAAATTGAAAGTCCTTAGTTCAAACATTGGAATTTGAACTGTAGATTTTTGCTTTCAAAAATTGGTATTAATGGATCAAATATCCAATACAGCATTAATGTATGAAAAGGTAATTATATATATGTTTTTATTTTTAAAAAAAGAGAATGGTGACAATAGTGGTATAGGTAATATACTAATATGCAAACGGAATCTCAAATTCAAAGTCTACAACTTTGATTTGTACATCATCAATTCTAAAATAATTTTCCAAATAATATTGGATGATGATTTTTTTCCAATCTTCAATTTTTGAGAAGATTATAAATGTTTAAATAAGGGATTACTAGAAAATAATGAGGAGTTTGATGCAGATACGAAATTTGTGGCACATTTCTTGGACGTTCCTCGAGGTGGTAAAATTCAGTTCCAAGACTCCACAGGAGTTGAATCCATGCCAACCATCGATCATCTTTGGTACTCTTCAAATTTCATGTGGTGGTTTGAAAATGCACCAAGCAATTATAGTGTACTCTTCCAATTTGGACTATATTGGAAGGTAGCCTCACATGTCCAAGCTGTGGCAAAGTATTCTTGTAATTCCTGGTAGCACAGATTCTTGTGAGAGGGCATTTTCTACTCAAAATTATATTGAGTCTAATTTACGTTCTAGTTTAGTATTGGAGACTTTGGAAGCAGAAATTCGAGTTGTAGTGGCAAGAATTCCTATAGAAGCCATTGACTTTGAACAAGTTTGGGTGAAATGGTGTGGCATGAAAGGTCGCGGCTTGTAGGTTTGTTTTCTTTTGTACGCTATGGTATATAGTGACTCTTTTCATGTGCAACAAAAAATTCATATTGGTATTACAAATTTTTCAAAATTGATAATATTCAAACTCACCAAAAAAAATGTATGGAAAATGAGGGACACCCAAAAATTGGACAAGGGTGTCCTTCTGACACCCAAAATTTTGACCACGGTGTCCCCTAGAAATTTGGCTAGGGTGTCAAATTTATGCCCTAACTGTGAGCTTGTAAGCCTCAAAGATGATGCACCTGTAATGTAGTTGTTTACACTATAGAAACCTTGTATAATAAGAGTATTTATATTATAGAGCCCTATATTGTAGGTATTTTTACTATAAACACCTTCTTAGGTGGAAGTATAACTACTTATATACATATTAGGAGTTCACATGCTCATGTTCATGCTCATTTACTAGCATTGTTGCACTATTTTATGTTCAAGTTTTCATGAATTAGAATCCCATCCACATCAAAAGAAAGTGAAATAAGTTAGAGTCAATCACTCCATCCATGAACTTTGCACTAATTTATGTTCAAATTTTTATAAGTTGCTTCAATTTTTTTTCCGTTGTTTAGGGGTTATAGATTGAAATTTGTAGACATAATAATTTTTGAATTGACATCTTCAAAATAAACATAATAAAGGACTAATGAGACCACATTGTTTTATTTTACACATGAAAACAGAAGTGTTCATAATGGATTTCTATATTGATATTTTTTTTCAAACATATTCTACGCATAGTCATACAATTTAAAGGTCAATTTTTTAAAGTAATAAATACGATTACACTACAATTTTTTCCAAATTCTAAAAATAAAATATTATATATAAGAAACTAAGATACTAGGAATCAAAAAAGCATATCTGTTTTTATCATAACAAATGTTTTATTCACAATTCTAAAACCTAAATATGGTATACAAACAGGTTGTGCAATCAGTAAATGAGAGGAGGTCCTAAAAGTGCTCAAGACCGAAGACCACACACTTCATCAAATGTAAGTTATTTAAACATGTTGTTTTCCTGTACACTTCAGCAATGTGCAAACAATGTACATTTTAGGAGGTGGGCGATTTTAGGTCCCCATGCCATTTCAACTCTAAAAATTCATAACTAATTTGACATAGTTCCACAAAGTTCCAAAGAACTTGGTTTACATGCTAATTGCACATATCTTTCAAGGACAATTGACCATTGAAGGATTAAAAGTAAATAATAGGTAGGTAAAACTTCTTGAGGTAGTTCTAAAAAATATTCTCTTTCAAGACAAGTGGAATTGATGTGTACCCCATTTGGTTTTGTATTTTTTAAAGCTTCGTAGAATTAGTTATGAAATTTTGAAGTTGGAATGCCCCGGGGCCGTCCGATCAGACGGCCACAGTGATCGGACGGCCCCGAGGACGTCGAGGCGGACAACTCCGACGAGGTGAGGCGGACGGCCGCGATCGGACGGCCACTGCGATCGGACGGCCCCAAGGACGGCCACGACGAGGACGACGCGGACGGCCCCGGTCGGACGGCCAGTGCGATCGGACGGCCCTAACGAGGCGACGCGGACGGCCCTGATCGGACGGCCAACGCGATCGGACGGGCCCGATGACGACGAGGCGGACGGCCCCGGTCGGACGGCCAGTGCGATCGGACGGCCCTAACGAGGCGACGCGGACGGCCCCGATCGGACGGCCAGCGCGATCGGACGGGCCCGATGACGACGAGGCGGACGGCCCCGGTCGGACGGCCAGTGCGATCGGACGGCCCTAACGAGGCGACGCGGACGGCCCCGACGAGGCGCGGCGGACGGATCGGACGGCCCTGACGAGGTTGCAGACGGGTCGGTCCGTCCGCAAGGTATAAGATAGGCGGACGGCCCGTCCGCAACCGCATTCTTATCTTCCCCCTTGTGTTTCACAAGAGAGAGCGGAGAGCTTGGTGGTTAATCCTCCATTGGCTCCTTTCTAAGGGAAGTTAGGAGTGGGATTTAGGGCCAACTTGTTGCCCTTTTTTTGTATATCTTTTGTGCATTGTGCTTGAAATCAAGAGTTTTTAAACTCTTATCATTGATTTGATCACGATGCCGAAAGGAAAGAAGGTAGCAAAGGCAAAACCGGTAGCGCTAGACATTGAGGACATGCCTTCAGATGATTGCAAGGCATATGTCATCCGTATCATAGTGCAGTTTTATGAGGAGGAGAGCACTGCATCCCTTGATACCAAGTACATCCGATACGAAGAGGAGTGCATTGAGAAGTTCAAATCGGATATGACGAAGAGGATGACGGATGCTCTCTTTATTCCAGGATGGATTCATGAAACGGAGAAGAGAGGCTTCCAAAGGTTTCTGCAGAACAGGGTGCAAGATTCATTGTGGAATGCCAAAGTGGTATTGACAAAGTACGGGAAGGAACATCGGGTGGATGATCCCACATTTGAAGAAGTCATTTTGAAGGCGGACTTGTTTGTACAACGATGTGCTCCGTTTACAAAGAATGCTAGGAAACGGAAGGGACAAGGATCATTGGGGTGGTGGAACACGGATGAAGGAGCTCTAGAATTGCAACGTGGGCGGCGGCATCTTGTGGCATTGCCCATTACCGCAAGGGTGATTCCACAAGACAGTACGGTCTTGAAGGGGGGCTATGCAACAATACAGAGGGTGCAAATTGAAGGATGTGTTGAGATACCTACCTCTTGGGAGTTTGCAGCGAAGGTATCGCATCAACAACGCTTGAGGCCTCAACTCGCAAAGTTGGAACACCAAAACGAGTCAATGGCAGTGTGGATTCCACATGACGGAGTTATACGATTCGCAGCAGTCCATGGAACAAACAATGAAGGGTACATGTATTGGTGGAATGGTGGAACGTTGAGGCAAATGTTGAACATGGATAGGGACTATCTAGATGACATTCACATTCGATTGGCTTATTCCAAGCCATCACCCGAAGAGGTGAATCGAGCATTCTTTCTAGCTCGATGGAGAAGGAAACGAACGGAGCTCGCATGGGCATTGGTGCACATTTTGCATGCGGTGCATCAAGCGGGGCATCTACACAACGATCTCTCGCCGGACAACATCATGTTTCACTTTCCGGATGATGAGTCACGTGTATATATTGGGGTTTGCGATTGGGGCATGACTACCGTACATAGTGATCCACCCAAATCCTTGTACACTTTCACATCTGAAAGTGAGAAGAAAGAAGCTTTGCAAAGAAGATGGTGGGTGGATCCGTCTATTGTGTATGTGCATAAGAAAGATGCAGATGTGGAAACGATTCCACATTTATCACGTAAATCAGAGGAGTTTGCGGTTAGTAAACTAGCTCAACAGATCAACAAGCAATGCATGTCCAAGGAGTACGCGGCGCTCCATCGTGATAACAGAGGACATACGAAGTGGAGCCACCATGAGTTAGGACTTGTGTTTCATAATTATTTGGAACTTCTGTGTTCTACAGATGTAGAGAGGACAGTAAGTTTGACTAAAATCGTCCAACGATTTACTGGCCCAGGTTACAATTGGCCTATCCCAGATGAACATTTCCGCCATTCATATTAGTATTTTAGTGTTTTACGTAGAAGTACATAAGTATTGAATAGATGTACCGGCAAGGAAATATATCCCTATGTACTTCAAGTCCTCAACTATATCTTAAAAAGATGTGTGCATCACAAATTTTCCCAAATATATGTGCAATTCACTTCTATCTCACATTTGTTTTTGCATGTTTTGGTCTTTTGGAACCTGTCATGATGAGTTGACCCTTGAAGCCTTGAAGTATTGGTTCTTTAGATTTTGATCTACTTGGAAAGTTTTGAATAATTCCATTTTGATTTGTAAGATGAACATTAGGCCCTATGGGACTTACTAATTTTTCTGGAATTTTGTGTACATCTCCCAATTGGTGCACTAGAAGATCTTAGGGTTACATGTGTCACTTCTAGTTTAAAATTTTAAAGTATGACCCATGGTTACATCCATATCGATAACTCTATTGCTATGTCAATTAGATTTTTAAAATGAAATTGTACATTAATTGGGAAATCCTTCTTACCTCTAAAGGACCAAGGCCTTCTTTTTGTCAATAAACTCTCGAAATTGCCAATTCTGTTGCATTCATCGAAGAAAAAAAAAAAAAAAAAATTTAAGGATCTAACCGTAGGATCTTGTACTTAACTTGATTGAGATTAAGTGGTAAAAATTTCATGAAGTTTGACCGTACAGATTGGAAGATATGAGCATTCACAGTGGGAAATACAAGTTTTTTGAACTGCGGTTTGCAATTTCAGATGACTTTGACTGGAATTTGTATTAAAAAATCGCATTGAAGACTTTGAATCTATAATTTTTTGTGTCAAGAAATTGAGTTGAGAGTCTAGGAAAAAAATTTCACACAAAAACACTTGATTTTCATTCTTTTGCAATTGTTAAGTAGATGTAGGTCCAAGATTGAAAGAAAAAACGAATGGTTAATAACTCTAAGATGGGATCTAAATACAATAATCCCAATGGTGAGATTGTTTTAGAAAGTAAACCTTACCCTGTCCAACAATTTGTTTTGAAAAATAGTGAAAACTGCATTTTTAAATGAATCATGTATTCCTATAAGTTATTTTTTCAAGAAATTGTTTAGATTGACCGAAAAACAAGATTGTCCATAACTTTCTCATTGTAAGTCCAAAAAGAGTGAATCAAAGCTTCACATGTAAGCAATATTATATTATTTTAGAAAAAATAAATTAAAAAATTAAATTCTGAATTTTTGCAAAAAATTAAATTCTGCCCGGCGAATGAAAATTTGGGCTTTTTGTAGTATAACGTTTTCTCCCGGTCACCAATTGAAATAAAATTTACATTCCCATGAAGCTAATCAGTTTTACTATCTTATGAGAAATTTTCAAAAAGATTCATTAGAAATTGAGGTCAAACAATTATTTAAATAATTTTAATCTTCATAATAATAACATAATAGTTTTTAAAATAAATAAATAAACCTCATATGGTTAAATTTTAAAAAAAATTATTGTGTTTAACAATTTGAATAAATTTAATTGTTTACTTGCTAAAAGTTACCATTACAAATAGTTCATATTTTTCTACTTCATTGTTGGGAACTTGGGAGTTGGAATGTAAAAGGAATTTCCTATAGACCAAAGAACGCAACATTTGGATACTATATTATATTTTTATGTTTCAAAATAGTTTTATTAAAATATGCTAGTCTACTTTTCAAGCTACTATTTCATATCTTATTGACTTTTCAAAGAATTTGAGCTCCTTCAAACAATTTTCAAAAAATTGTAGGAACTAGGAAGAGTGAAGTTGAATTTGGCATTTGATTGAAGTCATTTTATATTTTCGCATAAATCAATTTTGTAAATTAGTAGCACATCGAATCCTCCATCTTCCTTTCAAACATCTAAAACCTCTTTCTACAGCCATTCTAGTGCTGGTCTGCTAGATAGTATGAAATTTCAATGAATTTTTTTCCTTGATAGTCCATCTTATACATCTTTGAATGGTCTAATTAAATTTGCACCACCTCCCACTAATTTGGAAGGTAAAAAATTTGTAGAAAAACAATGTTTTTATTTTGGAAGTAAAATAAATTGGAAGAAAATAGAGAAACACAAACAAAAATTTTGTTGTTTATTTTTCTATAAAGATTAGAGGTAGAGAAAAGATAAGCACGCATATTTTTAAGTTTTTAAAATTTTTTTTAATTGATTTCATTGAGCATTGAGAGAATCTAAGAGAACATGAATTAGAAATTGCGCCCTAGAATCCAGCCCAAGGGGTTTATATTAACTAGGGCCGGATGGGAAAATTAGGGCCGGATAGAAGGCCGGATTGAAGGCAAATCCGGCCGACTTTCCATTCGGCCCCAGGCCCAATATAAACCGGCCCTTAATACCTTGTGCTGTTAGAGGTTGAATATTTTGCATTTCTTTATAAGTCAATAAAAAACAGAATTTACACCAATCAAGAAGAATTTCGAACCGTGACAATCGAAATAGTATTTTGGTGAGGTATTGAAAGTTTATATTCAACATTTATTTAAAAATAATCGGAATTTTTTCTTTACTTCGATTGGATGTGTACTGTCTTTTTTTTGTGCTTTACATTATCTTCTAATTCTTCTTTGATACTAACTTCAAAACAATCGTAATGTTAATATTTTATAACACATTTGGGTTTTGTCCTAATCCATTGGGGTTATAGGGGTTCAAAATGTATCGGCCTTTTGAACTTGTTCATTATTTGTTAAAAGAAAACAATGTGAAGATCTACTAAAGTACTAATTCTACAGTCTCAGGAGTCCTATATATTCAAGGACTTTGGAAGGTTTGGGATATTGAAGTGTTGAAGAAGTACACTTCAACTAAATTAGTGGCAACAAATTCTGGGCCTTCTTCGGTATGGGAAAATTGATCGGGTTTTTGGTAATATAATTTTATTTCAATTGTAATTTGAGAGAAAATTTATTCCCCCTAAGGCCCAATGTAGGCAATAGAAAGAAAAACAAGCATGATTTTGAAAATTACATTTTTTTTTTAATAGCAGTTTTTTCTACGTAGAGAAACTTAATTTATTTTCATTGCCTAGGACGTTGTGACGACTATGAATCTTCTTGTTTTTCAAGCAATAACAGTAAACTTTTTAGAAGAAGAAGCATTACATCCATTGTAATAGTTGAATAGAGAATTGCATAATTTTTTTTTTTTTTTTTTGAAAACGGTTTCACCATTGGAATTAATGCGTTTCAATTTGATGCAAGACCTGTCACCAATTTAGTTTTTGTGTCCATTTGAAGCTTTGATTCATCCTATTTGGACTAATAATGAGAAAGTTATGGACAGTCTTGTTTTTTGGACAATGTACGCATCTTCAACCCTAAACAGCTTATAGAATTTATTTTTGAGTGCAATTTTAAATTTGTACCATTTTTTTTTTCTTAAAGCTTAAGTTTGTTTTCAAGAACAATCCCACCGTTCGGATTATGGTTTTTTTATTCAATATAAGGGCTATTAAGAATTCAGTTTTTTCTTCAACTTTGGACCTACTTCTACTTAACAATTTTTTTTAATGTGGAAATCAAGTGTTGGCATTGTAAAATTTTTTTTACGAACTCTCAACTCAAATGCTGAAGATAAAAAATTTTGACCTCATGGTGTGTACTGCAAAAAAAATCCAGAAATGGCCATCAAAGTCACCTGAAATTGCAGGGCGTAGTTGAAAAAAACTTTGTTTTCCAACTTTGAATGCTCATATCTTCCAATTCGTACGGTCAAACTTCATGAAATTTTTACTACATGTTGTTAGAGAAGTGAAGTACAAGATCCTACGGTTAGATTCTAAGAAAAAAAGTGTTCTTAGGTTTCTTGAGTGATTGCAGCAGAAATGGCAGTTTTCAGTGGTTTGATAGTCAGAAAATGCCTTGGTAACTTAGGGGTTAATTTGTTTTTGGGGCAAACATAATGAACACACAAACTCACAGCTTTGGAAATAAGGAGGAAGCATAGAAGCTTCACAAAGAAAATGGGACATAATTGGATCGGAATTTACAAATAGGCATACTCAAAATTTATATTCAAAAAATGGCGAACATCCTCATATCGTCCTTATGCCAATCTATATCCTATGGCAAGAATATACAAAAATCGATTGCTAATTACTATATTTCTATTTTAAAGCAACCATTGTTTCGCTACAATCTTCCAAACCCTAAACCCTCACTCAGATTCCGAATCGGTGTCATCTTTGCGAGTTGGGCCAATTGAACCAGATCCAAAAGTCCCGAGAAATGGTCCACCACCCCATATGTCTCCAGATCCGCTTGATGCACCTCCATGCCCATAATTTCCATAGTAAGGTCCTCCAAAAGTTGGAGGAGGAATTGAATCATCACGCTGAGATCCCCTGTGCCGTGTATCATTATAAGAACTACTTCCAGAGAATCCAGGATAGTACTGAGAACTACCTTGGTTGGAACCATAATCACGTGTGGTTCCTTGGCTACCTTGGTAGTTGCCATAGCCACCTCGAGGGTCATTACTGTAGTGTGGATCACTTTGGCGATTTTGGGTCCCATAAACACTATGGTCATGTTGATCCGATCCATGATGCCCATGTGGTCGACCACGATCCTCGAGACTTCGTTGCATTGCATCTTGCATTTCTTGCTTGTATTGGATGTCTTCGCGTTCTTGTCTACGCCGAGGTATCTCTCCAAATGACACAGGCGCTGAAGCATCCTTCTCCTCCTACTCCTCCTCCTCCAACCAATCATCCTCAGCATCCGGCAATACAACCGGTGCATATCCAAGTTGGCCTCGGTTAGACCACTCTGGCATACAATCACTTATACCAATCCAACTCGTATAAATAACAGCATCAGTACGATGCAGTTCGTGGACATTTTTGCCGTAAATTGTGCGCCAATCCACATCTTTGTGGAGCACAATCTCTGCCCAAACCATGGCCATGTTGGAGTAGTTCATCACATTCGGTTTGGAGTCACGTATTTCAGCTGACCATGTGACTTCCTCATACCGGTGGACAAAGTGCTTGCTTAGGCACGTCGAAATTTGTCCCTCCCAACGACGAACTTGCTTTTCAGCACGTTCTCTTGACCACATTTTTGAGAGGTGCGTCATTTTGACGTACTTCTTGCATGTTGTGCAGTCCCAAGATTTCTTCGGCTCCTCTTCCCATCCAGGTTCTGCTACACACAAAGGGTTTGCCCAATCCTCCCAATTCATGTCTTGGGATTTGCCCTTGGAACTAGATTTTGGTTTATCGTTGCGAGGCATGGTAATAAAATTACCCCAAAGTCCAGAATTAGGGTGATGGGAATTTCAGGGCCGCCCAAAAGCAAATAATAATTAAAACTCAATACTATGAAAGTATTCAAGTTTTAATCACAACCATCTCACCAAAATGAAAGGGGCTCACAGAGCTCGAGGCACTGGATTACCCACTTCGGAAGGCGGACGATTGTGCCTGAATGAGCTGTCCGCGATGCTACTTATACTCGCGGACGGCGGGCGACGTCTCCATCGAGATCGGACGGCCTTCAGAGCGGACGGGAGATCGTGCGGCCAGAAGTTGTCGTCGTCGGTGCGGACGGCCTGCGGACACGCGGACGGCCTTCCGGACAGGCGGACAGGGTGCGGACGGCCTGCGGACGCTCTCCACACCATCCGCCCGTCCGCACTGTGTCCGCCCGTCCGCAAGCCGGCGGCGTGCCCGTCCGCACTGTGTCCGTCCAAAATGCCGTCCGCGGAAGTGTCCGGTCGTCCGTCCGCTGGACGTACGTAAAAAAAAATTTCAAATGTCAATGGACGTCCGAGGGTTAGCGCCTACGTCCCGTGGACGTCCGGACATCCCGTCATCCCTGCCCCTAAAGTCTAGAATTAATTCATGTGACCATAGGTATCTTGTTTTGTTCATTGCGAAGACCGTCTATATGCTTGAATGAATACAAATGACTGAACTATGACTGGCTTGCAGTCATTACGAAGTCACTTGCGACTTCGTAATGACTGCAAGCCAGTCATATTCTAGTCACGTTCTCTTTTGAAGGGGATGTGCACTTCTATTCCCCATTTTTTTTGGCCTCCCCTAGAATAGTACTTCGTACTATAAGTGGTCGTCAATTTCATTGAGTTCCATAACACAGGACACTCCGGCTCTGGTTGATTGGTGTACATGTATAATCCAGTTTCCATATGAACTGAAGACCTTCCCCTAACGCCTAGAATTCATTCATGTGACCATAGGTATATTGTTTTGTTCATTGCCAAGACCGTCTATATACTTGAATGAATACAAATGACTAAACTATGACTGGCTTGCAGTCATTACAAAGTCACTTGTGACTTCGTAATGACTGCAAGCCAGTCATAGTCTAATCATGGTCTTTTTTGAAGGGGATGTGCACTTGTATTCCCCATTTTTTTTGGCCTCCCCTAGAGTAATAGCACTTCGTACTATAAAGTGGTCGTCAATTTCATTGAGTTCCATAACACAGGACACTCCGACTCTGGTTGATTGGTGTACATGTATAATCCAGTTTCCATGTGAACTGAAGACCTTCCCCTAAAGCCTGAAATAGATTCATGTGACCATAGGTACGTATATTGTTTCGTTCAACGCGTAGACCATCTATACACTTGAATGAGCACAAATGACTGAACTATGACAGGCTTCCAGTCATAAATATCTCTACTTGTGACTTCGTAATGACTTCAAGCTAGTCATGTTCCAGTCATAGTCTTTTTTGAAAGTGAAGTGCACTTTTATTCCCCATTTTTTTTGGCCTCCCCTTAGAATAGCACTTCCTAATATGAAGTGGTAGTCTGTTTCATTCAGTTCCATAACATAGGACGCTCCGGCTCTGTTTGATTGATGTGCAGGGCTAATCCACTAAACTGAGAACTGAAGACCTTTCCCTAAACCTCAAAACTGATTCAGGCGAGCAGGTATATTGTTTTATTCATTGCTTAGACCATCTATACACTTGAATGAGTACAAATGACTGAACTATGACAGGCTTCCAGTCATAAATATCTCTACTTGTGACTTCGTAATGACTTCAAGCTAGTCATGTTCCAGTCATAGTCTTTTCTGAAAGTGAAGTGCACTTTTATTCCCCATTTTTTTTGGCATTCCCTTATAATAACTGCTGAACTACTGGAAGCTGGAAGCCTATTTGATTGACTTCCATAACAAAGGACATGGTCTCTTTGGTTTATTGATGTGCAGGCCTACTCTCCAGAACCGAGCACTGAAGACATTCTTCCTAAGGCTGAAATGGTTGCACATTCATAGGTACATACTATCTTCTTCATTTCTTGGACCACCTGTACACCTAGGGCCTAGGTGTGACACAAACACCGCATTTTCCCATCCCGAACGCTTTTTGTGTCATGATTTGCCATGCCAAAGCGGAAGGTTCTTAGGGCTGCCCCACTGTTCCGTCGTCAAAGACGTAGACTGCCTAGTCCAGATTCAAATGAGGACACGGACGTCACAAACTGCAATTGTTCCTCACGTGTGTCTATTTTGAAGACTCCATTTGCAGCATCCAACTCCAAAGATAGTTGTATACATCCAGTGGCCAAATGTTCCTCTGAACAAGGCCTAGTAGAAGAAAGTATGTCTCCGACAGAGAGAGATCTTGACTGTCGCTTCCATTTTTGGTTACAGTTGGCACTAGGTCATACTGTAGGGGTCGAAGGAGAAAATGGAAACGTGAACAAAGGAGCCTCTATTGAAGGACCTTCCACACTCCCTTGCACTCCTATTGGAAGTGCCTCTTCTTCTAAGACCAAGGAAGTACGGGAGACAGAGTTGTCAATGAGTTCATAGTAATGGAAGAGTCAGAGGAATTCTGGTTTTCTCTAGTTTTCTTTTTCATGAATATTTCAGTGCGTATTTTAGAACTTCTACATTAGTATTCATAGTTCCTTGGTGTGCTAGATTGTGGTATTGGTTGAGGACATAGGGGACGTATTGAATATGAGTAATAAAATAATAAGCTTACATCCTTTTATCTTCAGTCATGTAACAAATTTAAGGGGACCATTTTGGGCCATGATGTGAAATCAATGATGGTGTGTAGACTTAGGGAGAATATTTTGCTCATGACTCATTGCAACTCTGTTGTCCATATTGCAGTCACCATTCAGTCGCAGTCGACATGTGGAAGTCATTAAGGAGAAATCGAAGACATATATCAGTTATTTAACAGTGACTTCAACCTTATAGTTACAGTGGAAGTCAAGTTCTTCTCGTAGCATGCTAATTTCTTGCCCTTAGTCTTCTCCTTTGAGGAAGTTGTCTCAGTGAAGTATTCCCGACCAAACCTGCTTTTGATTTTTCTAATTCTACAACAACATGATACCTGCACGATTTCCATTAAGCGATACTCGAAGACAAAGACTACGAGATGACCGCTTGTGGATTCGTGAGCTACAGAGGGCAACCGAGTACAATGTCAAGCGGTTTGCATTGCCCCTGCACAAAATGTCGAGGCCGAAAGGTTCTGTTTATTCGCAACGTCCGAGAGCACCTCATTCGCTATGGCAGAGATTCAACTTGTCGAACTTGGAGAGGTCTAGGCATCCGAGACTCTTCAGATGAAGAATGGGAACAACAATTTTGGGAACCTCTTCCAGAGGAGCCCCAAAATTTGGATGCTACAGTCAACACTCGTGGGATGGTCGACCAAGCAACGGCTCCACCGCAAGAGGACACCTTTCCAACACATGGTGAAGAAGAAGAAGCGAGGGAACCACAAGAGGAATCTCATTCAGCAGAGAGATTCGTTGAGGAAGTGAGGAATGCTTTTGCCACTACTGACTCCATGCACGAAGATTGCATGGAAGCCTTTGTAGGGGATGTAGTAGATACTGAAGAATGTCATGATGAGGAGCAAGTTGGACGGCAGCCTACGGATGGAGTCGATGAGAATCCTGACTTTGACGCCAGAGTACTCGAGGAGTCCCTCGATCAGTTGTATGATGGAGCCAAGTCAAGCAAGCTTGCAGCCACTATACTGCTTATGAACTTATGCACCGTACATGGAGTCAGCAATCACTGCGCCGATGAACTCTTCAGCATTTTGCATGCCCATTTGTTGCCAGAGAACAACAGTCTACCGAAGACTTATCATGCAGCAAATACTTTGACCAAAAAATTGGGGTTGACGTATAAGACAATTCATGCGTGTGAGCGCGGGTGTGTGCTATTCCGTGGCACTCATGAGAACGCCATCTGTTGTCCTAAGTGCGGAGGACGCAGATATAGAGACGAGGAGAAGCGCGCCTTTCCAATGAAGGTGCTCCGTCACTTCCCCATCATTCCCCGCCTGCAAAGAATGTTTATGAGTCCCAAGATCTCACAACTCATGGTCTGGCATGCAGAGAATCGGAGTGACCAAGAAGGAGGTGATGGCCTTGTAAGGCATCCGTGTGACTCAAAAGCTTGGAAGCACTTTGAAGAGAATGTAGATCCATCATTTCGAAATGATCCACGGAACGTTCATTTCGCATTGGCCGCCGACGGAGTGAATCCTTTCAAGTAGAACTGCTCGTTGTGGTCCACATGGCCTATCTTGTTATTGAATTATAACTTGCCACCGTGGTTGACTACGAAGAAGTTTTTCATGTTACTAGCCTTATTGATTCCGGGGAGAGAATCAGTCACAGCTGAAGTCTTTGATGTATACTTAGAATCGCTTGTGGATGAATTGTTGGAGTTATGGTCTGGAGTGCCGGCATATGACGTATCTAAAGATGCTGGCAACAAGGCTTTTCAATTACGAGCTATGTTATTGTGGACTATCCATGACTTTCCGGGTTACGGTACAGTTGGTGGATTTTCCCATCAAGGGTATGCTGCTTGCCCATGGTGTGGCGCGGCTTTGGGCGCTGAACATTCTACTGAGCTGGGGAAACAAACTTATGGTGGAACGCGACGCTGGCTGCCTGAAGGTCATCCCTACCGATCAGAAGAAATGAAGGACCACTTTGATGGGTGCATGGAAAACCGCCCAAAACCACATGCAGTAACAGTGGATGAGTAGATCTTGCACGCAATGGAGTATGAAGCATGGAGAGCTTCTGGAAACAGAGATGGCAGTGCTGGAGACCCATCAAAATTACATGGCGTGAAGCGTCTCAGTATTCTTTTCAAACTTCCATATTGGAAGGTGAGTTTCATAGGTCCTTGCCTTCGTTGGTGACTGAGAGGGAACTTGCGTGCAACTAGTACAATATATAGAAGTGGCACATCAGTAATTCATTAGTAGCAAAATCGAGGTAGTCTTGATTCACGACTAAAGTATGACTAGTTTATGACTTTGTCATGAGTGGAAACTAATACCGAACGTCTTGTCTGCATTGTTAGTATCTACTCATTCGGAACACGCTTGATGTTATGCACTGCGAACTCAACTTCGCTGAGAACTTCCTGAAAACAATTACTGGAAAAAAAGACACCGTGAAGGTTCGTAGAGACTTGCAAAGGAGAAATATCAGGAAGCACTTGTGGCTGACTCCGCACCTGCGCAAGGCAGGGAAGATGGTGAAGCCAAGGGCATCATATGCTATGACGGAAGAGGAGTTTGAAAAGTTTGCAAAGTGCATAGAGTCATTGAAGACCCCCAGCGGGTATTCATCTAACCTTGCGAAGAGCATCCGCAAGAAAAACTTTGGGGGGTTGAATTCTCACGATTACCATGTTCTAATGCAGCAAGTGTTGCCTCTAGCTCTTCGTGGACTCCTACAACCAGGACCTCGCATGGCTGTCATGAGGATGTGCAAAATTTTTAGGCGTCTTTGCACAAAGGTCTACAACCCTGCAGACTTCCTTTCATTAGAAGTTGACGTGGCAGAGAGTATGGCATTGTTGGAAATCGAATTTCCACCATCTTTTTTTGACATCATGACGCATCTCCCATACCATCTTGTGAAAGAGTTGGACCTCTGTGGACCAGTCAGTGCACGGTGGATGTATCCAGTGGAACGATACATGAAGGTTTTGAAGAACCATGTCCGGAATCAAGCACGACCGGAGGCTTGCATGGCAGAGGGTTATTTAAAGGACGAGTGCATCGGATTCATCATAGAGTACTTGCACAGATTTGAGCCCACCCAGAGACGTGTTTGGGACGAAGATGAAGAGTACGGAGATGCTGAAGAGGTTCTACAAGGAGCTGGAAAACCATATGTGATGAGCACGGAGCTGAGAGATGTGGCACACCACTATGTCTTGTCCAATGTCTTAATCTTGCAAGATTTTGTTGCGTAAGTACTTCCTTTAATCCTTCTGTGCAAAAGGATTGTAGGATATTATCATAAACCGCTCTTCATGCATCCCAAATTGAATCTACGCTTCTAGCAGCACAGTGGATGTCTCAAAGTCATTTATGAGTCCTGTCCCCCATGAATGTCTTTTTCGTGACTGAATTGTCACTAGGTAAAGTCACGTAGAAGTCACAAAATAAGATGGAAGTCATGTTTTAAGTCTGGACTAGAACGACTAGTGTCCAATAGGCAATGATTTCGTATCCTTGTCCCATCCCAGGGTCATCATATCACTTGGTTGTGAACGCAGGCGTTGGAAAATTGAATCAGAAGAAAATCCAAGTACTCCATCATTGGTGGAGTGGATGCAGACCACTATGCGAGATCTGGACTGCAATTTGGCGAACCAAGAGGATATGGACCGCTTTCTACTTAGCGTGAAACCATCGCAAAGAGCCACACGGTACGCAAGGGTCATCGCATTTGGAAACCACTTCCGCGTTGAAGATTCTAGCAGCGTGCACATGGTCAGCTACAATAGCGGAGTAGCTTCTGTTTTCCAACAATCAACTGAGAATTCGGAGGAGTCAGCAGTCAATTATGTGGGAGTATTGAAAGATGTTCTTCGGTTGGATTACGGGGCTCTCAGTACACCCATCGTTTTATTGCGTTGTGAGTGGGTTAAGACCCACGATAGTCGAGGCAACTCAACATATATTAGGGACGATGCAGGATTCTTGGTGGTTAACTTCCGCCACAAACTACCTCGCATGGCAGATCCATTCATATTTCCAAGCCAAGCCACGCAAGTTTTCTTTTCTGATGCTGTGGAAAGACCTGGCTGGAAAGTTGTTCTACGCAAAGAGGCAAGAGCGAGACGAGAAGTCGTAGACACTGCGGACGCATTCATTACCACTACAATGGGGACCGTAGGCCTCACAGCTCCCCAGCGATTGCCGACTCCATCGCAGACAGTTAATCTAGTTGGGGCTATAGAATTATCACAAGAGGACAACTTATTAGCTCAAGAATCTTACTAGGTCGTCAATGCCACAGTACTCCAGGCTGGTTGTCCATGTAGTCACCCAAGCCTGTGGTTGCGGATTTCTGCCGTTCCTTTGAATGAAAGTCATAGTGACCAAGTTGAAGCCCTTCTGACAATGGGTGAGGAAACCCTCAAGAGTTCAGATGTCACTAGAGCATCTGTGTGAACTTGAACCTCTATCTTTGATTCCCCAAAGTCATTCGGAATCATAGACCCCGGAATGTGCCCTTCCAGTAGAAACCTCGGAATATGGAGGAGTATCAAATAAGTTGAAGAGAAGTGACAAGGAAGTAGAAAACCAGTTCCGATTCTAGTCGTCGCCAAGTGCTGTAAAAGTTTTGCAGAAGTTGCATAGAAGTGCCGTATGAGTTTCGCTCCAGTTGCAGACAAGTGATGAAATTTTGTCCGAGTTGCACATTTAGAAATTGACGTCGCTTGTAACCAGAGTTGTAGAGGAGTTGCAGAATTCTACTGTTGCATACGAGGTGATTTAGAATTGGAGAGGGCTAGTGACTGATGTGGTCAAGAACTTGTACGTAGGAACCTCTTGAGGTGGTCATGAAGAATGAAGTTAAATGTCATGGACAGCTACAACACAGTTGCCTTGTAAAATGCTCTCAATAGAAATCTTGCCAAAGAATTCCTTGAGGTTGCAAGACACGACAATGAAACGATTCACCATAATTATATGACTTCAGCCGTATCTTTTGTGAGGGATACTGAATATTGATGACTAATTGCAAATTATCTTTGAACATGAATTGACTAACATGTAAAATGCAAAACCGCGTCCCAGCCAATGTTCATTCCAACCACTGGTGCTGACGGAAATAGCAATATTCATCAAACTCTTTTTATTTCAAATTTAATATGAATGGGCTGGATATTGTGTGCCCAAAAGATGTCTCTTTATCTTGAAATTGTAAAAACATTTGGATGAAGGGTTAGTGGTTCAATGGTTCCTGTATGGCTATCGTCAATATCCATGCAATAAAACTACTAATGCCTGTAATTTCAAGGACGGTAGTCTGTACGTGGAAAATGTGCAAGTGGTACTTAAACCGTCTTAAGAGACATCCTAAAACTTGTAAGAAGTGATGTGTGGGGAAATCCCTGAACTTTAACTTATAGCACTTCAAAAGGTGCAGTCACAGTTCAGTTACGACTGGAGAATGACTGGCACAGTCGTTGAAACAAAACTGCCCTGCCCGTCGTTTCCCTCGAAAATTACATCCTGCCCGAGCCAAAATCCTTCAGTCATTCAGTAGTAATGACCGAGTCGACAGGCCGTTCGTAGTCACAGTTCCTGACAGTAGTTCTTCTCTTGAATGACTCTATCGGTTTTATCCTAAATAACGCCTCCAAGTCCAACAGAGATGCGACAAAGAGGACAGAAAACACATCAACGAAGCTCGTTCTTCGTGACTACGTCGTCCTGGAGTCGTAGCCATGACTCCAGAATGACTTCAAACTTCAAATTAGCTGCCGGATGGTGCAATTACGGAGTACCCAGTCACGTTGAAGTCATTCCGGACAAGCAGTCATTTCTGCCCAGTCATTTCTGCCCAGTCATTTCGGACCTCAATTCCTTGTAGTGTTGACGGCCGGGGAACGTCGCGCCGTTCCGAGGGGAACTGGGAACTTAGGGTACCGACTAGTATATAAACCCCTCCACCCCACTTCATTTCTCCTTTTTCGATTTGGCAAATCGAGGTACGTTTGTGTGCAGGTTTTGGAGCACGTATAGAGAGAGAAAGAGTGGTGAGCAGTAGAGATCGGTTCCGGGTTTAGTTTAGGGTCAGTGCCGTCTGCACCGACAAGTTTCGCCTCGAGCGAAGAGATGGCAAAGTATGCGGTGGTCACTGCCAAGGCGATCTCGCCACACATCCCTTCCGATCCGCAGCATCGGAAGGAACTAGAGGACGACTTAGTCTTTCTAGGGTGTCACGGATTGATCCGGCGGCCATGGACTGTAAGAAGTGATGAGATGGTGCAGGAAATCCTCTCGGGGGTTCCGAATCAGTACCAACTCACAGTGAGGGGTAGACCGCCTGCTTGGACGCCGGATGTCTGGGCGGAAGTATACGGGTTTGATAGGACCGGATTAGGTATGGCTCCTCGGACGGATAAGTTCAGTGCTAGTAGGTTCCGGAATCCGCCCCACCCTAAGGACGGATATGCGGTTCCGGATTGTTCAAACGACCGGCATAGACGGATGTTGGAATTCCTGATTCCCATCCTCTATCCGCAAAAGCCTAACCGAGTCACGGTGACGGTAGCAAACACCATTTTCGGGTGTTTTGAGAAGCGGATAGTCAACTGGAGTTTAGTCCTCCAGTATGTAGTCAATCGGCTAGCCGATCATGTGGGACGGGAAAAGACTAGCACTATCAGCGCCTACCTGTTCTACCTGTATCACCACAATGATGTACTGAGTGGACCGGAACTCCTCCACTATGAGACGGGACTTCAGATCCTCAAGTACGGCTTGACGGATGAGGTAGACAAGGAGCCGGAAGACCCTGAGGGCGAGCGGATGGATGAAGACCCCCAGGAGCAGGAGCCGGCCAGCCAAGCGGATCCGAAGCCGGAACGGAAGCCGGAACGGATGAAGTCCACCACGCCGGATAAGAGGGGCAACCCCAACACGGATCCGCCCGGATCTGTGTTGGGAAAGAAGAAGAGGGACCACTTCGACATAATCATGCGGCACACGATGATGGTCCACGCAGACAGCAACAACTACGAGGCCATCCTCGAGCAGATCTCCACCAAGCTAGGCGGAGTGAAGGTTGAGGAGATTCCGGGAATCCTCGACCACCTTCCGACTCAAGAGGTGTTGCGGAAGAAGGAGGAGGAGATCCGGAAGTGGGAGTATGAAGCCCGGATCCAGGCGGATCGGATCCGGCAGGCGGAAGGTCAGATCCGGGTGGCCGAGGAAGGACGGCAGAAGGCGGAAGAAGAGCGGGATGGGCTCCGGAATACGGTGACGTATCTGGAAAGCGACCTCAGTGTCGCAAACGGAAAGATTGCGGAGGCCACCGCCGTGGTTCAGAACCTGCACGGGTTGGTGTCCTAGTCGGCGGATACAGTGGTCAAGGCCAAACTGTTTTCCGCCCGGTTGATGACGGAAGGGCACGTCACCGGATCCAAGGTCATCACCATCTTGGTGGATTACCAGGCCAAGATGGAGGGGGTACTGAAGGACATGAGGGCCCTGATCGCGGCTCTCAATCCGGAGTTGGGGGAGGGATTATCGAACCTGCTTGACCAGCAGGTTTACACAGACTTCAGTCCCGGAGCGCAAGGACGGATGTCGACGGACCGGAAGTTACTCGGAAATTCCCCGGTCATCAAGAACCTTGGGGAGCTCGGACCGGATCCGAACGCAGCCGGACCATCAAACACACCGACGGAACCAAAGGAGAAGAGGGCGTCCCCGCGGATCGACTTGGAGATCCGAATGAAGGCCTTGCTGTGGCAACCTAGAATTCACCTAAGCAGGTTCTTAAGCAAAATACGGGAAGAGGGATCTATTCAATCCCCATTTTTTTTGTTGTTTTCTTAGTTTCTACACATAATTGGGACCAAGACCGGAAACCGGAAGACCCTAGACCGTAAACCAGAAACTACGTTAAGGGACAGCGTATGAAATCCCGGATTCCGCCCACCTAGCGACCGAGACCGGATAGGTAATGAGTGGCTACCGAGTCTAGAGATCGTCGGGATCTCTCCCACGTGACCAGACTGGTTTAAACCTAACGGTCAGTAATTAATGCCGGGGGAAAAAGTATAAGACCAGGGAAGTAGGGCCAGGTCCTGCCACTTTCTTGCACGCAGTTCGAGAAAGGGTTTCCGGCCAGAGATAGAGTATTCGGTCTACAGACAGAGAGAAGGGATAGATAAACTGTCAATCCGGTCTGGTACATAGTTGAGCGAATAGCACTACGCTAGCTGACAGGTTCTTGAGCGCGGGAGGTTTAGTTAAGTTGGACCGCGCCTAGATTGTGTAGGCGTCAAGTGAGAGATGGCAGAAGAGGTGCAGGAAGGAAGGATTCTAGCCTTCCGGAATGTGAATCCGGTCGTGCCAACTGACGCACAAGACAAGAGGGAGCTGGAGGAAGACCTCAGGCAGATGGGCTGCGAGGGGTTCATGGCTCACCCCTGGAACCTGAAGGATGAGGCAATGGTGGAGGAGCTACTGGCCGGCCAGACCAACGAGTGGAAAGGGACGGTCCGGGCGCTGCCAAAGGAGTGGAGTGCAGCGATGTGGCGCAAGGTGTACGCCTTCGAGCAAGGAGGAGATGCGACGGGCACCCGGACGGACAAATTCCACCAAGGGAAGTTCCGCAGGCCCACCAACCCGAAGGACGGCTTTACAGTAGCAGAGTGTGTGTCTGCTAGACACAAGAGGCTACTGCGGTTCATGATGGCGATCTTGAACCCGGATAGACCTAGTAGGATTACGGTCACCGTGGCCAACACTGTCTTTGGTGCACTGTCGGGAGACAGGAAGATAGATTGGGGGTTAGTTATGAGGGACCGGATGGACCGAATGGTGAAAGGAATTGGGAAATCTAAACCCTCTCCCATTTCACCATTCCTGTTTCATCTGTATCATTCGTTAGACCTCTTGAGAGAGAAGGAGATGGAAGCTTACGAGGTAGGGGCTGCATTGATAGAGTATGAGATTGCAGACCCGGAAGCGGAAAATGACCAGGATGAGGAGGACTCCGAGGATGAGAGTCAGGAGGGGCATCAAGGAGGCACACAAGAAGTAGAGGAGGTTCCAGAGGTAGGAAGAGAGGATCCACCTCTAGAAACCCCTGTAGTAGCCGGGGAAGCCCAGAGGTTAGATCCGGTCTGGGAACAGGATCCCTTGCTAAGGATCCTGCGAGACCTGGAAGATTTCAGAAAGCACCACCTAGAGGAGAGAGGGTTATTGCGGGCCCTAAGCCAAGCCTTAGGCTCTATTCCCCCCTCCAAGATCATGGAGGTGTTGGGAGAATTGATTCAGGAGGCTCATGATAGTCGGGACAGAGAGGAGGTACTCCGGCTAACAAATCAGGTCTCAGCCCTGAGGAGGGAGCTCCATCACACTCAGGAGGAGCTGGATGAAGAGAGACGACTCACCACGCAGGCCCGGAACACACTCGGAGAAATCCGAGAGTTCATCACGCATCCGGGTGAAGTCGTCAACAAAGCCATGCTTTTCGACAGGAAGGTCTTGGAAGCAGGCAAGATGGTGGGTCCTCAGATGCTTACAGCTCTGGTGGCCTACAACAAGAAAATGGAGGCAGCGCTGGAGAAGTGGCGGTCAGTAGTCACGGAGGTCCAAGCTAGTTCTGCTCCGGTCTCAGGACCGGAAGAGACAAAGATGGAGAAGGAGCAACCGAAGGATCAGCCACCACTAGCAGCTGTCGAGGTAGAAGCCGGCATATCTGAACCGGCGAAGGAAGAAGGAACCAGGACCGACGCAGTGGAGGAGGAATCTGTCCCACCGGCCCGGATTGAAGAGCCCAGGGTTTCTCAACCCGAGAAGACCAAGGAGCCGGAACCCGAGCCGATTGTGTTGAGGGAGATAATCCGGGGAACTACACCACCAAGGGAGAAGACCAAGTTCATCACCTTGTTGGATGATTCTCCAAGCAAGTCATCACCCACGGTCATCACACAACCAAAGACCGGAGGGGAAGCGAGGGCAACGGTGCAGGTCCGCTCTATACTGAAGACCGGATCTGGATCCGAGTCACCAAGCCAGGGACCAGCCCGGACTGCCGAGAGAGTGGGGGAGCAGACCCCGCAAAGCAAGATAGTGCACCACCCGCCCATCACCGGATTCAAGAAGAAGACCGCGGAGACATCCAAGGTGAAGCGGAAGGCCCGGGATGAAGAGGAAGAGGAGTCAGATGAGGAAGATGAGGACTCGGAGGAAGAGACCGACTCCGGTGATGAGTCGGAACAGTACTCAGATGCGGACCAGGCATTGGCAGAGACCACGAAGACCAGGGCCAGGGCGCGGGGTAAGACCAAACCGAAACCCAAGCCCATCAAGATGTACCGGTCTCCGAAGAAGCAGCCAGCCCGGAAAGGTGCGTCGCCTCTCAAGAAGGCGAGGAAATAGGGGGCATTAATTACAGGTAGATAGGAAGGCGGCTAAACCAAGTTATATTTAGGTTAGGAACTTTTGAACTTAGACCGGATCCAGATATGTAGGATCTGTGATCCTATTTTGTTGGTATTTTTGTAGTTTTGTGGAAGTCAACCTACCCAAGTTGTAGAGGAATGTGAGGTGGCATTCTTGGCGGCTGGTGTTGATTCCATTTGCACTTTTAGGTTTTCTTGCAGTTTAGTATTTAAACCCGGTTCGTAATCGAATTCGGGCGCGCATTATGTTATCTTACTTTCACAAGTTTTTGTGTTGCAAATACAAGTCAGAACCTTTCTGATTCACTCTGAAGTGGACTGTGTGCATGAGACCTTGTCAAAGTCTTATGGTGATGGTTAGGATTGCAACCTTGTGTGGATAAGTGTGTACCCGGATGGTCAGTTTATCCGGTCTCTGGACTTAAAGTGAATTCGGTTTTGATAGGGAATTTGTGCAGGATCCCACAGTGCTTTCTGAAACTGGTCTAGGGAGTATTTGATAGAGATAGACACTTGTAGAGTCTGGGTTTGAGATCGGGAGCGTCCGGCCAAATGCCAACTGAATGGTGATCCGGTCTCTGTAGAAGAAAGAAGGACTAAGTGAGGAAATTCAACTCTCTTGCATAAGCTACCGCCCTTATTCTACCAGGGATTAGACTAACTGGTTCTTCCGTCGTTGTAGTCTTTGTTAGGATTAGGCAGGAGTGCTTGCGTGACCTGCTGGGTCGGATTAGTCCCGGTCCAGTTGTGAGGTATTCCAGTCTGTTTGTAGTAGTAGTTTCTTTTTACTCATAAGTGGAACTTCTGACACTTTAAAACTTGAAGGGTAGGAGTAAGCTTCCTTCCTAAACGCCCAAACAAGCAGATCCCTCTTGTTATCGAGGTTAAACTTACACTTGGTTACTATACTAGGGATTGGACCAGCTACTAGTATCCGGTCTTTAGTCCCATATCTAGTGAGCGTAAGCATCAAGGTGGTGAACATACAGGTATAGATAGATAGACTTAGTTTGGAAGGATAAAGGATTGATCTGGTAATCAGGTCCAAGGAAATCTTAGGAACGTTGGAGACCAAGACGGATCAGTCTTTTGCTTGGGTTTTGTTGTGATAACCACTAACGTATTCCGGTCTTTCGTCAACTTTCGACCAAATCTCTTGGGAACGATACACGAGTCACTTTAAGGCTAATTTAGTGCATTCTAAAGCCTTAGAGAAGGAATTGTGCTTTCCTGTGCTACGACACTTGCCATCGAATCCGGCGAAGGAGAATCCGGTCAGGGAGAATCCGGAGAAGTTCGCCCACATGAACGAGCCAGATAAAGTTCCGGGCCAGGATCCGCGCGGCAAGACAGTCATCCTGGATGACTCGGACAGGGACGACGATCTGTCCATCATCATCCGTGATGAAGAAAGGGAGGAAGGCGGATTTCAGCAAGTGGAGCAGTCGAAGAACACCGAGGCGGATTCGGAGGAGACCTCGACGGAAGACAGCGGAACCCCACCGGTTCCGATTCAGCCAAGGCAGACTCGATCCGCCACCAAGAAGGCCCCTCCTCCCAAGGCAGCGACTCGAAGGAGCTTAGTCCCGCCCAAGGGTACTACATCGAAGCGGGCACGTAAATAAGACATAGTTAGGATTTTGGTTTTTGGACGGAAGTTTCCTGGACGGATTTCCCGGGTGTGGGCCCCGATCCGGAACTTTAGGATCAACTGGCCGGACCTTTCCGGATAATCCGGTTGGGCTCCGATTGGTTGTTGCGGATTTTCTGTTGCCTTGTTAGCATTCCGTTTCTGTTTTTAGGCTTTGACTTTTGTTTTGATTTGAGCTTTTAAGGGGCAGGCAAGTTAGTTGGCCTGTCATTCCCTCCTAGTGCATATTCCATTGTATTTCATTCCCTTCTTTAATCTGAGCCGGCGGATGGACATTCTAGCTCTGACTTGTGTTTAAGTCTATCTTGGGGTGTTTGTTGAGGTGTTGAGAGGCAAGAGGGACGGGTGAGGAGGAATCCGGATTCCAAGGCACTTGAAATCTGAACTAAGTGACCAACTTCCGAGAGTTAGGATCTTGAATCGTGAGTTTGAGCGTAGAGCCTTGAATTCACCGGAACGGTGATCTGGTGTGAGTCCAGGAGTGACGAGGAGGAGGTTCCGGAACCGCAGGGGCGGATCCGTGCGGAGTTTAGCAGCCGCCATAGGAAAGTTCCGTCCATCGGAAGGCCCGCCAACCACTGAGTCGATCCGAAGAACTGGGAAAGTACGTCCTTTCGGGTCTAGGGGTTTTAGAATCTGTCGTTGTAGTAAGGGCAAGCAAACTTAGTCCTGAGTGACCTGCTAACCGGATTGGCCTAGAGCTATCCGGGAAGTTGTGAGGATCCGGTTCCGGCCTTAAGGCAACACCGGATATATTTTGGTGTTTTCGTGTGTTTTGTTTGAGAGGAGAGAGCGTGAGGTTTACGAGTGGTAAGTCCCTACCCCTCTAAAGATCAAGAGAGGACTCCCTGAGGGTAAAACAGGGGTATCAAAAACCGATTATTGAGTGACGGAACCGAATTCCGGATTGAGACGGATCCGAGTAAAGGTGAGATCCGGATCCGAGAAAGTGATCCGGTCATAGTTGAGAGACGGATTCGGAAAGAAAAGACGGATCCGGAAAAAGAGTCCGGAAGACAAGTGGTATTCCGGATTAAGAATAGTAACTTGGGGTGTTTTGATCCGAGAAACCTAGAAACCGGAAAACACAACTATTAGTAACGTCTGGAATCTCCTGGGACGATATTCCGTGTCATATTATCACGTTTGGGTGTGATAAAGGTGCTTTCTGCTAGACTGCGCGCACGACACAGTTAAAGAGTTATGGCATGATATGTTTTTTTGCTTGAAATGCGCGCAGCCAAGGCAGCAAAAAAAACTTCTTGAAAATTAATTTTATCTAAAATAAATTTTTTGAATATGGTGTATTATGTTTTTTCCTATGTAGAAAGCTTTGATTCAATCCATTTTGATAAATGAGTCAAAAGTAATGAGGAATTTTAGTTTGGGCTAGTTTGCGGGTAAATATAAAATCTTTACTCTATAAAGAAGTTGAAGTTTTGTATTTAATTCAATTTTTAATATTTTTGAAAAAAAACTAAAACATTGGGTGAAGATTGTTTATTACAATATTTCAACAATTGGGATTGACATTTTTAATTTTTATAATAAATAGTTCACAATTTAATATTTTCAAGCATTTCCTACTTCTTTCTACTAACTATTTTTTTCATATGTGTTATACAATTCCAAATGATTTGAATTTTTTTTAACATGTAGCCAACTTGAATTTTAAAATGAATTCACAGAGTGACCATCATTTTGAGTATTTTTTCATACAAATGTTACCTTGTGCAGAGCATAATCCCTGTTTTTTTGCAGGGTTAAAAAAAGGATTTTTGCTAGTTCAAAGGTTAATGTCTTGCAATCTACATGGTGGAAATTTCTGAATGTTTCTGCACATCTTTTCCAACCACCTAACTACAAGAGCCCACGGTGGAATATGTCAAAAAACGTTTTTTTTCAAAAAAATTGCACTCGTATTAGAAATCACAGTTCTGGAGTGATTTTGGTGGAAACATAGTCAAAAACCTTTAGGGGTTAATTGAAACTTTAGAAATTTGAAGTAGACATGTTAAAGATCACATAGAAAAAGAAAATACAAGTATATCACTTATGGATTGAAAGATTGTAATGTTTGATTATGAGGGTGTAGAAACTATGAAAATCTTTGAGCTTTCTTTTTGCATGTCAAATCTAAAAAGGTGGTCACCAAAAAAATACTAGGTGTAAGGGCCTAACAAGCATAATCACAATCAATTTATGGCTTCTCAAAATGTACTCTATAATTTTTTTAAATGAATTTATTGTGTGAGTTTTTCACTAAGATCTAGTGTATTTCTAAGAGTCTTTAACACTATGGAAAGTCAAGATTGCAATGGATATCCTTGAACTAATTTTTGAATAGAAAAATCATAATCATTCATTTTCAAAATTGGATTATTGATGGTAAAACTAGACTTCGAAAAAAGCCTTCCAAAAGTATAAACCACTGAAAATTAACTTTTGGTAAGGTTTTCTTTAACTTCAAAGTTTCTTTGACACCACATTTGGGTGCCTTGGGCATTTAGGGGTAATATGATAAAAGTAAGAAAGCCATGAAGGCCAGAGCCGCGGTCGCCAATCTTTTGGGACCCGCAGTCGCCCTCCCTTGCAGGACCCGCGGTCGCCACTCGCCACTGCCGAGGTCGCCTGTTCTTCCAGGACCCGCGGTCGCCAATCCCGCAGTCGCCCTTTGTGGTTGAACCCGCGGTCGCCACTCGCCACTGCCGAGGTCACCTGTTCTTCCAGGACCCGCAGTCGCCAGTCCCGCAGTCGCCCTTTGTAGTTGAACCCGCGGTCGCCTCGCAGGTGGACCCGCACGCGCCCCTAACCACACGCGCCCCTAAGCGACTGCGGGTATATCCCGCAGTCGCCACTCCTTCTCAGCGCATTGACAATCACCCACCTAGACGTGGCTGATTGCGTGCCTATGAGTTAGGTGTTTTGGTTCATTTTGAACTCTTGGTCTTCCGTATTGCTCCGTTCGCCCACACTACATCTCGAGTACTATTGAAGATTGATTTTTTGTAAATGTGAATAGTTTAAGGTACATCTTTTGTAATGGAAAGACTTCTGTAAATGTGAAGTACAACGATTCTAGGATTTTACACTTTTATAGTACTACCTTAGTCTTACACTCTTAGAAGTTTAGAGAAAGTACATAGTTCAGAATTCTACATACAGATTGATCATTATGGATGTCGAGCCTCCACTTGCCCCATGTGAACCACTACTTGGATTGAAGAAGAAGGCGGTTCGTGACAAGAGTCATAAGAGGAGTGGAAAAAGTCGCAAGAAGCGTGTACCTTTGCTTTTGCATCCAAAGATAAAGGCTTTTTTAGGTTGGAGAGCAGAACCTAAGCCTTGGAGTTACGAAACGGTAAACAAATACGTGGATTGGTGCCACATTGATAAGTTGTTTCCGCTATGGCGTCACAAGATACACTTGGCGCAAAACAAAGCAAATCTTGGATATTGCACCAACGAGGCTTTCAGGCAAAGATGTCTAGCTGTATGGACGAGGTTGTATGATGAGCCTAAGCCTTATCGAAATGACAATTTCTCTTTGTATCTTGTCCAAATGGTATATGCTGAATGCATACTTAAGAAGAACGTGGACTGGAGTACCTTGAAGGGGCACCCCATCGGAGATCGTCCTGAAGAAACATCGATTGTGAATGAAGTTGCATTAGCAGATGTCAAGAACACACTAATGCCTGTGAAATTGGGAAGGCTGGCCGTTTCTAATGCCGAAATTGTGTGGTCGCCAAATTCTAGCTCAGATGAGCATACCCACGAATATGATGGATATGATTTCCAAAGTGACACTAAAGATGATGTTATGGAAGAAAGAAAGGTGGCCTTGGAAGTGGAAATTGCCAACAAGGGAAAAGAGAAGGTTGAAGAATTTGTAGTTGGTGAAAATATCCACAATGAAGGTACACAACGTATACATGCAGTACAACCTATGGAAGTAGACCACAATGTTTTGGTGGGTCACTGCGGTGGAAGTGAAAGCGACTTTGAAGACGATGCAGATGTATTGTTCGCTAAAATACAGAGTGCAATTTTTGGTTTGCAAGAAACAAAGGAGGAAATTGAAGCTCTCCAAAAAATATGAAACTATCGTTTATCAACTTCATCAAATGCAGCTGGGGTACATGGGTTGAGAGAAGAGTTGAAGATGTTACAAAACGGCATCTCGGAAAACGACTCGCGCTTCGCTACTTTGAAGAGAAGCAGAGATAATTACTGGAAAAAGAAAGCAGAGGGTCGTTTATATCCAATGGATGAGTGTGCTGTTCTTCAACTAAAAATGAAGATTTTGGAACATAAACATGGGCGGGTGCAGAATGAAAGGAGAGGGGTCAATTTGCAAGTAGATGCAAAAGAAAGAGAGTACTACAATGCTGCAATACAATGTGCCTCGACACTAGATGTCTCAGCTATAGCTCCTAAATATGGCAACACACCAGAAGAGTTATCAACACTTCTAAAGCTTGTTAAACTGCACGAACAGAAAACTCTTGTCTTACAACAAGAGTCGTCAAAATTGCAGTCATAAATCCGTTTTGAGAGTGCATGGCGGCATTGGAGCCTACGTACTACAGCTAAAGGCGCTAAACGTGTAGATATTCAGAAGATGGGGCCAGAACCCAATGAGAGTGATTTTTTTGAGCAATAGAGGAAGCACCTATTAAACTACTAAAAAAACCCTTCTTGGCCGTTTTTGGTTGTAGCCTTGTAGGCCTACTTTTTGAGATGTCACTTCCTTCAAATGAATAGAAAATATTAAGTTTTGTCATTTCAATGTGCATGAGTCTTTTGTAAAGATGTGGAAAAATTGTTGAATACCAAGGCTGTGCATGATTTCCAACTTCAAAGAATGGATGATTTCAATTTCCTATAATAGTTTGAAATTTGAAACAAAATGTTTATAATAAAATGAAGATATATTTTAAATTATAAACATTGTGTAACACACTAAAGCACCCATAAGCAAACTTGAATGTTTATAATAATTATTGTTTGACCAATGGACATCATGAATTGGAATTAAAAATTTCTACAAGAATGTTGTACCATCATATGACAGCGAAAGTGCTACTCCTTATTATTCACAATTTCACATGTAAATTCTATTTCTATGGTACTTCACTATAAATTGCGGAAGTTAAAAGTTTGAAATTCATTTTCAAAGTGAGAGAACAAAACAAGAGTTTTAATGGGCTCATAGAGTATAGTATTTAAAATATGAGTAACCACACAATTTAATATCATTGACTAATTTTGGTATGAGAATGGAAAGAGATGTGGGCAAATACCTTAAACCTTTGAACCATTTGTTGCATTTGGTTTCTTTTTTGGGGAGTAGTGGAGTACTTTAAAATTATTAAAATAATTTTGAATTAAAAAAAAAAATATGACTATTGTAAACACCTTGAAGATGAAGAAAAACATGAAAGGATATTTGTTAAGGAAATCTCTAAGTAGGAGAATTTGAGAAGTACCAAACCTCATGAAAATATATGTCTCAATGTTCTAATTAGTAAAATATAGAAAATTAAATATATAAAAAAAAAACTTTTTTTTAATTTGCAAAAACTTTATGGAGGTGGTTATTCATTAATATAATCACCAAAATCATTTTTCACATGTTTCCCAAAAGACATAGAAGGAGGTTCACTTTATGGACTTGTACACCACTACATCACATAAAAATAATTTATCCTAAATTCCTTCTCTATATAGCTACAAGTCTACTAGAAGACCATTTCATCCAAATTTGAGCTCAAAATCATTAAAAAAAGGGACTCAATAGTACTCAAAACCTCCAAAATGGCATTTCGGACATTTAGTTCGGGTCTATTTTGAAATAGTGAAATATTTTTAAAAGTAATTTAAAAATTAGACAAATTGTATGATAGTGATGAGCACGTTCTCTAAAATTTTTGCGTCATTTAAAATTAAAGCACAAAAAGAATCGCCAAGGGATAGATCATCACATGCCAAATGAGACAAAATAGCAAATGAATTAATTGCATCCACCTTTGTTTAATTTTCTTAATCTTGTCAAATGTAGTGTTCATAAAATTCAAAATAGTTCTTATTATTTATTGAAAGTCATTCAATTTTAATATTACAAGAAATCTAAATTCATTTTACATGGTTTTTTTTAAACTAGTATTGAAAGTTGAAACTTTTGTTGAAAAATCCTAATTCGGTAATTCCTAAACTCTTCCCTTATAAGGTTCTATAATTATCTAATAAGACCTTGAGCACCCTTCCTTTCCATTATTACATTAGAATATTTTATGTCCCCCTTCAAAAAAATTTATATATTTATGATATGGTTTAAAATTATCTTCAAAAGGTTAAATGTGCAAAACCTTTGTTGGCCACTTGACTAGGTGTATTGCAAAATGCAAATGACTTAATGTCAAATTCCCAACCTATTTTTATACTCAAGATACTCCCAATTTTTTTGTAGTTGACCATTTGTCCATTAATTTAAAAAAATGTTAAAACTTTAAAGAGGATTTATTAGCAATAAATATTTTTTTCTAAAAAATACAAAATAAAAAAGTTTTCTCATGAACCATGAATGCCTAAAATTTTGTGATTGATAGAAGATGCAACTTGGTCCTTTAGGGATTAAAAATGATAAAATTTTCTTATGTAGATTATACTTGAACCCTAACCGTAAATCGAAAAATGAGAATCCATTATCAAGTGACTGAAGTGAGCACATTTTGTTAATATTTTAATATGATGATTTTATAAAAAATTTAGAATAATTGTTACATTTTTTTGGTTTCTAAAATCAATAAATTGTTGCATAATTATATCCAAATTCTTGTGACTCAATAATTAGAATATATTAATATTTATGTAATTATATTTGTAAAATTCTCATGGTTAAACATTTCTCCACAATAATTTATTCTTCACTTCATATGTCTTAAATTTTTTTTAATGTACAACAATTTCAGAAAATTATACGATTCTATAAGTGGTGTATACTAATGTTCCTACTTGTTGCTAATCTAAATCTAGACATTTCCATCTCTGGAACAATTAGGAAGTGGAAGTAAATAAGTAACCTTTTTTTTTAAGACAAAAGAATTGAAATTTGTTTATTAGATTTCTATTTATGTCGAAAGCTTGGAATCATTCCATTTCAAACCCGCAAAAGTTATGATGAATTGTAGTTTGGGGTAGTTTGCGGGTAGATATCGAATTTGTATACTATAGATTATAAAAAAAGGCTGAAATGATTTACTTAATTCAATTTTTAATATTTTTGAAGAAAATAATCAATTATTGGGTGAAGATTGTTTACAAATTATAACTATATTTTAAGGTGTAGCCATGTACGATTAGCATTTTTCATTTTTAAAAAGAAATCATTCACACTATAGTATATTCAAGCATTTTCTACTTCTCTCTACTAACTACTAAGTGTGAGCCCTCGAGATGGCACTCAGGACTCTGGGTCCATTTTTCGCGATTAAATAGCGAAAATTAGTTAAAATATTCAAGAAAAAGACATAAAAAGAGTGTTAAGGGAGTTTTGGTGTCAGTCTATGCCATAATGGTGGAAAACCAACTTAGATGGTGGAAAATTCCTAATACTAGAAATTGGAATCATTCTAAGTCTCCAAAGCAAGTATATGTGAAGAATTAGTAATTCCGAGAGAAATAAGGAATAGAGAGTTAGTCAGTCCTAGCAAATGTCTGTGCAAAGTCAAACTTTTAAGGATGCATAAGACATACTGACTAAGCTAGAAGAGTCTACTACAAGCGTGGAAGAGTTACCAGGACTTAAGTTCAATTTTGGAATAAATTGAATTTAAAGGTAAAACCACTACAATGGATTTGGAGAATTCGAATTTCACGAGACAAAGACGGAGGATTGGAGATTGAAGACTACAGAGAGGTGTTCCAAGGGTAGGAGCATGCCAGGAGCGAACGAGAATCAAAGAATTGTCCAAGATTCCCGGGCATCGGGAATTAAATTGTCCAATTGGGCAAAGTAATTCCAAATTACTAAAATTAGAAAGGTGCAAGGTTGCGTGGGACTTACACCAAGAATCTAGGAGTGCCCTAGATGTTACCCAATTTATTTCGTATTTTTCCGGAATTCCACGTTGACTCCATGGGAAGTCAACCGCACATAAAAATGTTCGTAAAATCATAGAAATTACGTATGATGCGGTAAAATCTCACTAAAAATTAGGATAGGTTTTTGTGTGCTTAATAAGCGCCCGGTCAAGTTTGAAGACATTCCGACATTCCCAACTACCAAAACCGGCATCGACATCGAAATTCACTAGAAGTTACAAGTTGGCGGCGGGTTGACCGGCGTATCAGGAGCGAATGATGTCCGATTGTTGCAAATAAGGAGTCATTCCTTACTCTCACGGACATTCCTAACGACCCTGGCCTGACAGATTCATCAAATTACGCAAATCCTAAAAGTTAGATTTTTGACTTTTAATTGGAGTTACCGTAATTCCAATTTGGGTGCGCAAATGGCCTAGGAGTGAGGGGTGAGGGGTCCCTTAGGCTAATTGGGGTCTTCTGAAGACAATGGCGCAGACGGTTTTCCGTTTCGAGTTATTCCCTAAAAGATAGAGAGGGTCAGCTCTTAGTTTGACTTTTTAATCGTTAATTGCGGTTAATTAGAAGTGATTTTGGAAATATCTCTTGGAAAATAAAGATTGGATTTGGTCAAGATCTCTTTCTTGCGTAAAAAGCCATCTTTGGGCTAAAGAAAGACAATTTTCAAAATAACTTTGAATTAATTTGCAAAATATCTAGGTAGATTAGGGTTAATTCCAAAATATTTTGGGTTAAGATCTTGGATTTGATTTGGCCAAGATTTCTTTGACAAAATGGGGATGTTTTTAGAAATTTCCACCATTAAACAACTAATATTTTGGAATTACATTAGGGTAGTTTAGGGTAGGAAGTAACAAAGTGTTTTCACCAGCAATTACTGAGAGGGGCCTGGCCACGGGTATATAAGGGCCCCCCTCGAGGTTGCCAGTACCCTTATTTCTCTTACCGATACTTTGTTATTTCACTTAAGTGCTACCGGCGTGGCTGGAGCACCACTTGGACCAAAGACCTTGGCCAAGTTTTGTATTTTGCAAACATTTGAAGGCTTAGGGCCCCTTCAAGTTCATTTCTTTGCTACACTTTGCTTTTGTAACGAAGCCTCATACTTTGCCAACAATTATCTTTGAAATTTCAAGTATTGAGCACCAAAGTCCGGTTTAAACACTGTCATGTGTACCTCCTTTGGTTGCAAAGTCTTGAAATACTAGGAAATTTTGAGAACTCAACGTGAAAGTCCGGTTCAAACACTGTCATGTGTACCTCCTTTTGCGCAAAGAATTCTTAAAATACTTAAAAAAATTACCAAACGGCGAAGCTTTGAACCTCATAATCCAAGTTAAAAGGTTTAATTTGGGAAAGGTTAGCCAAAGCCGAAGGCCAATTGAAGGGCTAAGAATTTGGAAGGTTTTAAAGCCTCCAACCCAAAGTCCAAACTACCATTTATCGTTATCTTCTTCACCCTTATTCCCCATATTTGCGCATTTGAGTAAGAATTAGAGTCATCTTTGATAAAAGAGAACCATTATTGGAGATATAGAGTAGTTGGGTTAGCATATAGTGAGAAAGGGAGATTAAGTTAGAGTATTTAGAGTCCCAAATAGTGAAATTATAGTCCAAAATCCAAAAAAACCAAAACTTAGTTCAACCTAGACCCCGGAGGCAGCCAGACCCCAAGACCCCCGAGGTGGCCAGACCCCCGGAGGCCCAAGGCGGACAGACCCCTGAGGAGCCAGACCCCCGGAGAGCAGACGGAGAGTCCCAGGAGGCAGACGGAGACCCCAGGAGGCGGACGGAACCCCGGCCAACCGGGTTCCGCCACGTGGCGCGGCCTGAGTGGGCGGGAGCGACTGAGCAGCAGGAGAGACTGGGTGGGCTGGAGCAGACTGAGCCGGACCTTAGGTCCAAAAAACTGGTCCGAAAAACTCACCAAAAACTTGGTTTTTGATTAAAACTACGAGTTGGCAGTGGAAGCCACACCCCTTTCAATTTTTATCAAAAATCTAATTTTTGGAAAATCTCAATTCTTGCCTTACTAACAACATTCCGCCATAGCCAACTCTCTCATAGAAAACTTGCAAACCTTGCAACACACAAATGAGAGAGAAAGAGAACTAGGAGGAAGATTAAGGTTGTGAGATTCCTAACCGTGACAAATTAGATTAAAAAACTAATTTCTTTGGAATAACACTATAGAGTGGGATTCTTTATTCTTGGGGGTTGACCTTTGGGAATAAAAAATCCATTTATTTGGAATAACACTATTGAAATGGTTCTCGGTCTTTTGGAATGTTCTACATTCTTTGGCCATTAGATTCTTAGAAGGTTTGGATTTTGTTAGTTTTGTTTTATTAGGCCTAATAAGCCAAAAAAGAAACAAACAAATTGACAACCAATTTCTTTACGATTAAAGCAAATTCAAAAATTAATTAGATTTGAAAAGATTTGATGATATTTATTGATTTAAATATTCTAATAAGCCAAAAGGAAACAAACAAATTGACAACTAATTTCTTTAGGATTAAATAAATTCCAAAAATTCATTAGATTTGAAGAGATTTGAAGGAAATATCCCCTTCAAATTAATCTAATTTAATTTGAGGAATTTTATAAAATCAATTTAGAATTTAAACTAAACAAACAACAATTGGTTAACTATTAGATTTTAGTTAATTCCTTTAGGACAAAATACTAACCAACTAGGTAGACTGATTCAATTGTAGTATTTCTTAATTACCGGGAAATTAGGAATTAAAAGAATTACGCATTTAAATCAACGCTACATAACCTTTAAATCCCTTTTAGACAGGACAGAATCATTTGACCAACAACGTGATAATTATTATGGATTAGATGGAGAACCGAGATGATTTCGATGGCGAGGTCGTAGGGGAATACTTACACATGATGATGTTTGACGACAGGACCATGGAGATTTACGCAGAAGAGGTAAACCGCTCACATTTGATTTTCATTCTCATTGTTTTACTGTTAAGCTTCTTTTTGCCAAATGCTTGGAATTAGACTTAGGAAATATCAATTGCCAGAATAGAGTAGAGTAGGATTGTTTGGTTGACTTTTAGAATAGAATAGATAAATTTACAACCCCAACTTAGATTAAAGGACACTTTAAAACGTGACTAAAAGAATTCATTGCTTGGAAGGCTTTCTTTTTCACCCAATTAGAAAGAAAACTCAATTAGACACATGACCCGTGTGAAAAACTCTTAACTCGAAGGTGGAGTTAGGAGCGCTCACACTAAGTACTAACTATTTTTCTCTCTCTATGTTTTACTATCCCAAACGATTTCAAATGTTTTGAACATATAGTTAATTTGCATTGAAAAATGAATTCAAAGACTTACCATCATCTTCAGTATTTTTTCATACAAATGTGACCTTACCAAGACTAGTTGCTCAAATTTTAAGAGGAATAAAAAAAGATTTTTGGTAGTTCAAATATTCAAATCTTGTAATGTACAAGGTGAAAATTTCTGAATTTTTGTCCACATATTTTCAATCCACCTAAGTAGAACATCCTATAGTGAAATATTTGAAAAAATCTTGGACCTACTTTTACTTTATAATTTTTCAATCTTGGACCTATTTTTATTTTATATTTTTGTAAAGAATGAAAAACAAGCATTCTTTTTTGGGAATTCTTTTATTAGACTTTCTACTCAATTCTTAAATACATACAAATTTAAATTTAAAGTCCATAGTAGAAAAAAATTTAGCAAATGGCAGTCAAAGTCATTTGGAATTGTAGGAATGCAGGATAGTGTTTCAGAAGACTAGGTTTTCCAACTTTGAATGCTTAAATCTTCTAATCTATACGGTCAAACTTCATGAAATTTTGACCACATTATCTCAGACAAACAAAATACAAAATCGTACGGTTAAATTTTATAAAAATACATTTTTTTGGTCTTTTGGATAAATGCAACCAAAATGGCAGTTCTTAGTGGTTCTTGATGGAAAAGTGTCCATAGGCCTTTGAGAGTAAACAAAATCCATGACAATGATATTTTTTATGGAAACAAGGAAACAATACAGTTTTCTTGTAGAAAGGCAAAGGTGGTTTATATTAAAAATATAAGCAATATGAAATTGCTTTATATTAACAAAAAGCAAAGTTGTAGAATCAAATTCTCCAAAGCAAATTGAAGGAAATTCTATTGATCCACAATGCGAGTGAGGACTATTTACTATGGATATCATATAAGTGCGTACTATGGGCCTTTTGCTACATATAGCATTACAAAAGTGAAGTTGATGTCACAAAATAGTGCTAATATTTAGGTGACAACATGTGCATTATCTTGGGCACCACTTGCCTCACCATGCTCATAATTGGATGATTCCTCAACGTCAAGCTTACGCTTGGCATGAGTACGAGAAGCTGGACCATCTGCACTCAAAATGGACTCTAAAACATTGGAATCCTTCAAAGCTTCAAGGGTCCTTGTCGTACGCGCAGTCTAGCAGAAAGCACCTTTATCACACTCAAACGTGATAATATGACACGGATTATCATCCCAAGAGATTCCAGACGTTATTAATAGTTACGTTTTCCGGTTTCTAGGTTTCCCAGCTCAAAAACACCCAAGTTACTACTCTTAGTCCGGAATACCAATTTGTCTTCCGGAACTCTTTTTCCGGATCCGTCTCTCAACTATGACCGGATTCCTTTCCCGGATCCGGATTTCACTACCACCCAGATCCGAAATCCGGTTCCACCTCTCAATAATCGGTTTTAGATACCCCTGTTTTACCCTCAGGGGGTCCTCTCTTGATCTTTTAGAGGGGTAGGGACTTACCACTCGTAAACCTCACACTCTCTCCTCTCAAACAAAACACACGAAAACACCAAAATATATCTGGTGTTGTATTAGGGTCGGATCCGGATCCTCACAACTTCCCGTATAGCTCTAGGCCAATCCGGTTAGCAGGTCACTCATGACTACTTCACTTGCCCTTACTACAATGACAGATTCAAACACCCCTAGACGCGAAAGGACGTACTTTCCTAGTTCTTCGGATCGACTCAGTGGTTGGCAGACCTTCCAGTGGACGGAACTTTCCTATGGCGACTGCTTAACTCCGCACAAATCCGCCCCTGTGGTTCCGGAACCTCCTCCTCGTCACTCCTGGAACATCATATTCATTAATTTGGGAGATTTGGAACCTCCCAAAATAATGTTGCCCATTTTGAAGTAGCAAAAATTAAATACAACTTCATTTAATTGAAGTCGAAAAAGTCTTCATTTTTTAGGAGGAAATTGTACTTTAAATTGGAAAGACTGTTCCAAGCTAAAGAAGAGCAAGTTGCGTCTCTATTGCCCAACGAGAATGAAGAATCTGTTCAGGCGTGCTGTACATTTGAAGTAATGTTAGTATAGGTAGCAAGTTCTATCCTTACCAGTGCTTCTTGAAGGTTTAGAATATATGATACAAACTTGTAGCTCATAACTAAATAGCAGTCTATAATTATTAATATATGTATATCTTGGATTGTTGATCACCCCATTGAATTAGGGTATATTGTGAGAAGTCAACACTTCTGAGACTGATAGTTGATTGTGAGATTGGAGGTCCGGGTTCGATTCCTGTTGACTTCCATCTTCTGAAGCCGTGGGCGCTATCCTGATAATGAGCTACAGTTTAGAATAGTGCAGCTTTCATTCATATGAATTTTTAGTATTTTTTGTTATATTGAATAAGTTTATTCATGGATTACATAGAAAGGATGTTCTACAAATAGAGATGATGTTGATAATGATTATTTTTTATATATTAAGTGCAAATTGTATCCTTCATTAAATATTAAGTCATTAAATGAAGCGTTGATTGAGAGGCAATTGTTTTCAAAGTTGTTATAAATTTGAAGAAAATAAATTGTGAAATAATAAAAAAAAGAAATATTTCACTTCTATATACTATAGAAGTAAACGTGTAATGCAATAGAAAATATATTAAATACCAAGTGTAAATACATTTGCTCTGCAAAGTACTTTACACAATACAAAATACTAATTTCAATACAAATCTATAAAATAAAATCTTAACACTCCAATCAAAACAATACTATCTATATTATAACACACCAAATTCTATGAATCCTATAGTTATTCAAATACTTTATCCTAAAGCAAAATCAAGCAATCAAATATCAAATAGAAACTATCCAAAGCAGCTTCATATACTATGTAGTATTTCTGTAGTATCCTGTAGAAACTCAATCTGAATTGTATGAAGTCAAACTACCATTGATGACTTCAACTTGATTGGATGGGATCTTAAGGACACATTCTATTGTGTCCTTCTTCACCCTAGACTTCCACGCTGTCACAAGAGAATTAGTGTTTTCCCAAACAGGATTTTGGGTCTCATCTACTTTCCAACGTAGTCCTTTCGTGGAGTCCCATCCATGATAGAAATCTTGAACATTTCTCTCTCGAGATGTAGGCCGAAAGTACTGAATCAATACACAATTAGGGTGATCAACATTAGCAAAAGGATCAGACAAGGCCCTCGCAATCCATATTGGCTTCAAATCTCCATCAGCTGGTCGAACAGCAACAAAATATCCTTCGTAAAGATCACGTGCTACACGAAAAGATGGCAATGGGCGGTTACGAAGGTTTCCCACGAAAACTTCATCCTCGGCAAACTCCTCACGAACTTCACCATCATCATCAAGTTCGTCTTCTTTTGTAGTTTCTACTCGAGTAGTAGGCCAAAAACCATCCGTTAATGCTGCAGATGGTTCAATTGGCTCCTTCAAGGTTGCATTCATCGCTCGCCAATAGAACACCAAATGCTCAAAGCGTCTTCTATATTCTCCACTTCCGTCTTCATTGCATAATGTCTCCCAGTACTTAATGAACCCAGATAAACCCTTGTAAATGTCATCCAAGCTCCTCATTGGAAGGTGTACAACAGGGTTTGGCTCTCCTCGAGGCCATAGACTCTGCCCTTCAGAATCCTCACGCCACAATTTGATCCCCTCTTCCGGGAGCCAATCATTATTTGTGCAATAGAACTTGTACTTCATAATTGGAATGCCTAGAGCATTGAGGTAGAACTTGAATTGTTGAGCCTTTGTATGTCCAACAAGCACATCATCCCCTCCACACAAAGAGTCTTCAATGAAGGCTTTAAAGTCGGGCACCTCCTCGATGAGATGAGGAATTGTGGGTACCGAATCCACATCCATGAATGACTTCATGAGGGATGGAATAGTAGGAAAATTTTCCTTCTTCAACTGCATACTCCACCTCCCAAACAAAGCGTCAATGTCATCATGAGTGTGACCAACCAACATGAAACTCACATAAACTTCCCGAAAAATTTTCTTCGCAACAAGAAGGGACCAAAATGCAAATACAAATCTGTTCTTGTTGTCTCCCGTTGCATTGTCCATTTGAACATTCAGAACTGGTGGGAGGGAAGTTCCAGCAACTGGAACTTTAGGCGCTGGCCGAAGTGAAGATTTGCAAATGTCTGATCCTTGAAGAACCGCGCGAAAAAGAGGAGCATTGCCAGATCCAACGAACAATTCCCGTGACGAGTACTTTGGAGGAAGTTCAAGGTCCCGTAGAAGTTTTGCAAAGGATCCCACTGTATAGTTTGAATCATGAAGAAAGATATCAAGACCATAATGTGCATAATGCACATCACCATGTCCATGTGCAATCATACCTGTCACAGAAATAGGAAGCTTCATAAACCCGTCAAGTTACTTGCTCTTATGCGAGAAGACTGGGGAGGCCGTCTTTGCATGATCCATTTTATCATGCATGATCATCAGACATTCATGGGGATAGGCGCTCGATCTATACCGATTGGCATAATATTGGTCACGATGTGCACGAGCTGTAGCCAAATGCTTCTCCAAGAGATGCGTCCATTTGCGTTGCAAGCCAGTACAAGCTCCCCTTCTCAAAGTCTGCAATCTATCACATTTAACGCAACGTGCAAAATTATCCCCGGGCTTTTTTGCATTGTATTGAAGGAAGTTCAACTTCCTAATCTTGCTGATATTCGAAGCCGACACTTCCTTCAATCCAAAAACAGCATTCGCTGCATTAACCTATGGGATAGTCTCTTTCCACGTGAAATTGGCTGGCAAGACCATAGACACCACCTTCTCTCCAGAAGGTAAAGTGTGTGTGCGATGAGGCATGTGGTCAGCAGACTTCTCTAACATCGACTTAAGTGTAGCTGTAGCTTGCAACGTATGATTTCGAGTCTTTAGCATGCTCAAATTACCGTGTGATTGAGCTTGCTTGCCTTTGTTAGCATATCCTTGAAAACGATGGAATGTGCTCTCTGAAACCCCCGAGATATGCCTCCATGCTGCCATACACACATCGATTCCGTCGATGGTAACTACCCTCTTTCCTTGAGCATCCCAATGCACTTGTCGATGAACATCTAATTTCATGTGGTACCGGAATTCGAATGATGTCTTATGGTACATTCGCTCACGGAAAGCCCGAATTTTGGCTCTTGGAAAAGGTTGGACACAATTGCTTGAGCAACAGACCTTCGACGATACTGCATTGATTGACTCCTCAGTGAGAAGGCTTTTTGCCTTTACACAAGTTTGAGGAGGTGGATTCCTCACCAGACTTGTATATGGTCTCCTACGTGGAGATGACGGACGCAAGAGCTTAGCTTGCTGACAGTTGTACTTGAAACGGACCTCATGATCGCGAAGGCTTGCTCCATCCAAATACACTTGCTCTATGGGCCACGCACGAAGAGAGTACTTCCATTCATCAGGAACATCTCTAGTATCTATAGACTTTGAGATTTGAACAGCCACAGAGGAATCACCTATGGGTCCATTGCAACCAAGGACTAGGTCGGAATTCACGCTGTGACAGATCCCCTCGGCAACAGGGAGACTGTGGTTATTGTATAAAGTGACAACCTTAGTCATCCAAAGCGGTCGTGGGATACCTTCACATTCTGGGATGTCAACAATCGTCTCAACGATGTTCTCACGATCCCCTTCATTAGAGGAATAGCCATGAGATAGCACCCCTCCTGCTTCCATGATCATTGCACATTAAGGACAAATTATGGTTACTCAACTATGCCCAAAAGAAACTCTGTAGAGTGAGTCATGCAATTCAACTCGACTCGAGTTGAATGACTTTTGAAATGAATGTATTTCCTCTATTAATAAACGAGTCATATTCTTACATGATAGTCACCTCACTATTGATAATAAAATAGTGATCACATCGTGTTCCACATCGAAAAAAAAGAAATCAGACATACTAAGATAGTGAAGTATCACGTGCGTCTCCTAAACCCAATCCAAAATTAGCTCAACTGTCAATCAGAACGTTTTGAAGAAGTATCCCAGATACCTAACAACAATCTTATTAATCAGAAGTAGTTCTCGGAAAACGTAGACAAGTACATACTTATAGAAATCAAACTTTTCTGAGACGTAAATTATAGTCAAACAATGATAAATGCAATTCGAAAAAACATAAACAAAACATGGTATTTATTTCTAGAAACTCAGATATAAGATCATCTTTACAATCACTGAAAACGAATGCAACTAACTCAGAATTTCTATTGCCATATTCTCAGGATTGTACATTCAAGTTGAATGGAGTTGAATGTACATTATTGGTAGCCAAGAACTATTGACCGGAAATACAACTTACGCTACTCATTATTCACCTTAAACAAATGCAACTAACTCAGAATTCCTAATGTCATATTCCCCAGATTGTAAATTCAAGTCGAATGGAGTTGAATGTACATTATTGGTAGCCAAGAACTATTGTCCAGCAATCCAACTTACGATACTCATTACTCACTTTAAACGAATGTAACTACATCAGAATTCCTAATGTCATATTCCTCGGATTGTGCATTCAAGTCGAATGGAGTTGAATGTACATTATTGGTAGCCAAGAACTATTCACCAACAATCCCACTTACTATCTCATTACTCAGATTTCCAAATTTTGGAGAGTGTGAAATCCAGAATCAGAAGTATCAAAGGCTATTTTTCAGGTCAAATGGAGTTAAATACACATCCACTGTATATTCGGTATGAACGGAGTCACTAGGAAAATCCAGGAACAAGTCTACTATACTGGATTGTAATGACTGTTGGACTGTACATTCAAGTAGAGTTGAGTTGAATATACACCTATCCTAAACTCATGAAGGATGTCCGTAATTGGGTCTAACTCAGGTGTCGAATGAGCTCACTAAACTTCTGTGTATCTTATATAAGTAGTGATGAATAAATTAATCTCATCTCAAATCTTCGTAATTTCAACTCGAGTCGAGTTGAATTGCCATCACAGCATGCGATGATATCACTTTAGTTTCTCATGAATACACTTAAATCCAGTTCAGTTTCAGTATGACCACTGCTGCAGAAGGCATTGTAAGTAATGTTAATGTCGAGTCCCGGAAAATACGGCGGTATTTTCGGGTTATGCATTTTCTTATGCAAATTCAATGAAATGCGTCCGAAATGATTATGATGGCTGAGTTCCGCCCGAGAAGAAGTCAGTATCGACAGATTACTTGAGAACTGCATCAAATTTCTATACACATCACTGACATTGAATACCAAGAAATCAGAACAATAGTCACAAAATGTGCGCACAGTTCAAAGTACTATCATTCTATCAAACAGAACTTCGGAACATACCAAAACTGTGTACACCGTGTAAGATGAGAGCCACTCTTGCAACCTCTGTTGCTGAAACAGAAATAACTGCACGATGAACTACAAGATCGAACCCAACAACGCACTCCGCACAATCTCTAACACCATACAACAAGAGTAACAACGCAGTCTTCAGAGCGACAACATCAAGCTCAAACATTGAAAATGAACAGGCGAGCTTCGTTTGGGAGAAGGTCTATGGTCAGAACGCGGAGAATCCTGGCGCGAGGAATCTTGGCGCGAGGAATCATGGCGGGAGTTTCAAACGGGAATTTACTATAGAGTTGTCAACAATAAGATTCTCTCGTTTTCAGGGATTTCTAATTAATGCGCATACTTTTCTTTCATTCGATTCCAGACTTCAATGGGGGCATTTTCTATTTGTGAAAGTAGTTGGGAGCTCATCGCTACCATCCCTACTTGGATTTTCAGGCCCTCTTTTGGAGGAATGACTTTTGAGAAAAGTAGGAATGTTCCGACGTTTTTTTAAGTATTCAGTGTACTGTAAAGTATCCAAAGCCCTATAATAGGAGGAAACCTATATCTACAACAACAACAGCCTTTACGAATTTTACGTTTTGATTTTTCGAAGATTTCTAAATAGTAGTAAAGATCAGTGACCAAACAATTTGCTCACACGAACAGGCTTTTTAGTTTGGCAACGCAATAATATATTTAAGGAAGACGGTATATTGAACCGAAGTTTTAATTTTGGATTTTTTTTCCTTTTTCTTTAGACCCAAATTTGTAGATGCACTGAACCTTATTTGAATTCACTGACATCACTTTATTTGCGCTCTGTAGGAACAGCTCTCGTGGGGATGATGGGCGCGCTAAATTATACCTTTTTAACCCCCCTTGAAATTTTTTTTTTTTCGCATTTTTTTTTTAAAAAAAATTTTTTTTTTTAACAAACGGACAAAATTCCATTGATAAGGGAATCAGTACATCAAGACCAGGGGCATCTAACCCCGGCATTTTTTTTTATTTTTTTTATTTTTTTTCAAATTCAGAATTAAGATTCGAAATCAAAGACCCGAAATTAGCTTTGGAGACTCCAAACATACCCATATAGTCAAACCTCGATAAGTGTTAAAACTCTATATGAGTTATGGAGTTTTTTGCTCCCTTCAAATTAAGACTAGTAATTGTTATGTGTTAAGTGTTACGCAATGTCGCGCTCCTGATTTTGTTAATTTTACCTCAGTAAGTGATAAGTTTCCAAAAAAAGGCTTTTTGTAAGAGCCATTGCATTGAAGGAGATGTCGTACGCGCAGTCTAGCAGAAAGCACCTTTATCACATCCAAACATGATAATATGACACGGAATATCGTCCCAGGAGATTCCAGACGTTACTAATAGTTGCGTTTTCCGGTTTCTAGGTTTCTCGGATCAAAACACCCCAAGTTACTACTCTTAATCCGGAATACCAACTTATCTTCCAGACTGTTTTTCAGGATCCGTCTTTTCTTTCCGAATCCGTCTCTCCACTATTACCGGATTCCTTTCTCGGATCCGGATTTCTCCTTCACCCGGATCCGTCCCAATCCGGAATCCGGTTCCGTCACTCAATAATTGGTTTTTGATACCCCTGTTTTACCCTCAGGGAGTCCTCTCTTAATCTTTAGAGGGGTAGGGACTTACCACTCGTACACCTCACGCTCTCTTCTCTCAAACAAAAATATATGAAAATACCAAAATATATCCGCTATTGTATTAGGGCCGGATTCGGATCCTCACAACTTCCCGGATAGCTCTAGGCCAATCCGGTTAGCAGGTCACTCAGGACTAATTCACTTGCCCTTACTACAACGACAGATTCGAAAACCCCTAGACCCGAAAGGACGTATTTTCCTAGTTCTTCGGATCGACTCAGTGGTTGGCAGACCTTCCAATGGACAGAACTTTCCTATGGCGGCTGCTTAACTCCGCACGAATCCGCCCCTGCGGTTCCGGAACCTCCTCCTCGTCACTCCTGGACTCACACCGGATCACCGCTCCGGTGAATTAAAGGTTCCACGCTCAAACTCACGATTCAAGATCCTAACCCTCGGAAGTTGGTCACTCAGTTCGGATTTCAAGTGCCTCAGAATCTGGATTCCTCCTCACCCTTCCCTCTTGCCTCTCAACACTTCAATGAACACACCAAGAAGAGACTCAAACGCAAGTCAGAGCTAGAATGTCCATCCGCCGGCTCAAATTAAAGAAGGGAATGAAAATACAGTAGAATATGCACTAGGAGGGAATGACAGGCCAACTAACTTGCCTGACCCTTAAAAGCCAAAATAACAATGAAAGTCAAAGCCTAAAAACAGAAACGGAATGCCAACAAGGCAAAAGAAAATCCGAAACAACCAATCGGAGCCCAACCGGATTATCCGGAAAGGTTCGGTCAGTTGTCCCTAAAGTTCCGGATCGGGGCCCACATCCGGGAAATCCGTCCAGGAAACTTCCGTCCCAAAATCTCAAAAGCCTACCTAACTACTCAAACCTTATCCTACTTACGCGCCCGCTTCGATGTCGCGCCCACGGGCGGAACTGAACTTCTTCACGTTGCTGCCTTGGGAGGGTGGGCCTTCTTGGTGGCGGATCGGGTCTGCCTCTTCTGAATCGGAACCGGTGGCGTTCCGCTGTCTTCCGTTGAAGTCTCCTCCGAATCCGCCTCGGAGCTTTCTGAATGCTCTACTCCCTGAAATCCGCCCTGCCCCCTAACTTCATCACGGATGGTGAGGGGCGGATTATCTTCCCTGTCCGAGTCATCCAAGATGACTGTCTTGCTGCGCGGATCCTTACCCGGAACCCTGTCTGGCTCGTTTATGTGGGCGAACTTCTCCGGATTCTCCCTGGCCGGATTTGCCAAGGCCTTCATCCGGATCTCCAGGTCGAGCCGTGGTGATGCCCTCTTCTCTTGCGGATCCGTAGGTGTGTTAGACAGTCCGGCCGCATTCGGATCCGATCCGAGCTCGCCGAGGTTCTTCACGACCGGCGAGTTTCCGAGTAGTTTTCGATCCGTCGACATCCGTCCTTGCGCACCGGGGCTGAAGTCCGTAAACACCTGCTAGTTGAGCAAGCTTGACAGTCCTTCCCCCAACTCCGGATTGAGAGCCCCAATTAAGGCCCTCATCTCCTTCAGCACCCTTCCATCTTGGCCTGATAATCCACCAAGATGGTGATGACTTTCGATCCGGTGACGTGCCCTTCCGTCATCAGCCGGGCAGAAAACAGTTTCGCTCTAATCACCGTATCCGCCGGCTGGGCCACCAACTCTTGCAGGTTCCGGACCAAGGAGGTGGCCTCCACGATCTTCCCGTTGGCAACACTGAGATCACTCTCCAGGTACGTCACCGTGCTCTGGAGTCCATTCCGCTCCTCTTCCGCCTTCCGTCGTCCCTCTTCAGCTATCCGGGCCAGATCTTCCGCCTGTCGGATTTTATCCGTCTGATTCCGGGCCACGTCCTCCCACTTCCGGATCTCTTCGTCTTTCTTCCGCAACACCTCTTGAGTCGGAAGACGGTCGAGGATTTCCGGAATGTCTTCGATCTTCACCGCGCCCAGCTTTGTGACAATCTGCTCGAGTATCGCCTCATATTGGTTGTTGTCTGCGTGCGCCATCATGGCGTGACGGATGATGGTGTCGAAGTGGTTCCGCTTCTTCTTCCCCAGGGTTGAATCGGGTGGATCCGGGTCTGGGTGTCCTCTCTTATCCGGTGTTGTGGACTTCTTCCGTTCCGGCTTTCGTTCCGGCTGGCTGACCGGCTTCTGCTCTTCCGGGTCCTCGTCCATCGGCTCGTCTTCCGGGTCCTCCGGCTCCTTCTCCAACTCATCCGTCAAGCCATACTTGAGGATCTGAACTCCCATCTCATAGCGGAGGAGTTCCGGGCCACTCAGTACATCATGGTGGTGGTACAGGTGGAAGAGATAGCCGCTGATAGTGCTGGTCTTCTCCCGTCCCACATGCTCGGCTAGCCGGTTAACTACCCACTGGAGGAATATACCCCAGTTGACTATCCGCTTCTCAAAACAGCCGAAGATGGTGTTCGCTACCGTTACGGTGACACGGGTAGGCTTTTCCGGATAGAGGATTGGAATCAAGAATTCCAACATCCGTCTATGCCGGTCGTTGGTGCAATCCGGAACTGAGTATCCGTCCTTAGGGTGGGGCGGATTCCGGAACTTGTTAACACCAAACTTGTCCATCCGGGGAGCTAGACCTAATCCGGTTTTATCGAAACCGTATACATTCGCCTAGATATCCGGCGTCCAGGCACTCAGTCTACCCCTCACTATGAGTTCGTACTGATTCGGAACTCCCGAGAGGATTTCCTGTACTATCTCGTCACTCTTCACACTCCAAGGGCGCCGGATCAACCCATGACACCCTAGGAAGACTAGATCATCTTCTAACTCCTTCCGATGCTGCGGATCGGAAGGGATGACTGGCGAAATTGCCTTGGCCGTCACTACCGCTCGCTTCGGATTGGAGGAACTCGCCATCTCTCCGCCCGAGTCGGAACTTGTCGGTGCGATCGGCACCGACCCTGAACTAAACCCGGAACCGATCTCTACTGCTCACCACTCTTTCTCTCTATATACGCGCTCCAAAACCTGCACACAAGCCGTACCTCGATTTGCCAAATCGAAAAGGAAAAAATGAAGTGGAGAGGAAGGGTTTATATACCAGTCGGTACCCTGCGTTCTCAGCTCCCCTCGGAACGGCGCGACGTTCCCCGGCCGTTACGCTAGTTTCCGTAGGTCGGCGGCATGGACCCGTAGGTGCCGACCATCCGGAACTACTTCGGATCCGTCTTTAGGTATACCGGATCCATTCTTGACAACATCGGATCCGTCTCTCCAAGTTCCGTCTTCCGGGAAGTTCCGTTCCGGATATTGAGGAATCCGGATCCGGAAACTTATGCCCATAGACCGGAAATTCACCTTGGTCAATCCGGTTCAAACGGATCCCAAGGGAAGAAGACACTAATTATCTTCTTTTCGCCATATCTAACCCTAAAATTTTGAAAAATTGAGCTTACTCTATATACTATCTTCCTTTTTTACTTACCTGATATTTCCGGACTGCGACAGGAGATAATTTTGAGGTAAAGTAATAGTTTCTAGTTGCAAAGTCACTCTACATGTCCGTTCTAAAAACTATGTAGTAGAAGAGGTTGTAGGCTTTCAAGATGTAGTTAGTGCTCTTCAAACTTTGAAAAAGTTTTTGGAGCAAAGAACTAATGACACCATGTTATCTATTAGGAATATTGAAGCACTAGAAAAGGAATTAGAATCTTGGCATGTAGTAGAAACTTGCCAAAGTACTATTGATTCATTCTTTCGACGGACTTAGATGAATAATGAATCAATATTTTATAATTTCATCCATTTTTTTCTATAAATATTACATATTTACCTTTTTAATTCTTCTAAGTATTATTTTTTATAAGTGTTATAAATCATCAGCACACTCTCTATAAGTGTTATGTGTTACTAGTGTCTAAGTGTTAGCTAAAAGTATGCTCCCAACCCCTAACACTTATGGAGGTTTGATTGTAAAACCAACACAAATATAAACCCCAAACCCCGGAAAAAAATCGTTGCTGAGGATTTGCCCTCTGTTCCATGTACTGTTTCCCTCTTAATGGAAATTGTCCATATTCCCAAAAATTAAAAAAAATAAATAAAGTAGAACACTTCCTCCATTTAAAAAATGGGCACAATATTACTTTTTGAACAAAAGAGGCTTCAACAAGCTATATGGTAAATCGCATAAGATATTAACTACTTGGTAAACAATATAAGAAAAATAGCAAATCGTTTAGGGTCTTCTTTATATAATAAGACATATTAATAGGGTTTTCTTCATGTGGTAAATCGTGAAGGGACTTCTTTATACGGTAAGCAATTTAGGGTTATCTTCATCTAGTAAATTCTATGGTGTTTTCCTAATATAATGAACCATGTAGGATTTTAGTTATATGGAAAACCTTATAGGATATAACGTAAAGAATCAATTAGTGATTTAAAGGTGGTTCACAATTAGATGGAAAGCATCCTCAAAGATTCCAAATCAAAAAACGGTGGAAGAAGCCTCTATTCTTTTAGAGGAACACAAAAGCAAAGTTTTATTAATTTCAAATAAGAATGCGCAATTAGTGAATATGAAATGTAATTTGTTTCATGAAAATCAATGATTTATTACATTAAACCCTATACAGATTTCTTTGAATTTTTGCACTATTCATTCCATAGCATTTGTGGATTTTGGATTTAAATTTAAAAGAAGGCTACACAACACCTTTTTCTATTTACATTCAAATGTGGCAAAACACATCTTAGATCTATACCATTACAAACTTTAGTCTGTCATTTTCATTTGGCTTTTCTCCACATGAAATTCATTACAAATGAACATTTGGAATTTAAATTTTAAAAAAGACATACCAACTCCTTTGTTCTTCTATTTCAATGGATTTTGGACAATTAGAATACAAAATAAAATATTACAAAATAAATTTATAAACTATTACCTAAGATAAATTCACCTATTTTTTTTGGCTTCTATTGACGTGAAATTCATGACATTCGTGGCATTTTGATTTCCATGGAGAAAATGGCAATGTAGTCAATTTATTCTATTCAAATTGAAATTGGTCAATTAGTGGACATTTGATTCAAATTAGTGTTGGATTTAGGGAGTCGTAGGACTTTAGAACTTTTACCTATTTTTTTTGGCTTTTATTGACGTGAAATTCATGACATTCGTGGCATTTTGATTTCCATGGAGAAAATGGCAGTGTAGTCGATTTATTCTATTCAAATTGAAATTGGTCAATTAGAGGGCATTTGATTCAAATTAGTGTTGGATTTAGGGTGTCCTAGGACTTTAGAACTTTTACCTATTTTTTTTGGCTTTTATTCACGTGAAATTCATGACTTTGGTGGCATTTTGATTTCCATGGAGAAAATGGCAGTGTAGTCGATTTATTCTATTCAAATTGAAATTGGTCAATTAGAGGGCATTTGATTCAAATTAGTGTTGGATTTAGGGTGTCGTAGGACTTTAGAACTCTTACCTATTTGTTTTGGCTTTTATTCACGTGAAATTCATGACTTTGGTGGCATTTTGATTTCGTTGGACAAAATGACAGTGTAGTCGATTTATTCTATTCAAATTGAAATTGGTCAATTAGAGGGCATTTGATTCAAATTAGTGTTGGATTTAGGGTGTTGTAGGACTTTAGAACTTTTACCTATTTGTTTTGGCTTTTATTCACGTGAAATTCATGACATTCGTGGCATTTTGATTTCCATGGAAGAAATGGTAGTGTAGTCGATTTATTCTATTCAAATTGAAATTGGTCAATTAGAGGGCATTTGATTCAAATTAGTGTTGTATTTAGGGAGTCCTAGGACTTTAGAACTTTCACCTATTTTTTTTGGCTTTTATTGACGTGAAATTCATGACATTCGTGGCATTTTGATTTCATGGAGAAAATGGCAGTGTAGTCGATTTATTCTATTCCAATTTGTTCTTAACAAATTACTCCTCCAAATGTACTATTTTTTCTAAGTAGAAAGAAGCATTCAATGTAAATGTTCCGTTGTTTTCTAATCTATAGATGTTAATAATTTTTGTGCTATCTTAAATGCACTTATTTAAAGAAATTCCTCTTAGAGTTAAAGTTAAAGTTCTTAAAACTTTTTAGAAAAAGTCTCTAGAGTACAATTTGTTTTTGATACAAATTTAAAGCTTTAAACTTTAAACTTTTATAAATTCAAGTTAAAAAGGTTGAAAGTCATATAATTGTATCTTCAAACACAATGATAAGTTTTTTGTTTGTCATAGAATTGGCATTTTGAATATTTAATTGGGCACCAAAAAGGCCTTCATTGGTTCTTTATAGGTTCAACCTCCACTACAAATAAGTTTGGCTACGGTATTTTTTAAAAACACTGCTGTAGAAATCGCAAAAAGAAATATAATGTTGATAGGAGTTTGATTACTGTATTTACGTTTTATTAATTCAACAAGCACATACCTAACAAAGATGAAGTACTTTTTCTAGAATTCAACTAAAAAGAATGAAATTGCAATTCTGAGAGAAAATAGCGTTGTGTAGTTTACTATATTGAATAGGCTTATTAAGTAGTCAAACTAGACAACACCCTAAACCAAATAATTAAAGAAACTCATTTCCCAAATCAAAAATGTTTAAACCCAAAATCCTAAACCCTTACATACTTCCATAAATATTGATGTGCAACTATTGATGTAAGGTACGTGGCGTGAATTCCAATTTGGCATTATAAATACATATGAGTGGGAGGTAAATTTTGCTTACTTCAATGTATCAACTCTGCTCATTCAAGAGGTGGGTACTTTTCATGATTCTAAATGACTATTTCTTTTTGACTTGAATAATTTATAACTAATTCCTAGAAGCTCCAACAACAATGGATTATATGCCTACTTCATTTGTATTTGAAAACAAATTTACTGGAAACTATTTGAGATCATTTACTTCTCTACAATTTAGTGTCCACCATGACATGGTTGGTTTATGGACCTCCTATCTTACACGGAATGAATTACAATATAGAGACATGTTGATTTATGAGTACATTAGAGAAATTTTGAACTCTCCAAAGGGCCTCTAGAATGGCCTCAATTGGGGTCCTCAATTGGATTTAAATGCGTACTTGTCAAATAAAGGACAACTTTTTTCCCCTATTTCCACCCATTTTGACATCATGATGTTTATAAAGGTACATGTTTTTTTATTGGATAATGGGACATTAGGTACTTCTTGTCATTCAAATTTTAAGTACATTGAGGGATTATTTTATTTGGAGAAGGACAAATTTGGTGCAATTAAGTACTAATGGTTCTTGTGTTTTTAGTATAATGAGTGAGACTTTTTTTTTAATAAGATCATTGGTACTTCATGCTCATGATGTTTGCACCATGAAATACCTCTTATTGGACAATGGAACAATAGGTACTTTTTGTCATTCAAGTCCTTGGTACAATAAGTGAATTCTTTATTTAACAAATTCATAAGTACTTGATGAATATTCACACAAGGTAGCGACACATATTGTGTACTAAGGCTATCATCTTTAGCCTTCAATAAATAGCTTTGCATGTCAATTCCTAACGGCCCTCTAGAGAGCTCAAAATTTCTCTAATGTAGGTCCTCTTCTATTCAATGTACCTTTTTTAAAAGTAGTTCACGGCTTTAGGTGCCTCTTTCCACGGTTGTAGGCTCCTCGTGAACACGGTTACAGGATCTTCTCTCTCGCTGAGAAAGTTGCCCGCCACCTTTTTCGGGGCGTTCTGTGGCAATCGTGTTTTCTCGCCCTGTCGATGTTTTCAATCGCCGCGCCTCTTGCTGTCGCCGCGCTTCTTTCCGTCTTCAACATCTTCGTTTCCTGAGAGGGTTCCGTGTTCACCCAAACAAAAGTTTTCCCCCGATTGTTTGGGGCGCTGCTGCCGCTGCATCCGAAAATCCTTTGTCTCCTTCAACCGTAAGTGAGAGAGTGTGTAGGATCTCAGCCCTTAATTTCTGGGCTTTGTGTTTACATTGTTGGCGCTTGTGGTTCGGGCTGGCAAACCGATTTGAGGAGCGTTTCAAGTTTGGTTCTCCTTTTTGCGGTTTTGGGTTGGTCGACTGTTTCTTCTTCACGCGCGACATTTTAGAGGGGCGATTTTCAGCTCCTCCTTGTCCTCTCATTCACCAGGTATTCTCCCCATCTGTGTTGATTTGTGTTGCTGTTTGTTCTGGCACATTCTAGTGGTTAGGGTTTTTGGGCCGGCCTGGCATTGCGAGGCCACATTTCAGGATTCGGGGATTTTCTTTTTGCTCATTTGTTACTCAGATACTATGAGTTGGGCCGAATTGGGTAGGCCGGATTGTAGGGTGCAAGGTTTTCGTTTTGGTGGTTCGTGCAAACTTGCGAGGACAGATTCTAGGGTGCATTCGGCCAAACTTGCTTCGCTGGACATTAGGGTGCAGGGTTTTTTTTTGTTGCTCATTTGGCGCTTAGATCCTGTGAGTTCGGCCAGCTTGCAAGGCCGGATTCCCAGGGTGTAGAGTTTTCGGGGTTGAACACGAAATGCTTGAATTTGTGAGGGTTTGCAATCAATGAAGATTCCTGGTGAGCAACGGAATTACCCTTCAGCAGGATCCTCACTGATGTTTCCGTAGGTCTGGTATGCGGAGACTCCCAGTTCGTAGCACTTCAAAGCAGCGAGTGTATGGATACAGGTTTCGGCTTTGGATTCACGGATAGTACATCCGCATTGTTACAGGTTTTGTTGTTGTTATGTTAGAAACAACCCTCTTTATTCAGAAATAGCCTTCTCGATTTACATGTTGCTTTCACAAACAGCTTTCCTTATTCAATTCTCGCTCATGCAGGCACAAGCACAAGCAAAGCGTGGCGGGATTCCTGGCGGTGCATTGTGTAGAGTCTTTTTTTTGGAGCCTAGCCCATTTGGTCGAGGTTTCTGATTTTGGCAGGTATATTGCTTTTTGCGTTTACATACTCCGGTCAGTGAATGTGATACCCTTACTCGTCCTACATGACGAATTTTTACCCATTTGGCAGGCATAGAATTTTTAACTAAGGATTGTTATGACCAAGGAACATAGCAGTTTCGAGTTGTCTGACTAGTGTGTATTATACGAGTGACCAACGCACATTCAACTCGATCAATGTCCATTCAACTCGAGACATGTAAATTCAACTCGACCATAGTCTCCTAAACACAAATTTTCAGAACCATAACTTGTAGCAGGTAATCAAGTGCTTGCACTTCAACTCGATTCGAGTTGAAATGCGGCCACTAAATACCCACACCAAAACTTCAGAAACTGAAAACGTAATCATATTGCACTTCAACTCGATTCGAGTTGAATAGAGTGAATGCAATATCAACTCGACTCGAGTTGAAGAGACAAAATACAATAGAAGGTAAAACGACGATCACAAAAACCCAAGTTACACAGCCGATCCAACGCCAAAATCCAATAAACTAGACTCCTATGAAAGAAAGCAAGTCATACAAAGACGAATTTGCTCGGACAGTTCAACTCGAATCGAGTTGAATCACCAGAAACAAACTGTCTTAAACTAAATCTCCGTCTGGAAATTCCAGAAAGAAACATAGCAAACCTATGAGGTCGGAATAAAAACAAGAATGCTCATTCAACTCCAATCGAGTTGAATTGCAGGAAATGCTGGAATCAAGAGTGTTCTAACATATGTTTTCCAGGAATGGAGGAGCAAGTGAAGAAACTCCAGGCGCTTTACCAAAGGTATACGATTCCTGAGGATGAGAAGGAGGAACTTGGTGATGAAGAAACGTTAGGGGAATGTTGGACTTGGCTGGAACCACAGAACGTGGAATACTGGACAATAATTCTTGTCCCCATGACAAACCATCTGGCGTTCAGAACCAAATTCAAGGGCTCCTCTGCAACTCTTCCTGTCTCCCTCACAAAATCCATAACTGAGTTTACCATCTCAATGGACGGTTCCATATTTGTGTCATGCGAGACTCTAGATCCGGACCAATCGACGCCATACCTGTTCTCATATGTCGTGGATGCGAAGAAAACAGTCTTCAGTATAGCCGAGTACTGTCGGAGCCTTGTGAATACTGACTATGAGACTCTGAACAAGAACATTCAGATTCACATTGACGAGAAGCGGTGGGAAGGAAAGGATGGGAAGACGCTTTCGCCACAAGCACTTCTATCAAGGCTCAATCAGCTCAAACTGGGGTTCGAGAGGCTGCACTTCAAGCTCGCACAGAAGAACAGAGACATGAAGCCTCTCTCCATTGGAAGAGACTACACGAGTCAGGGTGCTAGTCAGAGCTCGTTAGCCATGGGGACTCCGAAGACAGGGAAGAGCCAGACGAAGAAGAAGAAGACTGACAAGTTCAATAGGGGTGACCCATCTGTAACACCAAGCCCCCTCGCGAAGAAGGGAGCAAAAAAGGCCGCGGCATCCTTGGAGCAGTCAATCATCATTGATGAAAGCATGGTGTCAGAGGTCACTAACATTCCGAAGGACTTGGGTGGGGATGTTAAGGAAATCGACTACGAAGAATCCTGCAGGACGTATGAGGAGTATTGGGCGGAGTGCACCGACTCCTATGTCCCTGGGATTGGACATAAATTCATCATCCCCATATCGCAGTTACAGACTCCACCTGACAACTTGAACATTCGCGGCCTAGAAGAGGTTGGGGTGAAGAAATGTTTGAACTATCTCCTCAACATGCCAGACCCCGACAAGAAAATGACACTGTGTGTCATGCCAGTTGGATTGGACAATAAGCCTGAGTCCTTCGAGGAGGTGAGCAAGGGAAAATTCTACATGATCAATGGGCAGCATACAGTTGAGGCATCACGGAGGATGCAGACCATGCCAAGAATAAAGTCGAAGGCGGAGAAATTTGCGCAGTGGGAGTGTTTCATCGTCTGGAACAAAGACGACCACATCATTCGCAAGATTTCCACCTACTACAACCGGGTGAACCACTTTCAGAATTTCATGCCAACGTGGTCCACCAACATCATTGGAGCTCGCAAAGTGTGGGAGATGATGGGCTGCCCTCCACCAGATAAGGAAGCAACGGAGTTGGGCAAAGTCATTGAAAAGCCTAGGCGAACAATAGCAGAAGCCCAAAACAAGAAGAAATTCCATGTAAGTTTTACACTTCAACTCGATGCGAGTTGAAATGCTTGTTTCCGATGTCCATTATGTACTTGGGTAGAAGTTGAATGTTCTATGATTCATAAAAACAAATTCTCCACCTGACATGGAAGCACTACTTGTAGAATTTCGTTGCAGCTGCCAAGCTTCGGTTTGCCATGATTGATGTCAAGAAGAACCAAGGCAAGATTAGCAAGAACAAGGAGAAGGAGGTGGACATCCACAACGAGTTGAAGATTATCACGGCGTCAAAGCCTGTTTATGATCTGTGGAGCGAACTGATCTCCTGCCAATCTCAAGGCGAGCTTGTTGATCCCGATTCCCTCTTGAAGTACAGACAACTTGATAATTGGGATCAAGAGAAGGATGGGGTTATGCCGCGTGAGTTCTTCAAATGGCTCGGAAACTGTTCCGAGGGTGATCTGAAGAGGTTAGCTTTGCATCTTCTAAGTAGAACACCCAATCGAAAGTTCCCGCATCCGAAGGTGACGATGAAGAAGGTCTCAGGGGTTCTAGCCGACTGCTATACTGCCAAGGAATGGCTTGAGAGGTGCAAGAGGAAGCAGATAATTAGGAGGCAACTTCATTTCCTCAAGAAGAACCTCAACTTGTTCAGCAATGAAGGCAACTATCGAAAGGACAAGTGGAAGCAGTTCAAGAAGACCTACAATGTCACGAAGGCCACGAAGAACACTCTTCTGACCGGACCACCTGAGGAGTTCTTCTCTCTCGCAAAGATGCCGTCGAACAAGAACAAGAGTATCAGCGAGCTCTCCCCTAATGCTGCTGAATTCTTCCGCATCTTCCTCGGAAGCAAAGGGAAGTTCAGCAAGCCCGAAGCTACCGGGTCCTATAGACCGTATGATATGGAGACAAATGATTTCGGGGAATGGGATGGTGGTGTTTGGGAGGATTCGATGTCATCAAAGTTGAAGCTAGCTGTTATGGATTTCCGTCATGTTCCAGGGGTCATCAACAAAGGCTCCTCAAAGGAAGGCGAGTCCTACTTCAAAGGCTTCTTAGATGGCTTGAAGAAACTCAAGGGATTCCAGACGGTGGATCCACAAGTGTGGTTGTGGATTTGTGGGGATGCGGATATGGAGCTTGATATTCGCCAGTACATTCGTACCTCGATCTACGGAGAATCCTACCTTCTTCACTATGCCGATTACATCCCTTCGCTATTCGAGAGAATTGGAGACCTGCCTGAGCGAACATCTAAAGCGAAGGAGTCTATCAAGCTAATTTTCTTGATCAAGAAGGGGGTGAAGGTAGTAGTGAAGAAACTACCGAGGAGCTTCGAGGCGTCAATTGACGAAAGATATTCGAAGTCCAAGTCGAGCAACGATGTAGAATACAGGCTCTATAATACAGAGTTGAGGATGGATTTCTACTTGCAAGTTCTCAGTTTGTTTGCTGCTCGTAGCGATCCAGTTCTCTCAGTTTTTGGTGGTGGGAAGATCATCTGTGCTGCCTGGGTATGTTCATATATTTCACTAACTTTTTCCCAATTGTACATATCCATTGTGTTCAGATGGTGCTTCAACTCGACTCGAGTTGAAATTACATTCTCTTGATGTTTGTATCTCCTCTATTGGCATACGCATGAATGCTGAATTCAAATTTGATGCATGTTGAATAGAAACGTGAAGACTGAATGCAATGTCTTTAATTTCATTGCAGATGCTCTCCCTCAAGCATTTCGTTATGGGGAACTCCAAATACAAGGAGAACTTCACATCCCTTGCGTTGACATTTGAGAATTTGGATAGAAATGACTTCCTCGATACCAGTTATCGTGTGGATTCAATGAAGTTTCCGAGGAGGGCATCCAAGGATGCCTCAAGCTCTAGAAAGGGGAAGCAGCCGATGACACCGGAAGAGGAAGCTAGACACGCTGCTTCTCAGAACCAGACTCCTGTAAACCTTGCAGACGATGATGAAGATGAAGAAGACGACGAAGAGGAGGATGACAGAGATGGAGTTGACGAGGGCACGCAGGTTGAGGACAACGCACCTCATCCCGAGGCGATGACAGAGCCTGCAACAGATGTTCCAGAGAACACTGATGTCGCACATGAAGCCGGGGCATCATCTGTCGTTGTGGAAGCGGCCGAGGTGCGGGATTCAGCGAACGCATCATCCCATCAAGTTGTCATACCAATGGCGCCTCCTACACAGCGGACTCCTAGTTCCGCTGCTCGTCCAACGAAGAAGCGGAAGAGGCAAGCGAAGGAATCCAGAATGTCGGACAAGGAGTGGGTGATGGAGTTGATCAAGGCCAATAGGGAGGAGAATGATCGATCTCGGGCTGAGATGAGAGAAGAGAATGAGCGGGCAAGAGCCGAGAATAGCAAACTAATCAAGGAACTTGTCCGTGACATGCCAGGGATGATAGCAGGCTACCTTGGAGGTAGGCCCCTTCAGGCGATTGAACCTGCCAGTTACTCAGCGCCCTTGATGATTGCCAATGAGGCATATACCTCAGCGGACAGCTCGAAGCGGCTCAAGTCTGGAGGTTCCAATCCGTCAAAGATGCAGTTACTGAAGCCATCTCCAACGTCGAGTGTGCAACCGTCGCCGCCGCCACCGCCGCCACCGCCCACATGTCCTCTGCCTTCTTCAGTATGTGCAGAAGAGGAGGAGGAGGAGTCTACTCGAAATGATGATGGCGATACCCTTGAAGTGCAGGGTGATGACATCGTTGTAGAGGAGAAGAAGGTAGATGTTGGAAGTCCAGCGGAAGGGGATGAGACCGAGCAGTCACAGGACCCTGTGACTGATAACTCTCCAGGTTGTTCCTCGTGACTCTCTTAGCCTCATTTCAACTCGAATCGAGTTGAAACCCTTCCGCTGCTTTCACTATCTAATAGCTAGTATAGGCTGGTAGATCGGAGCTTGTGGGTATACATTTTGTATCAAATTTTTCCTCTTGAGAATGTGTAATATATCATTTTTCTTACAAACGATATTGTGTATTTAATTGCATCAGCTGCAGGTACACTTCATGTTGATACCGATGTTCCACAAGTGTCGTTGGCTCCAATTCAGTGTCCACCTCCATGTATTGATCATGGTAATGACACAGAGGAAGTTTCTCTTTGGAATGCATCAGTCGTAGTCGTCGATGTCACCTCTCTTCCTTCACCTGAGATGAATAAGGTTGAAAGCCTTGTTCATAGTCTAAAGGAAGTTGAGGTTGTAGACGATCTAGTGGACGATGCTCTTGTGGAATTCAAGATTCCACCTTCTGAGGGTGCCGTTCAAGCATGTGTATCTTCTCCCTCACATGAGGTGGCCAATGTTGTGAGTTTCTTCTTTACCCTCTCTGCATTGTATCAGTCTTGTTTTAATGTTTTTATCTTTCATTTTGATCCACTCTGTTCATTGGGTTAGATAGTCCTTTAATACTCAAAATGACACAGACAGTGCAACAATTTAACTGTCTCGCCATTTTGGTGTAAATTCTGAGCAGGATAGAGGAGAGGCGAAGGGCAATTCCTCCTTCCCATGCACATCTAGGGTGACCAAGAAATGGCTTAATGTCATTCTAGGTTTGCATGGGCTACTATGCGTATGTGAGGATAAGAGGTATCTTATTCATGAAAGACGATACAGTGATACCTACAATGTTCCTCCAAACATATAACACCTTTCTATTGGCTTCAAGCGGATCACTATTAGGCCCCATCTTCATGAAGTGTTGAAAGGATTGTCCGAAATCGCGAATGTATCAGTGTGGTCTTCTATGAAAAGGAAGCATGCTTTAGTTATCACGAAAAACTTGTTTAGAGGCATAGAGCCTCCTCTCAATATTTTCGAAGAAGAACAATGCAATGTGGTCAAGTGTAGAGATGGACGCGGTAATTTTTACAACTACAAGGTGAACGCAACAGAAGTGGACTTGCTCTTGAAACCTTTGGACAAGTTAGTGGAGTTGGAGAACTCGATTTTTTCTTTTCAAAATACAATAATCGTTGACGTCGATCCAACAAGGCACGTTACCAACTATCCAAGTAATGTCGTTTTGTTTGATCCTTGGTCACATGAAGGGGACAAGAACGCAGATGGAATCCTTATTGATCACCTTCTTCCATGGATTCAACGTCTGCACATTGCAAGGCCACATTCGCTATATGCTTACCGCCTAGACAACATATTTGGTCGTTGGTCTCTTTTTGAAGAAACTGACAGAAGAGAGTACAGTGATATAGCAGAAGCAATTGAAAGGAGCAACACAATTTACGATGAGTGGAAAGAAAGCAGTTTAGAAAAACAACATTTTTTCAAGGACTTGCATAGAGGAATCCATGCTATGGACAAAGTTGAAAGGGTCTTTATGCTCTTCCGTCAAAAGCCAAAGGATACTAGAACGGCTGATTTAATAGGGCCCTAGAATCTACCCTAAATCCTCTTGTATGTTTTGCGGATTCATATTTTATATGCATTTGGATTTGCATTTGCATGCATTCATTGTGTGTAATGTCAAATACTTTGTGAGCATTAGACTATACCAATTTGTAATATATCAATGTAGACGTTTGATGTTTTTGACAATCTTTACTGGTTTCCAGGTGTGCGTGCTAATTTAGTTCTTGGAAATGAGTGTGAGAACAAGTGCACTGCCTCTGTTGATTCATTCTCTAACTATGGACAGTTTGCTATTTCGCAAAGTGGATTGGGGCATATCATGTATTCGGCAGCCACAGCGCAATCCACTATGGATTTCTCCATCATGTCTGTGGACGATGGTGTTGTAGATAGTCCTCCTAATAGTGCGAAGCGCCCAAGTTCTATCAGCTCTCCTTCTCCTTTGAAATGTCGTCAACGGTCAACCTCTCCTTCTGAGCGCTCTACATTGAATGGCGCGACTCAAAGACAGTTATACGTTGATGAAGTGCTTGTGGAGCCTGTGATGAAGGTTTGAACCTTTTTAATTTAGAATTCTTTTATTTGAAATCATCATTTGTTTTGAAGAATTGTTTGTTTCATTTTATGATTTTGACATCCTCTTGTATCTTCTATTAGCAGGTTCTTAATGGATCTACCATGTCCATGCCCATTCTTATCACTGCATTTAGTAAATTAGTGCCGAACGAATGTTGTGATGAACAATTGAGGACTACTTCAAGTGGCTTTCCTCCTCTTCCACCTAAATGCACTTCTTCAGCACCAGTTTGGCCGCGAAAATGTAAAACTCATCATGGGGAACTTCGTCTTCATTCCATTGAAGGTTCTTGGAATGCATGGGAGCAAAGGTCTTTGAAGAAGCAAGTCCGTGAAAGTGTGAGCCAAAAAACAGGAAGCTATACTGGATATAGTCGAGGTCCTGAGATATTGAAGGCAATGGAAAAATTGAAGAATAGATCATACTCGCAATAGTCCTTGGGACTAGGACTAGTTTTCCTAGGCATGTAGTTATATTGAGCTGTTTTTATATTAGGCTCATGTAGAGCTTAGACTCTTTTTTACAGTGTATATGATAATTCTATTGTAAAGCACTATAACTACCCCAGCAAAGTAGTTGATGTTCAGAAATTGTAAAATGGACATCTAGACTATTGCATGTAAGCCAGTAGTTATTACAAGCCGGGTAGTTAAAGTTCCTTATCTCTATTGATTGTCTTAGTCTTTCATTTAGAAGCTTGGGGATACAAGGTCATGGTGTTTGATAATGGCAGTGGATGATGATCTTTGATGTAACTGTGAGAACAAAAGTTATAGAAAAAAAAACGTCCATGCGTCTCTGTAAGCATTTTCATAAACGGCATTCTGAATGTCAACATTTGGAATGTGGTTTGTGCTAATGCTCAGTGGCGCTTGGATGTTTTTTTTTCTATAATTTTTGTACTTACATCTATGTCAAAGATTATCATCCACTAGATTTCTTCAATCACAATGGCTTTGTTTTCTCAAGCAATCTACTTGGAGATCTAAGACAATTAGTGGAGATGAGGGACTTTGCTACTAGGAGTGTAATGATGGGCATCGGGGATACAAAATTTTGTTTATAGTGAATACATATACTACATGAGTGTTAAACTTCGCAAGAAATACATGGTATTTTGTAATTCTCCATTTATTTTTATCATTGTATATTATTGTTTCTAATTTTTTAAATTATGAACAAACAATTATTCCTACATTTATAAATTATAGTACTTTACAAAGTTCTCATTTCATTTGAAAAGTCCCAAATTAATGAATATGATGTTCTGGACTCACACCGGATCACCGTTCCGGTGAATTAAAGGCTCCACGCTCAAACTCACAAATCAAGACCCTAGTTCTCGGAAGTTGGTCACTCAGTTCGGATTTTCAGTTGCCTAAGAATCCGGATTCCTCCTCACCCGTCCCTCTTGCCTCCCAACACTTCAACAAACACACCAAGAAAGACTCAGACACAAGTCAGAGCTAGAATGTCCATCCGCCGGCTCAGATTAAAGAAGGGAATGAAATACAATGGAATATGTACTAGGAAGGAATGACAGGCCAACTAACTTGCCTGCCCCTTAAAAGCTCAAATCAAAACGAAAGTCAAAGCCTAAAAACAGAAATGGAATGCCAACAAGGCAAAAGAAAATCCGAAACAACCAATCGGAGCCCAACCGGATTATCCGGAAAGGTCCGGCCAGTTGATCCTAAAGTTCCAGATCAGGGCCCACACCCGGGAAATCCGTCCAGGAAACTTTCGTCCAAAAATCAAAATCCTAACTATATCCTACTTACGCACCCGCTTCGATGTAGTACCCTTGGGCGGGACTGAGCTCCTCCGCGTTGCTGCCTTGGAAGGGGGAGCCTTCTTGGTGGCGGATCAGGTCTGTCTCGGCTGAATTGGAACCGGTGGCGTTCCGCTGTCTTCCGTCGAGGTCTCATCCGAATCCGCCTCGGAGCTTTCCGACTGCTCCACTTCTTGAAATCCGCCTTGCTCCCCTGCTTCATCACGGATGATGATGGGCGGATTGTCTTCCCTGTCCGAGTCATCCAGGATGACTGTTTTGCTGCGCGGATTCTTGCCCAGAATTCTGTCTGGCTCGTTCATGTGGGCGAACTTCTCCGGATTCTCCCTGGCCGGATTCGATGCTAAAGCCTTCATCCGGATCTCCAGGTCGAGCCGAGGTGATGCCCTCTTCTCTTGCGGTTCCGTCAGTGTGTTTGACGGTCCGGCTGCATTCGGATCCGGTCCGAGCTCGCCGAGGTTCTTGATGACCAACGAGTTTCCGAGCAACCTTCGATCCGTCGACATCCGTCCTTGTGCTCCGGGGCTGAAGTCCGAGTAAACCTGCTGGTCAAGCAAGTTCGACAGGCCCTCCCCCAATTCCGGATTGAGAGCCGCAACCAAGGCCCTCATCTCCTTCAGTACCCCCTCCATCTTGGCCTGGTAATCCACCAAGATGGTGAGGACTTTCGATCCGGTGACGTGCCCCTCCGTCATCAGCCGGGCAGAAAACAGTTTCGCCTTTACCACTGTATCCGCCAGTTGGGCTACCAACTCTTGCAGGTTCTGAACCAAGGTGGTGGCCTCCGCAATCTTTCCGTTGGCGACACTGAGGTCGCTCTCCAGGTAAATCACCGTATTCCGGAGCCCATTCTGCTCCTCTTCCGCCTTCTGTTGTCCTTCCTCAGCCACCCGGGTCTGATCTTCCGCTTGCCGGATCCGATCCGCCTGGATCTGGGCTTCGTACTCCCACTTCCGGATCTCCTCGTCTTTCTTCCGCAACACCTCCTGAGTCGGAAGATGATCGAGGATTTCCGGAATATCCTCTACCTCCACTCCGCCTAGCTTGGTGGAGATCTGCTCGAGTATGGCTTCGTTGTTGTTGCTGTCTACGTGGGCCAACATGGCGTGCTGGATGATGGTGTCGAAGTGGTCCCTCTTCTTCTTTTCCAAAACCGATCCGGGTGGATTTGGGTTGGGATTGCCCCTCTTATCCGGCGTGGTGGACTTCATCCGTTCCGGTTGGCTGGCCGGCTTCTGCTCCTGGAGGTCTTCCTCCATCCGCTCGTCCTCTGGGTCTTCCGGCTCCTTCTCCACCTCATCCGTCAAGCCGTACTTAAGGATCTGAACTCCCGTCTCATAGCGGAGGATTTCCGGCCCACTCAGTACATCATTGTGGTGGTACAGGTGGAATAGGTAGGCGCTAATAGTACTGGTCTTCTCCCGTCCCACATGCTCGGCTAGCCGATTAACTACGTACTGGAGGACTAAGTGTCGTACGTGCAGTCTAGCAGAAAGCACCTTTATCACACCCGAACGTGATAATATGACACGGAATATCGTCCCAGGAGATTCCAGACGTTACTAATAGTTGCGTTTTCCGGTTTCTAGGTTTCTCGGATCAAAACACCCCAAGTTACTACTCTTAATCCGGAATACCACTTGTCTTCCGGACTCTTTTTCCGGATCCGTCTTTTCTGTCCGAATCCGTCTCTCAACTTATGACCGGATTGCTCTTTTGGATCCGGATCTCACCTTTACTCGGATCCTTCTAAATCCGTAATCCGGTTCCGTCACTCAATAATCGGTTTTTGATACCCCTGTTTTACCCTCAGGGAGTCCTCTCTTGATCTTTAGAGGGGTAGGGACTTACCACTCGTAAACCTCACGTTCTCTCCTCTCAAACAAAACACACGAAAACACCAAAATATATCCGGTGTTGCCTTAAGGCCGGAACCGGATCCTCACAACTTCCCGGATAGCTCTAGGCCAATCCGGTTAGTAGGTCACTCAGGACTAAGCTCGCTTGCCCTTACTACAACGACAGATTCTAAAACCCCTAGACCCGAAAGGACGTACTTTCCCAATTCTTCGGATCGACTCAATGGTTGGCGGCCTTCCGATGGACGGAACTTTCCTATGGCGGCTGCTAAACTCCGCACGGATCCGCCCCTGCGGTTCCGGAACCTCCTCCTCGTCACTCCTGGACTCACACCGGATCACCGTTCCGGTGAATTCAAGGCTCTACGCTCAAACTCACGATTCAAGATCCTAACTCTCGGAAGTTGGTCACTTAGTTCAGATTTCAAGTGCCTCGGAATCCGGATTCCTCCTCACCCGTCCTTCTTGACTCTCAACACTTCAACAAACAAACACACTGTCGCAACACAGGGTAAGTAAATTCCCCATTATACTCACAAAAATCACTGTAGAGTATAACTAAGTGACTCTAAAGATCGAACCCACGAGATTCTGTGAAGTATCTGGCTTAGTTAAGCGATTAAGATAGGTCAGCTCCCAAAACTCTATAATCCGGTTCTAGATCTAGAACCGGAAACACACAAACAACCCGAGACAACAACCCGTTATCCCGTTCAAAACTGATATTCTAGCACTCTGGTCCGGAACGGATCCGTTCCCTGAGTTTTCCGGTTTCCCGGATTTTATCCGTTCCGTCAGACTGTAACGGATCCGCTCCCTAACGGATTCCGCTCCTGGTTTCCTCTCTAGACCAATCCGCTTCGGATGATCCGTTCACACTCGTTCCTTAATCCGGTTTAGCTTTGCCTCTGTTTTACCATCAGAGGGGTCGCCGCTTGATTTTGTGAGCGGTAGGCCCACCGCTCCTTCCGTGACTTATAGTGGCTGAAGACCCACTTTCTACCCGCTAATTCTAAAATTACTTCAGATCCGGTTTGATCCCTCACAACAGTCCAGACAAAGATCCGGACGGTAGGTCACACAGAGATCCCCCGTACGATCTTCTCATACTACAATGACTTTGACACTACTTTCCGTTCCTGGGGAGTCAGGTGGCTACAAGTGTATCCGTCCGTTCCAACGTCAACCAGAACTCTTCCGTTTGCCACAAAGACGGTGAGACCTCACAGGAGATCGGACACTCAACTGGGTTTCCCGCCCAGGAGCTCTAGCACGATTAAGGAATCCCTCCCTCTCGCCTAGCCTAACAACGGCTTTCTCACCCGGAATCTTAAGTCCTAGAAGCGCTGAGGCACTAGAATTACACTCCCAACTCTTCTCTACCCGTTCTCATATACTGAGACACGGAAAATAAGCACCAAAGGGAGAATGTCGCCTGCAAAACCACTTGCGCCTTCCTAACTCCGCGTCACGCCGCCCTGCCAACCTCGGGAGATACACGTGCAAAGCAAGAGAGAATAAAATACACAAAGATAATGCAAAAGAAAAGACTCTCAGTCCACCGCGAGGGGACTGACTTAAATATTGGGCAAAAAGCAAAAAGCGCCATACAAGTCCGCTGCGATTAACGCTCGGCGGATCCGGTCCTACCTACTCTTGAACCGGAACGGATTCCAACCCGCTCCAAGTTCCTAAACCGGACCGGATTTCCTCCTGATCCATTCCTAAGTTAAAAACTACAAAAACAGGAAAGTCCTAATACCTACGTATCCGGCTCTGCTACCCTAGATCCTATAGTCGGGCTTTCCGCCCTACTGATCTGCTCGAAGACCTCGGTGAGGTTCCGATTCCGTTCTCCGTCCACTGCAACCGGAGCTCCAGTATCCGGACTCGTAGGAGACTCCGACAACTGAATTGCCGCCTCCCGGTTACCCGTTGACGCTCGCCTCAATTTCTTGGATTGCGGCGTCCTGTCCTTCCCTGGCCTCTAAGGCAACCCTTCGGAAATATCCGGTAGAGACAGATCGGAGAGTCTGACCGGAATTTCCATCAATCTCCAGCTACAGTCTTCGATCCGGTCGGTCGCCTCCCGAGCTTGCACCAGAGTTGCCTCCATCCGATCGGAGAAGTCGGTAAGGATCCGAGCTATCCGGCTTCCGGATAGTTTCTTCTCCTTGTGCACCTCCTCGTCAAATAGGCGAGCCTTGGTGACTGCCGATCCGGGTTCCCCGAGGGTCGCCTTCACGTGCTCCGCCACTTTGACGGTCTCCGCTGCCATCTCCTTGGTAGCGGTCTCGTTGTCCCTGAGGACAAGGAGTTCCGCCTTCAAACCGTCAACTTCATCCTGAAGTTTCCGGTTTTCCGCCTCCAATCTGGCGAGATCTGTGGGGGAGGCAATGCAATTTCCTACTACACCCGGAAGATCTCTATCCGGTTGGCCATTAACCATAGCCGCGATAGATTCCAGGGTAATCCGTTTGATCTCCCAATCTGCCCGGATGTCACACAAGATCTCCGTCAATTTGACGAACGGATCCTTGGGGCCCTTCCCCTTTTGTGCCGGTTCGGATGGTCCCGGCCTGTCCTCCGTGGCCGGATTCTGTCGGACCGGAGGTGATCCTCTCGCGTTCGGCGGTGTTGATTTGTGCCGCTTCACGGGAGGAGCTTCCGGTTCCTCATCCCTGTCCTCCTCTTCCGTGTCGGAATCGGAGGGGTTCTCCTCGTCATCCGTCTCCGACTCTCCGTACCTCAAGACTATCTCCTGAGCGCGCCAAGTCTTTTCCTCCGTATCCGTGAGGAGCTGCAAGCTGTGATAGAGGTGGAAGAGGTAGGGAGAGATCGGGGTCGCCCTGCTCCCCGTGATGTTCCTCAGTAACCGGCCGACCAGCTCATGGATGATCCGGCCCCAGTCCACTTTCCGGTCTCCGATCAGAGCACCGAAAATGGTGTTGGCCAGGCCGATCGTGATCCGTGTTGGTCTCTCCGGATGAAGGATGTGGCAAGACATATTTTTGATCTTTCCATTTAAAGTCAGTATGGAGCGGAAAGTGGAAAATTTAGCAACCGGATTTGTTCAGGGAATGGGTAAGATCCAGAAGTAGTACCAGATAATGTTGTAGAGACCGGTGGCAGAATAATTCCGGTTTATTACGACGGAATACCGGAACGGAAAAATTCCGGACCCTACAGAACGGATTCTATCCGGATTCAGCCCCAGAACGGAACGGATGGTTTTCGGACTTGGACCGATTGGATGGGAACGAGAACGGATGATCAGGAACGGAATACCGGATCCATTTCTGGAAACTATATAAGGCCTGACATTTTCAGTTGGCCCATTTGCTCTCAGGCGCTTCGTTGTGTGTTTTTCAACCCTCAGCGTTTTCCGCCTTTTCTGTGAGTTGGTTTTCCGCGCGTGTTTGGTGGCGCAATTTTCTGTGACGCGGCTGTCAGTATTAGCAGCGGGTGTTTTGTCAGAGCGGGCAGTTGTCAGCGGCGCGGGTTTCAGACGGTGTGCCCAGGCGCTGGTGTGTGGAGAGGAGTGTGTGTGTGTATGTGCAGGTGGTTATTACGGGCGGATTACTTTTGTAGTTGTGTTGTGAGTGTGTGTGAGGAACGGGACGTGCGGCTAGGAGAGCAGTGAGGTAGTTTCCCGGATAGTTGCCATGCCGCAGCTACGCCGGAAGAGAACCGAGTCCACTACACCCCCACCCTCAGGGATAAAGCTGAAGAAAGTAGTTCCGCTCATCCCTTCCACAGAGCCGGAGAAAAGCAACTTGATGGCGGACTTAACCGCAATGGGGTGTCTAGGGTTAGCAGAGATACCCTGGGGTTTCAAGGAGGAGCGGATGGTGAAGGAGCTGAAGGGCAAGGTGTCGAATCAGTTCGACAACACGGCGCGGGGAATGCCGCACAAATGGACGGAGGCGCACTGGAGGGCCGTATACGGGTTCAAACACCAGGGGCACGGACCGGCCGGGAGGAAGGTAGACTTCCTCCAAAACAAGTTCAATGGCACCCCTCACCCGAAGGACGGATACCGGATCATGGACTGCAACGAAGACAGGCATAGGCGCCTGTTGAAGTTTCTGCTTCCGGTCCTTCATCCGGAGAAACCAACCCGGATCACGATCGGCCTGGCCAACACCATTTTCGGTGCGCTGATCGGAGACCGGAAAGTGGACTGGGGCCGGATCATACAGGACCTGATCACCCGGTTATTGAAGAACCTCGGAGGGAGTAGGGCAACTCCGATCTCCCCCTACCTCTTCCACCTCTACCACCATCTACAGCTCCTTTCGGATACGGAAGAGAAGACGTGGCACACCCAGAAGATAGTCTTGACGTACGGGGAGACGTCAACGGATGATGAGGAGAGCTCCGAGTCCGAGACAGAGCGGGAGGACTCGGATAAGGGAGAGGAACCGGAAGTTCCGCTCGTGAAGCGGCAGAAGACCACACCGCCGAACACGAGGGGATCTCCTCCGGTCCGACACAATCCGGGAACGGAAGGCAGAGCAGGACCATCCGAACCGGGTCAGGCCGAACCAGCAGCAGAGGAAACGGATCCCAGTGATCCGTTCGTGCAACTGACGGAAATCCTGTGCAACATCCGAGCGGATTGGGAGGTCAAGCGGATCGTCTTGGAGAACATCGCGGAGATGGTCAATGGCAAACCGGATCATACTCTCCCGACCGTGGTAGGGAATTGCATCGCCTCGCCTGCGGATCTCGCCAAGATGGAGGAGGAAAACCAGAAACTTCAGGAGGAAGTTGACGGTTTGAAGGCGGAGCTCCTTGTTCTCAGGGACAACGAGGCCGCTACCAAGGAGATGGCGGCGGAGACCGTCAAATTGGCGGAGCACGTGAAGGCAACATTCGGGGAACCCGGATCGGCTGTCATCCGGGCTCAACTGTTTGACGAAGAGGTGCACAAGGAGAAGAAACTATCCGGAAGCCGGATAGTCCGGATTCTGTCCGACTTCTCCGAAAAGGTGGAGACGACTTTGGTGAAGGTTCGGGAGGCGGCCGAACGGATGGAAGACTGTAGCCGGAGATTGACGGAAATTCCGGTCAGACTCTCCGATCTGTCTCTACCGGATATTTCCGAAGGGTTGCCTCAGAGACCAGGGAAGGACAGGACGCCGCAATCCAAGAAGTCAGGGCGAGCATCAACGGGCAACCGGGAGGCGGCAATTCAGTTGTCGGAGTCTCCTGCGAGTCCGGTTACTGGAGCTCCGGTTGCAACAGACGGAGAACGGAATCGGAACCTCACCGAGGTCTTCGAGCAGATCAGTAGGGCGGAAAGCCCGACTATAGGATCTAGGGTAGCAGAGCCGGATACGTAGGTATTAGGACTTTCCTGTTTTTGTAGTTTTTAACTTAGGAACGGATCAGGAGGAAATCCGGTCCGGTTTAGGAACTTGGAGCGGGTTGGAATCCGTTCCGGTTCAGAAGTAGGTAGGAACGGATCCGCCGAGCGTTAATCGCGGCGGACTTGTATGGCGCTTTTTGCTTTTTTGCCCATTATTTAAGTCAGTCCCCTCGCGGTGGACTGGGAGTCTTTTCCTTTGCATTATCTTTGTGTATTTTATTCTCTCTTGCTTTGCGTGTGTATCTCCCGAGTTTGGCAGGGCGGCGTGACGCGGAGTTAGGAAGGCGCAAGTGGTTTTGCAGGCGACATTCTCCCTTTGGTGCTTATTTTCCGTGTCTGAGTATATGAGAACGGGTAGAGAAGAGTTGGGAGTGTAACTCTAGCGCCTCAGCGCTTCTAGGACTTAAGATTCCGGGTGAGAAAGCCGTTGTTAGGCTAGACGAGAGGGAGGGATTCCTTAATCGTGCTAGAGCTCCTGGGTGGGAAACCCAGTTGAGTGTCCGATCTCCTGTGAGGTCTCACCGTCTTTGTGGCAAACGGAAGAGTTCTGGTTGACATTGGAACGGACGGATACACTTGTAGCCACCTGGCTCCCCAGGAACGGAAAGTCGCGTCAAAGTCGTTGTAGTATGAGAAGATCGTACGGGGGATCTCTGTGTGACCTACAGTTCGGATCTTTGTCTGGATTGTTGTGAGGGATCAAACCGGATCTGAAGTAATTTTAGAATTAACGGGTAGAAAGTGGGTCTTCAGCCACTATAAGTCACGGAAGGAGCGGTGGGCCTACCGCTCACAAAATCAAGCGGCGACCCCTCTGATGGTAAAACAGAGGCAAAACCAAACCGGATTGAGGAACGGGTGTGGACGGATCATCCGGAACGGATTGGTCCGAAGAGGAAACCAGGAGCGGAACTCGTTAGGGAGCGGATCCGTTGCAGTCTGACGGAACGGATAAAATCCGGGAAACCGGAAAAGTGAAGGAACGGATCCGTTCCGGACCAGATTGCTAGAATATCAGTTTTTGAACGGGATAACGGGTTGTCGTCTCGGGTTATTTGTGTATTTCCGGTTCTAGATCTAGAACTGGATTATAGAGTTTTGGGAGCTGTCCTATCTTAATCGCTTAACTAAGCCAGATACTTCACAGAATCTCGCGGGTTCGATCTTTAGAGTCACTCAGTTATACTCTACAATGATTTTTGTGAGTATAACAGGGAATTTACTTACCCTGTGTTGCGACAAAGGACCGGGAGCAGAAACTTCAACAGGCGTCTATGCCTATCTTCGTTGCAGTCCATGATCCGGTATCCGTCCTTCGGGTGAGGGGTGCCACTAAACTTGTTTTGGAGGAAGTCTACCTTCCTCCCGGCCGGTCCGTGCCCCTGGTGCTTGAATCCGTACACAGCCCTCCAGTGCTCTTCCGTCCATTTGTGAGACAAACCCTGCTCAGTGTTGTCGAACTGATTCGACACCTTCCCCATCAGTTCCTTCACCATCTTCTCCTCCTTGAACCCCCAGGGTATCTCTGCTAACCCTAGGCACCCCATGGTGGTCAAGTCGGCCATCAGATTACCTCTCTCCGGCTCTGTAGAAGGGATGAGCGGAACTGCTTTCTTCAATCGTATCCCTGGGGGCGGGGGTGTGGTGGACTCGTTCCTCTTCCGGCGTAGCTGCGGCATGGCAACTATCCGGAAACACTACCTCACTTCTCTCCTAGCCGCACGTCCCGTTCCTCACACACACTCACAATGACAGAAAAACTAAACCGCCCTTAATAACCACCTGCACAAAACACACACAGTCCTCCCGCGCACACCAACGCCTCAGCGCACAGTCTGAAACCCGCGCCGCTGACAACTGCCCGCTCTGACTAACACCAGCCGCAACACTGACAGCCGCGCCACAGAAAGTCGCGCCACCAAACACGCGCAAAAAGACAAACTCACAGAAAAAGGCGAAAACAATGCTGAGGGTTAAAAAACACACAACGAGGCGCCTGAGAGCAAATGGGCCAACTGAAAATGTCAGGCCTTATATAGTTTCCAGAAATGGATCCGGTCTTCCGTTCCTGATCACCCGTTCCCGTTCCCATCCGATCGGTCCAAGTCCGGAAATCATCCGTTCCGTTCTGGGACTTAATCCGGATAGAATCCGTTCTGTAGAGTCCGGAATTTTTCCGTTCCGATATTCCGTCGTAATAAACCGGAATTATTCTGCCACCGGTCTCTACAACATTATCTGGTACTACTTCTGGATCTTACCCGTTCCCTAAGCAAATCCAGTTGCTAAATTTTCGACTTTCCGCTCCATACTGACTTTAAATGGAAAGATCAAAAATACGTCTTGCCACACACACCAAGACAGACTCAAACACAAGTCAGAGCTAGAATGTCCATCCGCCGGCTCAGATTAAAGAAGGGAATGAAATACAATGGAATATGCACTAGGAGGGAATGACAGGCCAACTAACTTGCCTGCCCCTTAAAAGCACAAATCGAAACAAAAGTCAAAGCCTAAAAACAAAAACGGAATGCCAACAAGGCAACAGAAAATCCGCAACAACCAATCGGAGCCCAACCGGATTATCCAGAAAGGTCCGGTCAGTTGATCCTAAAGTTCCGGATCAGGGCCCACACCCGGGAAATCCGTCCAAGAAACTTCCGTCCAAAAACCAAAATCCTAACTATGTCCTATTTACGCGCCCGCTTCGATGTAGTACCCTTGGGCGGGACTGAGCTCCTCCGAGTCGCTGCCTTGGGAGGAGGGGCCTTCTTGGTGGCGGATTGAGTCTGCCTTGGCTGAATCGGAACCGGTGGGGTTCCGCTGTCTTCCGTCGAGGTCTCCTCCGAATCCGCCTCGGTGCTTTCCGACTGCTCCACTTGCTGAAATCCGCCTTCCTCCCTTTCTTCATCACGGATGATGATGGACAGATCGTCGTCCCTGTCCGAGTCATCCAGGATGATTGTCTTGCCGCGCGGATCCTGGCCCGGAACCCTGTCTGGCTCGTTCATGTGGGCGAACTTCTCCGGATTCTCCCTGGCCGGATTCTCCTTCGCTGGATTCGATGGCAAGGCCTTCATCCGGATCTCCAAGTCGATCTGCGGGAACGCCCTCTTCTCCCTTGGTCCCGTCGGTGTGTTTGACGGTCCGGCTGCGTTCGGATCCGGTCCGAGCTTCCTAAGGTTCTTGATGACCGGAGAGTTTCCGAGTAACTTCCGGTCCGTCGACATCCGTCCTTGCGCTCCGGGACTGAAGTCCGTGTAAACCTGCTGGTCTAGCAGGTTTGATAATCCTTCCCCCAACTCCGGATTGAGAGCCGCGATCAGGGCTCTCATGTCCTTGAGTACCCCCTCCATCTTCGCCTGGTAATCCACCAAGATGGTGATGACCTTGGATCCGGTGACGTGCCCTTCCGTCATCAACCGGGCGGAAAACAGCTTGGCCTTGACCACTGTATCCGCCGGCTGGGCCACCAACTCCTGTAGGTTCCGAACCAAGGAGGTGGCCTCCACGATCTTCCCGTTGGCGACACTCAGGTCACTCTCCAGATACGTTACCGTGCTCTGGAGCCCATTCCGCTCTTCTTCCGCCTTCTGCCGCCCTTCCTCGGCCATCCGGATCTGACCTTCCGCCTGTCGGATCCGATCCGCCTAGATCCGGGCTTCGTACTCCCACTTCCGGATCTCGTCCTCCTTCTTTCGCAACACCTCTTGAGTCGGAAGGTGGTCGAGGATTCCCGGAATCTCCTCGACCTTCACCCCGCCTAGCTTGGTGGAGATCTGCTCGAGGATGGCCTCGTAGTTGTTGCTGTCTGCGTGGGCCATCATCGTGTGCCGCATGATTATGTCGAAGTGGTCCCTCTTCTTCTTTCCCAACACAGATCCGGGTGGATCCGTGTTAAGGTTGCCCCTCTTATCCGGCGTAGTGGACTTCATCCGTTCCAGCTTCCGTTCCGGCTTCGGATCCGCCTGATTGGCCGGCTCCTGCTCTTGGGGGTCTTCATCCATCCGCTCGCCCTCCGGTTCTTCCGGTTCGTTGTCTACCTCATCCGTCAAGCCGTACTTGAGGATCTGAAGTCCCGTCTCATAGTGGAGGAGTTCCGGTCCACTCAATACATCATTGTGGTGATACAGGTGGAACAGGTAGGCGCTGATAGTGCTAGTCTTTTCCCGTCCTACATGATCGGCTAGCCGATTGACTACATACTGGAGGACTAAGCTCCAGTTGACTATCCGCTTCTCAAAACACCCGAAAATGGTGTTCGCTACCGTCACCGTGACTCGGTTAGGTTTTTCCGGATAGAGGATGGGGATCAGGAATTCCAACATCCGTCTATGCCGGTCGTTTGAACAATCCGGAACCGCATATCCGTCCTTAGGGTGGGGCGGATTCCGGAACTTGTTAGCACCGAACTTATCCGTCCGAGGAGCCATACCTAATCCGGTCCTATCAAACCCGTATACTTCCGCCCAGACATCCGGCGTCCAAGCAGGTGGTCTACCCCTCACTGTGAGTTGGTACTGATTCGGAACCCCCGAGAGGATTTCCTGCACCATCTCGTCACTCTTTACACTCCACGATAGCCGGGTCAATCCATGACACCCTAAAAAGACTAGATCATCCTCTAATTCCTTTCGATGCTACGGATCGGAAGGGATGAGCGGCGAGATCGCCTTGGCAGTGACCACCGCATACTTTGCCATCTCTCCGCTCGAGGCGGAACTTGTCGGTGCGGACGGCACCGACCCTAAACTAAACCCGGAACCGATCTCTACTGCTCACCACTCTTTCTCTCTCTATACGCGCTCCAAAACCTGCACACAAACGTACCTCGATTTGCCAAATCGAAAAAGGAGAAATGAAGTGGGGTGGAGGGGTTTATATACTAGTCGGTACCCTAAGTTCCCAGTTCCCCTCGGAACGGCGCGACGTTCCCCGGCCGTCAAGCTAGTTTCCGTAGGTCGGCGGCGTAGACCCGTAGGTGCCGACCTTCCGGAATTGTCTCGGATCCGTCTCTGTCAATATCGGATCCGCCCTTAGCAAGTTCCGTCTTCCGGAAAGTTCCGTTCCGGATGCTGAGAAATCCGGATCCGGAAACTTACACCCATAGTCCGGAAAACTTCCTTGCTCAATCCGGTGCAGACGGATCTCAAGGGGAAATAGACCCTCATTGTCTTCTTTTCCCCATATCTAACCTTAAAATTTTGAAAATTTGAACTACTCTATATACTATCTTCCTATTTCACTTACATGATATTTCCGGACTGCGACACTAAGCTCCAGTTGACTATCCGCCTCTCAAAACACCCGAAGATGGTGTTTGCTACCGTCACTATGACTCGGTTAGGCTTTTCCGGGTAGAGGATGGGAATCAGGAATTCCAACATCCGTCTATGCCGGTCGTTCGTACAATCCAGAACTGAATATCCGTCCTTAGGGTGGGGCGGATTCCGGAACTTGTTAACACCGAACTTATCCGTCCGAGGAGCCATACCTAATCTGGTTTTATCAAACCCGTATACTTCCGCCCAGATATCCGACGTCCAGGCACCCGGTCTACCCCTCACTGTGAGTTGGTACTGATTCGGAACCCCCGAGAGGATTTCCTGCACCATCTCGTCACTCTTTACACTCCACGATAGCCGGGTCAATCCATGGCACCCTAAAAAGACTAGATCATCCTCTAATTCCTTCCGATGCTACGGATCGGAAGGGATGAGCGGCGAGATCACCTTGGCAGTCACTACCGCCCATTTGGAGGAACTCACCATGTCTCCGCTCGAGTCGGAACTTGTCGGTGCGGTCGGCACCGACCCTAAACTAAACCCGGAACCGATCTCTACTGCTCACCACTCTTTCTTTCTCTATATGCGCTCCAAAACCTGCACACAAGCGTACCTCGATTTGCCAAATCGAAAAGGAGAAATGAAGTGGGGTGGAGGAGTTTATATACCAGTCGGTACCCTGAGTTCTCAGTTCCCCTCGGAACAGCGCGACGTTCCTTGGCCGTTACGCTAGTTTCCGTAGGTCGGCGGCGTAGACCCATAGGTGCCGACCATCCGGTACTGGCCCGGATCCGTCCAAAAGTAGACCGGATCCGTCTCGGATAATATCGGATCCGTCCTTGACAAGTTCCGTCTTTCCGGTTGGTTCCGTTCCGGATTCGGATCCGGAAACTTATACCCATACTCCGGAAATTCTCCTTGCTCAATCTAGCTCGGATGGATCCCAAGGAAAGAAAAGGCTCTAATTGTCTTTTTCTCCCCATGACTAACTCTAAAATTTTGAAAAATTGAACTATTCTACATACTATTTTCCTATTTCACTTACATGATATTTCCGGACTATGACAATCCTTGCTGTTTGTGGAGAGTGTTGCTCTAATAGAAAGTCGAGGGCTTGACTTGTGTAGTATGGCCCGTATGTAGAGTCAAGGTACGCCATACTAGTTAAGTCTTCAAGAGAGGCGTTTGAGTCCTGGTTGGCCACTCTATTCCCTTCTAAATCCCAACGATGTTTCAGTGGATGAGGGCCCCACTTGAAGGTTGCAGAGGTCTTATCAAAATATCCACCGAGACATAGGAAAAAAAATGCCCTCCTCCCCTCGTTACGTGGGCCTATTCCCATGAGCCGAGGTGCAACTCGAAGAATTTCATCTGGATCAGTTTCCCAATTCAACTGAGAGCTAGCAGGTCCTTTTTCTTGATCATGTTGGCCTTCACGCCAACTCCACAACAAATCTCGCCCCCAAAATCTTGTATCCATAGTTGTTTCACCATTGTGTTCCCAAGAAGGTGGCATGTATGTCATTAGGTTGAACATGGCATACAAACGATCATGAAATGGTGCCAAACAAATCACGCAACATCGCCTTATTAGGCATTGCACAATGAGACATTGAGGATGGTAAACGTGCGTGCATGATCCCAATGCCCACCCTCCTTCAGGGCCAAAGGATTCCAAACAGATAGGACATTTTGTATGGTCCAAAATAAAATTTGCTGGCTTCCGCCACAAAAGTTGTCGATCTTTCTCATCCAAGTGGCACAACATCTGTTTTTGGTAGTCCCAACCATGTTGTGCCCAATTGATTCCTCCATTTTCTACTACGTTCACCATGGGTAGGTTCTCAGGAAACATGTCCTCCAACAATGGCCACGATGTCATTCCATTCTCACGTTTTGGGGCCTTTGCAACGAAGTTCTTCGCAACTTTGTCCAATTCTTGAGCTATTTGTTGTGATCTATCCACGGTGAGAATACAAGCAACTTTCCAATGATAGTATGTGGCTGCCAATTGAGCCAACTGTGCTTGCAGTATATTGTTTTCTTCTCGAAGATCCAATTTCTTTGTTGAAGATAAGAGATGCATAGGCGTAGGAAATGAAAGAGAATCTTGAGTTTCCTCGACATCGTTGGGGTTGACGGTATGATTTTCCATGATGGTAGGAAGAAACGTGGTTGGAATAATTGAAGAACGCTTTGTACGCTTAGCAACAGGAGGAGAACAATGGAGGAGACCGCTAGTGACATCTGCCACAACCTTGTCCAAATGATGTGGATCCTGTTCAACAAAGCCATCATTCATATCCGACAAAGTGATCGTCTCACGTTCTTTTTGTCGAAGGCGTTGAAGATCTTTGAACTGTTGTGAAAGAAGAGCGTTTTTAGCGTCCAAATCAGACTCCAATTTCTTCATGTCCAATTGCATTGAAGCAATTGTGGCGTCTTTGGTCTTCAAGAGGTCCAGAGCCTCAGATAGAGCCATAGTTGAATTTTCTTGAGATGGAGGAATGTGAATAGAAACATTCGCGGAAACTTCCACGGGGGGATCATTAGCCGCACCAAACTCGAAGACATCGATTGTGTTACCAGTTGGCAACGGGCGCGTGGGAAGTGTTGTTGAGTTTGATGAAGGTCCGATTTGAATGGTTGAACGTCAAACCTTGGTAGGACATTTTGGTCTCGATCCTCGTGATGCAGAAGCCCCCTCAACATTCAGAACTTGCACTTGAATGGAAGTGACAATTTGTTGCTTGACTCGCTCTTTTCTTGGAGGTCGTGTGCCATCAGAGTCATTGTCCTCTTCAAATTCTTCAGTTTCAGGTTCTGTTACCTTGTTTTGAGGATCACTTTGAATTGGTCCAAGTCCACCTTCTGAAAATTTCAATACCCCTCTTGGTATTAATCCAGTCTCTGGACGTTCCACGTAGGCAGTTTCTTTGATAGTGGACCAATCCACTTCTTTCTTTAAAACAAGCTCAGCATATGCTCCTCGGGCAATGAAAAGAGTCACTTCATTCCTCTCTACAAAAGGGGTTTTGTAGAGGACTTGCCACAATTCGATGTACCTTTGAACGTAAGGTGCATTTTCACAATACTTCAAGTTCGCTTTGTTCGTGTGTCGATTGAAATGATGACGCCATGGTGGAAACAACTTATCAATGTGACACCATTCAATGTATTCTTCACAAGTTTGCAATGTCCATGGTTCTTCTTCCTCATCCCATCCTTTAAAAGCAGGGTGGTTTGGATTTCTCAACACATGCCATTGCTTTCTATGAGTGTTGCCTCTACGCTTACGACCCTTGTCGATGACAGCCTTCCTGACCGCACGAGGGGCGCGCGTGTTGGTCGAAACTGGGAGTGGCACAAGATTGTTGCCTTCGGAAGCCATGGGATTTGTTGCAGTCGATAACAAAGAATCACGAAAACGCAGCCGAATAGAGAAAATAGTCAATATTCATCCAAAGGTTAATGCATGCAGCCAATGAAGGTTGCAAGACGAGAAGCCTCGACGAAGAATGAAGGTAACATGAGGGGGCGACTGCATTTATAGGTGGTGCGACCACGGGTACAGGGCGCGTGCCGAGGTCGGAGGCAGGCGACCGCATGTCCGGTAGGGCGACCACGGGTCTGGGTAGGGCGACTGCGGGTATATTGGAGGCGACCTCGGGTAGGAAGAGGCGACTTCGGGTCGTCCCTGTGCAAAGCGCGGTCGCCTTCCACGCGCGGTCGCCTTCTTACGCGGTCGCCTCCCTTGGACCCGCATGCGCCTCCGAATTTGCCACGCGGACGCCACATGGCATCCAGGTGGCCTTGGTAAAAGGGGGGTAAACTTTTTTAAAGTCAAAGGTAACTTTGACTCTATTGGACGTTGCGGGGGTATCCACTGGACGTCGCGTGACGTCTGGTTGTCGCGTTGTCGCCAGAGAAAACCCTGCTCCGATACTTGGAATTTGGTCAGTAGGTGGTAATTTCGTCTTCTCGTCCTGGAAGGACCATCCAGGAGTTGATTGAGAACATACTGGCATACTTGCTCACATACATTTCTTGGTAATCCATGCATACCTTGAATAAGCATAATGAACCATGTCAAAAGGCCATGAAATATAAAATTCAAACTTCCCCAAATAATTTAAACTTGTTGGAAATTCATGGTTCATAAGAAAAAATTATCCTAAAATTACGGTAAATATAAAATAAATAAATAAATTTATATCATTTCATTTCAATTCTAAATAGCCAATAATGTGATAATTGCAAGTGAAATACAAATGTCCTGGTATCAATGTTGCAAAATAAATATATCATAATTTACACTTACTTGTTCAACATCTTGTCAAAGAAGTTTTTCATGAAATTTTTGGAAGAATCCTTTCCACCAACACATGAATTTATTGCCACAAGTAGGGCAATATGTTTTTGGCCTTGTTAATGGAGATGTGCCATTATTGCAAACCACGCAAGAATTTCGGACCTTAGTAAATGCAGGATAGCACACTCGCCTACTATGGGTTGCTTCTTGAAATTCCGCACTTCTTTTTCTAAGCCATCTTGCTGTCAATGTTTCACACAATTTAGTGCGAAATTGCAAATGTGTCATTGGACGCTTTGTAGGATCTCGTCTCTTGCACTTGTCCATATAAATTATATACATGTTTACAATGCTCGTGTCCACAAGGAAAAAAAGCACCCGATGCCACTACTTGTGAGATCGTGTTTGACATGTATATGAAGCTCGTAATTGGTCTGCCACATCCACACTGCGCATATGTGTTGTATACTCAAGATGCACAAGTGATGTTTGAATTCTCTCTCGTTGTGAGCCTGTACGACGTGGAATAGATACAATTGGAAATTCACATGGAAATTGTATTGGAATTGCATGTGTTGAAATGATGAGAACCGCTTTTTTGTCCTTCCATATAATGCTACTCATTTGCCTTGAATCATGCATGCGCCAATCTAGTGTACCTTGCTCATTTCTATTGAAAGCCTCCGTGTTTTTGAAAGATTGTGGGAGGCCCACCCGATTTGCCCTCATTGTACCTGTTGCATAGATTTTTCTTTCCAACAGGTCCTTGAATAAGGCAATGCTAGAGAAAAAATTGTCCATAACTATTACATGTCCTTTACCTCATTTTGGACAAGCAAACGCAATACTACATTGTGTGCCAATCGTGCTTCACCATGCCCTTGTGGCTGTTGCATTTCCTCTTGAACTATAGGATTTTTTCCATAGTAAACTTCGAAATTGGAAACAAATTTGGATTTTGCATCTGCTAAGCACCAAACCTTCAACCCCCACTTTTGTGGCTTTGGGGGCATATATTGCCTTGCGGGGCAATAGGTCCCCTTATAGCGAATCATCATTTCATCAATTGTACCATATTTACCAATATTCCATGCTTTTTGACAATTCTCTCTCATTGCATTCAATAACCACCTCATTTGTCCCATTTTGTCATATCCTAGCATTGTCTTATTACTCTCATACCTTAATGGATTTGTGACATGTAAGCATTTCGTAAGTAATTGGAACTGGTTTCGTGACATTAACTCGGAAATGGTTGGACAATGAAAAATAGAGCCTTTTTTATACCAAAAAGACTTCACATTAGGTTGACGTCTCATGCCCATGTATAATATGATGGCCATAAAAACTTTCAATTTCAACCCAGTAAAATTCCGCCAATGCACCCTTCCATATCAGGGTTGTCATACCAGGCGGACGTCCGGTTCGCCCGTCCGTCCGTCCGGGACGTTCGATAGAGCTCTCGCCCGTCCAGTAGAGTCAACACATAGTTGACTTTTTGATAATGGAAAAATAGGCCACGTGGTTGCCATGTGGATTCCCGAACATGCAGGGCGCGGACGGGATCGTCAGGGCGGAGACGCGGTCGTCAGGGCGCGGATGGGATCGTCAAGGCGCGGACGCGGTCGTCAGGGCGCGGACAGGATTTGGGACCACCTTAAAATTAATTAATATGCTTCTACATATTTCCTTTTTATATTCCATATTCCCACTTTCCTAGTCACTCCAACACTTTATATTTTTCTTAATGTTACATCATATCACTCTAATTAGTCTAATACCCAAACCATTTTCATATCCAAATTACTCCACCATTCCATTTTTTTTAGGTGTGAAATTACATCATTCTAACATCCAAACCATTTTCATATCCAAATCACTACACCATTTTATATTTTTAGGAGGTGTTAAATTACCTCACTATAACATGCAAACCATTTCCATATCCAAATCACTTCTGCGTATGTGACTCCTAAAACATAGGCATAGTGGAAAAAATTAAGTGTATGCATTTTTATACCAAACTATTGCATCCATAGTTTTCATTTACGTTTTATCATCAATTCATAGAAGTCATAAAAAATGCCATGAGGAAAGACCAATGAAAGGGCATATTAATATATTTTGGGATTTTGAGTATGGTACACAATTACACATCCGATTTAATATATATTCAAGCTGTTTGGCAATTGCCAAGTAGGTACATAGGCTCCTCTACGAGGATGATTTTCTTCTATGCCTGAAATATATGCTAAACTACAAAAAATATTAAAAACAAAATACTATGTACGATAACAACAATCCGGCATCGTCCAACAGTGGGGGGCCTTCTTCAATTTCTCTAGAACATCTGGCACTGTTGCCCTTTCACGCACATCTTCTTTTACGAGGCTTCCCAATTTGATCATGAAATTTTGATACTGCTCTGGGTTTTTCGTTGTGAAGTATTTAGGGTCCCACTCTTCTTTCCAAATTGCAGAAGCTATCCATCCCACTGCATATGCATCAGCTGCCATAGAATACAAATGCGTTTTTTGCATGGCCTCAATGGAGTTTGATGAACCCTGCTCTCCGTATACATAAAACAATTATGGGGCTGCAAACCTTCGCTTTTTTTTCTCCTTCGCAAGGATCTCCATATTGGGATAGCCATACCTTGATGGTTCCTTCTCCACAACTCGGCTAGAAAGTCCCCAATCACATATCCCTATGTACACCCTATTTCGTTCCCAAGGATCAAAATGGAGCAAAACATTGGATGGAGATATGTCGTTGTGCATGTACTGCGCATCATGGCATTTCCCCACAGTGACAAGTAATGACAATGCCAATTTCACTCGATTTCTCCGATACGTTGCAACCCATGAAAGTTCCTCTTTCGTTAGCCCCATAGAAATGTCATTCTCAATCTCATTCAAATCCAGTGCTTCGCTCACTTTCGCATTGCATTTGGACAAGAAAGAAATTAGAGATCCTCCATTCCACCATAGTGTGTAGCCTTCCATTGTTTTAGGGTGGAGGTACGCAATTCGAATGATGCCAGGATGATTCACTGGACACCCTCCTGCCTCATTGATGATTGCTTGGCGTTTCTCCTTTTCATTCTTAGTCTTCAAGCTCTTCCCAGCAAAAAATATCCAACTAGGAATGCTCTCAAGTTTCGTAAAGATCACCTTCCTCACGGTCCCATACGACCTAATCGCAATTTGTTCCGGCATGGGGATGACTTTCACGGAACTTCCTAGCCACTTGAATGTTCCACTCACGCAATGAGCCGTTATCGCTTCTTCAATTGTCACTTTCCATGGTGCTTGCTTTTTTCTACGTGAAGAAGAATATCGTTGAGCAAACGTTTGAATCTCCTTCACTTTTGTAACCATCTCTCTGTCCTCCGTGTCCCAGTCGATACCATCTTCTTTCTTACCCGTGTGATAACACCAATTACACACTATATTGGTTGTCAAGGCGACCACTTGTTTATCCAGCCACTCTTGGTGCAACCAATCATCTGAGAAGTTGTTGAATTCTTCTGATTCTTCAAACTTTGACTCCAGCTCCCTTCGCAGGTCCCTCGTCAGTTTGTGGTACCCTTCTTCGTTGAGCGACACATATTCCCTGTTCAACATATTTGTACTTCGACGAGTGTAGAACACCACAGCTATTTTTCTCCCCTCGACTATGAATTCATGTCCAGGTATTTGGGGATTTTGTTCTTTCTTGCATTTTTTCTGGCCTGATGAGGAAGGATTTGATGAACCTGAGGCCATCAACGTGTTTGTACATGGAATTACCGTCTCACCGATATCATCCAAGTCTACAAACATAGGACATTTGTCCACCGATCCACTCCCTTCACCTGCCATAATGGAAAAAAAAAGTTCCAATAGGCCTCCGTATGAATCCCGAAGCAAGAAAGTTTCAAAAAAATTCAAAAAAACCGGGTCACATATGCAGGCCAAGCCCAGCACCCACCAAACTCACTCGCATAGGCCGTGGGAACGAACTAGCATGTGAGGCATAGGGCGCGGACTTGGCAAAGGAATGAGGGCGGGGACTCGCTTTATATAGTCCCCCCCCGCACGTCCCCGCCCCATCCCCATCGCGTTCCCGCCCTGACACACGCGTCCCCGCCCTGACGGAGACGTCCGCGCCCTGACAACGAAGGAGTCCCCGCCCTGACGGAGGCGTCCGCGCCCCGACAACGAAGGAGTCCCCGCCCTGACGGAGGCGTCCGCGCCCTGACATCGATGGAGTCCCCGCCCTGACAGCGATGGCGTTCGCGCCCTGACGTCCCCCGCCTACCCCTATATAAACCCGTCCCCGCCTCACTTGTCCCCACCCTGCATACTCTCAAGCCTTCCACCTCTTCATTGAGTTGGTTGTGAGCGTTGTGCAGGGTCTTCTTGATTGCCACGTGGGAGGTTTTCACATTTTCCCGTGAAAATGGCTACACCGACAAGACCAAGGAAGGAGGAACGAGATAAGACCCGACTACGAGGAGGAAACAAACATCGTAAGCGGTTGCATGTTTTACGTAATCCCGCAAAGCTTGCATTCAAAGGGTGGGAAGACGTGCCTGACCCATGGACTTACGAAACCTGTGCCAATTACATCGAGTGGTGCCACATTGACAAGGTCTTCCCAGAAGAGCGACACAACTATCACCGACGCTTCCACAAGGCAAATTTAAAACATTGCATTGATGAGGAGTTCACAAATCGGTGCATCAAAGTGTACCAGGCATTGTGTGATGTCCCTATTGTCAAACGCAATGAAGTGCATCTCTTCATTGCACGAGGGGTACATGCGGAATTGAAGTTGAACAAGAGAATGGACTGGTCAACTTTGAAGACAATGGGGGAGAAAGTCAACATTCCAACACCAGCAAATGGATTCATTCCAAGGGGGGTAAAAAGGTACCCGCAAGGTGGACTAGGTAAAACAATGACACAAGTTGAAGCACCACCACTACATGACACTGAGGACTCTGCTACAGATAACGACTCGGATGGATCTCATGTGCCACATGCACTCAGCTATAGAACAAATCTACGGCTTAAAAAGAGGAGGGCTGAGCGTGCAACTCAAGAGGGTGTACAAGAAAATGTTGTGGAGGGACAGGTGCCAGCTACTGACGAACCAACAATAGGAATTATTGATGTTACAGCAGCTGCAGATCGAATTCAGAGTTTGAGGATTGAAGTGGAAGAGAGCAATGCGCATCTGCATTCTTTGTATGAAGATGTTGCTAAATTGAGGGATGAACTCAAAGAGAAGAACAATATTATAAGTGAACAACAACGTTAGATAGAGGCGCTGCAGCATGCTCTTGAAGCAGCCACATTGGCCAATGATGGTCAGGATCCACAAGGGGGAGCGGAAGGGCCTCCAATCCATGATGAAATTCCAGTGCAACATGTTGAAGTTGGTGCAACACAGGGTACTCAAGATGATGCACTGTCATTTGGAGAATTACCCACAAATGTAGGTCAAGCAATGCCAATTGACCAGAGCACTCAATTGACGGACGCACTTGCAAACAATTTGATATTGAAAGAGCAATTGAAAGCGTTGATGGAGCAATATTACCAGTGGAAGATGGCATGCGTCTTTTCAGTTGACAGGACTCAGCAAATGGCGTCAGAATTCCAAAAAATCGACAACAATTATGGCGCACACAATCAAGAGAGGGTTTTTGGGTTGACATCGTGGGCCCTTGTGGATGATCATTTCATCGTGGGCCCTTGTGGATGATCATTTCAACATGGATGAAATGGTGACCAAAGACATTGGTGGTGGAACAACAATCATCGATTGGTCCAAACACCATTGGGATTTCAAGAATGAAGTTGGCTCTTCCCTCGACCAGAACGGCAATCCACTATTATTGTGGCCAAATCCTTCAAGCTTCGTGTATGATGGTACTACGTGTCCCATTTGTCTAAATCCATTTGGCCCTGAAGGTGGAATGCACCTAGGCACGTGCGAACACTTGTACCATCCATTTTGTTTGATTAGCTTGATGGTTGTTCGTCGACGGTGTTCCTTGTGCAAGGCTCCTTTCCATGAGCGATTGTATGATTTATTTGGATTACTTTCATACATGCCACCACATTGGGAATATAATGCTGAAAATGCCCCTGATCATGCTCAGAAGTGGGGAACTGACTTGGTGTGGAGTTGGAAATTGAAGCTCCATTCCTTGGATAAACAAAACCTTTCTGCCAAATGGGGTTGGGAAAAAAATCCAGCTCAAATAGTGGAGGTGTGTCAACACTTGATTCCAATGAAGGACAAGTATAGCCAAGGACGACGGAATTTCTTCTATCAGTGCTTCAATGGGCATTGGGACGAGGTTTTTGAGAACTTTCAATTTGGACCTCATCCTAAACAGTGGTTTTGGAATAGGGATGGAGTTCGTATCACTAACGACGATGGGATTCGTATGGTGGACGACATTGACATGCCTAACCCTGCTGAACTAGTTCAACTAGAGGAGTCAGAGTGGCGAGAAACCTTTCGACATGAAGGGATGGATTTCTTGCTTGAACAGCATAGCCCTCGAACTCGCCAATGTCTTGAGAGCCTCAAACAATCACAGATCATGAGGGCTGTATTGGAGGAAGATGGACCAGCGCGGAGAACTCGATCCGCAGTTCGTAGACTTCGTTTAGGCTCGGACGAAGACCTTCCCGTCATTGCAGGGACACATGACAACGAGGCTGGCCCAAGTGGCAGTGCAATGGACATAGACTAAGTGAAGTTTCTACTATCTAGCTAGTGAACTTATGTTTTCATAGAAGACTTAGGGTCCTAGCTTAATATAGGCTTATAGAATTTTGATCTCGGCAATAGATATTATTTGTTATATTAGATATTGGCACATGCATTTTTAGATGGTGTCATGGTCATAGTAACCTTGTCATATACTTTTCCAACTATGTATTCCATGACGCTTATGAAATATATATTATTTAGCCCAAAATCCAGGCCAAAATCACTTTTTTTTTTTTTTGCACATACTCTTTTGAAACAACATCATACATATACAAAAATTATATCCTAAAATGAAATGTCATTGAATTGGAGTATTGTACTATAATTCATTTCCATTTTTCCATGAATGAATAAAATTAGGGAAGGACAACAAATGCCATTATATTGGAAAAAAACTCATTTCTAATGTTGCTAATGATAGAAAACAAGTAAATGGCATTCACTTGAGATACCACCAAAAAATAGAGGGCATTCTAGTGAGATGGAACAATTTCGCTAATCAAGCCCCAAAAAAGTAGGGGGGAATGATATACAATAAATAAAGTGCATTGGGATGGCATGGGATAATGTTGCAAATGCTGCCAAAAACAATTAGGGAGGGAATGATATCCACAAAAAATGGCATTCAATTGGGACAAAATAATCTTCCAAATCAATAAAATAAAACTATAAAGAGTTTAGGAAATAAATCGTCTTATGTTGGGATGGAACATGTGGCTAATGAATTTCGAATAATGAGGAAGGTAATGATCAAAGAAAAATGAATGGCATTCGGTTGGAAAAAAGTTAGGAAGACAACAGTAGTGCCATTTACTTCTTCCATAACTTGAGATGGAACAATTATGCTAATGAAGCCAAAAAAAATGAAAGAAAAGGAATCCAACAAAAGAAAAGTTGAAAAGGCATTGACTTGGAATGAAAGTGCTTTCAAAATAAATGCACCCAAAAGAGGGGTAGAGAGACCCAAGCTTTCGTAAATTTTATTTGGGAATGATTCTAAACTTGACTTACAAGTTAAAGTGATTGACTATAATCCCAAACACTCATCCTTCAATTTCCTATCACGTAATTGCCAGACCTACAATGGAAGTGTATTGTTACCCAAAGTACAAAAAAATGGGAAAAGTAAGTAGGGATGATTAAATTGGCATGGAAATAGGTACATATTTAATAAAAAATGGTTACCCAATATAAAAAAATTTAGTGGCGAAAAAATCAATTTTCATTGACTTGAAATTGATGAAGTAAAATGTCATTGACTTGGAATAGGATTCAATCATAAAAACATGTACGGAATGAAATGAAAAGTCATTGAATTGGAGTGGAATTCATTTCCAATCTATGAAAAAAATTAGGTAAGGGAAAAAAACGTCATTTAGTTGGAGTGAAAGTGCATTTTAGATGTTCTTAATAAAAGCAAACAAATGTGAAAGAGATATGTAACAAACATTGTGTTTGATTACCTATTTTAATAAACGAGAAATGGAAAGCGAATGGAAAGACTTCCATTTCTTACCATAAAAAACATTTATTATTGAGTTGGGATGGAAGAGTTTTCCTAATGAATAAAAAAAATAGGAAAGGGACTGACGGGAAAAAAAATTACAATTTATTAAGACGGAAAAGATTTTGGTTCAGGGTTAAAAAATAAGGAACGAGAATGAGGGCGAAAAAAAATTGGTATTGAGTTACATGGACAAGTTTTGCTAAACCATAAAGTAAAAAACATAATAAGAAATAGTAAAGAGGTTGGTTAGCTGGTGGTACAAAAGAAATTCCCATTGACATTGGATGAAAGAGCTTTGCTAATCAATGAAGCCAAATACATTTAGGAAAGGCAATGCAATGATTCAACTAATAAATATTGGTATTGCTAATTACGATAAAAGAGTTCTAGAAATTAATGAAGACCAATAGAAATGAAAATCTGAAAAGAAAATGGTGACAAAAAAAGATAGAATGATGCAACAAAAAAAGGATGGCATACAGTTGGGGAATGAGAGCTTTGCTAATTAATGGGAAATAAATAGGAAAACGAATGACGTAAAAAAAAATTGGCATTCAATTTGAATGCAAGAGTTTTAGGAATGAAGTAAAAAAAAGGAGATAAAACGATTCAATACATAAGGAATGATGCCACAAAACAAGGGGGCTAAATAATTCAACAAAAAGGAATGACAATGACTTTGCATAAAAGAATTTTTGCATTAGAGGCCAAAAATATAAGAGTTTCGCTAATTAATGAAGCAAAAGAAATGGACAAGGAATTGAATTAAGAAATAAAAAGATGGCATTGACTTCGGATAAGATAGTTTTGCTTTCGATGCATAAAAAATTGGAAAGGGGATGATGAGATGAAAAATTGAAGTGGCGTACTGGAGGTCTACAATTTTTTGTTTAAATCTCTACTACTTCTTTCATTTTAAACAAATTAAGTTTTAGCCTTGTATCTAGTACACTACATTTCCTCTATATTCCCTAAATATTTCCTCAAAATATCCGGAACATTTGCTAAATAGAAGAATTTAGACTTCTTTTTTTAAATCTAAAAATTCTTTTTAGTTCAAAGTACTAGTTTCTTCTTGGGGACACAAATAAGGTTCAAAGTAGTTCGGAGTGTTAGAAGACATAAGGAACGACATGTTCCACCACAACAAAGGGTACATGCTCTTCCACGAAGTTTCTTCCAAACCTTAGTCCATTGAGCTCTTCAATTTGGCATCTTGCTTTCATGGTCTTGTCGGAATGTTGAACAAGTTGTTCTTCCTAAAATTAAAGGTTCCCCCGCTCCAAGAAAAGGAAAGATTGAAGGATCTCATGCCCGATCGCACTTCAAAGTCCTCCCTCTTGTGCTGAATGCCCTGGCGTCCGCGCCCTGACTTCAAGTCCGCGCCACGTATTAGAATTGTCCGCCCTCAAGTCCGCGCCCTACGTCCACGCCCTGACATAGCCAATGTCACGAAAACATTGGTGAGAGAAAGCTTTCTTGTCTCTCCATCACTATAAAGAATCTAAAAGAAGGCATGATTGAATTTAATGGTTCCTGGTTTCCATGAAAGGAGGGACACAATCTTGTAAGATCAATAAATAGGAGCAAGGAGGGATCCCATGTGGGAAGTCAACCTCATTTGCAGTGCATGCACGTTTGCGCACCAAGAATGGTCCGCGCCCAGGAGTCCGCGCCCTGTCCAGGAGTCCGCGCCCTGTGCAGGAGTCCGCGCCCTGACGTCCGCGCCCTCACCTGACGTCCACGCCCTGAGTAGCGCCAATGCAAGCCTCCAACTCCTTGGCTTCCCGGTTCTCATGCCCGATCGCATTTCAAAGTCCTCCCTCTTGTGTTGTATGCCCTGGCGTCCGCACCCTGGAGTCCGCGCCCTGACGTCCACGCCCTGAGTAGCGCCAATGCAGTGAAGTTCAAGCCTCCGACTCCTTGGCTTCCCTGGTTCTCATGCCCGATCGCATTTCAAAGTCCTCTCTTGTGCTGTATTCGTGCCCTGACTTCAAGTCCGCGCCCTGGCGTCCGCGCCCTGACTTCAAGTCCGCGCCATGACACAGACAATGTAACGAAAACATTAGTGAGAGAAAGCGTTCGTGTCTCTCCATAATGTAGAAGACGGCATGACTAAATTTAATGGTTCCCGGTTTCCATGAAAAGGAGGGACACCATCTTCCAAGAGCAATAAATAGGAGCAAGGAGGGATCCCATGCGGGAGGTCAACCTCTTCTTCTTTGCATGCACGTTTGCGCACCAAGAATGGTCCGCACCCTGGAGTCCGCGCCCTGGAGTCCCCGCCCTGTGCAGGAGTCCGTGCCCTGGAGTCCGCGCCCTGTGCAGGAGTCCGCGCCCTGGAGTCCGCGCCCTGTCCAGGAGTCCGCGCCCTGGAGTCCGCGCCCTGTGCTGGAGTCCACACCTTGAAGTCCACGCCCTGACCTGGCGTCCCTCCAACTCCTTGGCTTCTTTGGTTCAAAGGTTTTAGGAGTGTAGGGTTTAGGGTTTGGAGTATTAGGGTTTAGGGTTTGAGTTTGGATTGTTTGACTTCATTTCAGATGGTTTTAGGGTTGAATTAAAAAACAAATCAATGTATTCTAAACCTTCGGAAAAGAACCTATGTCATGCATCTGAAAAATATGTCTTCTAAGTTCATGTAAAAAAGATTTTATTGTAGCAATTATTTCTAATTGTGGATTCCATTTACAACCTTTCTACTTCAATTTAAGTTGTACGTTTTATTAAGGAAGAATCCATTGTAACAAGTATTTATAAAAATGGATCCTTTCACATTAAGAACAAAATATAACTTATAATTTTCCATTTCCCCACAATAAGTCAATAACCCTTGTAGTTATTATGCAGAAAAAAAGAATCTTTGCTTATGAATAATGGATTTGAAGAAATGAAACTCATTTGTTCATTTAAAAAATGCATTCTATCAATTATTCAAGAAAGTGAATCTTTTCATGTGAATCCAAAATAATGTAAAGTTCTCATTCAAAAGAAGAATATCTTGTACCTTTTATTTAGAAATGACTACCTTCTACGTGAATCTAAGAAACTGAACTTGGAAGTTTAAAAAAAATTATTTGTAACAAACATCCACAAAAACAATTCCCTTCACGTGAATCCAAGAGAATGGAAGATCTAAGTTCTCGTTCAAAAAGAATCCCTTGTAGTTAAAATGGTCAATAATGCATCCCCTTATAAGAATAGTGAATTCAAGAGTATGATGCTCATACCTTAGGCTACACGAATTAGTTGTAACAAGCATCCACAAAAACAATTCCCTTCACGTGAATCCAAGAGAATGGAAGATCTAAGTTCTCGTTCAAAAAGAATCCCTTGTAGTTAAAATGGTCAAAAATGCATCCCCTTATAAGAATAGTGAATTCAAGAGTATGATGCTCATACCTTAGGCTACACGAATTAGTTGTAACAAGCATCCACAAAAACAATTCCCTTCACATGAATCCAAGAGAATGGAAGATCTAAGTTCTCGTTCAAAAAGAATCCCTTGTAGTTAAAATGGTCAAAAATGCATCCCCTTATAAGAATAGTGAATTCAAGAGTATGATGCTCATACCTTAGGCTACACGAATTAGTTGTAACAAGCATCCACAAAAACAATTCCCTTCACATGAATCCAAGAGAATGGAAGATCTAAGTTCTCATTCAAAAAGAATCCCTTGTAGTTAAAATGGTCAAAAATGCATCCCCTTATAAGAATAGTGAATTCAAGAGTATGATGCTCATACCTTAGGCTACACGAATTAGTTGTAACAAGCATCCACAAAAACAATTCCCTTCACATGAATCCAAGAGAATGGAAGATCTAAGTTCTCGTTCAAAAAGAATCCCTTGTAGTTAAAATGGTCAAAAATGCATCCCCTTATAAGAATAGTGAATTCAAGAGTATGATGCTCATACCTTAGGCTACACGAATTAGTTGTAACAAGCATCCACAAAAACAATTCCCTTCACATGAATCCAAGAGAATGGAAGATCTAAGTTCTCATTCAAAAAGAATCCCTTGTAGTTAAAATGGTCAAAAATGCATCCCCTTATAAGAATAGTGAATTCAAGAGTATGATGCTCATACCTTAGGCTACACGAATTAGTTGTAACAAGCATCCACAAAAACAATTCCCTTCACATGAATCCAAGAGAATGGAAGATCTAAGTTCTCGTTCAAAAAGAATCCCTTGTAGTTAAAATGGTCAAAAATGCATCCCCTTATAAGAATAGTGAATTCAAGAGTATGATGCTCATACCTTAGGCTACACGAATTAGTTGTAACAAGCATCCACAAAAACAATTCCCTTCACGTGAATCCAAGAGAATGGAAGATCTAAGTTCTCGTTCAAAAAGAATCCCTTGTAGTTAAAATGGTCAAAAATGCATCCCCTTATAAGAATAGTGAATTCAAGAGTATGATGCTCATACCTTAGGCTACACGAATTAGTTGTAACAAGCATCCACAAAAACAATTCCCTTCACGTGAATCCAAGAGAATGGAAGATCTAAGTTCTCGTTCAAAAAGAATCCCTTGTAGTTAAAATGGTCAAAAATGCATCTCCTTATAAGAATAGTGAATTCAAGAGTATGATGCTCATACCTTAGGCTACACGAATTAGTTGTAACAAGCATCCACAAAAACAATTCCCTTCACGTGAATCCAAGAGAATGGAAGATCTAAGTTCTCGTTTAAAAAGAATCCCTTGTAGAGTTGTAGTTAAAATGGTCAAAAGTGAATCCCTTCCATGTGATTGAAATAAAACAAAATAGTATTCATTTAATGCAATGGTTTGCCACTCGTTTTAAAAACAAAAAACAAAAAACAAAAAACAAACAAAGCAATAGAAATTCATTTAAAAAAATCCCTTGTATGAAATATAAAACAAAAATGAATTTGTTTACGTAAATCCAAAAGAATGTAAGATTTAATTAATCATAAACCAGAATTGTTCCCCTACAGCAATTGTTTAAGGAATTGAATGTGGTGAACATCAATCTACAAGAATTGAATAACTTTCATTTCATAAATAATCCCTTTTAGCATTACAATAATACTTTAAACATTCAACAAAATTGAGCATAATTTATGAAACGTAGCCTTTACGCAAACAAAGAATTTGCTTGAGGAATGTTGAAAGTGAAAAACAAAATATTTTGAGCTGTTTGTTTTCATCAGTACATATATTTCCCTTCAATGTTGTTTCTTTACAAAGTAAACAATGACATCTTCCAAATCAAAGAAGGGGACATGGTTTTTCAAGAAGTTCCTTTGCAATCTCTTTTTGTTGATCTCTTAATTTTGGTATCTTCTTTTTTTAAAAGAAAAGAACCCTAAACCATTGCATTTATTAAACAACAAAGCTAAAGGTTTTGTATGAATGATACGGTTTAAGTATGTCCTATACATTTATTAAGTATTTCCTAAACATTCCTAAATCAAAGAATTTGTGTGATTTTTTTGGGAAATAAAATATTTCTTGCTTCAAAGTGGTAAAATGGTTAGGAGAACTAAGGAATGACATCTTGCAACACAAGAAACGGGACATGCACTTCCATAAATACCTTCCAAATCTTAGGCCGTTCAGCTCTTTAAGGTGGCATCTTGTTGTCATGGTGTTCTCTGAATTTAGAACAAGCTGTATTGGTTACATTAATGGTTCTCCCGCTCCAGTAAAAGGTGAATTCAAAAATCTCGTGCCCAAGTGCACTGCAAATAGTGCTGGACGAGGACGTCCGCGCCCTGACTTCAAGTCCGCGCCCTGAAGTCGACGCCCTGTCTTCCTGTCCCCGCCCAGACTCAGGTGTGCATTTTGAACGTTGTCAAAGTTCACCGCCCTGAAGTCCCTGCCCTGACTTCCCATCCCTGCCCTGACGCCAAGGATTCAGGTGTGCATTTTGGAGGTTGTCAAAGTTCACAAATTCTCCGCCCTAAAGTCCGCGCCCTACCTTCTCGTCCCCGCCCTGAAGTCCACGCCCTGACTTCCCGTCCCCGCCCTGAAGTCCGCGCCCTGACTTCCCGTCCCCGCCCTGAAGTCCGCGCCCTGCCTTCCCGTCCCCGCCCAGACCGCTAGGGATTCAGGTGTGCATTTTGAACGTTGTCAAAGTTCACCGCCCTCAAGTCCACGCCCTGACTTCCCGTCCGCGCCCTGGAGTCCCCGCCCTGAAGTCGACGCCCTGACGGCAGGGATTTAGGTGTGCATAGACTTTGGGACTGAAGTCCGCGCCCTGTAACGGTGAAGTCCGCGCCCCTACCTTCCCCAAGTATATAAAGGAAATCCTGAACCTTGTATTCCCTACATTTGTCACCTTGGCCTCTATCTCTTGGACTTCAATTCATTTTGAGCTCCTTGTGAGTCTACTTGGGTGGCAGATTGCCCTGGTTTGCTGCTGAGGTGATGTCAAAATCAGTTCAAGCAGTGGATTAGCGCTAACTGATGTTACTGATACTTTGCCCGTTAGATCTTCTGTCTTCTTAAATTCAGCACAAAGAAGGGGAAGGCATTTCAAATTATCTGTGAATGCAATGGCAAGTCAGAGGAGGCAGACCAAGGACTGGGAACCGTGGCTGAACTTCACGGAGAATGGGACTAAAGTGACTTGTGTTTTCTGTACTGGGACCTTCTGTTACAAACGTGAGCGTGCTTTTGCACATTTCGGATATGGCGCAAAATCGGAGAGGTCAATTTGTCCAAATATGCCTCGTGAAGTGCGACATAGGTTTGCCAATTGTGCAGGTTTTGTCCCACTACGAGTGGATGCCGGGAACATGTGTGAAGGAGAACCAATTCACAGTGGACCGGCTAGAGCAATTCCACTTGCAAGTTCAAGCGAAGCCACTGAAAATGAGGTGACGGATGGGGTCACTGGTGGGAGAGCGGAAGAACGGGCAAACGTTCCTGAAGGAAATGAAATTCTACAAACGTCCAATAGTCTTGTAGGTTCAAATTCTACAAGATCGGGATCATTACGTCAGAGACGCATGGCGGACGCATTCAACATTGCAAAGAGGAAGGAGTTGGATGACAAGTGGGCAAGTTTTTTCTATGAAGCAAATGTGCCATTTAATGTGGCAAGGCATCCAGCCTTCATTGAGGCTGTGAGGGCAACCTCAGTGGCGAGGTTTGAATATAGTCCGCCTTCTTACCATTAGTTTAGGACTAATTTAATTGAACCAAGGAGGTTGCAAATCGAGAAGAAGATTGAAGAGAAGGTTGGTTTTGCTGTCAAGCACTACGGGGTGACGATATGCACCGATGGTTGGGATGATGTCAATCGGAGGCCCCTCATGAATGTGATGATGTCATGCCCCGCAAGTGATGTATTTTTGGGGTCAATTGACACTACCTTACAAAAGAAAACCATGCGCTATATAGCAGACCAAATGAAAGTTTACATTGAGAAGGTGGGTTCCAAATATGTGACACAAGTTTGCACAGATAATGCAGCAAACATGCTTGGGGCATTGAGAGACATTACTCTAACCTATCCGCACATATTTGCGTAAGGCTGCATGGCACATGCATTGGATTTGATGTTGGAAGATTGGGCCAAGATTCAGGAATTTTCCGATTTAATTGACAGGGCAAGAAGATTGTGCCAATACATTCGAAACCATCATGCAACCATGTCGGTTTTTCGTGAGTTGAGTCCAAACCTACAACTCGTAGTGCCTAGCGAAACTCGCTTTGCTTGTAATTTCCTCATGTTACAGCGAGTGGTCAAACTCAGAGGAGTCTTGGAGCGGTTGAATAACCACCCCCATGTTATAAATTATTATGATACCCTACGAAACGAACAGAATGGACTACAGGCAGCTACCGCTTCACGTAATGTCAGAAGAACCATTGAAGATGTGGCCTTTTGGCAACGATGTGTGAATTACGTGTACATGACTGAAGACGTATTGAAGGCTTTGCGTGTGTTTGATGGACGAGAACCAGCCATGGGTCGGGCGTGGCTCGTGATGCACAACTTGCGAGGACACGTGTATTCTTTGAGAGAACCACCTTTTAGCTTACGAGATGACATAGCAGTCACTTTGGAGAGATCTTTCAATGAAAGATGGGACATGATTTTTGAAGATACGCACTATGCCGCGGCCCTTTTGAATCCATACCTCTTGGATAATGTGGTGCTCAGGGTAGACGGAACTGCGCTACGTGCATTGTACAGAGTCATCCACAAAATGGAAGATGTAGTGGGTGTCACTTTTGATGATGTGTTGGCGGAATTAACTCAATTTGAAGAGGGTAGTGGACCGTACAGTGCAGCTGAGACACCCAACATCCGTGTGACACAAATGCTTCCCCACTAATGGTGGCATAGGGTTGGAGATCGGGCTCTTTCAAAAATTGCCGTGCGTATTCTATCCCTCACGTGTTCGGCCAGCTCTTGTGAAAGGAATTGGAGTATGTATTCCTTTGTTCACAATAGGGTCCGAAATCGATTAGCCCCCGCGAAGGCAGAGTCATTGGTATATATTTATACTAATAGCCGTGTACTTCAGGAAAGACCAGGAGCCGATCCAGTTCGTTGGTATGATGCAAATATCTACTCGGAGGATTCCGATCCAGATGCCCTTGGTCCGATCCCTTTGAATGAACGCAATCGGGAATTTGACGCAATGCAAGCAGAGGAAGAAGAAGAGGTTGGTGTGGAAGCCAATGAAGCACCTCAAGAGTATCCGGCGAACCCAGATCTTTGGAGGCGAGGTGCCGATCACCTCGAGGAAGCGAGAAACTACTATGGAGATGCTGACGATGGAGAGGAAGAACCCGTTGGTGGTCGTTGGGGTCCTTGGGTACCTAATCCTCGTCGCAGTCCTTCACCTCCTCCTCCTCAAAATGAAGGGGTCGCAGAAGTCCAAGCTTTGTCATCTTCTTCAGAGGCCGCCAATCCAAATGACGATGACGTGGATGATGGCATCTCCCATAACAACAACGACAATGATGACGACCTCCCTCCAGGAAATGGCGGCGGAAATGGAAATGGAAGCAATAATGGAAGTGGCGGTGAAAATGAAAATCGCGGCGGAAATGGAAATGGTGGTGGAAATGGAAATGGAAATGGTGGCGGAAACATGGGGAGGATTGCAAATCCAAATTGTGGAGGATCTTCTCACAATCAAGATGGCAATACAGGGCCTACAAGAATGGGAGCATCAGTTCGTAGCAATATTGTTGTTGAACGACACCATGACAGAAACGTTAGAAATGCAAGAATGGCTCGCCCCATTGGAAGGAATCAATCGGCAAGTAATGTGAGAAGGCGTTTTGATCCAGAGCATGTAGACTACAATGATGTTTTTGCATTTATTGATGCACCATAAGACCTTGCGCGTGAACCCACTCCAGTTGGTTCTGACCAAACTAGCCAAGCGCCACATTCCCTAGACCCATCTTCACCAGCAACTTCCAATGCCATCCAAAGACCTTTTGAAGAAGGGTTAGGCTCTATGAGAAATGTTGATATGACTCCTCAAAACATTTCTCGTGGTACTGTTGGTGGTAGACCACCTACGGCACCTCGGCCCTCCATTCATCATGAAGTGGGTCAATATCAACAAGGTCGTGGAAGGATGGGAGGCCATGGAAGGACGGGAGGCCGTGGAAGGGCTGGAGGCCGAGGAGGGATTGGAGGCCGTGGAGGGACTAGAGGTCGTGGAGGAAGAGAAGGTCCACATATTGGAGAAGCATCATCGTCAAGGCCTACTCATCGTCCACTCCTTGGAATAGGGGCAAGAGACTCAAATAGGGTGGTAGAACCGTTCTTGGATACATACGTACCAGGACCTAGTAGGTCAACCCCGGCATTTGTTGTTCCTCGAGTTTCAAGTGGGCCCACTATAAATTCTGATGCAGAAGACCCCAACGCACTGCGACATAAGAGGTTCAAGCGCAAACGTAGTCAAGGTCAAACTATTGTAGAGCTTCGAAATGAAAACTCAGAGATTGAGGGACATTGGACCACAGATAGTGGTGAAGCAGAAGATGAATATGACAGCAACGAAGATGCCAATGACGAGGATGATCCAAACTGCGATGAGGCACCACAGGATGATGATGTTGTTGTTCGAGATGCTAATGTAGTGGATCCTAGTGCCCAAGAAGTTCGTAGGTCGAGTCGTTTCAATAACTGAGTTGCACCAATGGTAGATCTCATGTCTTTAAGAGTTGAATATAATTGTAGCAATTAAAAGAAAGATGGACGAGAAGCCAAAGGAATGGCTTAGATAACCGATGAGAAAGTGGGCATATTTAGGAAGTATAGATTCATTGTATTGTTATTGTACTTTGCAAATTGCAATGCATGAATTTTATAAATACTTTTGGTTATCATAAAGATTGAAGCCGACTAATATGTCTATAATGTTTTTGTATTTGACATTTTGACGTGCATGTTGGAAACATTGGTGAGTGCAATCATGTAATATATTTTGTAGGCTAATTCTATTTAATATGAGAGGCACTTTGACTTCAATGATGAATTGGGTTTGATAGTTGAATTTAATTTCAAGGTTTGTGATGTGGCTATTTTATTTTGTACAATGGGGTACCAATAAAGAAAAAGTCTTTTTCGAATTTGCAGTGAGAATTTTTTTGGTATGGCCAATTTTGAAAGCCTCCCGTGAGCTCAAAAAATAGTATTTAACCACAAAATTTTTTCCACAGTATAACCTTGAAGTTAATTATATGTATGACAAATTTCAAGGCCAAAAGGTTTGGTGAAGAAGATATTTGAAATCTCTCAACAGGTGTAGTTCTTTGAAACTTTTGACAATTACCAATTTTGACACCCTACGAAGGGCTAAAAAATAAGTTTCTTACCATGATTTTTTTTTGGTGAAGTCATCCCTATATTCCCTTTTTTTTTGGTGAAGTCATCCCTTATGTTGAGGTCCGCGCCCTAATACTAACGGTGAAGTCCGCGCCCTCCCTATACGCATCCGCGCCCTGACGTACACGCAGAAGTCCGCGCCCTACCTGTACGCGTCCGCGCCCTGACGGTGACACGATGAAGTCCGCGCCTTGACGGAGACGTCCGCGCCCTGGATCTCGTTTTCTAAGCTGACGTGTCAACCCAAAAAAGTCCCACTACTTTGAAAAATGGAGCCGTCCGGTCCGTCCGGACACGTCCGTCCGTCCGGGACGTCCGGTGACCCTGACTCGTCCGTTATGACAACCCTGTTCCATATGTCCTCCCATCGTTGTTCACAGTCGTGGCGTATCGATTTGTTTTGGTGACAATGTCCCGTAATATCCATGCAGGCCAAAACAACTCAAATAAAGTGGAAAAACTAGGGAATTGACGTCCAAAAAAAGTAGACCGTGAAGAACCAAGAAATTGTTTCGGTTTAGGATCATAGGTAGAAAAATCTTGGTGCCAAGTATAATCCTGATATATATACTTGATGCTATTCACATCCCCATCATAGCTATGGTCTTCTTCCTCTTCCTCCTCACTAAAATCAAGCTCGGAATACTCAATGTCAAGCTCACTCCCACTATCATCTGTAAATTCAAAGTTTCCATCTATCAAATCATGCAAAAAAACAACCTTGCCCTCTTGTTCCATATTATGTCACATCCTATTGCCTTTGTATTTCATCCTAATTTACATTTCCATTTTAAATTCCATTGAGCAATTCATGACATTGTTTATGAATGACCTATAGGTCCTTCTTCTAACATTGAAAAAAAGGCCCACATTGTCAACAGAAAAGCCTTATAGAGAGGACCATCGCTTGCTTATACAATATTATATTCCCATTGTGCATAAGAGGTACTACACCAGGGTTGAAAACCTAAAATGGAGAATGATATAAAACCAACTATGGAATGTATAATAGAACAAAAAATAGATAAGGAAAAAAAATAATTACATAAATGGACAAGAGGAAAAAACAAAAAATGATCAAAGACGTTGAACATAAAATGAACAACATAAGAGAAGGCAACATTTGGGAGTGGAGAAATAAAAATATTGGCAAATATCATACTAATAAAAATAAAAACCACACTTCCTAAATGCCTGAAGCATTTATGGGTGCCTACAAACATCATTGCTTTTGAAGTCTTACAAGTCAAAATTTGACTAAGGTCTTAAAATTCTCAACAATACAATCTTGTAGGGTATATGTTTTACATGGCATAAATCTTGTAGGGTAGGTTCCTTTGATATAGAGATTGTAAGATTATAATGTTTTATTGTTGAAAGAAGATGCTAAATTTTTTGTACAAATGCATTTGGTTTATAAATTCAATTTCTAAAGGTATTGAAGTAAAAAAATTGTAAACTATAAATTGATTCAAAACCAATATACAAACATCTTGATGAAAGAAAATATCATTCAATTGTGTCATTACATCTTCAAAATGCCTTTGATTTGTCAAAAAATAGTAAAAAGAAGTTGTAGAAAACACATTAGGACTAAACTTCATCCTCCTAAAATGCTTCTTAGTTACTAATAATCTCATGAATTCATGTACAAGCCACATAAAATAGGCTAGAATGTAAAGCTTTTAAAAAAAACTATTGAAGTCAAACACAGCATGAAGAAGAAAGAATCTGCTTTAGTTGATTGTAAATTAGAAATGTTGGGATTCTAAATTGATCTCAATCATTCAAAAAATTTGATATTGACATGAAAATTCATCATAGTAAGTACACTTCAAAGGAAATAGAACCCAACTAATTTTCTTAGAAATGAATATTCAATGGAGATGTGAGCCCTTAAAGTTGCAACCATCAAGCTTATTATGGTGAACTAAATTTGAGAATATGAAATATAATTGACTTTCAACAAATTAGTACATCTTGAATTGACTTGAAAATTTTACCACCCAAACTAAAGGAGAGTGCACAAATTGACCAATAAGTTTGATTGAATTTTGACATTGGATGTAAAAGTTAGAAAACTTTGAATTGAACTTGAGACTATGTGAGGACACTTTTGGTCCCATGGTGTGTGTATGGGATAACATGGTGAATGGCAACATGACAATTACATATAGTAATATAAAACCAATTTTCAATCCATACACCCACACAGACCTACACCAAAAATCCCAAGAGCACCCCCAACCAGGGATCCCAAAACTGGCTAAATTTTGCTCATTTTCTACTTAATTTGAGATCATTGCCCCCAACCTCCAACCCCAAATCTCTCCAAAATCCCAAACAAAAAATAAAAAATAAAAAACAAAAAAAGGGAAGGAATGCTTACCTCCATGCTGCTGGCTATTGCTGTGTCGCAGTTGGGAGGGGCCTCCATGCTCCTTGATTGGGGACGCGCTCCCTCCAAGCTCCCAAGTTGGAAATGCACTGCCTCCACGCTCCTCCACATTCGCTGCAGGTCCAGGCGTCAAAGCTCCCCGCACAGTGTCAATGCCTACCGTGTCGGTCTCCAACAAATTGTTGTTCTCGTCCCTCTCGATTTGAATTGAGTTCTGTAGGTTTGATCTCCGAGATTGTTTCGCAATGTGCCTTGGATTGTGTAACAATTCAGGAGGCCAAAATAGATCATCCAAACTACGGATTTCATGAGAAGAATAGGGACCTTCATCGAAGTCTTCTTCATCAAGATCTTTGCAGCTTGATTCTCTACCTCCAATTTCATGCTCTTGGCTGTCCAAAAATTCTTCATTGAAATCACCAATAATGTCAATGTCTTCATTGAAAAAACTCTCTTGAGGTTGTTCTAGTAATGGAGGCACATATAGAGGTGTTGGATAATCTTGAAGTCTTTCACTTGATGGTCTTGAAGGTGAGGGACTACGGGAGGTAGATTGCAAATTCGAAGGACCTGCACGATCTTGGACAAACAATCTGCAGCTCCGACGAATCGGTAAGCCATCCCATGCAATCTGAAAGGATGCAAGAAAAACTTCATTTAGAACATGAAAAAGCAAAGTGTACAGAAACAGAACAAAGTAAGGTAGGTACAAAATCATACCTCCTTCAAAAAGGAAGCACTCTTCTTTTGAGGCATTGTCTTCCCTCTTACAAAGAATGCACACACAATGATCCAATTCACTAAGAGAAACACAATTGTCAAAGAAGCATTTTGTGAGACTGAATTGGACTTGTTGGTGTAAGAGAAGAAATATGCCTTGGGTTGTTGAAATTATGAAATTCTTCCCACTATCTCCCATGATGTATTTAGTAGGTGAGAGAGTCATCAATTGCCACCAAATTGTAGCTAAATTAAACTTCACTGCACAAGTTGTGGTGGCATGAGTAAAGGAGTGAAATTCATTTTAGGGTACATTTGTATAGCTTAGAGTGCTCTAATTTAGCAAAAGTTGAACAAAATTAATTGCCACTTCTTGTATTAGGTGCCTCAAAGTGAAATTATGGTTTGATAGTGGCTATCAAATCAAATTGCAATCTAAATTTTGGCCTCTGTGGACTCTTTGGGTCCATTCACAATTGGCCAAATTCAACAAAATTTGCCAAGCAATTACAGTTCTAAAGTTGTTGTAGTTGATTTCAAGGAATTCCAATAGCAAAAAGTCAATTTTTCAAAGTTGGAATTGCATACTTAGCAATGGATGCAAAAATTGAAGAAGGGCATCAACACACCTCGCAGGCGCAATGCTGCATTGCCCTGGCCCTCTCCCCTTGCGACCTCCTCCCTTTGCAATTCCCTTCCTTGCGACCCCTCCCCTCTAACCCCCTTCCCTCTGACCGGGCGCCTTGAAGCACGGGCTGGCTTTCTTCACCCGTTGCCCCCTCCCGGACTTGAGTTCAGTTCTGACGAACTGCCCCCTTCCAAAGTCAAGGCAAAAGTGCATGGCCAACCTACCCCTCGAGTTTGGTTTCACAAAAAAAAACCTATAACTTCTTCATCCAATATTGGATTGAAATAAAAAATTATATATTCATGAAGTTGTCGGAAAACTACACTCCTACAAAAAGTTTCAAAAAAACACAAAATAAATTGAGCTCGTAGGAACCTACCCGAACTCCAAATTGTCCCCCGAGGGGACAATGGGACTTTAGGGGTTAATTTGACATTGTTATTGTTGGTTATGGCATGGGAAAATGCTATCAAGAGAACTAAATCTACAATGACATTGCACTATTTAATGCGTAATTGCATTTTTATCTTTAGAAGAAGAATAGTTTGTAGTATCTAGGAATTGGTATTTGGAGGATTTCAAATGAATTGTGGAAAATGAGTCATTGAGGTAGAAATTTCCAATGGTTGCTTTTGCAAGGCAATAGAAAAATAGAGACAAAAGTATGTGGCTTTGAAATTGTTCTACATTTGTGGACCCTAAGACTTTTAGAATTTGATAACGGTTGTTGATGCATATGCAACAGGGTTTTCTTCCCGGACATTGCAACATCGTGACAACCAGACGTCATACGACGTCTAGTGGATACCCTTGCAACGTCCAATAGAGTCAAAGTTACCTTTGACTTTTAAAAAATTTACCTACCTTTTATCAAGGCTACTTGGATGCCATGTGGCGTCTATGTGGCAAATTTAGAGGCGCATGCGGGTATAGGGGAGGTGACTTTGGCTTAGGGGCGACTACTGATAAAGGCGACCACGGGTAAAGTCGACTGCGCGTGGAGGGCGATTGTGCATGCACAGGGACGACCCACGGTTGCCTTCCTGTACCCATTGTCGCCCTCACTGATACCCACAGTCGTCCTCCTCGAGACCCATAGTCGCCTTCATGTACCTGTTGTCGCCCTCACTGATACCCACAGTCGCCCTCCTCGAGACCCGTGGTCGCCTTTCCTATACCCGTGGTCACCTGCCTCTAACATTGGCATGCGCCCTAAAGCCCGAGGCACCTATGGTGGTACCACCTATAAATTCAGTCACCCCACATGTTACCTTCATTCTCCATCGAGGCTTCTAGTCTTGCAACCTTCATTAGCTGCATGCATTAACCTTTGGATGAATATTGATTATTTTCTCAATTCGGCTACGTTTTTTTATTCCTTGTTATCGACTGCAACAAATCCCATGGCTTCCGAAGGCAACAATCTTGTGCCACTCCCGGTTTTGTTCAACACGCGCGCCCCTCGTGCGGTCAAGAAGGTTGTCATCGACAAGGGTTGTAAGCGTAGAGGCAACACTCATAGAAAGCAATGGCATGTGCTGAGAAATCCAAACCACCCTGCTTTTAAAGATTGGGATGAGGAGGAAGAACCATAGACATTGCAAACTTGTGAAAAATACATTGAATTGTGTCACATTGATAAGTTGTTTCTAACATGGTGTTATCATTTCAACCTACACACCAACAAAGTGAACTTGAAGTCTTGTGAAAATGCACCTTACGTTCAAAGGTGCATTGAATTGTGGCAAGTCCTCTACAAAACCCCTTTTGTAGAGAGGAATGAGGTGATTCTTTGCATTGCTCGAGGAGCATACGCTAAGCTTGTCTCGAAGAAAGAAGTAGATTGGTCTACCATCAAAGAAACTGCCTACGTAGAACGTCCAGAGATTGGATTAATACCAAGAGGGGTTTTGAAATTTCTAGAAGGTGGACTTGGACTAATTTGAAGTGATCCTTAGAACAAAATAATTGATGAACCTAAAACTGAAGAATCTGAAGAGGACAATGACTCTGACGGTACATAAACTCCAAGAAAAGAGCGAGTCAAGCAACAAACTATCACTTCCATTCAAGTGCGAGTTCCAAATGCCAAGGGGGCTTCTGCATCACGAGGATCGAACCAAAACATTCTACTAAGGTTCGACGTTTGACCATTCAAATTGGACCTTCATCAAACTTAGCAATGCTTCCGACGCACCCGTTGCCAAATGGTAATGCAATCAATGTCTTTGAGTTTGATGCGATTGATGATACGTCCATGGAAGTATCTCCAAATGTTTTTGTTGACATTCCTCCATTACAAAGACAATTCAACCATGGCTCTATCTAAGGCTCTAGACCTCTTGAAGACCAAAGACGCCACAATTGCTTCATTGGAAGTAGGGGCATTAAATCTAGGAAGGTAGGAAAGGCGGCTAATCTTTAGCCAAAGCAGGATATAATTAGAGTAGAAGTTTTGAACTTAGACCAGATCTGAATTTATAGGATCTGAGATCCTATTTTGTTGGTACTTTTGGATTTTGTAGAAGTCAACCCGCCCAAGTTGTGAGGGAATGTCACGTGGCATTCTTTGGAGATTGGTGTTGATTCCACCTGCACTTTTAGGCTATACTTGTAGTTTAGTATTTAAACCCGGGTTGTAATTGAATCCGGGCACGCATTATGTTATCTTACTTTCACAAGTTTTTATGTTGCAAACACAAATCAGAACCTTTCTGATTCACTCTGAAGTGGGCTGTGTACGTTGGACCTTGTCAAAGTCTTCTCGCGACGGTTAGGATTGCAACCTTGTGTGGATGAGATGTGTGCCCGGATGCTGAGTTTATCCGGTCTCTAGACTTAAAGTGAATTCGGTTTTGATAGGAAATTTGTGTGGGATCTCACAGTGTATTCTGGAACAGGTCTGGGGAGTAATCAGTAGAGATAAATACTTGTAGAGTCTGGGTTTGAGATCAGGAGCGTCCGGCCAAATGCCAACTGAAGAGTGATATGGTCTCTTTAGAGGAAAGGACTAGTGAGGAATCCAGCTCTCTTACGCTAGGGGAGGACACTTCCCATTTTTTAATAACCTACATGCGGCGGAATATAGGGTACATTTAAATAATCTTAGGTAAAATTTATAAGAAATTTACATATAAAATAGGGGACATTAAGAAGGCAAAGTGTTTTAAAAATAAAATAGGGATGATAATATGGCTGATTTTTTCGCTTTATGGTAAAAAAAGGGGCTCTTTTAATGTTGCCAAGTAATGATTACAAGTAATTAATAGCCCCCTTAAAAATACTCCACCGCCACACGTGGATCCCCCAAATATACAAGAAGTGTCCTCCCCGGGCTCTTACGCAAGCTACCGCCTTTGTTCTGCCAGGACTTAGATTAACTCGGTAATCTGTCGTTGTAGTATTGGTTAGGAGTAGATAGGAGTGCTTGCGTGACCTGCTGGACCGGATCAATTCCGATCTAGTTGTGAAGTATTCCGGTCTGTTAGAATTAGTTTATTTCTATTTTTAGTGGAACTTCTGACACTTTAAAACTTGAAGGGTAGGAATAAGCTTCCTTCCTAAACGCCCAAAAGAGCAAATCCTTCTTGTTACAGAGGTTAAACCTACACTTGGTTACTTATTTAGGGACAAGACCAGAATCTCGGTTTCCGATTTCCGGTCCCATATTTGGAAAGAGTAGTAAGAAAACTCTAAACATGATGGTATAAGTAGAGACGAAACTCTCTGCAGTCAGAGGAGTGATCTCATTTCCGGTCCAAAGTAAATTCTACGAAACGCTTAGACCAGGACCGAATCAGTCTTTGCTTGGGTTTTGTTGTGGTAACCATTAATGTATTCCAGTCCTTTGTAAGCTTCCGACCAAATCCTGTGGGAATGATACATAAGTCACTTTTAAGGCTAACTTAGTGCATTCTAATACCTTAAAGAAAGAATTGTGCTTTCCTGTGCTACGACAGCTTGGGTTTTTTTTTGTGGTAATCTTTGTTCTGATTTCCGGATATTAGTCATCTGGCAACCAAATCTCTGTGGGAACAATAAACGAGTCACTTTAGGGCCATTTACGGTCTAAGAGAAGCAACTTGACTTTTCTGTGCTACGACACAAACCACCTATTGTAATTATTATATCCCACAACAATTAAGATGCAACTTCAACGTTGATATATGAAGTAGGTGAACAAAACAATTAGAATTCAAGTAAACATTTCAAGTCTCCAGTTTATCACTTCAATTTGAGTAGCCAGAATCTTCAACAAGCACTGACGAGTATCTTTCTTGATTTGGGACTTCTATGTAGTCATCAAAGCATTCGTGTGCTTCCAAATTGGTGGCTCACTTATATCCACTTTCCAACGTAGACCTCTTGCATTGTCCCAACCAATATAATAGTCTCGCACATCCTGGTCTCTTGGTGTGGGACAAAAATACTGGATGAGCACACAATTGGGATGCTCCGGGTTACAATTTGGATCAGACAATGCCCTTGCAATCCAAACTAGTCTTGTATCACCATCTGCAAGATGAACTACTACAAAATAACCTTTGTACGTACAAATCACGACCAACCTTGAAAGATGATTGTGGACAACCTCGCAAAAGCCCAACATAAGCATCATCCTCTCCAAACTCCTCTTGATCATCACCATCTTCTCCTAGCTGATTGGCCTCAATGGCTTGCACACGAGTCGTTGCCTGGCCAAAAATCGTCCTTCAACACCATAGATGTTACTAGTGGTTCTTGCAATGCATTCTCACTATAAGAAACAGGCGTTTTTATAACGTTAAAAAAAACATGTCACTACGTTAATCCACACACGATTTTGATCAAAGTTGATGTCCTCTAAAATCCGTTAGAAAAAACGTGCAAAAAACGTGCCCAAATTTCATTTGACACATTCGATTTCTACATGTTTTTTTTTTGACATCACATTCAACAAAGTCTTCCTAACAGTTTAGAAGACTCCACATGGAGGGGTGAGGCTGTCTATATAAACAATTTTTTTGTCGAGCACTGCCACGCGGAATTTTTTTTCATCCAAGTCCAAACTGCCCCCCAAAATGACGTGGACCTGACAATGTGCTGACATGGACCCCTTTAATTTCTGACGTGGAAAATCTTGAAATTTATTGATGTGAACCCAAAATGTGCTGACGTGGCATGTTTTGTCAGCATATTTTTTGTGTCATTAGAAAATTTTAATGGTGTTCTCTCAGACATCAAATTAAATGTTTTCCGTAACATCAAATTAAACATCACTAGGTATATACTCTACCTACAAGGCCAAGTCAGAAAAAGAATATTTAAAATTAATTGAAAATAAAATGAATAAACAAAATTATTGAATTCAACAAAAATTGAAGGAAACTTACCATCTACCTTTTAGAGAATTTTTGAAGGCAAAATAAAGAAATTACTTCATTAAAAGTTAATGAAAATGAAGGGAGAGGGGGATTATACTTATCTCCATTCTCAGTCCATGGTGAGACAAAAGGTATGGGATAATTAAAATGTGGCAATTTGACCATTGAACATACTGACGTTTTTTTTGACACGTCCATGTTTTTTTGAACATGTTGATGTTTTTTCAGACATGTAGATGTTTTTTGTGACATCCTGATGTTTTTCTTGACATTTAATTTTAAATCCAATTGTTCATTTGCATATCCCATATGAGTTGTCTCTCTTCCTACCACTGCACTTGTATAAAGACCATTTGTTTTCATCCATTTTATACATCAAAATCATCCATCCATTCCTTTTTTTTGGAAAAATATGCCATGTAGTTGCCTTTTCCCTACTTTTTTACTTTAAGTCAAAATTTTACCACTGACCAAAGAAATTTTTACTAACTTATTCATAATCAAAATAATTTTTTTGCTGATGTAGCAATCTATGTTTTTTTGGATGTCATGAAAAACATTAACTTGTTTTTTTAAACATCATTAAAGATATATCTGTCTATGGTGACATCTACTTATTTTTCAATTGTTTTTTGTAACATCACAAAAAACATCAACATTCTAAAGATGTTTTTGCAAAACACGTGACGTCTCCAAAAACACGACATGTTTTTCTGAAACGACACCAAAAACGCGGTTTTCTTATAGTGTCTTTATATCACGCCAATAGTGTACCACATGCTCGTAACGCCTCCTACACTCTCCCGTGACATTTGCATTGCACAAGTTCTCCCAATATTTCATAAACCCACCTATGCCTTTTTCAATGTCTTCGAGTCCTCTCATTGCTTTTGGAGGAATTGGCTATGGCACTCCACAAGGCCACAAACTACGCCCCTCAAAATCCTCCTTCCACAACTTGATACCTCTATCATCATCCCCTAACCATTTGAGATTGGTGCAAAGCAATTTGTACTTCATGACTGGAATGCCATTTGAATCCAGGTAGAACTTCACTTGCTGTGAATTTGTATGTCCACTAAGCATCTCATCACCATCGACAAATGCACCTGCTATGAATCCCTTGAAGTCTGACACCTCCTATATGAGATGAAGAATAGTTGGAATGGACTCCACGTCCATGAACGACTTCATAAGCGCTCGAATTGTTGGAAAGTTCTCCTTCTTCAAAAGCATACCCCATCTCCCAAACAATGCATCAATGTCATCATGTGTGTCTCCAACGATCATGAAGTTCATGTATATCTTGCGGAAGACCTTGTTAGCCACAAGAAGAGACCAAAAACAAAATACATATTGATTCTTGTTATCGCTAGTGGCATTGTCCATCTGCACATTTAAAATCGACGGCAATGGTGATCCAAAAACAAAGGTTTGAGGCGGTGGTGGCAGAGATGCTTCACACATTTCTGCGCCCTTCAATACCCTCTGAAATAAATTAGTGGACCCTGACCTTATGGGTGATTGCAAGAAACACTTGTCCTATTTTTTATCCCCTTGACCTCCAACAGGTAGTTTTTTGCTCATAACTTTTGCATCGTTTGCCCTATCAACTTGAAATTTGGAATGAAGGTGCACACAAAAGTTTTATATTCTTTGTAATTTTTTCAATTCTTTTAAAACTAGTTTACTATTTTTAAAACTGCCCCCGATTGGCTGTCTACCTTGGCCATTTTGGGGGGTTTTAGTCCTATTTTTGACCCCAAAATGCAAATTTTGATCTGAAAATTGGCATGCTTAGATCTATAGTATAGTTACACAATCCCTAAAAAGGATTATTGAAAATATTAAACTTTCCAACTTCCACATGTCGTCAAAGTGGCTGACTTTGCGCAAGTGTAGAGAATAGAATTTATTTTTTCCAAAGATGAAATTTGTTGGAAAAGAAAGACCTTTACTTGAAGAAAAAACGAATTTTTCATTTTCATTTTTTGAATTTTTTTACTATTTTTACCAAATTAGTGAAAAAAGAGCTATTTTCATTGTATTTTTCATTGTCTATAACAATTGGAGAAAAAATTTGTTAGATCTGAATTTCAAGAGACATAATATTCTCATTACTCTTCAAATTATCCATATTTTTTTCAATTTAAAAAAAATTTATTTCAAAGGGTCATAGGACTCACAGGACTCATTGATTTTGAGCCATTTTGAGCCAAAACCGGTAAGTGTTTCTTGCAACAACTCTTATAAACAACATTCTTGAAGAAGACTTTGGTGGTTTCTTAAGATCTTGTAACAACCTTGCCATTGAGCCAATAGTGTAATTGGAATCATGAGGAAAAATGTCTAGGCTATAATGGACATAACGAACATCACTATGACCATGGGCAATCATGCTTGTCAGAGAAATTGGCAACTTCATTAAGCCATCTGTTTCCTTGCTCTTGTGTAAAAACACTAGACAAGCCGTCTTGGCATGGTCCATCTTGTCGTGCATAATCGTGAGGCACTCATGTGGAAAATTGAAGGACCGATAGCGGTTGGCATAGTAGTATTCCCTATGAGCACAAGCAATTGCCAAATGTTTGTCTAACCTCCTTGACCACTTCAAAGCACTAACAGATCCAACCAAAGCACTCTTCCTCAGCTCTTGCAATTCACCAGTCACAAGTAGTGCAACGTGCAAAATTGTCTCCTGGCTTCTTCACTTCAAATTGGGAGAACTTCTTCGATCTTATTTTGCTCAAGTTAGAAATGAAGACCTCTCTCAAACCAAAGGCTGCATTAGTTTCGTTGATTTTCTTCATTTGACGCTTCCATTGAAAGGTAGATGGAAAAATCATGGAAACAACCTTCTCTCCAGACTTGGTACTCCAATTTTATGAGGCATGTGGTACACTTCCTTGTCCAGGATGCGCTTGAGTGTAGCAGTAGTTTGTTCAGTGTGTTGCCTTGGCTTCAGCAATCCTGTATTCCTATGGTCCCTTGCCTCTCGTTTATCATTTGTATATTTCTGGTAGCGGTAGAATGTAGCCTCAGGAATGCCAGAAATCAGCATCCATACTCGCATACAGACATTGATCTCCTCCACTACCACCATCTTTCTCCCACTTAAGTCACGATGAATGGACCTGTGAACGTCTATTTTCATGTGGGCCCTGAATTTGAGCATCGACCTCTAGTACATGCACTCGTGGAATGTCCAAATTTTCTCCCTTGGAAACGGTTGAACACAATTTCTGCTACAGCAAATTCTACTGGAGATCGCATTGATGGATTCTTGGGTGAGAAGCTTTTTGCTTTCAAGCCAGTCTCACAAGGCGGATTTTGAATGACACTTGTGTATAGATGAGAAGATGTCATTGACAGCAAGTTCAAAATACTTGCTTGCAAACGATTAAAATTATCTCAAGCTTCGTGGTCGCGCAAACTAGCCCCTTGGTAGTGGACAAAATCGATTAGCCATGCCATCAATGAGTACACTTGCTCCTAGGGAATGTCCTCTTTAAAATGCATCTTTGAGACTACAGAGAGGTGTTCTAGGATAGGAGCATGCCAAGAGCGAACAAGAATCAAGCAATTGTCCAAGATTCTTGGGTATCGGGAATTAAATTGGGCAAAGTAATTCCAAATTACTAAAAATAGACAAGTGCAAGATAGCATGGAACTTACAATAAGAATCTAGGAGTACCCTAGATGTTATCCAATTCATTCCGAATATTTTTCGGAATTTCATGTTGACTCCATCGGACATCAACCGCACATAAACATATTCGTAAATTCCTAGAAATTACGTATATTGAGGTAAAATCTCATTAAAAATTAGGATAGGTTTTTGTATGCTTAATAAGTGCCCAGTCAAGTTTGAAGACATTCCGACATTCTCAACTACCAGAACCGGCATCGACATCGGATTTCAACAAAATTTTATAAATTGGCGGCGGGTTGATCGGCGTACCAGGAGCGAATGATGTTTGATTGACGCAAATGGAGAGACATTCCTTACTCTCATAGACATTCCTAGCGACCTTGGCCTGATAGATTTATCAAAAAGTACAAATCCTAAAAGTTAGATTTTAACTTTTAATTGGAGTTACCGTAATTCCAAATTGGGCGCACAGACGGCATAAGAGTGAGGGCTATAGGGTCCCTTAGGCTAATTGGGGTCTTCTGAAGACAATGGCGTAGACAGATTTCCATTTCAGTTGTTCTCTAAAAGATAGAGAGGGTCAACTCTTAATTTGACTTTTTAATCATTAATTGTGGTTAATTAAAAGTGATTTTGAAAATATTTCTTGGAAAATCAAAGATTAGATTTGGTCAAGATCTTATTCTTGCATAAAAAGCCATCTTTGGGCTAAAGAAAGACAATTTTCAAAATAACTTTTGGTTAATTTGCAAAATATCTAAGTAGATTAGGGTTAATTTCAAAATATGTTGGGTTAAGATCTTAGATTTGATTTGGCCAAGATTTTATTAGCTAAATGGGGATGTTTCTAGAAATTTTCACCATTAAACAAGTATTATTTTGAAATTACATTAGGATAATTTAGGAGAGAAGTAACGAAGTATTTTCACTAGCAACTTACTAAGAAAGGCCCGACCACGGGTATATAAGGGCCCCCCTTGAGGTTGCCAGTATCCTTTTCTTTTGTGCATTGACACTTTGTTCTTGTACTTCCATTATGTACTACTGACGTGGTTGGTACATCACTTGGACTAAAGATCTTGGCCAAGTATTGTTTTGTGTTTTGCTATCAAACTTTGAAGGCTTAGAACCCCTTCAACTGCTTTCATTTTCTCACTTTGCATAAGAGACTTGATTTCAAATTTTGGTTGATCATTAATTGTGGAAAATTTGAGGTTTTAGTGCCAAAGTTCAGTTAAACACTGTCATGTGTACCTCCTTTGGTTGCAAAATATTGAAATATTAAGACATTACAAGAATTTAAAATGAAAGTTAGGTTAAACATTGTCATGTGTACCGCCTTTTGCGAATAAAATCCTTATAATACTATTTGGCACTTTCTTTATGGCAAAGCTTTGAACTTATAAATTCCTATAACCAGGAATTTCAAGAATTATCACCTCCAAAAACTTGAAAGTTTAAGGTTCATACCAAATCATTCCAAGGGACTAATTACAATTATACTAAGTAGAATTTACGATCCATAGTCCATTAATTTTTACCACATGATAGTTATCAAAATATTCCAACATTTTGGTGAAAGGTATGACTAAGTCCTAAAGACCAAAATCCATTTCAGAAAACCAAACCAGCTTGGTTGGAGAGGCGGATAGACCAACGGAGGGCAGACGGAACCCCAACCAACCAGGTTCCGCCACATGTCGACGCTAGCAGAGCGGTTGGACTAGGGTGATCGAAGCCAGCAGCTCATTGAGAGCTCAAAATTCACACTCAAGTGAGGTCTTTTGAAACTCAAAAATTCGATTTTTAACAAAATCTCTGGTTGGCAGTTGGAGCCACATCCATCTTTCTTTAATTTTATTTAAAAATCTAAATCTTGAAGTTTCAAACAACTCTCACCAAAACATCAAAAATCTCAACCTCCATAGCCATTGTCTCTCTCATAGAAAATTGCAACAAAAACAATTGAAGAAGAGAACGAGACTTGAGAAAATTAAGGCATAGGGATTACAACATGCGAGGTATTAACATTATAAAATTAATATCCAAAGAATATCACTATTGAATAAGATTTTTATTCTTTGGCTTTGACCTTTGGAGATTAAAGAATTTATTTCTAGAAGAATCACACTATTGAAATTAATCTTGTTCTTTAGGAATGCTCTACATTCTTTGGTAGTTAGTTATTAATTAGATTCTTACAAGGTTTGAATTTTGTTAGTTTTGTTTTATTAGGCCCAATAAGCCAAGAAGGAAAAAACAAATTGACATCCAATTTCTTTAAGAATTAAAAGAAATTCAAAAATTAATTAGATTTGAAAAGATTTGATGATAATTTTTGATTCAAAATAATTAATTTCAATTAATAAGCCAAAAGAAAAAGGCCAAAATTGACAACCAATATCTTTAAAAATTAAAGAAAATTTAAAAATTAATTAAATTTGAAGAGGTTTGGTTAGATTTTTAGATTCTTTACAAACTAGTTCCATTTGAAATTAGAATAGAAACTTTGAAAAGGGGAAAACCATAACAAAAAAGGAACCAATTTGTCAGAACTTTCAATTAATTTTCAAATGGATTTACTTGTTATGAATTTAGTTGTTTAAGTGGATTAAATTAAGTCGTGGTATTTTCTCATCACTGGAGAATTAGGGATTAAAAAAGGAAATATGCCATTAATTTAAATCTACATGACCTTTATTGTTTTTTTTAGGTTAATTTTTTTTATTTTACCAACAACATGAGAAATTATCATGGATTAGATGGAGAGCCACGATGATTTTAGTGGTAAGATTGCGAGTGATTACATCCACATGATGATGTTTGATGACAGGACGATGGAGATTTATGCTGAGGAGGTAAATTGATCCCACTTCATTTTTATGCTCATTATTTTGTTGTTAAGTTTCCTGTTATCCAACGCTTGGAGTTAGGGTTAATTAGATTTTCATTCGGTTATTTAGAATCGATAGAATAGAGTAGTTAACATTTTAGATTAAAGGTAGAAACCCTCACAAAGAAAGCTTTAACTAGACAGTAACTATTAGAGAAAATTAGCAATTAGAAGATGTGATTGAAAGAGTTCATTGCTTAGAAGGCACTCTTGAAAACACCCAATTAGAGATAATACTTGATTAGATATAGAATCTGTGTGATAGATTTTAAGCTCAAGGGTAGAGTTAGAATCACTCACAATAATTGGTAATTTTTTTAAATTCCTAACATGCTTCTACTCTAAAAACACCTTTCTGTAGTCTCTAATTGCCATTTCCACCATCTCTGTTGTTTTGTTATTTTAAATTTACATGGTTTTCTACCTAACAAAATTGGCTTTAGACTTTTATAGACTTTCTAGATCTAAAATAGATTCTATTGGCTTAGCAAGTATGTCATATATATCCTTAAAAGGTTGATTTTTCACGTATAGATACTAGGGCTAGTTAACTTTCATATCCTTACATCTCTCAAAATTGCTAACTATTCTTTGAATCACACTTCTAAAATTTAGAATGATGAAAATCACTAGATTTAGGAATTTTTCACCTTTTGAGACATTTCCTCATTACTTTGGTAGGACTGCTATCAAAACACTCCCAACACTCTTTTTATATATTTTTCCTCAATAATTAAGCTAAAGTCTATAAAAGATTCACAAAAATAGATTCAAAGTTTCAAGTGTCAACTTGAAGGCTTACATATGACAACCATTTGTGATATGATTGAAAATCATAAGTACCCAGATCTTACTAAATAATGTATTATTATGGATATACACGGTCAAACATATTCAATGGTATTTGATCAAATTGAAATGTAATCAAGTTGTCATCAACATGTGAATGTATGTAATCTCCAAGTGGGATTAGAAAATGGAAGATGCACTTTTATAAGATTCCAAACTTGAAAAAAGACACATAAAAAATAAACTATCAATCAAACTAATGAATTTCAACCAACAAGTCAAATTTGGTCTTAACCTGAGTTTAGTCTAGTTTAGACTTTGAGAATTTATAAGCAAAATGGAAAAGTAAAGTCTCACATTCATCAAGCATCATTACTAGTGAGGGCCAAGATAACTTTATTGAAAAGTCACAAACATAGCCATTTTTCTATAACGACTTTTGATGCAAGCCTAAAAGATCTCTCACCAAATTCTATAACTCTAAAAAGGTTTATGAATTTATCTTCAAATAATTTTTTTATTATATTCCAATTCAATTGGAGTTAAATTGGATTTTGAAAGGGGAAAGGAAATCCATATCTGCCTTGCATGGAACTAATTTGGACTTTTAGAAAGAAAAAATAGAAAAATCCGTCATCTTCCCTCAATAGACCAATTTTGGATTAAGAAAGAAGAAGAAAAAGCAAAGCAAGTGGTCAAGTCCTTAATGCTTCTAGAGCTTACTTGAAAAGTGTCTCTAGCCACCTTCAATCTTTGCATGACTTTTTGCCTCGTCACTAGCTCAAGGGCAGGTGGCACCCTAGCGAATGTCCAAAGTTTGAACCTAATTTTGTCGGTTTGAAATTCTAAAGACCAATGCCTCACCGGCCATTGGTCCTTGACGATGTGGAGACGTCTATCATCTCACCAAGACGGTATAAATACCTTCCTACCGTTGGCTAATGAACTATTCACCTAAAAAATAAAATAAAAACTTCTACTAATCTATCCCAAGAAAAAAATGAGCTACCCCATTACTTCTCCACATAGATAGGCAATCAGTCTCAGGGAAAAATGTGAAGAGGGCCACGAACCGTAAATTTGTGTTTGTCATCCATTGTTGTCGCCGTAATGTTAACAACTTGAGCAAGATTTGCAAACTGGTCTTCTAATATGACGTTGTTGCCAAGTTGTAAAATCTCATAGTTCTCGAGGTAAATCATAAGTGATCTAGCTCTTGGTGGTTAGGAACCTTTGTCTTTTTGTATTGGAGGGATTTTCTCCAACGGTATCTCACGACTGAGCTATTTCTCCTCATCCCATGATTGTCTTCAAGTATTTGATAGCTGAGATAATTCTATTGGGTCTTATGGTAATTGTAACATTTCTTATTAAGTGCCAACTTTCTTACACTTATAGTCTTCAAAAATGTATTGATCACCGTTGATACTGTCGGCCGATCGGACAAGTAGTCGAACAAGCAAGCGTTTAGATAGGGCATCATGCAGTGGGTGGACGTGTGGTTTACATTGGACAAATGCGTCACGAGAAATATACCATGTAGCAAAAGAAAGTCAAAATAAAGATTTGTTTTTTTATTTATATATGTTTTCTTAAAGATATCATTACTGCACTTGATTTGTAGTATACTAGTAAAGTAGCATTCAAGCCTCATAGAATTCAAATAGCACTATATGGGTGATTGCAAGAAACACTTGTCCTATTTGTTGCGTTTTACTATAGTACTTGTGACTTTTTTTGGAGTACTTTAAAATTAGAAAATTAATTTGAAAAATATTTGAAAAATATGAATAATGTATAAACCTCTAAGATGAAGGTTTTCACCAAAGGAAATTGATAGAAAAAATCTCTAAGTAGGAGAACTTAAAAAGCGCCAAACCTCAAGAAAATACATACCTTCATGTTTTAATTTGGAAAAATTAATAAAAATAAGTATATACAAAAAATAAAAAGTGGCCATTTTCAAAAACTCTATGTAGATGGTCATTCATCAAAAAAATCACTAAATTAATACTTGATATGTTTAAAAATGCAACCAGAAGGAAACTCACTTTGTGGACTTCTACACAACATAAAAATAATTTTTTTCAAAATCCCTCATGTGGAGAGCTGTAAGTCTATTAGAAGACCATGTCATCCAAATTTCATCTCAAAATCATTAAAAAAAAGGTACTCCTTAGGGTGAATGCAAGAAACACTTAAAGCCTTTTGTCACATCCTATTTTTTTCTTTCTCTTTTAGCCATAACTTTTGTGTTTTAGCTCCAAATGACTCAAAATTTATAGGGAAGCTACTCATGGATATTATATATCTAAAATGAATTTTTGAGATTTTTAAAAAATAATTTATTATTTTAAAATAGCCCCAAAAATTTCTCACAATACTTGATTTAAGGGTATTTAGCACCCCATTTCTCAAAAAAAAACGAATTTTGACCTAAAATTTAGAGACCATGGTTTACTAGTAGACTTATACCTAGTGTCCAAAGGAATTTTAAAAATACTTATTTTTAAGTGTTATTGAAGTCGACAAAGAGAGCTTCATTCTGCATTTTTTTCCAAAGGTATAAAATATTATTTTGGTGATTTCTTTGGTCAAATATCATCACCAAAAAGTTTTTTCAATTTTTGTATTTTTATGTATTTTTCAAAAAAATAATACTATTTTTAACAAATTAAAATGTCACAAGTTGTATTTTTTTCACCGGAATTCTATGAGAATTCTACGTCCAAAGTTCCAGTGAAGAAAATACAACTTGTGACATTTTAATTTGTTAAAAATAGTATTATTTTTCTGAAAAATACATAAAAATAAAAAACTTGAAAAAACTTTTTGGTGATGAGATTTAACCAAAAAAATCACCAAAATAATGTCTTATACCTTTGGAAAAAAATGTAGAATGAATCTCTTTTTGTGGAATTCTACAACATTTAAAAATAAGTATTTTTAAAATTCCTTTGGATAGTAGATATAAGTCTACCAGGAAACCATGTTCTCCAAATTTTAGGTCAAAATTCGTTTTTTTTGGAGAAACAGGGTGCTAAAAACCCTTAAATCAAGTACTGTGAGAAATTTTCGGTGCTATTTAAAAATAATAAATTATTTTTGAAAAATCTCAAAATTTCATTTTAGATATATAATAGCTATGAGTAGCTTCCCTGTAAAGTTTGAGTCATTTAGAGCTAAAACACAAAAGTTATGGCTAAAAGAAAAAGAAAAAAATAGAGTGTGACGAAACACAACAAATAGTACAAGTGTTTCTTGCATTCACCCCTTAGTGCCTAAAAAGCCCTAAACTGCCAAGTGTGATATTCAATCACTAATACTATTTTGAAATAAAATTATTTTTGAAAATTATGAAAAAATTAGAGAATGTGTATGGTACCTATGAGTATCTTTCCTATGAATCTTGAGTCATTTGGAGCCAAAACATAGAAGTTATGGCCAAAAAACAAATCAACACAGTAGTTGTGACAGAAAATAGGACACGTGTTTCTTGCAATTGCCCATATTACTATGTACGTCTATTTTAAAGGCCTACACTCCTACAATGTTAATATAAATAAGGTCTATTTTTATGTATTTCTCTCATTTCTACCTTCTCTTAAATCATGAGCCCATCATGATGGCCCTTCTATAGCTATGAGAGTATGAGTCTAGCAATTGACCAATGAGTTTGAGGTCCTAAATTGTCATGCAAATGGTGTCCTCTAGATTCAACTTCTACATCTATTAGTTGAATTGTTTGTTTAGGTGGAAGACAATAATCATCTTCATCTTCACCTTCTGTTTCAACTTCTGCTTGAGAGACAAATCCACTTCTTATGCTTTTAAGGTTCTGAAAACTACATCCACTCACTCTACTATCACATTCACCACCTTGTCGTCATCTTTCATATATAACCATGTCGGTTGTTCTCTTCTCAATAGAAATGTCTTTCAATGAATAATAATCTCATTCATCCTCCAATTAAAAGCCCTTGCCACCTTCATCAATGCATGTCTTGTACTTGATTGCCCATCTATGTCCATAGAAGCACAAATTTGTGTTGTCTCTTTCAATTTGGACAAAAAAAAGGGCCCTCCCTATCAAGTTGTGATTGTATGCATCGTATTGCTCATGGAACTTTTGAATCCGCTCTACTTCCACCCAAGTGCCATCTGGCCCTTTTTGAACCTTTTTTCCTGGAAATCGAAAGAATTTTTTGTGTTGTATGCTCCAATGCCTTTTTATACTAGTACGCCAAAATAATTCTCGATCTTCGTCGTCTTCAATACTATGGGCTAACAACTCTAAATCTTTATTCATGGTCATCTATATAAAGGTATCTTTTGGTTCTTTAGAATCTTCATATGACTAGAAGAAAGTTTGAAGCTTTTAACGTGACTTCAATATAATTTAGATGATGTTTTGCGTTGACTACAACGCAAAATTTGAATATTTGTATTGTAATTAATGCAAAACATCATCTAGATTGTGTTGAAGTCATGTTAAAGGCTTCAAATTTTAGAGGTTGCATGGCCCTTGGTCAAATGAAAGGGTCTGTCGATTGTATTCATGGATAGGGAGCATACTTTTCACAATTCCAAGTATTTTGTAATACCTAGAGCTCATTGAAGAGCAACACTTAGCACAAATCAAACAGAAAAGGGATGTTTTCACAATGCATATGACATGGAAAGTGTGGCGATATTGGCTCATGACTAAAGTTCTTTCGGGGCCAAATGAACTTTGGCAAAAGCTACAATGAGCCTTTAAGATTTTTGAAAGAGGGTCACAAACATGCACTACTATCTTTTCATTCTCTTTAATGTGTGTTGAAAAGGTATTGTGAGGTGCCCATCTTTCTTCTCCTTCCATGGCCTAATTGGTAATTGAAAGGAAGGTCTTCCTTCTTTACATGGTTTAAGCATTCAAACGTTGCATTTATATCTTTCCAACATGTAATGCCAATAGACCCCCTTGGATACAATTCAAACATCTTCAACAAATACAAAGAAGTGTCCACAACATTGAATTCTTCATCAAACTTCAATACAAATTTGAAGAGTCTTTTCATTCCTTGAAATACTACAGAAGGATTGTTTTGCAATTATTGTACCCAAGCCAACTACTAAGAGTCCAAATTGCCTTTTGACAATTGCAATTGTATGTTATATACTCATTTCAATCATTCTAACTTCAAACACTACAAAAAAACCCTGTCCTAAATGACTACGATAAATGACTCCCTCGCAGTCATTTAGGACATTTTTGAATCCGTCGTGACTACTGGGCCCCAAGTCATTGTGGACAAAATAGTGACTTAGCCATAACTCAGTGTATTATCACCATCAATTGATGGAGTTGGATGAAAATTGGTTGTCCCAAGTCTACATGGCAGAGGGGATTTTCAAGCAAGTGGAGGAGAAATTGTGGCGGTTGCCCATTCTACTTCAAAATTTTGGAGAAGTAGCATGACGTCAGCAATTTTGGAGTCACTTTGTAGTCACCATGGAGTCATTGGCAAGTTTGAGTACTGCTGACATCGACATTCATGTCAGAGTCACGTGGAAGTCACTATGAAGTCATTATGTAGTTATTTTAGTATTATGAAAAATTTGTACATTGTTGTCGTTAGAATCATTGTGAAGTCGTTGTAAAGTCATTATTTAGTCATTTTGCAGTTGAAATGTAGTTTGAATGTTGTTGCTGTAGACATTTACGTCAAAGTCACATGGAAGCCATTGTAAAGTGATTATATAGTCATTTAAGAATTAGTGGCAATGAAGTCATTCCACAGTCATTCCACAATCATTTTTAAAGAACTTGGAGTTAGGATTGAAATTACTATAAAAAGATGTTAAATGCAATTTTATTTTGTGACAATGTGTGCAAAACAAATATATTAATAATTATATGGGAAGTAGTCACTTCACAGACCACAGTCATATATGAATACATTCAAAATTTTACAACAATACATCATATACAATAATTTTGTATTGCACAATATACCACATACAATACACCATACACAATTCATCATATGCCATACACAATTCACCATATACAATATACCATATACCATATGCCATGCATCATTCCAAAGCAACTTAATGTATGAGTATGAATACAAGAAATGGCAAGCCTTTTACAAAAGGAGGATAGTAGTTGGCAAGACAAAGCTTGTGGGATATGTCAAACGTAGGAATCGCATTACAAATCATATTTTGTACCTCATTGAGGCATAGTATATGAACTTTTTTGAAAAAACTTTGAACTAATGAAAGTTAGAAGATCAATGTCACTTTCACCTTTAAAAATTTGTTTCAGATTTTGAGCCTTAAATCAAAAGTTATAGACAAACTTGTTGAAAGATTTGAAAAGGATTGACATAGGAAGAGTACTAGACTCTTGAATAGTTGTTTTTGCAATCACACGAAGTCATTTTGTAGTAGAACTAGAGTGAAAAAATAGAACTTAAGAATTACTATTAGGTCTTTTCTAAATACCTTAGTGTATGTTTATTGAAATTCTTAATATTTCAAATGTAAATCATATGAAGTGTTCAAAACTAGTGCAATGACAATGGCACATCTAGATGTATTGCTGGCATATTGATCGGAATTTAAATAAATCATAGAAATGGACTCTAAAGAAAAAAAAATAGTATATATACATGAACCAAGAAAAAGATCACCAACAATGCATCATTTTACAATAAAGTTTTTAAAAAAAATCTTGTATTCTAGAAGAAGATGTTTAAGAATAAATGAATAAAATAAACCCAGGGGAAGCACTATATGTATTTATATTGTTAGCAAACTACATGCAATAAAGACTTTGGATCCTCTACTTCTTGAATATTAATGCAAATGAATGGTGAACAAAATGTATTTTCAATAAGTATTTGAGTTGGACTACGTGTCAATATGAGTCATTTTCCTTCATTTTTCAATCTTCCTAAAAGTCATATTATATATTATTTGAAATGAAAGTTTTCAACAATAGGAATCTAAGATTATTATCAATCAAAGTTCAAAATTACAAGTTGAATTTATCATTAGGAAAAATTTTAGCTCTAAAAAAGGATGCAAGTTTTGCACCCCTATGGTGCAATTGTAAAAATAAATCAAAATAATTTTTTTTTTAAATTTTTTGAAATTTGGAATCCAACATGGTACTACTAGTGCCATGTGAGCACTACATGATATTGACAATTGATAAATATTTTTAAAAATATTTTAATTTTTTTTCCAATTTTTTCAATTTTTTTTTGAATTGCACCATGGAAGTGCTTAAAATGAATTCTTGGCAGCCTCTTTTAGGATTGAAAATTTTCCTATTGAGCTTATTAAAAAATTAACAAGGGATTAAGAACTCACTTTATTGCATATGATATACATAATCTCCTAAGAGTGATCCTCTTAAGAAATAAATTAGGAATAAAAAATTTGGAAAGAATAAAAGATAACCTTAGGTACGCAAGTCTTATATTATATATGTGTGTGTCTGTATGTGCAAAGGTCATTGGTGTTAAAACAGCTACTTTTGCAAAATTATATTGAATTTAAAAAGAACAAGAAGTTCAAAAAAGAAAAAATTATAAATAATTAAATGTAGGAAATTTTGGAGAGTATACATATTAAAAAAAACTCACAATGTATACAAAGAATTGAAACACCTATGAATAACTTAAAAAATTTGACAAGAAATCCCATCGAGTTAATATTAAATTAAAAAAAAAATCTAAAATGTTAGATACCTTGTTCTTATGATACATGTATTAGAAAAACTCATATAATTAGTTTTTAAATACTTTAATAGTCCTCAAAGAATATTAATTTCATATATGTGATTACATTTTTGAATTTTTTGTTAAAAAGGATACAAGAATTTTCTACATTTAAGTAAATTACATCCCTTGAGATTGGACTAAAGTGCATTTGTTTATAAGTGATTGTAATTAGGGCCATATACTATAGGAGTTGGGTATCCAAGAAGATAACTTATTAGCTTAAGAAGGATATTGGAGTGTGAGTATTGGAAGATTCTAATGGGCCCTTGTAAGAAACATAGTGCATTTTCTTATAGCATTTTAGAATTAGACATTTTTTTGAAATACTTAAGTCATTTTGGAGTCATGTAGTAGTCATATGTAATCGCATCATAGGTTACCCTGGGGTCATTATAGTCCATGTCAATAAATTGCCCTATCCATTTTTTTAACAAAAAATGTTGATTTGGCTTTAGAAAAGACACTGGAGTCATTTTGGAGTCACACAATAGTCATAGACAGTGGTATTTTAGTCACACAGAAATGACTAAAGTCCACGTCAACAAATTGTCCTATCCATTTTTTCTACAAAAAATCTTGATTTGACTTAAAAAAACATTTAAGTCATTTTGGAGTCACATTGTAGTCACATAAAAATGACTAAAGTCCACATCAGCAAATTGTCCTATCGATTTTTTCTACAAAACTCTTGGTTTGGCTTAAAAAAATATTTATCATTTTAGAGTCATGCAATAGTTGTCTGCAATCAATGTTAATGACTTCAACATCCATATTGGATGCCCCTCACTCCCCTCTAATATTGTCAATGTTATCTTGAATGAATAGTTGTAGTGAATGTCACACACTTCATCATTGCTTCATCCGCAAGTCATTCAAAATGATTGAAAAATGACCTAAACACGTAGACAGTGTAGCCTTGGTGCAATTACAGAATTTGCAATGATTCTTTAGTTGTTCCGGACATCCAGTCATTTTGTAGTCACTTTGCATAGTCATTTAGGACAGGGATTTTTTGTAGTGAAATGAGCATAGATTTTTTCTTGAATGGTCTCATCCAATTTGAGCTTCAATTCTACAATGTTGTTGCTTTCAATTTGCATCGAAGCATCTTGAAATGTTGAATTAGGCTTGAAGATGATAGCAAGTTTGTTCCCTTTACGTTTAGGATTATCCTCAACCTCATATGACCTTGCTTGGCAAAATTTCTCCATTGCTTTGGCCTTCTCAAAAGGAAGAGAAAATTGGTCGCTTTCTTGCGATATTTTCATGAATAGAACTAGCTTACGTTTACGAAGGGATTTACCAATTTTCAAGCAATGTACATCATCCAAATCTAGAATCAACAAGATTTAGTGTTTCATTGAATTTGTGGTCTACTCTATACACATTTTGAACTATAGCTCCAAATTGTCATGCTCTTCCCTCAACATCTTATTCTCTTTTTTGAAGGCTACAAAACATTTGAAGGTCTCTATCTTGTCTTCCAAAAACGGCAACACATATGAGGAAAACTTTTAGCAAGACATGGTAAGTTTCAAGAGGTCAAGTGACAATAGGGAAAAACATTGTGACATTTCTATTGTAGAAGAAGTCATTTCAATTACACCTCAGGCTGTATATGACAACGTTGCCACAGTTTGAACAAATTATCCTAATCCACCTTGTTCATTGACTTGGGTTGAGGTGCTCAGCTCATTTGTAGACTCACATTGCCCTTTCTTTTTTTCAGAAGCCTTCATCTGAATAGAGGACTTCAACAAGTCTTCTAGTTCATTGGCATTGGGTATCTTTTAGAGAGCGTCTCCTTGGAGTGTGCTAAAAGTTGATAAATATGGATGTTTGCTTTCATTCTCTTCATTGATAGTAATTTGATTTACTGCCATGTTGTTGAGGTGTTCTTCATTTTTTAGTTATGGAAGTATTTATGTTACTTGACTTAATCTTGGGCTCGACATCATTGCCAATTTTCCATTATAATTAGCATATATTAACCCTTTAATGTTGATGAAGCCAAAAATGGCCTACGATACTTTATACAAAAAAATGTACATACGCCACGACTTGCTGCTTTACCGAGTGACGGTTATGCCAAACGGCCACAAGGTTGATCCTCGTCGGCCCATGGACACTGCGTTGCAGCAGCTAGTGTCGCCATGTCCAATTTCCGAACTGTGTCATGGAGAATTATGCCAATCGCAATGTTTATGAGGCACCGCAGCTCACACTCCTTCTCATTACTACCTCAAAATTGTAGGCTTGACTTATTTCCCGTCATTTCTGCTTAATTCCTATTTCCTGGACACATATCATTAATTAGCCCCAAATTAGAGCAAGACCTATATTGCAGATCTACCCCTTTGTTGCTCATTTCTAGAGGTGAGTAATCCATTCAAATGCTTCTCTTCGGCAATTGACGAATTCAGCTAGTAGGGAGTGTCTTCTTTTGATTACACGGTAGCCAATGGAAATTGTTGTTTTGTTGATAGCAATGTATACAAGTTGTAAACCTAGTTGGCATGAAAACAGTTCGTGCAAATTGTCAAACCTTAGCCAGACGACTATGGACAAAACCTTTTTATTTCCACCAATGATCAAAAATGGAAATTTTGAATTCATATTTGGAATCAGAGACTTCGAATTTGGTAAGAAAGATGGAGAAATACAAAATTAATTTCTACAAAATAGGGAGCTATATGGGAGTCAGTACTCTTTGACGGACGAACAAGCTGAGCAACACAATTCCTTGCCAAATCCACAGAGGAACCATTTAAGGAAATGAAAAACAAAATGAACTTGAAGAATTCTAATCATGGATTTGATTTCTACAACCCCACAAACATTGACTACTTTTAGTTGTTGCCATTGAACACAAGCGTTTAATGGCCAAAACAAAAATGCATATTTGACCTTCTCCTCTGTCCAACAAGACCCTTGCCCGACAAAACTCTTGGTTGCAACAACACGTATGTACAATTTTCCGTATTGTATGCAGCCAAATGCACAAGCATTTAAGGACTAAGCAATCTAGGACCCTACTATAAATTAGAATATAAATTACAGTGTTGGCCTATGCAACTTATTCATCCATCAATCATCATGCCAGCTCACATGCCCCCAACCAGTGATCCCAAAACTGGCTAAATTTCGCTCATTTTCTACTTAATTTTTCCATGCCCTTTGTAAAAAATTTAAAAAATCTTTCAATAATGAACATTTGGTTAAAACCCCCGAATTTGTTATGAGATCACTGCCCCCAACCTCTTCCAATCTATACATATTTGAAAAGATATCAATTGAAATGAGTGAAATTTTTTTGACCACTATACATGCTAGTAGATTTTGAATATCTTTTTTTATATATATCTTTTGACCTTCAAATTTAGCAAGCATGTTATTAACTTAGAGATGATTTTGTGAAAAAATAATCATAATAAAATATCAATTTATGAGCCCTCAAAAAACTGTCAAAATAGGCTGCAATGAAATTTCATTCACTACAAATTCAAAACCATTATACAATCCTTTTCTGTAAGATTTTTCCTCCAAAACCTATTATATTTGAAGCCCATTAGCAAGATTCAACCCTGAACACTTCCAAAAGTCAAAATTACAATGGACACCCCTGTCCAAATTGTTGAATAGGAAAATTATTATCAATCTTTTTCATAATTGGATTTTTGATGCTAAAACTAAACTTCAAGAAGAAATTTCTAAAGACATGAACTACTAAAAATAGCAACTCGATTAGGTTTTCTATTTAGTGTCTCGAGCATTTAGGGGTAAAAATTCCAAAAGTCCCGTATAGTATAAAATCCCCTGGACATAGTACAGGGCATGAATGAATTCTGGAAATGGTAAAATTCTCTAGATCTGATTGCTTTGTTTCACACTAGCGAGTCCAAGCGTTCAATTAAGTTCGCTTTGCCCTAACGACTGTCCGATCTTCAAGAGCAAAGCAGATGATACATAAAACTAACGTTTCTTCAGCACCTTCGGATTCTTACACATTCGAATACTGAGAGGAGTCACCTCCACAAATTCATCTTCCTGTATGTACTCTACACAGTCATCCAAGCTCAGCTCAATAGGGGCCGCCAAAACAACTGCAAATAGTAAAAACACAATTTCAGAGAGCAATCCATTCCGATGTACGGGTCAGAACAAGTACAACACATCACAACATGAGCAACTCCTGCAGTAACTAGGACCTGCTGCACAGGACTGAACCTTAGCATTGGGCTCGACAGAGAACTAGATAGGGGGTTGGGGTTGGGGTTGCTCCTAAATAATCCCAGAACCAATCCAATGCTATTCCCTAAGATTCTACCTTAGGGCTACTTCTTTCGGATGACGCTTCCAAGGACTCGTTTCAATAACTTGCTCCAACGATACAGCTATGTGAAGAAACTTGAGTAGGATCTCGAAAAGCGAGCCAAAGCTCTCGTGGAATGTTTTTTATTTTTTACTTTTAATTTCATCTTATTACACATCCATTCAGGGAATTTACCGACGACATGAAAACAGATTTGCAGGCAATTGAATGACACAAACATAAATTATGAATGTATAATGGATGCCATACAAAAGATAATATTACTCTTCCCAAAACGCCACAGATGAATGGAGTAAGACAAGAACCTGTAGCCTCTTTGTTTGAGCGCACGTTTGTCGCAGCCTTCCTTTTGCAAGCATTGAGGGTTAAATCTCCAGGTCTTTGATGAATACCAATGATTTGACCCTTGTAAACAGGTACACCTGGGGGCAAAAAGAGATTGCCTCTATCTTGACAGCTGAAAAGAGCATATGAAGTAGTCGGTCCAGTCTCAAAGGCCACCTGTCTCAGTCCTGGGTGTTAGTCATATTCTAATCCCCTATGGATTTTCACCCTCAGAACTTTGAAACAAGTAAAAACCGCAGATATATGCAGAGTATAATTCTTCATAGCAAATGTAATTAAATTCTCCGTCTTTGCCAATCCATGGATCTCTCGCATAATAGTATGGCAAAGACATGGAGTCGCATTGCATGTCGCAACACATATCCACAACGAAGCTGTAAATTCTTTACTTCCTCTCAAAATATGAAGTGTCAAAAATCACCACGCTAGGCACCACGCTTAGTTATCCATGAGGTGCCTTGACACTCCCTTATACGACGAATTTTTAGCCAGAGAAACGCATCAATATTGCAGCCCAAAGTTCGAACTCAGAGAAAGCTTTACGACGAGGTGGACGACATTTGTGCGGTATCTTACCAAAGATCCTTGTTCACGGGTGCTTATATCTCCAGCCCACTCGTCATACCCATAAAAGATGGTGTTCAATAAAGCAGTGCCTCTAGAGGCAGTAAGCATAGCGTTCCGCAAACCAAGCAAACCTCGCGTAGGCATCCTGTACTTCACAACTGTCGTATTCTCCGACCTATAGCATTGCAAGGAGCCAAATTACTAACGTCTTACAAAGTACGCAGGTCTTTAATTGCTGAAAAACTCATAGAAACATTTAGGCAGAACAAGGAGTCTTAAATTATCATGAACAGAATCCACGTAAAACTCGCACAGCCAGCTGAGAAAACGAGACAACTGGATTAGATCCACTGAAGCGCATGTGACAAACTATACATCCGACCTACCCAGAAGTTGACATATCCAACATTTGACCCCGGCGCTTGCCCAACAAGTCCACCACTGCACCCACATACACTTCAGGAACCTCCACAATAGCATCCTGCCAGATTTCAAAAGTATTTAGGATGGGATCATGGATATTGAGGATACAGAAGTAGACATAGGCGCCATAAAATAAAATATACTCCGTAATAAATTTTGCAAAATGGTTTGCATTGAATTTTTGTTCACATCCACTGGCAAAGCATGCAGGATGACCCAATGACTTCACCTCAAAAGGCTCAAGCTTCTTTCCTTTAACCTCCTTGTTAATAACTTTCGGAGGCCCAATCATGAACTCGTAACCTTCTCTCCTCCTGCCAACCGACCGAACCAGAATGAGTGTTAAATACCAAGGTCTCACGCAAATAAAAGACATGACGCCGTTAATATTGAACAACGAACGAACTGCAAAGTCTTAATTGGAAGGTGCTTTTCCATCTTACATGTTCTCAATTAGAATTGTGAGGTGTAGGGTGCCACGACCGCTCACAATGAAAGTATCGGCAGTTTCTCCGTCCTCTACCTTCATAGCCAGATTTCTCTCCAATTCTCGATACAGTCGGTCTCTCAAATTCCTACTAGTCACATACTTACCCTGCAAACATAAACCATCAGTCATTACTGATAGTAATACTGGCATGCCTGTAAGTGCACTCAGCAGCAGATTTTCAAAAAATTCTGTACCTCTCGACCAGCAAAAGGTGAGGTGTTGACTGAAAATGACATTCGCACGGTCGGCTCCTCAACCGTGATTGTTGGCAATGCTACTCCATTTACCTTGTCAGCCAAAGTTTCCCCAATCTGCGGAACACAAAAGAATAAACATTAAAAGACTTGAGGTAGTGCTACTCCATTTACCTTATCAGCCAAAGTTTCCCCAATCTACGGAACACAAAAGAATAAACATTAAAAGACTTGAGACCAGACACAGAGTAATGACTAGAATTAAAATTTAAAATACACGACAAAACCAAATAAAAGAACGAACAAGCTATGATGTAACAGTACATCTAAACAGGTAATTAGATATGCAAACTGTCCCCTTAATCTGACCAGGTGTGAGATAATATTGTTAAGCCCAGAACGAGTACCAGAACATCAAAGATTCCTGATAAGCAACAGATATCGCCAGCCTCCACCACATCAGCTGGAACACGAGCAAAATTATCATACTCAAAGAGCTCGTTGACTTTCGCATTCCTGCAACGGTCGTCCGGGGTGCAAACCTATGTATTTCACCATTATCCAACTGTCATAGTTCATAGAAATAGGCTAAATAAAAACTCTCTCCAGTGACGTAAGATTCTAGATTTCATTGACTTAGAATTACACCTACCAAGTCATGCCATTATACCGGGATAACGAATGTAAACCCACAGCATCAATTTGGATGGGAAACCAAGCTACGATTTTCGGTATCGATCATGAGTAACACAACACAGGGTCATTGGCAATGGCATACTTTATAATCAGCTCAGACAAGATCAGAAAAATTTCAAGGCTAAATAGTCCGAACACATCAAGCACACCGGAATTTACCTTCACTTCCATGCCTTTCCTCATGCGGCCAGCGTGGACGCGTCCAATAGCAATGCGGCCCTTGTGCTCGTCATAATCCAAATTTGTAATCTTTCGACATCAGAAAGAGACACAGAAGCGTACAACATGAGCAAACGGTTCCAAAGGAAACAGGTAGAATCATTTGGCTCAGATATGCACCAGATCAAAAGAGACCACTGCTAAATAATCCCAGGTCATCACCACCAGTGGATTGCAGTTGATTTTTGGAATGAAGCTAAGTCGAAGTTTAAACTTGCAGTCACAACACTTACTGAGGCACATATTCATCACAAGTTTGCGTAAAAAAAATACAAGAACGCAGAATGCGCTGGAGGATGGACAACATACAAGCATCTGGAGAGGACCTTCGAGGTCAACTCGAGGCTCAGGAATACACCTAATCACTGACTCGAACAATGGTTCCAGATCGTCTGCCAACTGATCTGGCTCTAACCCTGCCTTTCCATGAATGCCACTGGCGTACACTACCTGGAAGTCACACTGCAGTAGGGGCCACAAATAAAAGTTTAGGACTCCAACAGATCTGATGTTACGTTCAGAGTCACAGAAAGTTGTACAATTAAAGTGTCTCAGTCCCATGCCATGCAATGCAACCCAAAATACAGCGAACAATGGACGGGATGCACCAACCTGTTCATCGGATGCATTCAACTCCACAAAAAGCTCGAATGTGGTGTTGACAACATAGTCAGGTCGCGCAGAAGGACGGTCTACCTTGTTGACAACCACAACCACAGTTTGGCCGAGTTCCAGAGCCTTTTTCAGCACAAATCTAGTTTGGGGCATTGGACCCTCCACAGAATCAACCTGTTTTACCAAATTTCGTCAATCCAAGCTAATAATCTGAATGTTAGATTATTTCAGTGCAACATCAACTGCACTGAAGAAGGGTTTTAAGGGGACTCATACCAATTAACTGACATTTTACATTATATAAATATCTACCTTTGCTGTACATTAATAGGTATTGAACTGTGCGAGAGCTGTACATCGCGTTTCAAACATCTACCGTTTTTCAGAAGAAGTCGCTTTAATTTTCGGGTCCCCTTCAAACCCATATTCAGTGTAGAAAAGCTAACGAAGCTGATACAGAAGTAGACCCACCAGCAAGAGCACACCGTCGACCATATTGAGAACCCTCTCCACCTCACCACCGAAGTCTGAATGCCCAGGAGTGTCTATGATGTTGATCTTGGTGCCTTTGTACCGAATAGCAGTGTTCTTGCTTAAAATGGTAATCCCTCTCTCCCGCTCCAAGTCGTTCGAGTCCATGATGCGCTCTTGAACAGATTGGTTGTCACGAAAAACCTTGTTGAATGCACCACATCGTCTATAAGAAAAGAATTCCTCCCTCGAAAGGCAGAATTGAATTCGGCCCCCCTCTCATTCTGAACTTCTCGTTAGGGGTGCTCACGCAGCTGCTGCATGGTCCCAAGTCAAGCGTGAACGACTAATCTTGAAGCATGACAGCAGCATACATACCTACCTACCTTAGCTTGTCGAAGCATGGCATCCACCAATGTCGTTTTCCCATGGTCCACATGCGCCACGATGGCGATGTTGCGCACATCACTTCGCACGTTCAATTTCCTCTCTTTACGAGACGCCACTTCTTGCTGTTCCAGCAGGACCCGAAAGCGCTCCTCTTCATCGGCGGCGTCCAGGGGGGCCACCGTCTTGTTGCCCCCATTCAATGCGGCCCTGCACGACCGTGAGCGCCCTCCCGAGGCTACCCGAAACCAAAACCAAAAGATCAATCCACGCATCAGAATTCAGGAACCGGACGAGGCAGGGGTGAACCGCAAAACCCCAGAGAGAGGGGAGAAGAGCAGGTCAGGGCAAAGAGGGACTCACGTGAGCTGCAAGGGGGGCAGGAGAGGAGGCGAGAGGCGAGCAGGGGCAGGACACGCAAGGAGGCGGGGAGGGGAGGATACGCGGGCGGGCGGGACAAGCTGCAGGTGCCAGGAGAGGCCAGAGAAGACGCAGAAGAGAAGGCGAGCCGGGAGCCCGCGGGAGAAGGCAGCGCGACGGAGGCAGCAGCGCTGAAGGCCGCCATGGCCAGGGCCTGCTCAAGTGGAAGAATTGGATCACGACAGCAACTACGGAACACTACGGGCGGAAGAGAAAGACCGAGAGAGATAGAGAGACCGAGAGAGAGCCACAAACGGGAGGACGGACATGCCGCAGCTAACTCCACTCGGTTAGTTAACCCTGTAAGGATGCCGTGGTCTCCTTGGAAGTTGGAAATCATCCTTTCTGCAACAGTGCGAATCATCTGCCTTACAAAATTCAAAAGTATTATTCGTTGGAGATCAAACTTCTATTCACGACCCCCATTTTTTGCACAAAATTGTAAGGATGAACAATTATAGTTCTGTCTGCACATGCAAACATGTCATCCATCGCACCATTCTGGGCCGCAGCGTGTACGGTACACTCCCTCTCATCGATTGAATTCAGTTCACTTTCACTCACAACGTTATCCGTCTGCTCCCCGTGAGTGACGCACTGATGGAGGGCCGAAATGCGATGTTCATTTTACTTTTCTGAACGCTTACTTTGCTTTCCTAGACCTGATGGACGGATAAGTTTTCCAAGGAGCTTCAGTTGCCGGTGCGGCATCCACAAGCCCGCGTCCCCTCTAACCCATCTCCGACGTGGCTCCTCTTCAACCTTGCAGCCGACGGGGCGCACCCACGTACTGCTACCGCTGTACCTCTAAATGCCCACAGCCTTTTTTTCAAGCTTCTTGGAATTTGCTCTAAATTGAATAGAAAGCCAAAATTTTGATATGTTTTATCAATCTATATCTTAAGGAAGGTAGTTTGTTTGGTGTGGTTTGTTTGTTTTGGGTTTTGGCATGTTGAGATCTCTTGGCCTGTGCGTCCCCCATTTGCGTGCTTGGTACTGTCAAAAAGCTCTTGGCAAGGAGGGTGCACGATTGCACAGGCTTGGTTTTGTAGCATTGCAACTTATGGCAAGAAAGTTATTGAATTTTAAAGTTTTAATGGATTAAAAATTTAGAAAATTACTTTTACTTTAATTCTAACTGTGGCATCGACACAGGGTCCACTAGTCTATACCTTAAGGAAGGTAGTTTATTTGGTTTGTTTTGTCGCATTGATATCTCCTAGACTGTGCATCCCTTGATTGCATGCTTGATACCGTTGGAAATTTCTCAACGAGGAGGGATGCACGAGCTTGGTTTTGTAACATTCTGATGTACAATGAGAAAGTTATTGAATTTCAAAGTTTTAATGGATTAAAAAATTAAAAAATTACTTTAACTTTAGTTCTGACTATGGCATCGGCATAGGGCCCACTAGTTTTCTTGAAATTATAACTACACAAATTCAAACTAGACATGCTAGAGATTACTTAGGTAAAGAAAACACAATATTATCACTTATAGATTGAAAGATTATAATGTTTGATCATGAGGGTGTTGAAATTGTGAAAGTGGCTTAAAGTCTTTCAATCCTATTTTCACATGTTGTGGGCGCTTTATTTCCACCCTTGGAGTTAAGCGATCACAACCAGGCTCTTTTTGCAAACTAACTCCTATGGGTGTCTAAGCGTGAAATTCATTGTGCCTTCCAAGCAATGGATCTTTTGCTATCCTAACTTACTCTAATGCATGGGTTGTTCCTACCTAGCACGTTCTTCCCACTTTAATTTAGATGTTTGCCTGTTTCGTTCTCTTGTTCCACTTTTATCTATGTAGTTTAGGGCTCTATTCTCCGTTTGCGTATTTGTTCCCCCCTATATTTTATGTCTCTCTACTTCTACGTATTGTACTTGCTTACCCTACTTCTACATATTTGTATTCTTTAATCTACTCTATGTATTGTATTTTCTACCTTACCTCTACGTATTGGATTCTTTTAATCTACTCTACGTATGGTATTTTCTACCCTACCCCTATATATTGGATTCTTTTAATCTACTCGACGTATGATATTTTCTACCCTACCTCTATGCATTGGATTCTTTTAATCTACTCTACGTATTGTATTTTCTACCCTACCTCTACGTATTGGATTTTTTTAGTCTACTCTACGTATTGTAATTTCTACCCTACCTCCACGTATTGGATTCTTTTAATCTATTCTATCTATGGTATTTTTACTCTACCTACGTATTAGATTTTTTTAATCTATTCAATGTATTGTCTTTTTTTTTAATTCTACGTATCGCATTCTTTTCACTATCCCTCTTAACTTGTGGTTGTTTCTTTGGTTCATTCCATATTAGCTAATCGCCGGTCCCTAATTATAATTAGCTTACGACCCTTGATCCTAACCACCTCCTATGGGCGCTTCATTCTCACCCTTGGAATTAAGCGATCACAACTAAGCTCTTTTTGTAAACTAATTCTTATGGGTGTCTAAGCGTCAAATCCACTGTGCCTTCCAAGCAATGGATCTTTTGCTACTCTAATTATCTTAACGCATAGGTTGGTTATTCCTAACGTGTTCCTCTTACTTGCCCTAGGTGTGGGCCTGTTTCATTCTCTTGTCCTACTACTAGCTTGCTTACCTTGCTCGTTTCGTTCTTTTGTCCTACTTCTATGTTCCTTCTACTTTAATCTAGATGGTTGTTTTTCCTACTCCTACTTCTATGTGTTGTATTTGTTTATCTATTCTACATATGGCATGTCTACTCCATCTCTACGTCTTTGTTTTGGTTTTAGCCTACTCTACGTGTTTGTCTTTGTTTTAATCTATTTTACGTATTCGTCTTGGCTTTAGTCTACTCTATGTATTTGTCTTGGTTTTAATCTACTCTATGTATTTGTCTTGGTTTTAATCTACTCTATGTATTTGTCTTGGCTTTAGTCTACTCTACGTATTTGTCTTGGTTTTGATCTACTTTACATATGGTATTTCCTTATTCTACTTCTACGTTCATGTATTTGTTCATTCTATTTTACTTCTTCGTATTTTATTCTATGTCCGTGTATTCATTCTTCTATTTCTCTTCTAGTTATGGTTGTCTCCCTATTCGTGTTTGTTAATTACCGACCCTTAATCTTACTTGGAATGCCAATCTTTCCCTACTAATTAATTCCTAGTTGCATTAATCAATGAAATCAAAAGAGGGTTTGGAGGCCCACCTCCGTTCTGTGTGTGTCCCATGCCCGGTCCTTCTCCGTCCATGCCGCCTCCATAGCTTCCGCTTTGGTGGAAGTGTTTGGCTCCAATCTTCAACTTGTTTTCCTCCACTTCAAGTTATGCTCCCGGACTACCTTTTATGATTGTTCTTGACTTGGGTCTCACTCCTAAACTATTTCTACACTAATCTTCTAATTACCTTCTACTTCTAAACTATCCCTTAAACTAGTTTCTACCTCTACACTATCCCTTATTGCAATCGGCTAGCCAATCAAAGCATTAGATCAGTCCTATACTATGCGTCCAAATAGAAAACAAAGTCTATATTTAGGCTTAAAGGCACTGTGCCAACTGAAACGAGTACAAATAAGATCATATTTTGAGATATCCACGTGGCGCCTCCCGGTTCGTTCAACCCCTGCAACTGCTGACTGCGCAGGCGACGTGGCGCGGTGACGTGGCGGACGAGGGGACGACTTCAGTGCACAAAATGGACTCTCAGTCCTAAACCGTAAGTTGGAATGAAGAACGAAGGCCAGATTCGGTGTCAGTGGGAGCGCGCCGGTCAAATCAGGTACAAATAAGTCTATAATCCGGGACTGCCACGTGGCGCCCTTCGGGTGGGCTGACCCCGGCCGAGCTCCGCAGACTGGGGGGCTAGCCAATGATTGCGGGCTGGTTAGTTCGGGCCGGGAGGATTTTCTTCCTTGTTAATGCTTTTTTACTAAACTTCAACTACCAATAACTCTTTAACTTGATGTTTTACTCACACTACAAAGCTTTTAACCCTTGAGTGGTTCAAAGCTTCGCCGTCCCAATGAGACTTAGTTCAATATCGTACCTGAAAGAAGGGAGAAGGAAAAGATTAATTACTTTGACCCTTAAAGGATTCAAAGCTTCGCCGTCTCTACGGAACTTAATTCAATATCGTGAACAAGAGAAGAGGGAGAAGAGGGTCTGCACCTAATTGTTAAGACTAAACATCATAGGGAGTCAAAGCTCCGCCGTCCCTCATGGGACTAGCTTAGCCCCGTAAACAAGAGAAGAAGGAGAAAAAGATGGATACAATTTACAACATACTTTCAAAGTCACCTCACTAGTCACCTCTCGGTTCCTCCCAAGTTCTCTCCCACAACAACTTTTAAGTACCCCACAACACAAAGATAGATCAATGTCAATTAGTACAAGTGCCAAGAACTACACAACATAAAGATAGATAAATGCCAATTAGTATAAGTGCCACACAACCTCGGGGGGGTCTCAAATCCCCTAAGGTGTAAATTACAAGTGTCAAGGGTGTAACAACCCCCCAAAAACTATCAAAGGCTCCTTTGGTATAACATGCCAAAGAAAATCCAGCATAACTCGGGCCCAATAGTACTCCTCTTTTAAATGGGTAGGAATGAGAGAGAATGAGAGGAGAATGCTGCCCCTTTTATATTCAAAAGGGAGCAATTCTCCCCCTTAATCTACTAAAAATATCTAGATGAGGGAATTTAGGAGATCCGTATATGTTTACCTATTTCAAATTTAACTATCCATCTAAAATCTACGTAATTTGAATTGAATAATTCAAGTCTTATCTAACCTTACAAGAACTTGCAAATCCACCTAATTTACCTTCCTCAAAATCTACAAGTTCCCACATGGGAGTGGTTCCCATGTGTTCCCACCTACTTAATTTAAAATTACTTACACCAAGCACTTGGAGCCACCTCCACTAATTTTTGAGGTGGTACTTGCTCCCACATATGCCCAGAGTTCTCCACGCGTTCCTTACACGTTCCCCACGGCCATTGGGGCCCAAACTCTCCAAAAAAACATTGGGGAGCCTTAAACCCCATTTTCTCCTCCATGTGCTATCCGCAAAAGACTAACTTTTGGAATTTAGCTTCGAATGGCAAACGGATTGCGCCATTGGGTCCTGAAGGCCATAATTAGCCTAAAGAAAATCCTTTCTCCCTTCAAATATGCCCTAAATCTCAAAAATTCTTAGTGTAAGTTGGAGTCAAAGTTGGGGTAAATTCCCAACTTTTGGAGTTTTACTATTTTGGACCCCAAACCTTCACTAAGCTCTTAAGTAGATAGAGGGGGGGTAAGACTAGATCCAAAATAGGCCTCGATACGATGCCGTATGCCCCCGGTACGCCGTTCAACTGCAGCTTCTGTCGTTTAAATTGTCAATTGTGGAGGAATGTCGTCGATTCGGGGTCTTCCACCTATCAATTTGTCTTGAAACTTGGGAAAGCGCTCCGTTGATGTGAGACCGCCTTGCCGGATTTTTAGTGGGATTTTACCGCACTTTGGGATATTCTTTCGAATTCCCATCTAAAGTCCACCGTAGTTGACCGTCCGGGAAAATATCCAAACTATCTTGGAAAATTTCCAAACTTTGGAGGGGACCACCCATGAGATCCCCCACATGGATGCAAACCTGCATCCCCATTGCATGCTCCTAGAATTAGGAAATCGCCCGGTACCTACGTTTCAAGGTTAGTATTCTGTCCGTATTCTCTTTGATGTTATGGGAAGTGAGGGATTCCTCCTAGATTTCCCATGAGGACTTCCTTACCTAGCTATGGCCTTTTTAGGCTTCTTACCCTAACCGCGCACATCACTATCAGTTTGACGTCTATTTAGCTAAGACAAGACCCGTTTTGGCTGCAAATTATCTTAAATCCCTTCTAATGACCAAATGACATATTGATATGTGTAATGCCAATACCGGTTTAATACACTTTTGAAGGTTTTACGAGCCTAATTATGCCTTAGATTATGTAGGAATGTAAAAAAAGAACCCGTGAGTCTCCAGTGACGAATCGGGAGCTCACAGGTGGCCACTCAGAAGCCAGACCAACCGACCGGAACTGACGACCCAAATGGGATAGAGCCCGAAAAGTCCAAAGGACCGGATCCGAAACCAAGCATGCCACAAGAGACCGTCAAGGGCGTGTCCCCAACACGAGGGGAGACCAAGTTCACCGACTTGATTAGCATGTCTCCGTGCAAGTCTTCACCAACTATGACTATGCAGCAGAGGATAGGAGAAGCTACGGAGGCTGCACCCCCACTCCGGCCGATATTGAAGACAAGATCTGGATTACTAGTCAAGGGCCTGGTCCAAATTGTCGAAAGAGGAGAAGAACTGACGCCGTAGAGCAAGGCAGTTCACCCACCATCCATCATCGGATTGATCAAGAGGAAAAACCGAGAGCCCCAATCGGTGATGAGGAAAGCCCGGGTAGAGGAAGAGGACTACGAGACGGAAGAGGAAGATGAAGACTCGGAGGAGGAGTCCGACTTCGATGATGAGTCGGATCAGTACTCGGACGTTGATCAGGCACTACCAGAGACAAGGCAGAGTTGGGCCAGAACAAGAGGTAAGGCTAAGCTGAAGGCAAAGCCGATCCGAATGTTTCGGTCTTTAGCCGGAAAGAAGCATCCAGCCCGGTGTCCTGTTGTAAATTCCTACATAGTATACAAACATATTATAATATGTTTTATTGGGTAGCTTCAAGGTAATGTTAGTTCTTTGAATAACTTCAAGGTGATGCTGTTCTATTGAGGTGTACAACGTCCATATAAGAACACAATTTTGCCTTAATATTTCATTGGATTTTGTTAGTGAGTCTAGTTTTCACATTAAAATTAGAATGTCGAACTGGAGGGTTTTTTCTGAGTCTCAAGATGAAGAGCCTCAACTCAAGGCTAAATTCGAACTTTCATTGTCACAACTGCCGGATCAATCTCTTCTGCTGCGAGATATTGTATTGCCACGTGAGCATTCATGGGATGAAGCTGGGCCTTCTTGATCGCCGAAACAACCTCGTGTGGAGCAACGGTGGTACGGGAACCTTCAACGAGAATACGAGATGCTCGAACTTTGGTAATCTTATTGCAAGTTGGGTGTGTTGAGCCCGGAAGTCATGAAGTGACATTTGAAGGATGTTTTGAAGGTTTAAATGACGAACAATACTTTGGTATAGTGAAGCCTATTGAAGGGAGTCGCGTTCACGAACGATGGTTAGAAGGACCGATGAATCTTTTGACAAAGGTGGATCGTGCTGATTATGTCATTGCGACAATCAAACGCATTCTCAAGTTTCTGTAGATGGAGTGAAGCTTCGATTGGAACTCTAGTTTTTTTACCTCTAGTATACATTTATTGAATATTAGTTATTAATTTTATATTTTGAATATTTTATTTAAATCACAATGTGTGATTATAAATGTAGAATGAAGATTTTGTGATAGAAAAATTAGTTTGGGGTTTGATGATAAGAGAAAGTGTGAATGGGAAAGTGATTGGAATCTTAGGTGGGGTCTTGGTAGGGATATAGGCTGATGTGCCTCACCCCCTCACTTATGATGGGGAGAAAAATAGGGAAAACATGCTTAATTGGTGTGTGAAGAGAGAAAAGTGTGTGCATGTGTTTTGGGGGTTTTGGGCCAAATTTTGGGTTGATGTAGCTCATTGAACTTGAAGAATTGAGTAATGAAATTTTGGCATGACATTTCTTGTGTTTAGAGATTTTCAAAGAGAGTTTACAAGTTGGATATGGAGTTGGGAGTCAAAAGTTATGAGATTTTGAAATTGTGAAGATCCAAAGATCTCCATTAAGAGGTCAGAGGCTTCAACAAACTGTAACTTTTGTAATACTTGTTTGTTTGATTTGAGATTTAGAGGGTGTATTTTTCTTGTGTGTATTTTTCTAAGAAAATATGGTATTTTCCGTTTAGAGTTTGTATCAAAAAGTTATGAGGTGCCAAAGTTTGGAGTGGAGTTTGGACTTAAAGGAGGGAGGCTGTATCTTCAACGCCCATAACTTTCGTCAGTTTCTTTTATGGAATTGAAACTTTGAGACGTGCTAGATCATCATTTTATCTTTTCAAATTGATTTTATTTATATGAATTAGAGTTGTAATGCAAAAGTTATGTAGTATCAAAGGTTGAGGAATTTCATACCTTCTTATTTGAGAAGGCTGAGACTCTACCTCTCATAACTTTTGGACAGTATCTTAGATTATTGTGATATTTTCACAAGTTATAGATATTAGTGAGAGATTTCTAAATTGCTAAAGCACTTAGCATTTGAGTTCCTAGAGCACCTGTGACACTAGATGAAAAGTCGCAGCTTATATGGGACTTAGTTTTACTTAGTTCTTGTTAGAATTTCTTCAAGTTTGAAAGTGAAAGAAGTTTTCAAGATTCAAGGTTGAAGATTTGAGACTCAAAAGGGGAGAAGATTGAAGATTCGTGTGTGTGGCTTGTGGCTTGTTTTTCCTAACTGGTTTTGGAAGCTCGTTGTGATTTTCTTGTTTTTCCCAGCCGGTTTTGGAGACAAGTTGTTATTTCAATTTTGCATTGTAAACTTCGTTGCGGGCTATAAAGTCATTCTTATGACAATTATTAGCCCCATTTTTTTTTTGTGGCGACAAAGTGGGATTGATCACCCACATGGTCGATCTTCTATGTTGTTCCTACCGGTGAAAGGCGCTTCTTAGTCACCGTAGGTTTGAAGTTTAGGAGCCATTCTTTTGGACGGTTGGCTCGTGGTTTGGCCGTCCCATTTTACCCGTGTGAGAACTTGTTTCTTATTACACACCTTCAGCTTATTCCTAAAAAACCACCACATGATAGGCCTATGGAAAATTCAAGTGAAGATCAAGTGAAGATTCGAATTTTCCACATTACTTGTCACTCACTCAACGACTTGCAGCCAAGCCCCCCGCGTGTTCCTTAAGCGCGCTCCTCTCTACCTGACACCGGAAAGGTGCCTCACCTACCAAGCGGCTAAGGAAGTAGGGAGTTAACTCTAGCTAGATAGAGAAGGTGGCTAACCTTTAGCCAAAGTAGGATATAATTAGAGTAGAGTTTTTGAACTTAGACCGGATCCAAGTTTATAGGATCTGAGATCCGATTTTGTTGGATATTTTTGGATTTTTGTGGAAGTCAACTCGCCTAAGTTGTAAGGGAATGAAACGTGGCATTCTCTGGACTGGTATTGATTCCACCTACACTTTTAGATTATGCTTGTAGTTGTTTAGTATTTAAATCCGGATTGTAGTTGAATCCGATGCGCATTATGTCATCTTATCTTCACAAGTTTTTGTGTTGCAAATACAAGTCAAAATCTTTCTGATTCACTTTGAAGTGGACTATGTACGCTTGACCCTCTCAAAGTCTTGTCGCAACGGTTAGGATTGTAACCTTGTGTAGATGGAATGTGCGTCCAGATATTGAGTTTATCCGGTCTCTGGACTTAAAGTGAATTCGGTTTTGATAGGGAATTTGTGTGGGATCTCTTAGTATAGTTTGGAACAGGTCTGGAGAGTAATCGTTAGAGATATCCACTCGTAGAGTTTGGGTTTGAGATTGAAAGAGTCCGGCCAAATGCTACTTAAAAAGTGATGAGGTCTCTTTAGATGAAAGAAGGACTAGTGAAGGATATAGCTCTCTCATGCAAGCTACCGCCTTTATTCTACCAGGACTCAGGACTAACTTGGTAATCTGTCGTCGTAGTAATTCATTAGGAGCAGACAAGAATGTTTGCGTGACGTGCTAGACTGGATCCATTCCGGACTAGTTGTGAAGTATTCTGGCCTGGTAGGATTTATTTATCTTCTTTTACTTTAAAGTGGAACTTCTGACACTTTAAAACTTGAAGGATAAGAGTAAGCTTCCTTTCTAGACGCCCAAAAGAGCAGATCCCTCTTGTTACAGAGGTTAAACTTACAATTGTTGACTTATTTAGGAACGAGACCGAATTACAGTTTCAGGAATTTGGGACAGAAGTTACAGAGCCCCAGTTTCCGGTCTAAAGGTTCCATATTCAGAAAGAGTAATAAGAAAAATCTAAATATGTGGGTATAAGTGGAGAGGAAACTCTCTGCAGTAAGAAGTGTGATCCAATTCTAGTCAAGAAGTAAAAGTCAGGAAGTGCTCAGACCGGGTCCGAATCAGTCTTTGCTTGGGTTTTGTTGTGATAACCATTATAGTATTCTGGTCCATCGTAGTCTTTCGAACTAAATCTCTTGGGAATGATACATGAGTCATTTTAAAGTTAACTTAGTGCATTCTAACACCTTAAAGAAGGAATTGTGCTTTCCTGTGCTACGACAGTTATACAATCGCAGATTGTGAAAGCAAGAGGGATAGGAGGGTATTAGAATTCCTAGTTCGCATTCTGTATCCGGAAAAGCCAATCCGGATTACAACAACATTGGCAAATACGATCTTTAGGGCACTATCCGGGGACCGAAAGGTTAGTTGGGGGATAGTAATCCGGGATCTGGTGGGAAAGATGGTAGTAGCAGCCGGAAAGTCCAAGCCCACTAATCTGAATCTTTTTCTCTTCCATCTGTATCACTCTTAAGAGCTTCTGAGGGATAGGGAAGGCACGGTGGATAAGTCAGCTTTAGTTATGTTAAAGCATGACATCAGTCCTCCCCTGAAACCAGAAAGTGAAGAAGAGAAGGAGGTCTCAAAAGGACCAGGGTCCTAAAAGAGGGAGAGAAAGAAAGAGAAGGTTCCCGTTTCAAAAAAGGGAAAGGAACCAGTGGTAGAAGAAGAGAAAGAGGATCCGGTCTAGTCAAGTGACCGGAAGGAGGATCCGCTAGGGAAAGTTATGGCAGATTTGGAGAGGATCCGAAAGAGTCACAGTGGGAAAAGAAAGGAAGTCCGGAAGGTATGTAGACTGATGGAGGACATTAGCACCTCTATTTTGTGTGAGAAAATAGAGGGACTTCTCAAAAATCAAGATGTTGGGAAGTGGGAGAATCGGATTGAGGAATTAACCACTCAAGTTAAAGATCTCCAACGCCAGTTGGAGAGGAAGTTTGAAGAGTCTAGGAGGCTGTTGGGTGAGTCTAAAGCGGTCTTCACGCAGATCCAAGATTCTATTAAGATTCCGGATGATGTACTTAATAAGGCCAAATTATTTGATGAGGATGTACAGTAGGGTACCAATCAAAATGGCGTTTTTGAATCCGCAGTGAGAAAAATTTCAGTACTGCCAACTTTGAAAGCCTCCCGAGAGCTCAAAAATTGGCATTTAACCACGAAATTTTTACTACAAAATCATCTTTAAGTTAATTATATGCATGCCAAATTTCAAGGCCAAAAGATTCACAAAAAAAAAGTTATTCAAAATCTACCAACATGGGTAGTGGTGAGAAACATTTCACTACTTTCAACTTTGACACCTTCCTAAGGATTGAGTTTTTTTTCTTTTTCCATGAAATTTTTGTCATGAAACAATATCCATGTTTTAATATGTACAAAAAATTTCAAGGTAAAAAAGGTTTTTTTAAAGAAGATATTTGAAATCTCCCAACAGGTGTAGTTTTGAGAAAATTTTCACAATTGCCAACTTTGACACCCTCCTAAGGTTTGAAAATTTTGTTTCATACCATGAATTTTTTTTTGTGAAGTCATCTCTATGTTAATAATATGTTCTCCAAATTTGAAGTTCAAATGAATTACCAAAAAAAAGATATACAAAATCTCCCAACATGTGTAGTTGCGAGGAAATTTTCACTATTGCCAACTTTGACACCCTCCCAAGGGCTGAAAATTTGTCTATTTTACATGAATTTTTTTGAATAAGATCAAATTTATGTTGATAATATATGTTCTAAATTTCAAGTTCAAAACACTTACTCAAAAAAAGATATTCAAAATCTCTCAACATGTGTAGTTGTGAGGTTGAGTTTTTACATTCGTGTCAAACTTTGCTCCACAAAATAACACTATACTAAGGGCTCAAAAACTCCTCCTCACAACTACACATGTTGGGAGATTTTATATATCTTTTTTTTGGTAATTCATTTGAACTTGAAATTTGGAGAATATATTATTAACATAGAGATGACTTCACAAAAAAAATTCATGGTATGAAACAAAATTTTCAAACCTTGGGAGGGTGTCAAAGTTGGCAATTGTGAAAATTTTCTCAAAACTACACCTGTTGGGAGATTTCAAATATCTTCTTTAAAAAAACCTTTTTTACCTTGAAATTTTTTGTACATATTAAAACATGGATATTGTTTCATGACAAAAATTTCATGGAAAAAGAAAAAAAACTCAATCCTTAGGAAGGTGTCAAAGTTGAAAGTAGTGAAATGTTTCTCACCACTACCCATGTTGGTAGATTTTGAATAACTTTCTTTCTGTGAATCTTTTGGCTTTGAAATTTGGCATGCATATAATTAACTTAAAGATGATGCTGTGGTAAGAATTTCGTGGTTAAATGCCAATTTTTGAGCTCTCGGGAGGCTTTCAAAGTTGGCAGTACTGAAATTTCTCTCACTACGGATTCAAAAACGCCATTTTGATTGGTACCCTACTGAACATAAGGCAAGACCGGCAGTAGCTTCTAAAATGGTGAAGGTGTTAGTGGAGTTTGGAAAGAGGATGGAGAGGATTTTGTTTGAGATCAAGGAGGCTCTGCAAGGGGTTGGTGTATATCCGGATCTGGAAATGGGGAAGGAAGCTAGCCAAGGTAAGAAAAGTGAGTACCGGTTCCTCAATACAAAGTGGCTTCTCCAGGGTGAATGCAAGAAAGACTTGTACTATTCGGCATCACACTATGAGTGACGGAGTTGTCATGAGCTATAACTTTTGAAGCATTAACTCTTTGAACTTGAAATTTTTATTGAAGATGACTGACTTGATAGTTATCAAAACCCTTATTTTTCAGAAATTTTCAAAAATCATTTTATATTTAAATTCTAATTTCTCTAATTTGTCACACTTTGCGGTTTAGGGGTTTTTAGTACTGGGGAGTACTTTAAATTAATAATTTAGAGCTGAAATTTCTAGGGTCTATTCCTAAACTAAGTAGTCATGTTTCCACCAAAGGAAATTTAAAAAATCATTATTTTCTTTCCTCTACATGTGTGCTAACAGGCCTCCTTTGCACGCACATTTTTGAACAATCAAGATAGTTTTCAGATCATTATTTTGGTGAAATACCTTTACCATAAAGTCTTTCCAAATGTCCAATTTTTAGTTTTAAGAAAAATTACTTTCCCTATTTTTTACAAATTAAAATGTGAAAATATAGTGAAAGTTACAATTTTCACGAAATTCAGCACTTTTCTAGTTCTCCTACTTAGAGAATTTTTCTATGCTTTTCCTTCCTAAAGTATCTTCTTCTTAAAGTTATATATATCAAACATATTTTTCACTTTAAAAAAAAGTTGATTTACTATTTATATAGTACTCCCAAAGAAAAAAGTGAATACTGTGCAAAACGCTACGCTTTGCCGCAGGTCTTTCTTGCAATGACCCTCCACTTGACTCTGAGAAGTCCAAAGGCAAGAGTTTAGTGGAAGAGAAGACTCCACAAGTGCCCAAGGTAGCTTCTCGACTTGACGTTGAGACCGGACAAGGAATAACACCTGGATCCGAAGTCAAGAGTCAAATCCAGGCAAAAGACAAGGATCAAGAGACACCTCAGATCAAGGTATCCAACAAGTCTCCCAAGGTTCCTAGCACGGTGAAGAGGAAGGTGTGAGCCTCCGATTCGTCACTGGAGACTCACGGGTTCTTTTTTCACATTCCTACATAATCTAAGGCATAATTAGGTTCGTAAAACCCACAAAAGAGCATTAAATTGGTATTGGCATTACACGTACCAATATGCCATTTGGTCATTAGAAGGGGTTTAAGATAGTTTGCATCCAAAACATGTCTTGTCTTAGCTAAATAGACGTCAAACTGATAGTGATGTGCGCGGTTAGGGTAAGAAGCCTAAAAAGGCCATAGCTAGGTAAGGAAGTCCTTATGGGAGAATCTAGGAGGAATCCCTCACTCCCCATAGCATCGAAGAAAATACGGGCGGAATACTAACTTTGAAATGCAGGTACCGGGCGATTTCCTAATTCTAGGAGCACGCAGTGGGGATGCAAGTTTGCATCCATGTAGGGATTCCATGAGTGGTCCCCTCCAAAGTTTGAGAATTTTCCAAGATAGTTTGGATATTTTTCCAAACGGTCAACCGCGGTGGACTTTAGATGGGAATTCGAAAGAATATTCTAAAGTGCGGTAAAATTCTACTAAAAATACGGCAAGGCGGTCTCACACCAACGGAGCGCTTTCCCAAGTTTCAAGACAAATCGATAGGTGGAAGACCCCGAATCGACGACATTCTTCTACAACTAACAATTTAAATGACAGAAGCTGCAATTGACCGGCGTACCAGGGCCATACGACATTGGATCGAGGCCTAATTTAGATCTATTCCTCCCCCCCCCCCCCCGCCTCTATCTACTTAAGAGCTTGGTGAAGGTTTGGGGTCCAAAATAGTAAAACTCCAAAAGTTGGGAATTTACCCCAACTTTGACTCCAACTTATACTAAGATTTTTTGAGATTTAGGGCATATTCGAAGGGAGAAAGGATTTCCTATAGACTAATTATAGCCTTCAAAAACCAATGGCGCAATCCGTTTGCCATTCAGAGCTAAACTCCAAAAGTTAGCCTTTTGCGGACAGCACATGGAGGAGAAAATGGGGTTTAAGGCTCCCTAATGTTTTTTTGGAGAGTTTGGGCCCCAATGGCCGTGGGGAACGTGTAGGGAACGCGTAGGGAACTCCGGGCACATGCGGGAGCAAGTACCACCTCAAAAAGTTAGTGGAGGTGGCTCCAAGTGCTTGGTGTAAGTAATTTTAAATTAAGTAGGTGGGAACACATGGGAACCACTCCCATGTGGGAACTTGTAGATTTTGAGGAAGGTAAATTAGGTGGATTTGCAAGTTCTTGTAAGGTTAGATAAGATTTGAATTATTCAATTCAAATTACGTAGATTTTAGGTGGATAGTTAGATTTGGAATTGGTAAACATGTACGGACCTCCAAAATTTCCTCATCTAGATATTCTTAATAGATTAAGGGGGGGTTGCTCCCTTTTGAGTATAAAAGGGGCGACATTCCCCTCTCATTCTCTCTCTCTCTCACTCCTACCTATTTAAGGGAGGAGTACTATTGGACCCGAGTTATGCCGGATTTCCTTTGGCTTGTTATGCCAAAGGAGCCTTTGATGGTCTTTTGGGGGGTTTTACACCCTTGGTAAGTGTGGGTTGTACTTGGGGACTTGAGACCCCCCCAAGTTGGTTGAAACTTATGCAAATTGATGTTGGTTCACTCTTGTATTGTGAAACTATTGAAAGGTGTTGTAGGAGAGAACTTGGGAGGAACCGAGGAGTGACTAGTGAGGTGACTTTGAAAGTATGTTGCACTTTGTGTCCACTCTCTCCTCCTTCTTCTTTTGTTCACGGGGTTAATCTAGTCCCATAGGGGACAACGAAGCTTTGATTATTAGTACTTGAAGAGTTGTGTGTCCACCCTCTTCTCCCTCTTCTCTTGTTTACGGGATTAAACCAACCCCATGAAAGACAGCGGAGCTATGGTCCCCCAACGTCCTTAGGAACTAGAAGTCTTAGCCACATGTCAAAACTCTTCACCGTCACGACGAAGCTTTGAACCCCCAAAGTCTTAGCGGGGTGTCAAATATCCTTCCCCTTGAGATACAATCAAAGTTTAGTGTCCAACACGGTTGGCACTAAGTCAACGTTTAGCATCCAATAAGTAGTACTAGTGGGCCCTTTCGAGAAAACAAACATCGAGTTAACCCCTCGGGCCACCACTAACTCATTTCTAGACAACTCTTAGTCCCACTTGAGTCACAAAACCAAATATTGCTCAAACTCCAACACCAGCCAGAACACCCCAGCGACCTCGGCCAGAGCGCCCCAACCAACGCTCGAGCCAATCAGCCAGCCGGGTACCGCGACCAGGTACCGTAGCCGGGCCAACCAGTCGGGTCCGCAGATAACAAGGGATCGGGGACTTCGGGGGTTCGGGGGTCTAGGGGCCTTGGGGGTCGGGGGTCCTTGAGTCCAAAATTAGTTTAGGAAAAAAGGGGGGGTTAAAACTAGTTTAGGAAATAGAGGGGGTTAGAAACTAGTTTAGGAAATAGGGGAGTTAGAAACTAGTTTCGGAAATAAGGGAATTAGAACTTAGTCTAGGAAATAGGGGGGTTAGAAACTAGTTTAGGAAATAGTTTAGGAAATAGTTTAGGAAATAGTAAAAGTATAGGATAGCTTAGAAAGAAGCTTATTTGTAAAACCATCCGGAAGGGGATAATTAAAAGAAGTGGAACCGGGGTACAATCGAAGCCAAAGGATGGCTATGGTGGACATGGCGTGGGGAGTGGCAGAATTAGGAGAGGCCGCCACGTATACACTAGAGGTGGGTTCCTAAACTTTAATCCAATTCCTTCTCTCTTTGGTGTAATTGATTAGAATAAGCAAGCGGTTAGAATTGAAGGCCACGAACCCATTATGATTAGGAACCCATGATTAGCAAGTATGGAATGAAACAAAGGAACAACCACAAGTTAAAAGGAACAAGCAAAAAGGAATGCAATACATAGAGTAGATTAAAACAAAGACAAATACATAGAGTAGATTAAACCAAAAACAAATACGTAGAGTAGAGTAAACCAAAGACAAATACGTCGAGTAGACTAAACCAAAGACAAATACATAGAGTAGACTAAAACCAATCCAAAATACATAGAGTAGAACCACCCAATTTGTGAGCGCTCCTAACTCCACCCTCGAGCTAAGAGTTTTTTACACGGGTCCTGTGTCTAATTGAGTTTTCTTCCTAATTGGGTATTAAAAGAAAACCTTCCAAGCAATGAACTCTTTTAGTCACGTCTTTTAAGTGTTTCCAATCTAATTTCGTGGTTATAATTCTATCTATTCTATTCTAAAATTCAACCAAGCGATCCTACTCTACTCTATTCTATCAAATGATATTGTGCCTAAATCTAATTCCAAGCATTTGGTAAAAAAACTTAACAGTAAAACAATGAGAATGAAAATCAAATGTAAGCAATTTACCTCCTCTGCGTAAATCTCCATAGTCCCGTCGTCAAACATCATCATGTGTAAATATTCTCCCACAACCTCGCCATCGAAATCATTTCGGCTCTCCATCTAATCCATAATAATTCTCACGTTGTTGGTCAATTAATTTTATCCTGATTAAAAATAAACTAAAGATTATGTAGCGTTAATTTAATTGCGTAATTCTTTTAATTCCTAAATCCTCGGTAATTAGGAAATATTGCAATTAAATTAGTCTACCTAGTTTGTTAATGTTCTATTCTAATGGTTCACTATTTGTTGTTTTTAGTTTTTTATTTTAGTTCTAAATTGATATTATAAAATTCCAACTAATTCCAATTGAATTAAATTAATTTGGAAGGGAAAATTTCTTTCAAATCTCTTCAAATCCAATTAATTTTTGAAATTATTTTAATCCTAAAGAAATTGGTTGTCAATTTGTTTGTTTCATTTGGCTTATTAGAATATTTTAATCAAAAATTATCATCAAATCTTTTCAAATCTAATTAATTTTAAATTTGCGTTAATTTGTAAAGAAATTAGTTGTCAATTTGTTTGTTTCATTTGGCTTATTAGAATATTTTAATCAAAAACTATCATCAAATCTTTTCAAATCTAATTAATTTTAAATTTGCGTTAATTTGTAAAGAAATTAGTTGTCAATTTGTTTCTTTCCTTTTTGGCTTATTAGGCCTAATAAAACAAAACCAACAAAATCCAAACCTTCTAAGAATCTAATTAATGACTAACTACCAAAGAATGTAGAACATTCCTAAAGAACAAGAATAAATATCAATAGTAGGATTCCCTTTAAATGGTTTTTAATTCCAAAGGTCAATTCTTACGGAATAAAGAACCTTGTGCAATAGTAATATTCCTTTGGATATGAATATTTTAATCCTAAATCCTTCACGGGTGACCTTAATCTTTCTAATTCTTTCCCCCCTTCTTCATTTAGCATCCAAGATGTTTTGCAATTTTTTGTAGAAGAATGGTGGCTATGGAGTTTTGCGTCGGAGGAAGATTGACCAAGATTCTTTGTTGTTGGAATTGTTAAATTCTTGGTGGAGAATTAAAATTGAGAGTTGTGGATTTCCTTCACAACTCTATTTTATTTGACCAAAAATTGAATGATTGCGACGACAAAATTTAGTTAGAATGTTCTTACTTGTGAGTTTTGGAATGTCGAAATTTTGTTGGAGTGTGTGGGTGTGTTGGAGTCCCCCACAGCCCTGTCTACCGAGTTCTGGCCCTGTCGTTCCCCCCAGGCTCTGTCCACCGAGCTCTCCTCGCCTGGCCTCCTGCCGCTCCCCGGGTTTTGTCTACCGAGTTCTCCCCCGTCCGGCTCGACGTCATGTAGCGGGGCGTGGTTGGGCTGACCTCCGCGACTGGACACGTCGGAGCCCGCCACGTAGCAGGGCGTGACTAGTCGGGGAGGGGGGTCTGATTGCCTTGTGCGGGTTCTTGAGGCCGGTTCGAACTGTATCAGTATGCTGGTCTTCCTTGACTGGATCGGTATGCTGGTCCTTGAACTGGATCGCTGTACTGGTCCGATTGTAAACTAAACTTGGAACTAAATTGGTGTATTTTGGTCCTAAATAATGTAATGAACTGAATTCTATTTGATCAAATAACGAGTGGTTTAGTGTTTGGTATTCAAAGGCTAACCTTAACTAAAGTTGTTTATAAGCATAATCCAAGGGAATCGGTATTGTAGAAATGGGGTGATATAAACTCCTTAGGCATCAATGATTTTGATTGCCAACTTTTGAAAGCGTGGAGTGTTAGAATGATTCGGGGCTTGCCTCACCTCTCCTTCTCTGGATTAGTAGACAATCGGGGGGGTTTATAGCTCCGCCGTATGCGGATTCTACAATAGTATTTTAAGAACTTTAATCGCAAAAGGAGGTACACATGACAATGTTTAACCTAACTTTCACTTTAAATCTTTAGAATTTCTTAGTATTTCAAGATTTTGCCACCAAAGGAGGTACACATGACAGTGTTTAAACCGAACTTTGGTACTCAATGCCTGAAATTTCCACAAGGTAGTTGTACTCAAGATTAAGGCTTAGCCTTTTCACAATAGAAAGAGCAAGAATCAACTTGAAGGGCCCTAATCCTTTAATATTCAACAATAAAACTTAAACAAAACTTGGCCAAGAATTTTGATCCAAGTGGTGTTCCGATTATGTCGGTAGCGTGAGAGAGAAACAAAGTGTTGGTGCAAGAAATAAGGGTACTGGCAACCTCGAGGGAGGCCCTTATATACCCGTGGCTGGGCCCCTCTCGATAATTGCTAGTGAAAACACTTTGTTACTTCATACCCTAAACTACCCTAATGTAATTCCAAAATAATATTTGTTTAATGGTGAAAATTTCTAAAAACATCCCCATTTGGCTAATGAAATCTTGGCCAAATCAAATCCAAGATCTTAACCCAAAATATTTTGGAATTAACCCTAATTTATGTAGATATTTTGCAAATTAACCAAAAATCATTTTGAAAATTGTCTTTCTTTAGCCAAAAGATGGCTTTTTATGCAAGAAAGAGATCTTGACCAAATCCAATCTTTGATTTTCCAAGAGATATTTCCAAAATCACTTCTAATTAACCGCAATTAACGATTAAAAAGTCAAACTAAGAGCTGACCCCCTCTATCTTTTAGGGAACAACTCAAAACGAAAAATTGTTTGCGCCATCGTCTTCAAAAGACCCCAATTAGCTAGAGGGACCCCCTACCCCTCGCTCCTAGGCCGTTTGCGTGCCCAAATTAGAATTACGGTAACTTCAATTAAAAGTCAAAGATCTAACTTCTAGGATTTGCGCATTTTGATGAATCTGTTAGGCCAGGGTTGTTAGGAATGTTCGTGAGAGTAAGGAATGACTCCTTATTTGTGACAATCGGACATCATTTGCTCCTGATACGCCGGTCAACCCGCCGTCAACTTATAAATTCCAGTGAAATTCAATATCAATGCCGGTTCTGGTAGTTGGGAATGTCGGAATGTCGGAATGTCTTCAAACTTGACCGGGCGCTTATTAAGCACACAAAAATCTATCCTAATTTTTAGTGAGATTTTACCGCATCATGCGTAATTTCTATGAATTTACGAATATTTCTACGTGTGTTTGACTTCTCATGGAGTCAACGTGGAATTTCGGAAAAATCCGAAATAAATTGGGTAACATCTAGGCACTCCTAGATTCTTAGTGCAAGTTCCATGCAACCTTGCACTATTCTAATTTTAATAATTTGGAATTACTTTGCCCAATTGAACAATTTAATTCCCGATGCCCGGGAATCTTGGACAATTGTTTGATTCTTGTTTGCTCCTAGCATGCTCCTAGCATGCTCCTACCCTTGGAACACCTCTCTGTAGTCTTCAATCTCCAATCCTCCATCTTTTATCTCGTGAAATTTGAATTCTCCTAATCATTTGTAGTGATTTTACTTTTAAATCCAATTTGTTCCAAAATTGAATTTACGCCCTGGTAACTCCTCCAGGCTCGTTAAAAAACTCTCTTAGCTTAGTCAGCATGTCATGTGCCTCCTTAAAAGGTTGACTTTGCACAGACAGACACTAGGACTAACTAACTCTCGATTCCTTATTCTCTCAAAACTACTAAATCTTCACACAACTTACTTTGGAGACTTAGAATGATTCAAATTTCTAGGATTAGGAATTTTCCACCTTCTAAGTTGGTTTTCCACCATTTTGGCATAGACTGACACCAAATCTCCTTCAACACTCTTTTATTGTTCTTTTTATGTATATTTTAGCTAATTTTCGCTATTTAATTGCGAAAAATGGACCCAGAGTCTTGAGTGCCATCTCGAGGGCTCACACAATCCGAAATACGTAGAGTAGAATAATCCAGTCCAAAAGTTGTAGAGTAGAATAATCCAATTCGAAGCACGTAAAGTAGAATTAGCCCAAACCAGAGTGCATAGACTAGATTAATCAAACCCACGATGCATGAAGTAGTAAAGGGAACCACGCCTTAAGTAGGAACAAAACATGCATTAGGATAGGTAGTTTAGTAAAGAAGATCCATTGTTTGGTTGGCACAATGGATTGACGCTTAAACACCCATAGGTAGTAGAATCCTTAGGACCAGAGCTTAGTTGTGATCGCTTGATTTCAAGGGTGGAAATAAAGCGCCCACAGAAGGCCACAGTCAAGAGAGCAAGGGAGGCTCCCATTGAGTTGCAGTCAAAGGAGGACAAGTCCTTAGAGCAGTCCGAGAAGAAAGAGGAGGAGACGGATTTGGAAACCGGATTGGAAGAAGAATCAGAACCGGATCAGTCAGAACCGACGAAAATCACGCCTCCGAAATCTACAGGAAAGGGGAAGACGGTCGCCACGCCTTCTAAGGGTAAGAATGCAGCGTCAACAAAGGTTTCCACGAGTAGAAAGCACCCAGCACGCCAAGGGGCCGCAAAGCATGCGGATTCCCTCCAAAAGCAGATGAAGAGGTTGTGGATAGAAAATAGAGTAGGTAGAGAGTTTTTAGGAGCAAACTTAGTGGAGTAGGTGGAAAATAAAGTTTCCAGTAGGTTAGAAGCAGTTAGTAAGGTGCTTTTGAGTTGGGATGCACCTAGACAATCAAATCCGGATTTTTAAGATCTGAGATCCGCTTTTAACGGGTCTAGTTGGGTGGATAGGAAAGTGACTTTTGTGGATAAGGAATGCTACCTAGTACTCTCTTGTCCTTTGATTTTGTTCCCTTGGGGCTTTTAGGGTTCCCTTGGGTGGGTATTTAGGAGTGGTTGTTAGTTGGTTGCCCTAGGTGTTCCTACTTCTATTTTTCCTTTCATTTGCAATCTGATTTCCAGATTTCTACTTTCTAAGAGTTGGTCTGAAAAATCTCGACTTTAGATTGGTATGCCGTGCAATGCTAGAACCATTGGATAGTGTGAGGTAGCTGGGTTTGCAGGTGTTTGGATGAAGTGGCTCCCCTAGACTTTGTCGAAATCCGGTTCTAGGAAATTGAAGCAATCTGGTTGAGGCTACTAGTGTACTAGGAGTGAAGTCTAGCTGTTGTAAGTCATTTGGAGACTTCTGTGAAGGAAAGCCGCTCGTAGGTTGGGTGTGTTCTGCAGGTGGAGGCGTGGAGTGTGCATATGCCAACTGATGTGTTGTTGAGGTCCTTCTACAACTGGAAGTGAGTGAGGATCATGCGGTTAGGATTGTCTAGTTATCTGGCTCCTAGATTTTGCCTTAGAAACTAGGTTTGGATAAGCCTGTCATTGTAGTAATGTGGGGTTTGTAGGGGTTTCCTGAGTGACTTGCTGGTTTGGATAGCTATCCAGATTAGTTGTGAGGAGGAACTTGCAGCCTATTTCTTTTATGTCTTTTGTTATTTTTCTCTTTTAGTGGAACTTTATTCACTATAATCCTTAGAAGGGTAGGATTCAACGCATCTTTCTTGAATGCCAACAGCGGACCCCTCTAATATAGAGGCTAAACTTCTTTGGTTACTTGAGTGACTAGATCCGGAAGAGGTACAAGCTTTGGGCACTCCTTCCAGTTCCGCATCCGCCTAGTCGGATACTGTTGTGAGTCCGGATAGGAAAAGGTACAGAGTAATGGCACTCCTCCTTGTTTAGACGTTGTTGTGAGAATTGTAAGGTTTGTGAGATTTCTGAGAAAGGTGATCCATGAGAGTGCGGATGTTGTAGGTGATTGCAAGAATGACTTGTCCTATTTGTTGTCCCCTAGGCTTTGGACATGTGGTTTTTTGCTCATAACTTTTGCATTGTGTCTTTGTTTGCCGTGAAATTTGGATCAGAGGTACACACTAAAGTTCTTGACATTTGGTAATTTTTTGAAAATTTTAAAAATTATTTTACTCTTTTTAAACTGACCCGGATTGGATGTCTACCTTGGCCATTTTGAGGGTTTTTAGTACTATTTCCAACCCTAAATTTCAAATTTGAAGGTGAAAATTGGGATACAAGGACTTCTACTATAGTTACACAAGCTTGTGAAGAGATTTTCTAAAAATAGTAAAGTATTCACCTTCCACACGTGCTCAAAGTGCACTACCAAGGTACACTTGTAGAGAGCACAAAATAATTTTTTTGAAGATGGAAATTGGCAAAAAGAAGAGACTTTAAGTTAGAAAAAATAGATTTTTTTTGTTTATTTTTTTGAATTCTTTTACTATTTAAATAAAATAAAATTCCAAACTACCTATTTTCTTGTATTTTTCATCACTCTTTGAGAGAGCATAACTTTTAGAGATTAATTTTTCTAAGTTAGAAATTTCATCCACATACTACTTAGAGTGTTCTTAAGAGTATCCATATTTTATTTCATTAAAAAAAAATTATTCCAAAAGTCACAGTACTGTAGTACTAAGGCCATTTTGAGACAAAACCGTGAAGTCATTCTTGCAATCACCCTTGTGAGGAAGTTTCTGGTTGTGCACCCGGTTATTGTCGTCTTGGGGTTGTTTTCCGCACCCTATTGTTCCGATTATCTTGAGGAAACTACATAAAATCCTGTGGGAACGATACACGAGTCATTTCAACGGTGTTAGTTAACATCAAATTAGCACCTACAGACGGATTTGTGTTTTCTTGTGCTACCACAGTGATAGACTCCAAAGATAAGAAAATTGTACGACGCCATGAAGGCCAGAGGAGTAGAAGCCCTTATCCGCGAGTCTCAACTAACCCTCTAATGGAAAACACTCCAATAGGAGGAGAACGATCTCCCTTGGTTGTAGGAATGCAGGATAGTGTATTGCATGTGCATTTATGAGCAACCCCATAAACTAGGGCAAATCAACTACCTCAAAAGATGAGGAAGGGGTAGCCCTCTCCCTCTTGGGGTTGGGAGATTGGCCCCCTAAGGTCACATTGTTTGAGGAGCGTAATGCGCCAAAGGTCTGGCGCCGCTTAAAGCATACTGTCAAGAGAGAGGAGGGGACATTCGCCGCAACTATTGTAGAGGCCGTGCCACCACCGGCTCCCGAGGCCGAGCCCCACTAGCCACTGCATCCGCTGCATCGCCACATCTGGATTTTGAACATGATTTTGCTCCGGAGGTGAGAATTCGTCAACCCTAATGTAGACAACCTGTCACGTAGGCCAAATTTTTTTATTTCACGGTAAAAATTTTAACCCTTGCGCAATGGGACGAGATGAGGTAGCAACATATTATCTAGTACAACATGCAACATGTGCTACACGATTCCAAAACCCAAAAATATGTCTAATAGAACAACCCTGATTGCAACAACAAGTACAAAAGAAAACAATTAAAACTTCTTTTGTTGCACACCCTAAAAGAACTAGTAACTTTGATCTTGTGGTTCTATTCATTGGACTACATTAACCTTAAATGTCACTAAAATCCTAAATCTCAAATTGTGGGCTATTCTTATGCATCAAGTCTGAAGAAAGATTCTACACCATCACATTGAAAATGCATGCTATACTCCTAAAATGCTTTACAAATAAGGATCCACCAAAAATCAATTTTTCAACAATATCTCAAAATCCATTTTGAAATATGTACCCCAGTACCTGCAATTCAACTTCCTCCAATTAAACACATACTTAAATTCATAGCAATATATCCAAAGACTTAGAAGGCACCAAGAAAACAATGATTTCATTCACATAACCATGGCAATGGAAACTCACAGATGGAGTCATCTCTCAATCCAAGAGCTCCAGTCAATTTGTAACCAAAATGTTTTCAACAAACTTGAAAATCAACCGTGACCTCCCTTATCCAATTCTTGAGCTCCTTTAGCTTCCTTTTGAGCTCCCTCGGCTTCCTCTTCACATCTATGAGATGCAATTAAAAAAATTAATAAGTATTTTTTTCAACTAACGTTAAATTCACTACTATGATATCTAACAAATGATGATCAATCTTCTTCCTTCAATTTATAGAATGTTTACAACCGAATGGAAGGGAAATAGAAGTAATCATTACACTTATCCATTTGTTTGATGCCTCTAATTTTCTCTATAAGTTTCTAGCAAGCACAGAGTTCATCAAGATCCTTGTCTATTTCCCCTATACAAACTGTACATCAATTTGTTTAGTTGATACAAAGCCTTTTGAGAGGCAGTTACATTTAATATCAAATTACTAAATCTTCATTATAATCGTTCCTTTGAATCTGCCAATGGTTCAAAAACAACTATAGATTGTTGCATTATGGACTTGAGGGGAGACTTCCAACGTAGTAACTTAGTAAGAAAAGGCGTGAGATAAAAAATATGGTCAATTTAATTTGTTGAAAGAAAAATGTATAGTCTCAATAGATCTACTATAGTAGTGGATTTATGTTTGATAGATGATTATATATAAATTATTCTATCTTTATGTATTTCAACATATTAGTTAGATAAAGAATATCAAAGTTGGTGATGATTTATTTCTTTTTATTTAAAATAGTCACTTTTTCCAAAAGACTTCGAAATAAATCTAGTTGCAATTTAGAAACTTTGCAAGGTACTCGTGAAGAAATCTATTAAATTTGTATCTATAGTTCCATACTATTAAAATCATAGTGACCTCTATAATATCACATCTATAAACTCCATGATATTATAGAATTTCAATGACCTTTGTAACATCACATATTACAAACTTGTGATATTACAAAAGTAGTGAGGTCATTGAGGAGTGACCTTTGATATATCACATCTCCAACCTGTGTGATATTATAGAAATTTAGAGGCACTATATTTTTTATGATGAATCATGATTTTTTATTTCATTTTTTTATAAAGTACTACAGTGGCTATATAAAACATTATAGTATTGTTCTAAACTTCTGAAACATTCATACATGATTAAAATTTCTAAGGTGCAATTTTATCTAATGATGATCTTTGAATTTCAAAATTTTATGCAAAAAACACTACAATTTATTGCCAATTTTTAGCCAATTAATTTTTTTTGTTACAATCTAGCACCGTGAAGTCAAATTATAAGCCCTATTATATATCCAATGAAGTCTAGAGGTTTTTTTTAATGTAGCTTAGTAACTTGTGCTCAAGGTTAAGGCTCTCTTTATGTTTACTCAATGATCACTCCTCATTCTTGCATTGTAGAATGCTCTCTTTCCATGCAATTAAAATGACTAGTCATTAACTACAATGCAATTGCCAACATAGTTATGGCACATTATGATTGCAAGAAAGTCTCTTAATATTGTTAGTAGCTTGTAGTTGGAAAAGAAAAGACCCATATGACTAGAGTGGAATGAACAAAATTTGCAACTAAAAAACTAATGGTAATTTTTTTTTAGAGATAAAATTGTAAAAAATATGGGATCTTTTTTTAACCTATTGGTGTAAATGGGGAAAAATTTATTTTCAACATATCTATAGTCGAGATATGTTCAATTACTTAAGTGGTTATAAATGGATTGCCTCTTTTAGTTCAAGTTGACTCCACATCATGGTGCAAAATTGTATTGAGAAGGCTCTGTAAATGAGAGAGAACTATAATTCATGCTAAGCTATCTTGTATAGGTGACACTATTCTTTTGTGAAAGGATTAGAAAGCAAAAGATACAATAGTGCAGCTAAGAAACCTTATTTCTTTTCAATGTTCTTTCTTAAAGGGGTTAAAAAATAAATGAAGGACTATTGAGTAGTTTGTTTTGGAAACAACCATTTAAAAGTTGATTTCCTATTCAAAGAAGTTAAACTCCCTAAAACAATTTCAGTGAGTTTTTGTAGGAAAAAAAATGGAATTGGCATTAAACCAAAGTCTTTTCATTTAAGTGTTTGAACCTAAGTATATGGAATTAACAAAATTCAAAAGTTGGAATGCAACTAAATGGTCACAAAAAGAAAAATTCAATAATTGTATTAATCAATTTTTACTGGGATTTGGAATGGATTAGGCTACTTCACAATCAACACTCTTGGCACAATACATGCTTATGCGCTTGCTCAAGCTCCAACCAACGCCACTTACTTAGAAATTCTATACCAACCAATGGTACCCCGCTACCTAACCAGGCAGATAGTGGGTGGCGTGATGTTTTGGAGGCATGTTTGTTGGGCTCTTCACCAAGCAAAAATCATCTTCTACACACCCATTCACAACCCAGTGAACCGGCCTAGGTTCTTTGTGATATATAGTTGTTAGCCTCATATGCTCAGAAGCAAATCAAGAAAGGTATTAGTCTTCTAGTTGTCACCCAAGCATCAAATTTTTTTTTTTGCTTATTGCTCATTTTTAGGGTTATAATGGTTAGAAAACAATTTTAAAAAGTGTTTGTAGAATGTTTGAAGGAATTCCCTACAACTACAGAGAATTAGCTAGAATTGTCCAAGAATGCTCTAAAAAATCCTTAAGACTAATTTTGAAGGTAATTATTGAATATTAGAATGTGGTTTAGCAATCTAGATTCTAGAAGAAGTTTGAAGCAAATAGCATTCTGAGAACAAGCTAATGTGAAAACACTAATATTGACCCTTGTTGGAATTCTCCTATGAACAAGCTTGACTTGTCAAAGTTCTGATAGTGATAGGAGTCCAATAGATTCATAGGAATTTTTGTAGGGAATTTTCCTAGACATGTTTTGAATATGCAATTTGGAGGAAATGGACATCTACACATACATGTAGGTGGAATTTTGAAAGTGAAAGCAAATTGTGACCGAGGAGCAAATATAGGTGTTTTTAGTATAAAAGCTCGTCTAGAGAGCAACGGTGAAGTCAAATTGTGAAGATTCCCAAGTATAGGAATGATTCTTCCCCGGAGGAATTAATTCTATAAATGTTCATTTTATTTTTTATTTAGGAAGTGTGAGTTTTAGTGAAACTTTGCACTTGGATTTTGAGGACTTCCTAAAGGCTTTCCAAAAAATTTCATGATTTTTTGAATTGCAAAAATGACTCCATGGGAAGTCAATTGCTTTTATAAGCAACTAGAAATTCATGTAAAATTTTTCAATAATGGTGAAATCCCATTAAGAATTGGGATAGTGTATTTTAGCATAAATAAGCGCCTCACAAAATTTCAAGACATTCCGACATTGACAAGTACCAGAACTGGCAACAGCAACAACTTTTAATGGTTTTTACAAATTCTTTGCGAGTTGACTAGCATACAAGGAGCATCCGGTGTCCAATTTGAATCAACTTCAACTCTCTTTTTACATTCTTGAACCATCTCAATAACCCTGGCTAATAAAAAAATTTGGAAAAAATCATTTTCAAAAATTAGATTTTCTATCATTTTCACTAGTTTTTAATTGTTAATTTTTGGGCACAATTTGGCTTTGGGAGTAAGGCTGTAAGGGGTAAGGAATTTCTAATGACTAATTGAGGTTTTCTAAAGCCAATGGCATTGTTCATTTGGTAATTGGACCATTTCTCCAAAAGTTAAAATGGTCACAACAATAAAGTAGATTTTTTAATGTTAATTTTAGTTTTTCTTTAGATAGTTTAAGCAAGTAATTTGAGGGGGGAGGAGGCTTTGGAAAAGTATAATAGGCCTCCCCCTCCCATCACTTCACATTCCTTTTATGCATTTTGTACTTGCGCCATACATATCCATGTTGTTGACATTTTTTGGTATTTGCCAAAACTTACTTTTTCATTAAAATTTGATTTATATTGTGTTTTCTTGAGCATTCTTTAAGTTTTGAGTTCTTCCAAAGGATGTTGGGATCCTTTTGGATTGCTAAGCAATTATTGTATTGACTTAGAGCGTACTAATCCTTTGCATTCAAGCTTATTGTGTGAGATTTTCCATCTTTTGGAGAAAATCCCCTACAAGTTTTGTTGCATAATCTGTGTGAGTGTTGAGGTTCTTTTAAGTGTTTGTTTACTAGCAAAATTCCGCTAACTACTTTGCATGGGATTTGAACCTAGATTAATTTTACTCATAAATCCCCTTATTGTTTAGTTAGAATCTATGGTTCAAGGTCTTATTGAGTCATTTATAGAGTTTTTGGGTTGGCTCAAAACTCAAAGGAGTCCTTGTGTACCGGAACTCTTGCAAAATTGTTCCAAAATTTGAAGTTAAAACCTCTACTACAACAAAACTCTTGTCTTGAGACAAACTTTGAAATCTTTTTTAAAGAGGCATTTTTTAGAATTGTTGAAAGAATGGGGGTCATACCACCCTAGATAGTAAAGCTTTGATCTTACTAACACTTATTTCCTGGTTTGGTTATGCATCAAAGGGTCCTCAAGGGAGAGTTGGGAGACCCAAATAATTTGGTTACAACTAGTGGTGAAGCAATAGCCAAGTTGGAATAAAATTTGATTGCAAGGCAGACGAAGCAAATAGCCAGTATTGTAGCCAAACCCACAACCAATACCAAAGGCTCTAGCCACTAGACAACATAGCTAAAAGGGACACACGTATAGTCTAAGAGGGCCAAACAATCACAATTATCAAAACATGGCATATCATTCTCATATCCATACATACAAAAATCAACTTGGAAGATGCTTGAGGGCCCTAATTTGGATTTATTTTGGAAAAATTGAACACCAAATGTACGTTTTGTTTAGACAGATTTGGAAAAATCAACCTTAGTGCTAATTTTCCTTAGAAATTCACTCTCAAAGATACAAAGAAAATCTAGAAAGGGATATTTAAAATAGCCAAGGTACTCTCCACTCAATCTAGGGCTTCCAAGCTTTGAAAATTTCAGATTTTAAAGCAAAGACAGGGTACTCCCCACCTAGTCTAGGGCTAGAACTTCAAAATTTCAGATTACAACTAAGCTAGAAAGCCAAAATGTAAGAAGATTTCTAGCCATTTTAGAAGACTGCAAGTTCCCGAACTCTGGTAATGCTATGGGAACTTTTGAAACCCCATGCTAATGTGGTCAAGCAACTATGACATCAAATAATATTAATTAATTATTAAATACTTTTTAAATACTTTTTTTAATTATTATTTTTCTTTTAAATACATTCTGAAAATTTTGAATTTTTTTTCCAAAATTCCAAAATACAAACTTACAAGGGCTGGTCTGCAATAGTAGAAACAGTTTCACAAAATGGCCCTAAAATAGTCTCTCAAAGGCCCAAAAATCCTCTTATGGTCCAAAGCCCAACAACTAGGTTATTCAAGATAATACAAAATATGGAAAGTCAACCTTTGAAGTGATTCAACCTCCTCAAAGGCCCTTGCATAGACCACGCTTCTTTTGAGCCTCTCTACTATTAAATGTTGTTTTCCCGTTGAGCCACGTTGATTTTTATAACTATATTTTATTTTGGTAGAAGATAAGTAGAAAAGACAAATACAAGAATACTTTGACTTTGGAAGAATTCTAGAGGCATGCTAATGTAGAGAAAGGTTTGAAGAACTTAGTAAAGTAGTAATTGACTTTAAAAGCCATTAAGCACTTATTTTTGAAATTAGATTATATTAGGATTTTTATTTGTTTTGATTTTGAAGGCCAATTGGAAAGAAAAGAAAGGAGTTTAAAGGATAAAGGAAAACCTAAAGAAAAGGGTGGAAAAAAAGAAAAAACACTATTGGAAAGGAAATACAGGACAATCAAGGTGTTGTATGAGCATACTAAATACAACATTTAAATATGAAATTATCAAAATGAAAGTCAAATTGGCACATTGTGGGGAAGTTTTGGGAGCGCATGAAGATCTCAAAGCAACGACGCTAGCGTTCGAGCGTGGAGCGGTGAGCTTGTGAGCTGCGAGCGGGAAAGTTGTGAGCGGTGAGCATGAAGTAGCCTTTTTTTTAGAAATTTAGACTAGAATTTTTTTTCAATCAGTTTTTGTTCCAAAATTCAACAAATAATTACTATTTATAGTAAATTTTGCTACCCATGACCGTGTCTCCTATAACCGTGGATTTTCGTGAAATCTCATATTTTGGGACCATTAAGAATATCATCTATACATTTAAGTTTAGGGATTTAGGGTTTAGGGGTCAATAAAAAACAGGGCAAACACTTCAAATACAAAAGACTAATGTACCTTGTTCTAGGGTTTAGGAATTTTTCGATTGGATGGAATGAAAATGGGCAACTGTAAAAAATGGATAGAAAAAGAAATTCGAATAATATAAATGTATTCCAAAGACGGTCAATATTCATAATTGGGCTCCATCACTTCATAGTTTCATTTGTAGCACATGTAAAGAATGCAACATGAATGTACTACACTCCAAGAAACTAATCATATCTACTTTGAAATAATGATGATCCCTGCCCGAACTAGGAGTAGCTTCAACTCATTAAAGCTATAACTAGGTGCATGAATGAATTTGTCATCATGAATATCCATCTTGCAGAAATACCTATACAAATAATACAAGTGCTTACAATTCACGTATTGTGCTCGGCCTCCCACAGCAGATACCATCATATTGACAAAGTCAGGGCATGTGCATGTAGGGAATGTGCCCACAGTAACTCGATATATATTCTTGTTAGACTCCGCTCCAGTCTGCAAGACCACTATTGCACCAAGTCCAGGAAGAGGTACAAGGGTTACTCCCAAAATTTCCCCTATAATATTTGAAGCACTTTCCCATTTGTTGCGTTGCTCTACGGTTGGAGGATTTGCAAGTCTTTTGATTGTTCGGTTGTTCCTCACTGTAGGGTGTACATCTGCATTTGGTGGACATGGTTGGGTGAAGAAGATAGGCTCAAAAATCTTAGACATGGCAAAAAGTTCACGTGGCGACAATATAGGCCGTTCTTGAAGACGGAAGCCTGCATGTTGTAACAGTAAAGTTTCTTCACGATTCAAATTGGTCCCCATTAGAATAGGCCAAACTTCAGGCAGCTCTGGCTTATCAATTACCCACTTCCTCTTTGTACCTTTCACACATCGTTCAATGTCATCCCAACAAAACCAAAAATCCACGACCACCGGGCGCTTAGTTCCATACTCTTCTTTTCTACCACGATAAGTAGGAGCAGGGGTTCCTTTTCCACCCTTGGCAATCCTTGAGGTACACTTGATGTTTGACGTCCGTTGTTGAGCCCAGCATCTTGCATTTGATTTGTGGCTGATCCTTGCAATGTGCCACTTGGATGTGTCACAATCGCTTTCAAATGCTACCGTCACATAGTTGGAGGTATTGACTTTGTTTTGATTTCCAATGCCTTTCATGATTGAATGTTCTGCAACTTGTGTAGACCTTGTTCGGACCCGAGGTTGTGAAAAGTTGACTTTGTCAAGTCTATGTGAATCTCCAGCATCACCAATAGGTACATCAAGCCTCCTCTTTGTGCTTCCAAAAATTTCTTCTCCTTCTAGATGAGGTACTCGAGTTCCCACTCCATGTGCTTCTGGCAATGTATTCAACGCCTCTGCAATTTTTTTTGGGCACCCACTACGCCTAGCTGCCCTCAACCTCAATTCTCCCTTTGATGGTCCTGACCCACATGCATTTCCTTTAAGGTATGCTCGATAGTTTGTCATTTGCATCCAAGCTCGAATACTGTCATCACAAGTGGCATCAAATAGATTGTTTCCTTTTTTGCCTGACATTTGTAGCCACTTATTATGGACCATTTCCGATAGATTACAAAAAGGCATGTCTGTCATCTCCTCTAAAGTAAGCCCCTGAAATCCAACCATAGGCAGATATGAATAAGAATAGAGTTCACTATTATTACACCAATTATATTTGAAATTGCTCCCTGTACTTCTTAGAATTTGCGTATGGCGTTAAAGTTTAGAGAAGTACAATTGAAAATAAGAAACAAATAGTGGTGGGTATATTTGGAATATCCAAAATTGTCACTTGGCCCAAAAAATTTGAAACATTGTACCATCAACTAGTTTATCAACGGCATCCAATATTTGTATTAGGGAACAATATATTTCTTCAAAATTAAAGAGGTTTAGGAATTCGTCGGATCCGACGGATTCAAAATACAATATCACTTTCTAGTGCATTAATAATACTAAATTATTAAAACTTACCAAAAATTTGTATCTATATATGCTTTACTACAAGGTTCATAAAAGGTATACTTATACCCATTGAATCCAATGGATAATTCATTCATTTCCCACACTGCTTCCTCTAACAAAACTTTCAAATTTGTATTCAAAATTATTTTTTAAAATTTGAAATTATTTGTAGGCTAATTTTTAACTAGAAAAATATTTAAAATAATAAAAAATTATTTTTTCTATACAATTTAAATGGGTTTAGATTTCTAACTAAATTAGAATACAAAATATAATCTTTTAACCAAAATAAGATCTACATACCATTGTCATGAAGCCTCCCCACTGTAAATAACGAAAATGCCAAAATGCCAACCAATGCTCCAAGTGATGTAGTGAGTCTTCTGTTGTAGCTCCAGATGATATCCACCATGACCGAATTGCAAGATAGCGCACCTCCGCTTCATCCAAAGTCTTGGATTCTTTGTATTGCTTACAAAGTACAATGTGTTGTTGTTGTAATGCTTGCTTTATGTGCTTCTGTGTGTGCTTCTGAAGAGAATTACTCCAGTGTAGTAAACACGTTCTCTCACGATTCTTCATAATGTCATCTGCAGAGCCACTACCATATACAATACGAACTGCATTCCAATTGGCCATTGCGCTATCTGCCATAAATCCTTTAAAATTTGGCTTTGCCACTCCATATTTCTCCATTATAGCATTCAGTGACCTCCAGAACTGTACTTGAATCTCTGTATCTTCTGATTGCATGTCACACACTGCAATAGTCATTACCTTCTTGTACTGAGAGTCGTACACGTGGCATGCCATGGTGGTCCAGTCCTTCACACGCTTCACGTGGTCGAACATCATCCACGCATTCTATAGATCACCTTTAGGTTGCATGCGCCTTACTAAGTCCACTCCACTTCTAGGCCCTTCAGTGAGCATTTTGAATACATAAACCTTCTCTTTGCCTTGGCTTGGGAAGACACTGTCGTGTATGAACTCGAACTTCGATTCCTTCTTCATAGTCATAATATTGTCAATGACCCCTCCTTGGTTGTTTGAGCGGAAAGAGGAGATGATATTCCGTATACTAGGACTACTTAGAAACTGAAAGCGATCCATGACCTCTTCCATTTCTTCTCCCTTCAATATCTTCTTCTCTCCATCTCCGTGGTGAAAAAGGTGGTTCGTAAGGAAGTCTTTGCTAGCAGATAAGGCTATAGCGGAGTTCGTGGCTGAAGGAGTTTTAGCAACTTGCTCTGCTATGAGTTCAGTAATTTCCTTTGCAGAATCTCTATACATGCCTTTTGCTACCGGGTGAGAGTGATTTCCTAGGTGAATAGCAGCCCTAGTCATATTTGGATTATCACTGTAGCAATAGTAAATTCTAGCATCACAGGTACTGAGACATGTAGGAACTGTTTTGCAGACTTTACAAACTAGCTTGCAATCTTTGGGTGGAACGACTCCTACTGCAAATGGAAATACTGTGGAACCACTCCACTCTGTTTCATTCTTCCTAAAAGTCCTTGACAAGTACTCGCAGCTAGGGTTTTCACAAATAAGATGGCCAGCGCAGAAGGACTTACGGAACTTCAAATTGTCCGAGTTGTTGATGTTCGTTGTCACTAGCTTGCACCAACCATGTCCGTCGTACCGCTTGTCCATTCCCTCCAAGTTCTTAGCCGCAGATGAAGATGAAGAGGCCCGACACGGCGGTAGTTCAAAGATGGCATCTCCGTTGTAATCGGGTGGTAGAAACTCCACTTGGTGGTGCTTGACGGCATTCATATCTAATGCTGACAATTCATTTCTTGAACGTTGAAGACCAGAAAGTCCCTTCAAGCATTTCATTATACTTGTTACATTGCTCACAATAGGATGACAAACTTCATGTGAGAAGGTATGTTGCTTAGAAATACTAGTGGAGGTGTTCTGTACAGAGTTCGTAAGTTTCATATCATTGGACTCTTTTTTGACCAAAAAAGGGTCCATCTCTAGAGTCAAGGAAGGGGACTGGCCTTCAGACTCACTGGACAGCTCTACAACAGTACCTAACAACTCCACCTTTCCTTCAACAGACAATTCATTCTGTACAAATGCTGGAAAGCATCCTATAGGAGTAGTAGGATTAGCATTTTGAGGTCCATTCACTGAAGGTCTATTCACCGTAGAATTATCAGATTGGCGACTTGCTATCTCAATGGACAAATCTAACATAGATAATGGGAGACCATAAGCCCTATAGTTTCCGAGACCTAGAGACCAATAGTGCCCTTCATTAGAGAGACATTTTAGAAGCGGGATTGACTGAAGTAATTCACCAGACTCAGAATGGCGCTCTTCTTCAACATAGATAGAAGACTCTATAAACTTGAATCGAACATGAAGCAAGTGGCTAAATACAGTAGCATGACCTTCTAGGTCTAAAGGAAACACTAAAGGAACTTCATGACCATCTACACGAATGTTGGCCATGTTGTTCACAATCAACTATAAGATAGAAATGCAGGTACAAATGAATTGAGGGCTTAGTAAAAAACAAAACATGTGGATTCATATAGGGTTCTCAAGGGTGCATTCATTACTTGTAAATGAAAGTGGCAACGACAATATGGATTAGAATTTAGCATTGATAGTGTGTACAGTAGAGGGGCTCTGGAGCTAAGCAATCATTTCAAAAATAACCGTCACATTATCATTAGCTAATACGAAATATACAGTAGAGTCCCAAATTACCATTCTGACGGTTTTCGAGTGTTGGGTTACTAATTAGACTCTCAATAAATGATTAATTTTAAAACTTATAGAAGTTTCCAATCTTAGATATGTTGTCAGTAGATTTGTGGGGTAGTATATAATTATTACAATGTCGACTTCTTTGGAACGGCTTCAACAGATTTCATAGCATACACAAATCTGTACTTTGACTGACATTGGCTGCGCGGTCTCGTCAAGTAACCTCGGGCAATGCAATTTTCGAATTTTGGAAGTGCCGGCGCTGTCTCGTCAAGTTGCCTCGGGTAGTGCATTTTTTAATTTCTGGAAATGCCTACTCTGTCTCATCAAGTTGCCTCGGGCAGTGGAATTTTCGAATTCTGGAAGTGCCGGCGCTGTCTTGTCCAGTTGCCTCGGGCAGTGGAATTTTCAAATTTTAGAAGTGCCGGCGCCGAAATAGTTATGTCATATGACACGCGCGAAATCGTGAAGAGCAAAGACGGTGTTTAGGAAGAGGAGTACATAGGTGATTCTTGAAAGAGGTGGATTCATTTCATGGTTATCCTTCGAGTGAAACTCTCATCTGTGTGTAGAGCAGAATTAGGTGTTTCTTTGATGTGCTCATGATTGTAGGAAATTCTACTGTACATTCTGTCCTTTTAGAGTAAAGGAAGAGTCATAGGAAACATTGCTCTTTCTTCTATTCTTCGAGGAAAGCGTTGAGGAGAGCCAGGATGACTCGTGCAAAGAAGACACTGTCAAAGCGAGGTCGTGCTGAACCAAGTGGGTCACAGAAGTCTCTTAGTCTTGAGATAGAAGGGGGCGACCAATCGATGAGTGTTGAAGGCGAAAATGTAGATCCTGTGCAGGAGTACCTAATGGAGACGCCTGTCGAAGACGAAGGCATAGAGTCCCAGGAAACGTCTACTGTAAGTGCCATTACACGCATATTTTTGTTGATTTTCATTTGATGTAGTTAGAATTAGAACAACACTGAATGAATTCAGTGTATAGCAAGTCAGTGAGATTCAACAAAATGGTCATTGAGAATTTTGTTGTTTAGTGCTATTGTAGGGGATGCAATTTTTGAAAGTACGTAGGAACGACAAAACTTATAGAGCAACACAGGGATATTGCATAGAGTGGCAGGATGAGAGTAGAAATATAACTAAGAAATTGTAATCCATATGATCTATAAATTCTGTTTGATGCTTTGTGTTAGGAAAGAAGTTTAGGTAAGGTAGAACCACCTATATCTGATCGCTTAAGCAACTGAAGAACAGATTGTAAAGAATATGAGCCTATGAAAACTTTTTCCATATAGCAAGATAGGAAAGATGGGAATTGCAAATTTGTATACTTCTTAGTCCAAGAAGTGAAATTTCTTTGATTTTTCAAAGCCCATAAATGCTTTGAATCCATATCCCAACGTTGAGAGTCTTTTAATTTTGATCATAGTCAATACTACTTTCCTAGTCAATACTTCCCTATTACTTCATGACACTTTTGGACACATGTCGTGACCTTGACAATATAGACCTTCAATATTCATGAAAAAAACTTTCAAAACTTTGGTTTAATTTTTCGTCTTTGGTTGAATGTACACTAACTATTGTCCACTAAGTATTGCCGGGTATCAATACTTCTTCGGGTTTTAGTGTGAATCCTTGGGTATTGTCGGGTATCAATCGGTCTTTGGCAACATGGGTCAGTCCTAGGGTATTGCCGGGTATCGATCAGTCCATGGCAACATGGGTCAGTCCTGGGTATTGCCAGGTATCGATCAGTCTTGGGCGACCTGCGTCAGTCCTGGGTATTTCCGGGTATCGATTAGTCTTGGGCGAGCTGCGTCAGTCCTGGGTATTGCCGTGTATTCCGCCTTCAATAGCTCGTGTCAGTCTTGCCATTATATCCGGCTTTGGCTGGATTTGTCAGTCCTCAGCGGCTCCAGAGATACTGAAATGAAAAGTCACCGAGTAAGAAAGAGGACACGTAACACAACAGTTACAAATCGAATCTCCAAAGTCAATGCAAACTTAGAATTCCATGATTCATGGATCGGCGCCAACTTGGAAACTTTTGCATTCATGGGCCGCCTCAATTCTTGTGCATGCAAGTCTGCTCCAGGCTGCCAACACAGATGGAGTCCAAAAATCGAGGAAGCCATGGAGAATTTCGATCCAGGCAACTCCTATCGCTCCTGGATTTGCTGGCGAGTGAGTCAGAGGTCGAGGGACCCCGCGCGCTAAGCCTCAAATTCATGAACCCATCCTTGTAACTCTTATCTTGAGCCGCGACCTTCAGGCTTCTCACAATCCTGAATTCTTTCTCGCGAACTCACTGGAAGGTTGATGCAGATGCCGAGGATGACGCGGAGCCGAGGGAAAACTTCGGGGACTCAAGACGAACAGGGTTCTCAGCCAGAGGTACCTGCTACTTCTCGATTTCAATTGATTGTTTCTCATGAGTGCCGTGAACAGCTGTGATGCTAGTCGGCCTGTCTTCAGCGTCCTGTAGTTCAGTTTCTGAGTGGATTCACGATGCCAAAGGCAACAACATCTGAGTGTACGTGAGGGATTCCGGAAATGTCAACTGGAGCTGCTTTTGGGATTGGGAGACGATCGATAGAACTCTGAGTCTAGTTCAGTGCCGCCATGAACTCGCTGCCGTGGACTCGCTTGGATTCGCAGTCGTGTTCCTTCTAGCACGCGCATCTGAGGCCGTGTTGCAGGTGCGTCGAACAGCTCGAACGGAGCCTGCTTCCCGCTCTGTCTCCACGAGAGAGCACTCGTGATTCGCCCGAACCAGACTGTCGCTGGACTTCCGCGAAGGCCGGTTCTGAATCTTGTTTTCAGATTTCTCTTCTCAGCGTCTCCATTCGAGTTTAGATTTCACGCTGAATCCCTTTCGCTGAGGCCACCGACCCTGAGCTCGTAGTCACGTCGAGCGAAGACTTAATCTGAAGCTACAGTGACATCAACTAGTTTTTGATCAGGAAGTAGATAAAGTTGAAAAAAAAAGTGAGCCCCGTGGGTACCACGAGGCCCGCGGGAAAACCAAGTCGGATCCGACTTGGTTTTCCCGCGGGCCTCGTGGTACCCACGGGGCTCTGATATTTTCTTGAATTTTCACCGAATCATGTCCTGGAGCTTCTGCGGTGAAGACTGCCTGCGCTGACCTCCGTCACAATGGTCGCATTCAGTTTTGGTTTTATGCAGTCATATTTGACATTTTCGATTCAGGTTGATTAAAAAAAATGTGAGCCCCGTGGGTACCACGAGGCCCGCGGGAAAACCAAGTCGGATCCGACTTGGTTTTCCCGCGGGCCTTGTGGTACCCACGGGGCTCTGAAATTTTCTTGAATTTTCACCGAAAGCTGTCGTCGAACTTCCGCGGTGAAGACTGCCGCAGGCCTCTGCCGTACCTCCGAGCAGTCCAGTTTTGGTTTTTTGGCGACGTGTTCTCCTTGTTTGGCACTGACTTCATCAACTGGTCTTGATTCAATTCGTTGCGTTGAAGATTTTCAGTGTACTTACTTTCATCAGTCTTTGTTATCTTTTAGTTTGATATTATCTTCTTTGGCACTTGAGATATGTAAGAGTGAGTCTCCTGTGAACTCTTGAAGCTGCCCAGGGACCAGTTTTCTAAAGTAAAAGCTAATTTTTAATTTTGAGATTGATACGGGGAAAGATTCCTTAAATCCCTCTTTTTTCCTACTGAATCTCTGACAATTTGAATTTGTACCTCTTTGTCTCCATAGAATCTTGATTTTTTTTATATATCCCTCTGAAAACATGCTATTTAGATGCAAGACAGTAAATTTTCTTGATCATATTTGGTCTTCTTTTGAATTTGTGGATATTTCAAAGAAAATGGGCTATTTGAGGGGTACTACGAGGTGTTTGGGAAAATCAAGTCGGATCCGACTTGAATTTTTCAAACACCTCGTAGTACCCAATTATTTTCATCTTTTTTTTAAATTTTAAATTTTTAAATTTTCTTGTACTCACATTGTGATTTTTTTTCCAGCCTGCTGCAAGAACTGGAAGCATTGGAAAGGACAATGATGATTTGAAGCAACAGGTTGAATCTATTTCATGTGAAATTTTTTTTTGAAGGAGTGTCTTTCTTGATAAATAATTTATCTGTCAAAGATCCTAAAGGCATGATTTATATGATCTAGAAATTTCTTTGTGAATTGAAATTGATTTAGAGCATTTAAATTTCGGAGTTGTTACAAGTACTTAGAATCATGACTTTGCAAACGAATATAAAATTTTATCCTTTTGTGTCCAGGGTGGCCAGGGGCGGGGCAAACGCTAGAAGGTTTTGATTCTTGAGGAGGAGAGTCCTGTAAACCAGACTGTCCCTGATAAGGACGTTGGAGGACCATCCAAGTCCCAGATGTGGCCACAGCCAGGGGTGTCCATTTCACTTGACCAAAGTGATGCAAACCAAAATTTGGTGAGTTTTGATGACGTCATGGATGCTGCGGAATATGCCGTTGACGCATTTCAATCAAGTGTGCTTAGTGGGACTAGGGGCAATGGCCCGTGGTTCTCATCTTTCAGTGAGGAGGAGGAGTATCCCTCTGATTATGAGCCCTCCAACTCCAGCAGTGTAGAGTTTTTTGATTTGTACACAGGGGAGAGTGAGGTGTCAAATATGGACCTGTTTCAGTCAGATGAAATCATCATCCTCAGCTCTGATGAGGATGAAGATGAGGATGTTCAAATCATAGACTAGGTGGATTTTTGTCCTCAAAAACACTATATACCAGGCCAGGCTTTATCTTTATTCAAACTACATCATTTTTGTAGATGTATTTGACTATCCAATTGCAAGTACTATATTCCAAATGAAGTAAACTATTTTTCTATTCATTGGTCCATCACTTTGGTCAAGCAATTCATATTTTTTTTGTCTACTGTAAACCTTCCATTTATTAAACCTGAACTTTGTTCTTCTAGATGGACATCTCCCCCGCCAAAACCACAGAAGCAGAAACAATATTTGAAACGCCATCCTCTCAAAACCAAAGGCAGCCAGAGATCGAACAAGGAGAAGGAGATGGAGATGAAGGAGAGGAGGACATGGAGATTGTCATTCAAGACCGTGAGGAGGAGAAGGTGATGTCAGAGGAAGAACTCCGGCACATTCAAAAAGGTGATGTTGTGAAGCTCTTGGCACAACTTCGGATGAAGCCCGAGGAGGTATTTAGAATGCACATACCATTGTGCAGGCTTGTGGCAATGCCAATGGTCAGACCCGCATTGGCATCTGATATCCTGCAGCTAGAGCAAGAGTTTGCAGGTGGAGGGTACCGAGATGGCGCTGCGGTATTCTATGTGTCAGCTACAAACGAAGATGGGAACACTGAAGAGTTCACCCAACAGGAGATGGATAGTTGGGACCCCATTTGGAAGGAGAAGAATGAAGTCTTCAAACAAAAGTTCGAGTCCAAGCCAGAGCTTCAGTTCTTGAAGAACTTGAAGATCTTCATTTGCGATGGGAACCACAGACGAATTGCGTGGATGAACTACATCTCTAAGCACTCGAAGGAGCACTGCAGTGTCGATTCTATCATGTTAGACACGAAAGGTCGGAATGAACTTGTCATGCAAGTCATGCATGACGTAAACAAGTAAGTTCCTTCTTTCTGATTGTTTTTTTTTTTCAAAAAAATATTCAATTTGAATAATGTACTTTCTTGGAGGTAGTTCAAATCTTCGGCTTATGTTGCATTGAATGGTTCTCAGGTCTGTAGAAGACTCCCACGTGAAGACGAATTTGGTACACACCTTGTACCAAATTCAGAAGTACGGAATGCTACCCATAGCAAAGTTTGCAGCTCTACTTAGGCCTGCAGAGAGGAAGAGGTGCCTTGAGCACAAGGTCACTAAGAAATGGTATTCAATTCAACCCGAGGTCTTCACATCTTTCATCTTCTGGGTAAGCTCCTTCAACTTGTTTTTGATAAAAATATTTTTATTTTAAAAAATCATCATTGTCCATATTGACTTCACATCTATTTGGGTTTCTTGTGCAGCAAGAAATTTCACAAGCTGCAGATGCAACAGTAAGAAGGTACATGGAGGCCACACAAGAGACTGGAAGTGTACCACTACTGGCAGCCGAGGCAATGAGATTGGGGGCAAGAGAACGAACAAAGGCAGCTATGGTGAAGATGTTCAAATTGCTGGCGGTGGCCAACCCAGCGAATGGAGTGGACTTCCTTAAAGAGGTACAATTCAGTAATTAGCCTCCAACGTCACTTTATTTGTTTAAAAAAAAGTTCAAATCCATATTGAAAAACTAACTGTTGTCTTCTTGTAGGTGGAAAAGCATTGGGGCAACTACGAGGTGCCTGAAATGACTTTGGAGAAGCTCCAGTTGGTCGCCACCTGCAAGATGACTGCAAAGCACAAGACAAAGATACTTCAATGGTGGAACTCTTCTACCCCAAACCGCGAATCAAGGAAGTTGCCACCAAAACCTGTCTCGGAACTCTTACTTCCTCAATTTCTGGTGAAGTGCACTTGGTACGCTGGGGTAAGTGTTTAATATCTTTTCAAGATTTCTTTTGATATTAGCGGAATTCCAGACCCTCTGTGATGCCTTTTAAAAGGAATCAGTTGGGGTCCTTCATTGAATTTGAAGGAGTAGTTAGCAAAGACACACTCTACTTAGTGAGAATGTATTTTCTTTAATATAATTGTAGGTACTTTTTATTGTAGATGTTTGCACAATATAATTTTTTTATTGAATAATAAGTTATTTTCATTAAAATATTTGGTAATACAATTGAACTTTTTGACTATATCCCATTTTTCAGATAGAAGATGCTGCAGTGGAGTTCTTCGACAAAATTGTAAAGGAAGACAACCTTTCCATCGACTACAACGTCAAACCAGAACCAGAGCGGCTACCAGAGTACATTGAAGGATGGAGGCAGAAGATTTGGGAACATGGCTTCATGAATTACTTCAAGGGCTCGAAGTACTTCAAGAGGGGCCAAATTTTTTCATCTCACGAAGGCTCTAACGTTGTGGTGCGCAGAGTCCTTTATCGGTATGTCATTTTCTTTACTACTTGGAATTTTTCACCCTTGAAAGGATTGTAATCTATAACTTCTATGATATATTTTGCTCTTATTCTTTCATTTTTAAGTTGAACAATGCTCCATATAACACATTATGATTGAATTACAGGTACTTCAAGTTAGAGCTTGAAGCGAAGGGGGCCATTACAAAACTAGACCTCCCTCAATTCCTTCCACGCTTCCTCGACCGCAACTCGAGTTCATGCATGTTCAGCCCACATCAATTGCGCACCTACACTACTGCTCATCTCTCTGGCGCGGGTTGGTACTTGGACTGCACACTGGAGTTCACCCATAATTCGGAGGTTCAGCTCAGGGTATCATTGGAGGGCAAGGGGGTGATAGATTTGGAGGATGTTGACGAGTTCATCGGCATGGATGATGATGCCAGGAAGAAGGCCATCAACAAGAGGGATGCACTGGACCGAAAGAAAGAAGTGAAGAATTAACTCATTGTGGAGGCCAAGGAGAAAAAGCAGGCAGAGAAATCAGCAAAGAAGGCGAAGAAGGAGGCCGAGAAGGCGGAGAAAGAAGCCGAGAAGGAGAAGGAAGAGAAGACTAAGGCCAAGGAAAAGAAGAATGTGGAAGAGAAAGGGCAAGTCTTAGCTTCCTCCACTATGGATCAAACACAAGGCGGAGTACCAAGGAAAGTCACCATCTCACAGCTCACTGAAGATGTCATTTCACGTGTGACACAAGCCATGGTCCTTTCCGACGATGATGTGCAACAGACTGAGGATTTGATCCTTAATATTTGCATTGAGGACATCGCCATGGATATGGAGGACAAAAGACAGGGTGCCTACGATGATGTCTTGAAGTACTTGGTTCAGGTGATCTCTTCACACATCTTTGCTCAAATTTATTTTGCTTATTGTCAGTGATATGAATGCTAAGCACCAAAGTTGCTATAATGAAACATTGAAGGAAAATTTGTCTCTGCTCCACAATTATATTTTGTATTGAAGAATTTCTGAATTTGAAAAATTTAATATGACAACAAGGCAGAATTTACAATTCCGTCGGATCCGACGGAATCACCTAAACAGATATTTTGTCCTGTATTTCCCTACTTAACATTACCTACTTTCATATGGTTTTGTTTTCTCTAGAAATGGTTGAACATTTTGACAAATGTAATTTCTTTTTCAGCTCAGACTTTTATTGAAGTGACCCTAAAATTCCTAATGTTGTACTAAATATTATGAATGTGCTTTGAATGATAGAAAAGTATGCAATACTAATATATTGAAATTGTATTGAAATATGCTTTTGCAGATGGCAGTGGGCAAAACTCGCATGTTTGAAGGTGTCGCAAATGCAAGGGCTGGTGTTGATGTCATCTTCATTGACTGTCCAGAGAACTTGCCTGTGCCAGGCATTTCTCTTACGTCGAAGGAGGTGCCAAATTGGAATGCGGATTTAGAAGCTAATGCTTTGCAATCCGCATGCACATTTGCAGTAGAGCATCTGCACGATGATGGATGCATCATTGTGTTTCACTCCTTCAGCATTGCATCCAGGGAAGATCTAGCAGGAGTTTGCGAAGCATTTGACTTCAAGAAGAAGAAAGACTGGCTAGGCATGAATCGCATGCATCTCACCTCGCCAACGGACACCACAAAGACGGTAATTTCAGTACAGATGCTTCAGTTTTTGTCACCTATTTTTTTTTTAAATTCTATTTATTGATCTCTAATGTTCTTGTGTCATATTTGTTGCAGACACAGAAGTTTGGAGTCACTCTCCTTATCAAGGACCTCAAAGCAAAAGGCGAATCCAAATTTGCTTTCAAGCGTACTGAGATGATGAAGAAGGCTGGGGTGGATGTCGAGAATGATGACATGCTGATGAATTACATGCATGCAGATGACATCTCCATGAATGGGAAGAAGCCATGGAGAGGCCCACGTGAAAAAGATCCAAGGTTCTTCACCCTCCTCCTTGAAGCCACAAGCAATGAAGGCGATGTCATTGTGGACTGCACGGCATCCACAGGTTTGTCTTCAATTTTAATATTTCACACTTCTATGTCATTGTAATAATTTTGTCACCTCTCTAACACATTTTTTTTACATGAATGCCCTAGGTGCTTGCATTTTGGCTTGTAGAGGAACTGGACGCAACATTCTAGCTTTTGAGGGGGACAAAGATGTTTTCAATGCCATTTTGAAGCCCATGAAGAAGCCATCACCCTCAATGCCAGTGGCTCCAACCCCCGAGACAACAGTGGACTTGACAGTGGATGTGCAAGATGCGCCTATTGTGCCTCGCAAGTTTGTTCGCAAGGGAAAATCCAGTAAGTAAGTTGAAACTTCTTTCATTCTTTATTATTTTTCTTCATATCACATTTGCAAAGACTAATATAATGTCTTCAATTTTTGCAGAGGTTGTGGATTGATCTTGAGAGAGGTCATGGACCAAAATCAAAGGCTTGTCGTTAGTCCAGAGAAGCCTTTCGAGCTACCACCCTATGCTGAGCAGATGGCAAGTGCCTTTGCAAATTTTGGTTGTTCCAAATCAAAGCGACGCAAAGACACTTACGCCCTCAATGTCTTACAGTTTATAGATGCTTCTGCATCTGAGGGACGGGAGTCCTCAGAGTCCTCTACAGGGTCAGATTCAGTGACTGAGTCCACAGCCACTTAGATTCTTGAGATTGACTAATCTCTTGAATCTTACTATTGTGTATTGGATTTTATTTGGATTGGATTTGTGTGTTTTATGGCTACTTCTGGAGGTCTTGAATTTCTCTTTCTATTCATTTGATTTTTATTTTGAAAACATCTAAGGTAATGGCTCTTGCTAGTTCTTTGAAAACCTACACCAAGAATAAGCAAATAAATAAATTCTGAGACAAGAAGGCAACACGTACAATTTCGTCGGATCCGACAAACCCTTACGTATTGACCATCCAATTCTTTCTCTTCATTATACATCTCAAAATCAATCTTCTTTCAACAACACCTAGATTGACTTATTTAGTGAATGAGTTGCATCAAATTAGAGTATTTCCAATGCCTTTTGTGATTTCAAGGTTTGGGTATCCATGAATTTGTTCTTTGCTGTTTTCATTTTGCCTTCACATTCCTTAATTTATCTCTATATAAAAAAGATCTAATATTCTAAATTGAAGCTAATCGATAATATAAACCTAAGTGCTTTGATTCTCACATTTAGATTTTATATCCCTACTCTTCTGTATATAATGTCCATGATCATAGGTGTATGCAAACAGAAAATGAAGAAGAAAACAAAAAGTGACTTCTGTAGTCACATCTTTGAAATAGACATCATATCTTCTTCGTCGCCTAAACCCTAAGTCCACGAGTATAGGTACTAAACTCTAATTTTTGTTACCCTAAAGTCCACGATCATAGGTGCTCAACTCAAATTTTTTTCAAAATAAATTTCCCGCTCATAGGCTCACAGGCTCCTGCTCCCCCGCTCGCCTGCTAGCAACCCTGGATCTCAAAGTGGTCATGATGGAGGTGAGTTTGTGAATTTTCCCTCCTTTTTAATATTTTCATAATTTCATTAAAATAGAATTAACCATTAGCCATTGAAATTCAATTTGAAATTAGGCACTACAACCAGGGTTGTTCTGCCGGACATTGCGACATCGCGACAGACAGACGTCATGCAACGTCTAGTAGAGCCCTCGTGACGTCTCATTGACTAAAAATCAAGTTGACTTAAAAACAAATCATTAGAAATTTAAAATTTTGACATATATAAGTTGGGTTTCAATTAAGTGTTTCAATTTTATGAATACATATTACATTCTTCATTTAGGTTCATAGTAATAGTAAGATTTTCATGTTTTTGAGCTGCTGAAAATGGACTTTCGCGACGAGGTGGGACGCCCTTCGTAACAAGTTGTCACCGTGACACGCGACATTAGACGTCGTACACGACACCCAAACCCAAAAATATGTTCGACAAAACAACCCTGACTACAACTATTAGGAATTTATATTTAGAGATAGAAGTAGTTGGTTAATTTAATTAGCTTTTCAAAACAATATTAAATTCAAAAATTGGACAAGAATCTTAGAAGTTATAATTGAACAAAATTGTCTCAAAAAATTGGAAGATAAGTTACAATTTATTTTGAAGTAATTTTGAAAAATAATTTAGAATTTTAATTGGAAGTAGAAGCAAATTTTAAAATACAAAAATATTTCCAAAAGAATGTAATTAGTAGGTAAATTTTGATGAACCAAATGACGGTTGAAATTTATTTATAATTAATTTTATCCAAGGATTAAAAGAAGGGATTTAACTTTGATTGATGAAAAGTCAAAAAAAAAAAGACCAAGTGAATTTTTTAACCAGCTTAAGTAAAAAGAGTTGAGGGATAAAATTTTGATGAATTCATCAATGATCAAAATTTACCCATAAAAATTCACATTTATCCAAAAGTTAAGTTCAAAGTTTCTACTTTTGTAAAAGTAAAATCAAACCTTTTAAAATATAAAAATCAATGTATCTTTTTAAAATGAAACTCAATTTCACTAAGATAGTAAGAAATAGTTAGAAGAATTTACCAAGTAGATAAAAAAAAAAAAAAAAGACAAGCTAGGAATAGACTCTTGGAGAAAATATCTTGAGGGCTCAAAAAAATTCAAATTTACTCAACAATTTGATCAAATAGTGAAGGAGTTAGAATAGAATAAACATTAGCCAAAATTAGTTGACGATTGAATGAAACTCAACTAGAGTTGATTAAATCAAGTTAAATTTTAGATTTTGGTAGAGACTAAAAAATAGAAAATAACCAAAAAATACTCACTTAATTTCAATAGTAATAATGTTTGCCATTGATAAATGAAGTTTAAGAGGTTAATTTGGAGTTAAACTTCATTCACAAATATCCGCTAAAGAATTAGGTCAAATTTAGATTTCTATATTATTTCGGAAAGAGAAAAACAAGATTTACGATTTAATTCAATTTTCTTTTTACTAGATTTCCATTTAGCATACCTTAGTTTGGACTACTATAGCCAAAACTAGCCAAAATAGTAGCGTGGTTTTTTCAAACAAGCAATTGCAAGGTGGACCAATTAGGAGTAGGAAGATTTGCAAGATTCATTGCTTGGAAGGCCTAAGTAAATTACATACTAGATAAACATCCATTAGGATTTGTTGACAAAAGTAGTAGAACTTGATTGTGTATATTTTATTTCAAAGGTGAGAATAAAGCACCCACTAGAAGCAACTACTATGATCTAAGTCACAATGTGAGCTTTATGATTGTTACAAGGAATCTAGGAAACTTGTTATCATCTTGTTGAACAATTCCTTCTTTGAAGACCTTCATGAAACCATGAATTACAACCTACACAAAGCTTGAAATATAGCATTAGCATTGATGTATTTACAAATTGTGAAGCCAATGGATTGTTGCCAAAAACTCAATACTTAATTTGGCTTGGTCATACTCCACTACTTTTTCAAATTGCCAGGCTCCCCTTTTTTGGTAGCAAACTAGGAAAATTTTCAATTCAACTTTGACTTTTGCAAGCTTTCCATCTACGTGGTGGTTCATATTGAAACTTTCCAAGCACATCCAACCTCAAAGCATGTTTGATTTAAACAAGTTTCTATAACCCCACACAAAAAGTAGCTGTCGTAGCACAGGAAAGTCAAGTTGCTTCTCTAAGACCGGAAATGGCCCTAAAGTGACTCGTTTATCGTTCCCACATAGATTTGGTTGCCAGATGACTAATATCCGAAAATCAGAACAAGGATTACTACAAAACCCCAAGCACACTTATCTAAACTTATCTTATCATACTCTAAACTCTACAGACTTCCCTATTTACAAACCTATAAGATCTAAACCGGAATGGAGAGTGGGTGTTAAGTCTAGCTCTCTTTCATCCTAAGATACTTTCCGGTTTTTCTCCATAACTAGTGTCTGGAATCGAGTTTAACCTCTGAACAAAGAGGGATCTGCGTATTGTGATTAAGGAAAGAAGCTTACAACCTACCCTCTATGTTTTAGAGTGTCAAGAGTGCCACTGAAGAAAATGACAAAAAGAACATCAATCCTATTCAACCTAGTTTCCCTCACAACTAAACCGGATAGCTATCTGGCCTAGCAGGTCACGCAAAGAACATCAGTCAAAAATCTAACTTAAACTACAACGACAACTTACTAGATTAGTCGAGACTCTGGGTAGAATCCGGGACGGGTGGAATGAGAAGTCGTCACCTTCCCTACACAATTCCGGTTACCAAAGAACCTGTCTACCGCCTGAACTGGAGTTGTCCGGAATCATCCAAGACTTTAACTCCAAGTAACTAGGACTGTCTTCAGATACTAGAAAACCGGAACCGATCGCACTGAGGGATCAAGAATCCACCATCACACACAGATTACACTTACACTCCCGAGGATCCGAATAAACCCAATATTCGGGCACACTCTCGCCCTACCTATTTCTGCAATTCTACAGAACATACACCAACAAGATCATCCACTGGAATACACGCCGCCACCTCAATGTGAACCAGAAAAGCTGATTTGAATTGCACAATGCTAGGAAAACAAGGTATGAAAATGCACACCAATGAACTAGAAACAAACACCTAAATACTTTACAATCCAAGGGAAACTACAGCCCAAGGAAATCAAGTCTAACCACAAGGGAATGACACCTGTCATTCGCCTTATCCTACTCTGAGTTGACTTCCACTGAAAGCCAAAAACTGTCCGTAAAAAGTGGATCTTAGATCCGAAAAATCCGGATTCAGTGGAGTCCAAACTACCTACTCATCTAAAAGCAACTAGGAAAATGCTTTCTACCAAAAACTTAGGTTTTCAGCCGCCTACCTACTGTTGTACCTACCCCTTAACCTACTTCTTTGGCCGCTTCCCTAGAGTTTCTCCCGACTTGGCGTCGCCCTTTCGTGTTGGCTGTTTCCGGGCAGAACCGGAAGTGTTCTTACGCTTCCTCACCTATGTGGTCTTGGCCTTTAGTTGAGCCTTGACCTTGTGTGTCATAGCCAACTTGGCATCCGGATCAGAGTCTGGTTCTGACTCCTCTCCTCCAGATCCAGAGGATTCTTCATCTTCTTCCTCGGATTCATCCTCTTCCTCTTCTTCCTCTTCCTCTTCATTGACCTTGACCGAAACTGCCTTCTTCTTCTAGCTGTCCGCCAACTTGCTCTTGGAGGGGGAAGGCTTGGGGGACACTGTTGGTTTCTTGCTCTGTGGAGTTCCCACATTCCCTTCCCACTGCTGCGACTGGCTCTTGGTCAAGGAAATCGGTGTTTCTCTTGTTCTGAATTCAAGTATGATGGCCGATTTGGGAGGTGTGGTCATAACGACATCCTCAGATGGCTCTCCGGTTTTCTCCTTCGCCACCGGAGTTGCTGGCTTTTCCTTTGGCAAGGGTGGCTTAGAGGGAGTCGCCTTTGTCACTTTCTCCTCTTCCGGTTTAATTTCCAGTTGGAGGGGCGGACTGACCTCTCCCATGACTTCCTTCATCTGCACCAACAACTTCTCCATCTTCACGTTGAAGGAAACTAGGACATTAATCACCTTATCTCCTAGCTTCCCTGTCCCCTCCAAGACCTTCTCATCAAAGAGTTTGGCCTTGTTCAAGACCTCTACCGGAACGCTAATGAATTCCTTAATCCGGTCAAGGGTCTCTACGGATTGAGTTGAGAACTTCCGGTTCCGCTCACTTTCCTGCTTCTGCTCACTCAGCTCTGCCTTAAGGGAGAGCAGTTCATCCATCATCTCCTGATGCTTAGCCTTTCTGGATTTCCCCTCAGCATCGTCTATCAGGTTCCGGAGCTGCTCTATACACTCAGTTCCTGGAATATCTCCCAACATCTTGCATACCTTTTTCAAGGTCTCTCTCTCTCGCTCATAACCCTCACGGACTTTCGTGAGCTCCCTAATGATCGACCCTAAAGGGTCGCTGCTCTAGACAGGGTCCTTCTCTTTCCCCTTTTCTACCTTGATCCCTGTCCCGCCTTGCTTTTCCGGTTCCGGTTTCCCGGTCAACCCGGAAGGCTCAGTCTTTCTCTCAGCTGCCTCCCTCTCGTCATCTGAATCCGACTTCATCCCGTAGGCTAACTTTACCTCTCTCACTGCATACTCTTGCCTCTCAGTTTCCCTCATGCAGTCTTGTGAGTGGTAGAGGTGGTAGAGGAAGGGAGAAATGCTAGAGGGCTTAGTCTTGCCGACCCTCTTGCATAACTTCACTACATAATCTCTCAAGACTATACCCCACTCTATCTTCCTGCCACCGCTCAGTGCCCCAAAGATGGTATTTCCCAAGGTGAGAGTCATCCGGTTTCCCCTATCCGGACTGAGAATCGGCACTATGAATTCTAACACCCGTCTCTCTCTTGCGTTCTTGCAATCACTCACGATGTACCCATCCTTGGAGTGAGGTGCTGCCCGGAACTTACCCACCACGAACTTGTCAGTCCGTGTGGCTCCTCCTTCCCCTTCCTTGGTGAAGCCATACACTTCCCGCTAGACCCACTCATTCGACTGGGGATGCAGCAACTCCCGCACCATCACGTCGTCCTTGAAGCCCCATGGCCGATCAACCAAGCCGGCGCAGCCCATCTGGCTAAGGTCCTCCAACAGGTCCGCTTGCTCCTCAACATCCTCCGGAATAACCGAAACTACGTTTTTCAACGAAACCTTGGTGGTGACCTCCTCCTCTGCCTCGCTTCCAGACATGGCTCCTACTCGTGAAGCTCACACAAGTCTTGGGAAACTCACAAAAACCTCACACACACACAACTTATCCAGGTACTCTCACTATAACTGTAACCGGAAAACAGGAAACTAGCCTAAGCAGCAGCAGTGCGCGCACACAACTCCCAAAGCTCAGAGCTCCACAAGCAAACACAAGAATGAGGTTTGGAACTCCAAATGACAACCTAAAAAGACTTCACTCGGGTTTACCCCCTCCCCCACTCTCGGCCGCTGGGAACGGAGTTCCCGACATTCCAACCGTTAAAATCCTGTGGTCCTGGACTTCCCACGAGACTGACCGTTGGGTGGTACTTTCCCTAACTTCTAGTACGACCCCTACTTAATTAAAACATGTTCTAGCCTGTTCCCGATAGACTTAGTACAATTTTAAGTACCCATAGTGTCAGGATCTAACCTAGTTTCTAACTTTCTTAATCCGGGTGGATTTTCCGGTTCCGGTTCCGGTAAGAGGACAATCCCTCTCTTAACACTATTATCCCCTTATGGTTTCCCGACATTCCGGTTTTCCTTTCAATACTATAACTTTGGATATAGACTAGAAAATCAAAAATAAATATGACAAATCGAAAAAATTAAAAGCTATTTTATACTATCTAGACTAAAGAGGAGTTTTAGGATTGTGACAGTAGCATTGGCATCCAAGTTGACAGAAGGACCTTAATTCCTTCATCTCAAAAGTCACACCATAGGCGCTCAGGGGGTAATTCTTGTTTGACTTACCTTTTAATCAATGTTCTTCCATAAGCCAAGGTACAACATATCCTACGTTCCTATCTAAAGGGTACTTCATACTATGGCCAAAGGTCCATCGGTTTCTACCAATTAAATTTTAAGAATTTATAAGTTCAACCTTTTCAACCCGTTGCACTACACGACACAATCCAAAGTCCATCAAAATTTGATGCCCTCAAAACTACCTATATAGCAACCAAATGCTTACATGACGATGAATTCTCAACTAGAATTTGGATCAAGAAAAAATGGAGAATCAGACTTTAGTTGAGAAGCCATGGGAGTTTTTTCATTAAAAATTAAAATTTAAGAAGATCTCAATCATAAGTTTGGACTTTGGGCTTGGCCATGGGAAGCTTCATACTAGAGCCGTCTATGTTGAGAGGCCGTGGGAGTTCATTTTCAAGGATTTGAACCTTTTGGACACCACCTTTGAAGACATTACACTATGGCCATCCAAATTGAGAGGCCATGGGAGTTCATTGCTAAGGATTTGGACTTTGGACTTGGCCTTTGAAGGCTTCACATTATGACCAACCAACGAATTTTAATCCTAATTTTTATTGCCTTTTAATAATCCATTTCTTTGGACTCTCAACAAAGTTTAGGTCATTCACTTCTACGGACTCTCAACTTGGCCAACCATAGTGTGAAGTGGCCCTAAAGCAAAAACCACTTAATCCCTAAATGCCCAAGCTTTTTTAGGTGTGTTTGACTATGGAAAAAGTGCATTGGCTTGTAGTCATCTCTAATGAAACAAGTTGATTTTTTTTCAAAATCTAACTATATAGATGTTTAAAAAATTTGTTTATTAATAAGTATACAAATTTTGAGTGCAAAATTGTATAGTAGTTGTGCAACTATGAAGAGAGAAGAGTACATTTTTATATTTAGTTTGTTGTCTTCATACCTACAATGTTTCCCAAATTTGCATATAAATTTTTTTTGGGACTAGAGGTGATATAAACAACTACATAGAGTGTTAGCACACTAAAATGCACTTTAAAAAAATTTGATTTCACATGAAAAGCTATTAAACTCATTACACAATCCACCTTGCAATTATTGAAATGCAATTATTTTTTATAGGTAGAAATTGCAAATAGCTCCAAATCAATAACTGTATGTTAAAATTTTCAATGGTGAAACACTTTACACTTTCCATTGGAACCATTCTTGAAGTAATACAATATATACAATTTCTTAGATCTCAAATCAAGTGAAATTGCTAAATGCTAGGAGTGAAGAAAAATTGACAAGCTTTACTCTTCGCTTTTGATACATGCACACCTATGAAGACCTCTCAATAATCAAATATGAAATTTTTTCAGTGAAAAATGAAAGTTTTCAATAGTTAACCCTAAAAACTGCCTGAATTTTTTTTAAACAGTCAAAGAAATTTAACTGCCCGCTCAGAAATGGGCCTGAAATTTCAGATCGACCATGTATGGTCGACTGGGCAGTTACGGGTTATAATGTGAACAACACTTCCTGGTACTGTTGAAACGTACAAATGGTTTCTCTTGCTTTTGATGGCCAGTGACCTAATCAAAACGAAACAAAATTTTGCTCCAGAAGTGCTAGCAAAATGAAAACTAAAAGGTTTGCAGCAACATTTGGAGGACAATAAATCCTAAACAAGGCACAGACTTCTATTCATGAGTCTTTTCTTCTAGTAATTTCGTTACAGCATAATAAAGGGTGTCAATCTTGACTGCAGAAAAATTGAAATGCAGGCTCGCACTGAGATAATCATAAACCACGCTCCATAACCATTCTAGAGAATGGAGGTGGGCTGTCTGGAAAAGCTTTTGAACAGTCCTCCATGACGATCTTCAGCTTTTCGAAATCGCCTGCTTTCTTGAGCCCACGACACAGAATTTCATACATGATGTACTCAGGCTTATGATCTCCTTGTTTAATTTGCTCAAAAATTTCATATGCACGGGCAAGGTTATCATTGCGGATGTACGCTCCCATCAGCTCAGTCAGTATCATCGCATTTGGAATTATGCCCTCTTCTTGCATCTCTGCATAGAGCAGTTCGACATCCTGAGAGCAAAATAAGTCCAAGTGATTAGCGGTTGCTCTCAGCTCAAGAATTTTCAGGTACCGCACCGCTATACAAACCTGCAGACTTCGATATCTACATATCGAAAAACACGCACAAGAGTCTCTTTCCAGGCTAGAAAGAATTCTCCAGCATAGCGAGGGAAAGTCAAATTAGAAGAACACTCCTCACGGCATGTGCGCTCCTTAACTGAACACGTTACGAGAAGAATCACCAAGAATTTAACAGTAACTAACTTCAGTGCATTAAGGAATATTTGTCGGTGCCCATATTTCACGGATGTAAGCAAATAGACGGTGTCTGGCCGAAGCTACAGCTAGCAGCAAGTAAAATACACAGAGAATACCAGCTTGCCAGACTCAAATAGCTACACGCTGGCGTGAATACAATGCCAAAAATCAGATATTCTAGCATGTACAAATCATTATGGAAAGCGGAAAGCCTCGCGGAGAGAGACGCTAAGGTCATGAAAGTGTTCACATTGACATTAAAAGAACACTTGTGTGACGAATTTCAGACGTTCTCTTCAGACGCAAAACCTACAAAATTGATCGTAGCTGCTTGTTTAGGGTTTCGGACATAGATACGATACCTCAATTAATTTGTTTTTGCCAAGCGTATCAATCATTTCTCGATACAGAAATACGTCAGGGCTGTACCATTCCTCCTTGCGCACCATTTTGAAGACCTATAGGATATGCATCACCAGAACACTTAGAATTGGACGAAGTAAGAATGTGATCGCACTCTTTGCTTCATACTGTAAGCTCAGCTCGGATTAATTGCACATACATACATTCTGGCTGTGAGGGAAACTGTGAACGGGTAACTCCAAGAGAATTCGGGTGGTGCAATTCGAATAAAGCTGTGTAACAGTGAAAGGAATTCCAAAAATGATCCAAATCAACCAATTAGAGCGACAGAGAAGAAGCTAATGATATCCGAAAAGCTACATTTCACATCCATACTGAAACACCGAAGATGTCAAGATGAAAGATGGACCTGCTGGGCAAGGGAACACTCCTCCTGGCGACGAAGCTCCACGAGAACCATGAGGAGATCCATCTTGAGCAAACGCGCAGCGCTGTTTCGCAGAACCTAGACCAGCGACGGGGATTTCGGCGATTAAAGTTTTTATCAAATCGGTAGTGCTGATAATGTCAGAGGCGGAGGAAAGGGAAAGGATGGACAACTTACAGCTCGCTCCTTGAGCTGGTCGCCCTGACATCGCTTGAGCTCAAACACGACCTGCAAGGCTTCCTTGCTGACGCCTTTGCGCTGGCGCCAAAGGGGTCCGCGAGGCTTACCCTTGGCTTTAAGACTCCCAGCGCACCGCACCTGAAAGAGGGGAGGGGGAACAAATCGGAGAAAGGGGGGAGAGAAGAGAGGAGGCAGGCGCAGCCGCGAAAGAGGCGGAGCAGGGGAGGAGCGAAGGGCGAAGCGCAGGGTGGACGAAGAAAGGGGCAACAGCAAGCGAAGGCCAGTGCGGAAGGAGGCCATGCCTGCGTACAATGGCCTGGAGTGGAATCAGAGACGAAGCCAAACTATTTGGACTCCAAATGACCCCAGCACGGCAGGAGCGCGGGGGCTCTCCTCGGCACTAAGTCCCCGAACAATTTTTTGAAGAATAAATTTTTTTTTTCATATATATATTTCTTAGACTTTTAACTCAGTACTCCACCATGAAGATTGAAAGTTCAAAACTTTTGTAGTGCAAAAAAAATTAAGTTAAGAAGGTTCAAAGTGAAATAACCAAGTCTTGCAATGTGTTGCAAAATTTATTTATTTCACTTTAAAGTTTAAACACACATATCTTGCAATCTATGCAGTCAAAAATTTTGAAATTTTTTCCCCAAATTCATACCATTTAGGTATAAGATTTTAAGGTTAGATGTGGAAAAATAACAATTTTCAAATTTTTTTCTCTTTGCTGTAGAAATGGGGGTTTAAGTGTTTTTTTGCTAGAAAAAAGGCCTTGGTCCTTTAGGGGTTAAGAAGTCAAGTATTCTAAAATTACCCTTGTTCTTCAAATTGTCCCTCTATATAGTGCAAAAATCCTTATTATGATTTTCAAGCTCTTTCTTGTAATTATGCATTGAAAAATAAACAATCTAGTTGTCTAGTTAAATCTTTTAATGTCATTTAAGAATGAGAGAAAGAAACCCTAAAAAAAAGATGCATTAGGGAACTATGTGGGTTGACTTTTATGTGCCTTGATATCATTTTTTTATCTCCCAAGATTCTTTCCAAATATCCTACTTTAGAAAAAAAAAAGTTGAAGAATTGTTGGTAGATGACTTTAGAATTATTCTCTATGAACAAGTGACTACATTTAAAGAAGAATATAGAGAGAATGCAAGAAAAGTATAAATACACAATGGAATCTATTTTGTATTCTATTGGAAAATTTGCCAACTTAATGAAAATTAATTAATAATATGGAAAAATACAATAGTGAAGTGTTTGAAAATTAAGGTGCTTAATGAGGAAGTTGGGTGTATTGCTCTAAAGAAGCAATTGGCAAGTGGGTAGTTAATGAACTTGCTTATGAATAAACCATGGTTGATGAAGCCCCTGAAAATAGTTTTCCCCACCCATTGTTTTGTAATAGGACATGATATTACTATATTAGCATAAATGGTTAGGCCACATTGCATGCCTTTAAATTTTGAAAAGTAATGTAAATAAATTAACTAATTCTTTTATAATGTGCCATTTAAAAAAAACATATTGAATGTCTAATATGCAAAGTGATAAGGTCTTGAGTTCTATATATAGAATCTCAAATTTGAATTCTTTTGTGCAAATATTTTGTTATTTTTTGTCATACAATTTACTCTCATTTGTTCATTCCTAAATTATTGTGTGAAAAAGTCTACAAAAATGAAATTGAAATATAACACGTAAAGGATCAAAAATCCCCTTGTCTACATATAAAGCTATAATTAATTCTATTTGGATTAGTGAAGAAAAATTATAGACAATCTTGCTTTTTGAGCAATTATAGAAACTTCTTGAGAAGAGAATGTGTTAGATTTCATTTTGAATGCAATTTTCACAAATTTTCTAAAAAAATTTATCAAGGTTAAATTTTCTTCATAGAAGAATTACACAATTAGAATTTATATGTTTCAATTCCATCCTAGAGCTAGTATTATTTTATTTTTTTTGTTCGACCTACTTCTACTTAACAATTCATAAACCCCTAAGTGCTCATTAGATGTTTTTCTGCGTTTTAGAAGACCGCGAGTTATCCACTGTGGGAACGCCGTGGGAACTGCCATGTCAGCGATCTGACGTGGTCGAGGGACTGCCACGTCATATTATAATATTAAAAAAAAATTCCGAAAAAAATTAATTTTTTTTTAAAAAAAATATTTTTTTATTTTTTTATTATTTTTTATTCTGACTGTTCCCAATGCTGGGAACAGGGCTGAAACAGTCTTCTGGACCCCCGAAAAAACATCTAATGCATGTGGCTATTTTTTGGTTGTTGCCTAACTTTGGATAGAATTTTTGGGCATAATTTATTTTTCCAATTTAAAAAAAATTGGATTGTCTTTCAACATTTACATTCAAAACTAAGATCAATGTGATCAAACAAAAATTATAAGAAAAATAGCACAAAGTGTTTAGAATTGCATAGTATTGAAAAACTTAATATTTGAAGAAAGTGTTGATGCTTTCATTACTAGATCTTTTTCATTTTTTCACAAATCAATAGAAACCACAGTTATGACCAATCCAAAGAAATTCAAGTACTAAAGATGAAAACTGTATTTTTGGTGATTTTTTTGAAGTTATATCTTCAAAATTCATTTGAAGATAATTTGAAAACAACTTAAAAACTCTACCTATATAGATACTTTCTATTTTTTGTGTTTTACATAATCTTTTTTGATGCTAACTTAAAAAAAGTTACAGAACTTTTATTTTGTCACATTTGTATTTTGTCTTAACCCCTTGGCTTTTAGGGGTTAGAGATTGAAAACAAATTTGTTTTTTTGGAATATTTTCTTAGACTTTTAAATCAATTTTTTCAATTATAATATAATATAAAAAACAAAGTCTATAGTGCAAAAAAATTCTATGAATAACGGTCAAAGTCATTGAAATTGTAGCCCAACATTCAGAAATTTATTTTTCCAACTTTGAATGCTAATATCTTCTAATGATTGCAAGAAACACTTATACTATTTATTGCGTTTTATCTTACTTTAGATTTAAATTTTATTTTAGCCATAAATTTTGTGTTTTAGCTCCAAATGACTCAAAATTTGTAAGGAAGCTACTCATAGCTATTATGTATTTATAATGAATTTTGGAGATTTTTAAAATATAATTCATTATTTTAAAATATCCCCAACAATTCCTCACAGTACTTAATTTAGGGTTTTTTTAGCACCATTTACCTCCAGAAAAAAGAATTTTGATCTAAAACTTGGAGAATATGGTCTTTTAGTAAATTTATAGCCACTTTCCACTGGAATTTTTAAAACACTTATTTTTATGTATTGTAGAAGTCCATAAAAAAAGCTTCATTTTGCATTTTTTTCCAAAGGTATAAAACTTTATTTTGGTGAGCTTTTTGGTCAAATCTCATCACCAAAAAGTTTTTTCAATTGATGTATTTTTATGTATTTAAAAAATACTATTTTTCACAATTTAAAATGTTACAAGTTGTATTTTCTTCACCGGAATTCTATGAGAATTCTATGTCCAAAGTTCTAGTGAAGAAAATACAACTTGTGACATTTTTATTTATAAAAAATAACATTTTTTTTAAAATACATAAAAATAAATCATTTGAAAAAACTTTTTGGTGATGAGATTTGACCAAAAAACTCACCAAAATAAAGTTTTATAAAATTGGAAAAAAATGCAAAATGAAGCTCTCTTTATGGACTTCTACAACACATAAAAATAAGTGTTTTAAAAATTCCTTTAGACGATAGCTATAAGTATATTGAGAGACCATCCTCTCTAAATTTTAGGTCAAAATTATTTTTTTTGGGAGGTAAATGGTGCTAAAAACCCCTAAATCAAGTACTATGAGGAATTGTTGGGGCTATTTTAAAATAATAAATTATTTTTGAAAAATCTCTAAAATTCATTATAGATACATAATATCTATGAGTATCTTCTTTACAAATTTTGAGTCATTTGGAGCTAAAACAAATCGTTATGGCCAAAAACAAATCAAAAACTAGGGTGTGACAAAAGGCTTTAAGTGTTTATTGCAATCACCCTCATTTGTATAGTCAAACCTCATGAAAATTTTACCACATGATCTTAGACAAGTGAAGTACAAGATTTTATTGTTACATTCTAAATTTTTATTTTTTGTATTCTTAGATGAGTGCAATTTTTTTTTAATTGCAATAAAAGAGGTCACTTCCTTTCTTTTTAATGCAATGGGGTTTTTCCATTTGTTATCCAAAAAAGAAAAGAAAAAAAAGGAAGAAATTGCCCCTACCTGAGGTTGCCCTTTCCCAAGGTCATCCTACCCGAGGTCGCCCTATCCACATGCGCCCCAAAATGTAACACATGGATGCAATATGGCATCCAAGTGGCGTTATTTACCGTGTGGTAAACTTTTAAAAGTCAAAGGTAACTTTGACTCTATAGGATGTCGTGAAGGTATCTATTAGATGTCGTGTGACGTTTAGTTGTCACGATGTCGCGATGTTCGAGAAGAAAACCCTGAACCTCATCTAGGGCCGAAGAATCCAATCGAAAAAGGAGAAAGTCTAACCTTTCTCCTTACATCCACAACAACAAGAAGTTCACGGTTATAGTTAACAATAGTCTAGGCAACCAAGCAAAAAATTGACGCTCCAATGGAAGAACACGAAAACTTTCATTTGCTCAAAAAATTGTAGGCAAAGTACAAGCCATACTTTTTATTAAAAATGTAGACCATAAAGGTCTACATTGACAAGTGTCAACAAGCTTGTGATTAGTACATCATTTGAACATTACAAAGGGACATTGCTGATATGGTAAAGAAAGAACTTGTGTAGATCATCGACACAAAACAACATCAAAAAGTGTGTCTCACACCTATTGACAAAATTGGGAACTTGCTAAAAAAGAAGCCCGAAAAATGGGACAACATAAAGGATGACAAGTTCATGATAATGGATGGCTAGTACAGGATGACAATGTCAAGGGAGTTTCAGAAGGAGGTTGTGCAATCTAAGAAAGAAAGATTTTGCTCCAAACTTAGGAAGCATACATTGTTTGGACTCTAGATGCGGCAAAATTGACAAACATTTCAAAGTACTACAATTGTACAAATCATTTCAATCACGCGTAGCTAACATAGGGGAACCAAATTATCAATCGTTGAAACATTTAGATCTCCTATAAGAGGCCAATTGATAATGAAAATGAGGCTTTGGCACGAAAGAATAAGTTGGTTTACAGTCTAATGAACTACGCAATAAATACCTTCGACTCAAAGATGTACAATGCATTTCAAATTAGAAATTGAGTACTGTCTAGCTGGTTATACTCACTCATCGCTTGAGTTGGAAATACTTACTCAATCATAGCTAGACATCTTGAGAGTGTATCTTTGAGTCGATGATAAAATTGACATTGTCGTCTACCTAACCTATTGCTGAATTCTATAATATTGGTGTCACAAAAACTTGTACACCTTATCATGAAGAGATTTCAAAGCATCAATCCTAAGAAGGATGGGGCTACACTCAGAGGTCCAATAGAACTTAAAAATGAGGTACAAACACTACTAGAATGTCCTACCCTAATTGATAGGAAATGAATATGTTTATGTTGTTTAGGCGTATTTGGAAATAAAGTTTGTTGATTTAGCAATTAATAAAAATCCAAATCAACACTTTGCCATAGACTGATCATTTCAGCCTTATATGTCTACATGGCATGCTTTCATGGCATCAACTTTTTGCTCTTCCATGTTCTTTGCCCTGTGCCTTTCTAAAATAAGTTCTTCCATACAATTGTTCCTTGAGTTTGGCCTTAATAACTGCATGGCATTCTAAGTGGCACTTAAAGTCAATTTGAAAACGAATCAAATTCTATTGTAGTCACTAGTATAAGTACCTTTAAGTTAGTTAAAATCTTTGATCTTAGCTGCAATGTGAAAAGTCAACATGACAAACTTTTGGAGCTCAAATTAAAACATACATGTATTAAAAGAAGATCAAATACAAAAAAATCTTCTGGACTAATAGAAACCTGAGTAGGTGAGTGAACTCCCAATTGCATACAAAATCTAATCATTTTCTAAATAAAATAAAGATGCTCAACCTTCTACTTTATAGCACATCACCTTCTCAAACTAAGATGTCAGTACATCAACAACGAAGAGCATTGAATCCAATCCTATTGAAGAAGACTACGTACGAGGACTACAATTCCAAATTGCAAAATTATAGGCAGAGGTTGCTGCAAGATTAGAAGGGAACTCCATCGATCCAAAGGGCCGTGGACATCATTGCTCTATTCAGGAAGCCGTAGAAACAGCAAGTGTTGACTAAGTTAGCGTGGAAGAGGAAGACGATACTTGTAAAGGCCTTCAGGTGAGTTGTATAGAGTGATGTTAATTTAAAAATCATGCCTTGTTAGATTTACAAGTAGTTTTTATTGCTTAAATAATGAGATCCTGTGAAGGGAATTTGATTAGTTCAAGTAAAACCATCGATAAGAATTTATTTGAATTAAAAAGACCTTTTGTTGGTTGGTTGTGTACTTGCAAGAGTTAGCATAGTCAGAATACGATTCATGTGTCACGCATGTGGTCATGCTTGTCAGACCATGTTTTGATTGTTGTTGCCAATGTATATTGAAGTGAGTGTTGAAGGTCAATTTTGTCAGGATCTCAAGGAAGTAGGGAACAATTATAGTTCTGAGGAAGGTGATGTTGGCATTTCAAAAGCCAGGTCATCTATGAGTGTTGGTCGAAAACAACTACATTCACAGTAGGGCTAACAAGTATATCGAGCAATATCATCCGTCTTTATAGTGTTCGGTGAATGCTCTTTTTTAAACAGAGTAGGATTAGGCAATTTGTTATTTTTGATGTTTTTACAATGGTTTCACAAAAGAGTCGTTGAATATGAGGAGTTGTTGATTGATCATGACGCTGAGTAGTATTTAAATAGAAAAGGAATGTCAGTTGGGAGTCACCGTCATGCATTTTGTAGCATGCAAAGGATCCTAATGAGGATTCTCTTATTGACTAGTCGAGGTTGTACAAGAATACAAAGCATTGGAGTGTGGTAGAAAATGTTGGAAATGTTCTGGTTGTTTTCTTATTAAAAGGGTCATAAATCCATGTACTTAGGTATACGTCATTCTCTATAAATTCAGAGCATTTTGAAGCATTCATACTTTCCATGGATGTGCAGTTTGGAATTTTAATTTCATCCTTATTGCCTTTATCATTCATGAACAAAATTTTCGAGCAATTTTAGATTTCATATTTTACTATGCAAGTTTGCAGGAAAGTTTGGGTGGACGTTTATCGTCTCAAATAAAGCTAGAGTGATGTTATCAAGTTGCATAGGTCAATGTGTATCTTGTATGGTTTGAGAGTATGCAGGTATCACATTTTAGATATACTGTCACGTGTCCTAGTAGAACATCATGCACTTTGTAGTTTTCATATTTAGATTTTAGTTGTAGGACAGTGATGAAAACGTGAAATTATGAAAGGACTAGAGAAGAAGATCAAAAGTATAGAGTGCATGAATAATTCCTATGTTGTGTATTTATGAATCCAATTTTAACATCGTTCGGTGAATTGTGAGATTCTTAAAGTCTTTTCTGCATGCGATTGTGCAATCACCCACAATGTAAGTAGGGACAAGCAAAATTTGCAGGTGGAAGATAGCTTCAATCCTCTACCTGCCTTCACCCTTGGCACGTGCCTGACATTTCTACCAACTACGCAGTGACTAAGATGACAAGTTCAATTCATAATATTTCTTTTTTCGTAATTCAAATTCTTCTAGTAAGATGTTGTCGTGATCGAGTGACTCCTTTATTTTGTACACTTCCTTTTTGTTTGTTGATGAATGAATCAGCCACCTCATCGATCAACTCCACAGAGTATTGGAGAATATTTCAGGGAGGGGATTCTATAGGATTGAATGTTTGGCCAGACTGATCGAATGCGTGATGGAATGACACTGTGGCTTAATGTTTAATTATGTGCAATTGAAGATTGATCGATTGAAGCAAACAAGCCAGGCAATCAAGCATGTGGCACTACCTCATTGACTCATCAATTGGCCCATTTAGAGTTCATTTGTAGAGATTTCTATTGCATCAGACGTCATGGTAAGTTGGATTTGTTTCCTTTTGAAATGTTGGTGGAAAAGGAAGAAAGATCCATGCCTGCGTCAATGATTGATTGAAGCCTTGAAGGTGAGGGAGTGACCAGAGAGGGGTCATAAACATGAATTTACTTCATTTTACAAGTTGGTGATGGAGGAGGCAACAAATCACATTGTAATCCCGAAACGGCGGCATCTAGCTTCATTGAGGTCCTACTCCTGGAATCGGTTGTATCATTTTGCTTCGTAATTCTTAGCTAGAACCTCAGGTAGGCTGTGTCTAAGTATAAAAGCCTTGTGCATGGACTCAACATAGTGGACATTACATTAAGGAGTACCAGATGTATCAAGGTATATTCTTTTAGAAGACTGTTTCTGCAGTTCTATGGGAGCCTGCTCAATTTTATGGGATGCTCAATTGTGATTTGGTGAACCACTATTAATTTTAGTGAATAAGAAGTTATCCAATGGTTTCAAAGAAAGTATTGGACATTGTCCATTTTTGAATTGGTAGTCTCAATCCTCATCCCTGTGTTGAGAAAGTTCTTTTGTTTATTATTTTGAAATTTTAAAAAAAATCCTACAATAACGAAGGTTCATTTCTTTATATATTGTTATCGAAAAATAATAAAGAAATCTTGAAATAAAGGTCTCTTTTATTTGTGTTAAAAAAATTATAAAATGGAGCCGTGGGTCATCCACCCTCAAGCCAGGGTACCAATAATACTTTTTTTTGGTCATGCCCGCTTCTTTTTTTCATCCATCGTGTTATCATCCAACCATTGGTCATGCCCTCAGTGCACGTAGGCAGAAATTGGTCCTGCAGTATTTGATGGCTTTGTTGGATCGGTTCTTTTGCTCCCTCTTCCTGCTAAAAAAAACAGAGCCCATGTTTCAGTAAGGTAAAAATTCCCTGCAAAAATTGGTACTGAGCTTTGGGACTCCTCCATGCCAAGCTTCACACTACTTACGAGGCGCTCCTTCCACGTTTGTACATAACTTCTTGCAAGGTTGAGCTTCAAGATGCTCTTATTCCTTGAATCTCAATAACTGAATGAATGTCTATATGATCTCTGACTGAGAGAACTTCGATGCTCCACATAAACCTGCATCAATTCTAGGTCAAGTCCGTTTGGTCAATATCTCACCATGAATTCCCAATACTGTATATAGGTGCAGATTAAAAAAATAGCCATATTTTTCTTCTTGCAGAGAGAACTCTTTCACTTGCATAGATTGCAATTACAAGATGGTAAACTTCAATGCAAACTTCATACAAGGGAACCGCAACTTGTAAAATCAACCCCTATACTAAAGCTTAGGACTACTCCATACCAAGCTTCACACGGCTCTCGAAGCGCTCCTTCCACATTTCATTATCATGAGCATTCCACAATGAAGTCACTACACTGTTGGGCGAGCTCTGCAAAGCTTGCCGTAAACCGTTCTAAGCTTATCTCCAATCTCCGCCTCTGTATGCTGAGTTGGATGATAACACGATGGATGAAAAAAAACCCGGACATGACAAAAAAAAATTAGTAGTACCCGGGTTTCTCCACAGGTCACCCGCCCTCTGGCACAAGTGACCCGCGCCTCCGGGGGAGTACTAGAACATAGCTCTTTTGGTACTCCCTATAGGGCGCAAACGCGAGGGTGCTGGCGGGACCACAAACTGCGTGGGTGTTTTCAAATGGCCTTGGCCTTGGGATTCCTCCTCTTCACTAAACCCGCCCCCCCAAAAGGCCACATTAATTACTAGCAGCTCATTTGTGCACGGTTGACTAGATCTCCAAGTACATGGAGGTCAAATGGACACATTAAGAACTCCACCTACCAACTACAACTTGCACAAGGGTGGAGGCCTTTGAGAGCTAAGTGCATTTCTCTCTCTTGTGGCCTAACTCTTCAAAACTTCTTTCTCACAAGACCTTTGATTCTTCATTCTTGAATTGAATCTTTGGGAGCTTGGAGGATAGAATAATTCTTTTGTTTGTATATTTTTTCCTCAATTTGATTGTTGAAGGCTTTGGATGGGGTTATTAGAGTGTGAGGTAGTCCTTTCTATTTATTTATACCCAAGCTTGGATATGTAGGTTATTTTTTCACTTTCTCTTATAGTAGTTTTACTTAATTATTTATTGTGTAAATTCTAAAGAAGGGATTTAGTGAAGGGCGCGTCTTTTTCCATTGCTTTTTTAAGTAATTTGGATGAATGGTTTTTTTCCCTTACCATTTCTTTATTTTACTTTAGAAAGTGTGAAGAATGAATTAATAATAGTGGAGGCCCTCGTTCTTTATTTATTTTAGGGCAGTGTACAATTAAGTTCCCCTAAGATTGTTCATTTAGTTATTGAATGCATGAAAGAGGGATTTGGAAGAGAGGAGGAGGTGACTTTGTTGTATTTCTTAAAATCTTGAAGTAGAGTTTTTATTTCTTGAGGAAATTTTTTTTTTGGATGAATGTCTTAAAAAATGATACAATGGGAACCAAGGGTACTTTCTCCCCATTTTTCTTTCCATGTAGCATTTATATTGTTGAAGGTAATTTAGAATTTAATTTTTCAATGATTGAATGAAGGATTAATCACACAATTTTATTATCTCAATCATTGAAGGTCACAGTGGATATAATTGGTATGGACGCTAGGGCAGGGGCCTTACGGCTAGAACAACAATGGAGTGGAAACCTTGGTAGCCTTTTAAATGGACGTAGGGTCATATGATTATTCTTCTCTCTAAAATTGAGGGATTACCTCAATGTTGTCAACCCATTTTTGTACTACAAACTAAATCTACAAGTACATGATGGTAAAATGGCCACATTAATTACTTCACCTACCTCAATTTACAAAAGAGTTGAAGAAGGAATGCATTCTTATTTTTGGGGGCCTACCTTTCTATGTCTTGTTTCTTCCCAAGCTCCTTGTCACTTCAATCTTCAACTAAACACCAAAAATTTAAGAGAGACACTTTGAATAATAAAAAAAATTTGTCTATTGGAAGTGGAGGTTATTTCTTACCTAGTTTGGTTCAAGCCATTGTTGGAATAGAAAAGAAGGAACAAAAAGATAGGCACTTGAATTATTTTATTTTATTTTTTTACAATAGAAGTCAAGGTTATTCTTACCCTAGTATAGTCTAACATTTAAGTGTAGGAATAGAAAGAGGGAATTCAAGGAAAGCATTTGATTCATTGAATTTTTTTTTCTACAATATAAGTCAAGGTTATTTCTTGCCCAATATTGGATCATTAAATTGTAGGAATTCAAATGAAAGGAGGACTCTTGAACAATTGATTATTTATTTAATTTAAAAATAAATAGAAATTTTATTTCCCTATTTAAGTTTGGATCATTCAATTTTTGGAATGAAAAAGAAGGAGAATTCTTAAGTCTTATATTTTTTTTTCCACAATAGGAGTCAAGGTTATTTTCTTTCCTTGGTTTGGATCATTGAATTGTGGAAATGGAAAAAAGGGGGGAAACTTAAATCATTAAAAAAAAATTGTACAATATAAGTCAAAGTTTTTTTTGCCCAAACTTGGTTCAACAATTTAGTATGGGAAAAGAAAATATAGGAACAAGTGAGAAAAGTTTATATATTAACAAAAGCATTTTATATGTATTTTTTTAAGAGCTCTTGGAAAGGTTTTTACCTTTTAAACATTTATCCTATAAATTGTTGAAAGAAAATAATAAGGCATTTAAGATGATAGGTTTTAGTGTTTTTTAAAGTTTGGGGTATAGGAGTTAGAGTTTAATCTTTGAAAGAAACAATAAAGTATTTTAATGAATGAGTTATTTAGGTGCACAAGCGTGTGTGTTTTCAAACTAGGCATGAATGTTATGGCATGGTTGTGAGGCCATACATTCTTTAACAAAGTCTTCCAGCTTTAAATTGTACGGATGATAACGCTACAATAGAGTAGAGACATTTGGGTGTGGACATTTAGGCATAAAGGTAATACTTGGGCTTGAAAAATAGTACATTGTCTTTGGAAGGTTGAACCCTAAATCCTACATCTTAGACCCTAAAACCTAAGAGAACCTAAATTGTATGATCCTAAAAAATCTTCTTTTTTTGTTCCAACATTTAATAGAACAAATGATTGAGAAATCGTAACCTTTTTAGATTCATCCAAAAGAATATGAACATATATGAACATTACTCATTTATTTTCTTTTTCTATATTCCTACATTTAATTGCTTAGGCAAAAAATAACCTTTGTCTCTATTGGAAAAAAGAAATCATAATAAATCAAATACCTTTGTTGCTTTTGTATTTGTACAACTAAATGTTGATCCAAACTGAGGCAAGGAATATCCTTGGCTTCTATCATCACTAGAAGAAAACCGTGTTAGAATCCTTGAAAACACGTCATGTAGTTTGTGTTGAGTTCATGTTGCAAAACGTAGTCAAAATGCTGTGAAAACGCAAAAAAACGCAGAAAAATGCTTTTTTTGCGTTTTTTTTGCGTTTTCACAGCATTTTGACTACGTTTTGCAACGTGAACTCAACACAAACTACATGACGTGTTTTCAAGGATTCTAACACGGTTTTCTTCTAGTGCATAGATAAAAAAAATTAAATGATTCAAGTGCCTCCCTTTTAATCCTTTCTTTTCTATTGCAACAACTAAATGTTAAAACAAGCTTAGGAAAGAAATAGCCTTTCTCTCTATTAGGCGAATAGAAATATTTAACAAATCAAACTCCTCCTTTTTAACTCCATTTATGCTATTTTCACAATCAAATATTAAACCAAGATTAGGCTAAAAATAATCTTTCTCTTTATTAGAGAATTTTTTTCAATGATTCAAGTACCTCTTCTTCTTTTCAATTTCTACAATTCCACAATCCTAGCTAAGTCAAGATTAAAGAACTAACCTTTACTCCTATGGTGAAAAGAAGTGTAAAGGATTCAAGTGTCCCCCCTCTTTTTCCATTTTTACAATTAAATGACCCAAACTTGGGTAAGGAAATAACATTGACTCTTATTTTAAATAAAATAAAATAAAATGATTTAAGAGTTCCCTTTCATTCCTATTCCTATAATAGAATGTTGAATCAACCTCACACAAAACATAACATTGACTAGTATTTTAAAAGAGAAAAAAAATATTCAAGTGTTCTCCGTTCTTTTCCATTACCACAATTCAATGATCCAAGCTTGGGCAAGAAATAACCTTGACTTATATTGTAAGAAAAAATTCAATGAATCAAGTGCTTTCCTGGAATTCCCTCTTTCTATAATTCCCATAATTAAATGTTAGACCAAACTTAGGCAAAAAAACCCTTGATTTCTATTGTAGAAAAATAAAATAAAATAATCCCCTTTTATTCCTTCTTTCCTATTCCAACAATAACTTAAACCAAACTAAGCAAGAAATAACCTCAACCTCCAATGGACAAAAAATTTTATTATTCAAAGTGTCTTTTTAAAATTTTTGGTGCTTAATTGAAGATTGAAGTAGCAAGGTGCCATGGGAGCAAACAAGACATAGAAAGGTAGGCCTCCAAAAATAAGAATGCATTCTTTCTTCAACTCCTTTGCAAATTGGTGTACGTGAAGTATTTAATGTAGCCATTTCACCATCATGTACTTGTGGATTTGGTTCATAGTACAAAAATGAGTTGACAACATTCAAGTCATCCCTCAATTTTAGGGAGAAGAAGAATCCTATGGCCCCAAGTTCATTTGAAAGGCCCGCCAAGGTTTCCTCTCCATTCTTGTCCAAGCTTTAATGTCCACACCGTAGCGTCCACGCCTTGTCGCGGACGCTGGGGCGCAGACGTCAACTTCTTATTGCTTTTGCGATTTGAATTTTGGGAATCTGAGGGCGTGTAATATACCATTGGAAAGGTATTTTGAATACCTTTCCAATGGTATATTACACGCCCCAAATTCTCAAAACTCCAATCGCAAATTGAAAAACAAATCTGCTGCCAACATCCACAACGCGGTAAATCCGAGGCAGGGCGTGGATGCAAGGGTGCTGGCGGGACCACAAACTACGTGGGTGTTTTCAAATGGCCTTGGCCTTGGGATTCCTCCTCTTCACTAAACCCGCCCCCCCCCCAAAAGGCCACATTAATTACTAGCAGCTCATTTGTGCACGATTGACTAGATCTCCGAGTACATGGAGGTCAAATGGACACATTAAGAACTCCACCTACCAACTACAACTTGCACAAGAGTGGAGGTCTTTGAGAGCTAAGTGCATTTCTCTCTCTTGTGGCCTAACTCCTCAAAACTTCTTTCTCATAAGACCTTCGATTCTTCATTCTTGAATTGAATTTTTGGGAGCTTGGAGGATAAAATAGTTCTTTTGTTTGTATATTTTTTCCTCAATTTGATTGTTGAAGGCTTTGGATGGAGTTATTAGAGTGTGAGGTAGTCCTTTCTATTTATTTATATCCAAGCTTGGATATGTAGGTTATTTTTTTACTTTCTCTTATAGTAGTTTTACTTAATTATTTATTGTGTAAATTCTAAAGAAGGGATTTAGTGAAGGGCGCGTCTTTTTCCATTGCTTTTTTAAGTAATTTGGATGAATGGTTTTTTTTCCCTTACCATATCTTTACTTTACTTTAGAAAGTGTGAAGAATGAATTAATAATAGTGGAGGCCCTCGTTCTTCATTTATTTTAGGACGGTGTACAATTAAGTTCCCCTAGGGATTGTTCATTTAATTATTGAATGCATGAAGGAGGGATTTGGAAGAGAGGAGGAGGTGACTTTGTTGTATTTCTTAAAATCTTGAAGTAGAGTTTTTATTTCTTGAGGATTTTTTTTTTTTTTAGACAAATGTCTTAAAAAATGATACAATGGGGACCAAGGGCACTTTCTCCCCATTTTTCTTTCCATGTAGCATTTATATTGTTGAAGGTAATTTAGAATTTAATTTTTTAATGATTGAATGAAGGATTAATCATACAATTTTATTATCTCAATCCTTGAAGATCATAGTGGATATTATTTTTTTTCCAAATTTTCAAAGGAAAGTCTTAAAGATACTCTAAACTAAAATTCAATACTTCAATTCTTTTTTTTCAATAAAATTCTATGAAAAGTTGAATTTAGCTTGAACAAAAGACAACCTTTCTCACAATTGCAATAAGAAAGACAAAACTTAGGTAAATCTAATATTTTCCATTTATCCTATTTAGACAATTAATTGTATAGTTATCTAGAACATGAAATAACATTGATTTCTATTATACAAAGAAATAAATTTAAATGATTAGAATGCTTCTACTTTAGTTCCATCCTTTTTATACTCACAATTAGATGTTGAACCAAACTTAGGCAACATATAATTTTTCTTTCCATTCAAAAAAAAATTAAATGAATTCAATCCATTCAATAAAATAATTCAAGTGCCTCTCGTCTTGTTCCTTCTTTCCTATTCCAACAATAACTTAAATCAAGCAAAGCTAGGTATAAGCTTCAAGACCAATGGATAAAAGTATGGAAGAAACCTTCATGAGCCTTCTCAATGGACTTGGGGCAATGAGACTCTTCTTCTCCCCAAAATCAAGAAATTACTTTCATGTTGTGAGGTCATATTTGTACTAGAGACCAAATCTAGAAGTACATGATGTTGAAATGGCCACATTAAATACTTCACCTACCTCATTCTTTAAAAGAATTGAAAAAGATATGCATTCTTAATTTTGGGGCCTACCTTTCTATGTTTTGTTTCTTTCCAAGCACGTTGCCACTTCAATTTTCAACTAAATACCAAAACTTTTAAAGGGACACTTTAAAAAAAACCATTCATCCAAATTACTTAAAAAAGAAATGGAAAAAGACGCGCCCTTCACTAAATCCCTTCTTTAGAATTTACACAATAAATAATTAAGTAAAACTACTATAAGAGAAAGTAAAAAAATAACCTACATATCCAAGCTTGGATATAAATAAATAGAAAGGACTACCTCACACTCTAATAACTCCATCCAAAGCCTTCAACAATCAAATTGAGGAAAAAATATACAAACAAAAGAACTATTTTATCCTCCAAGCTCCCAAAAATTCAATTCAAGAATGAAGAATCGAAGGTCTTACGAGAAAGAAGTTTTGAGGAGTTAGGCCACAAGAGAGAGAAATGCACTTAGCTCTCAAAGACCTCCACTCTTGTGCAAGTTGTAGTTGGTAGGTGGAGTTCTTAATGTGTCCATTTGACCTCCATGTACTCGGAGATCTAGTCAACCGTGCACAAATGAGTTGCTAGTAATTAATGTGGCCTTTTGGGGGGGCGGGTTTAGTGAAGAGGAGGAATCCCAAGGCCAAGGCCATTTGAAAACACCCACGTAGTTTGTGGTCCCGCCAGCACCCTCGCGTCCGTGCCCTGCCTCAGATTTATTGCGTTGTGAATGTTGGCAGCAGATTTGTTTTTCAATTTGCGATTGGAGTTTGGGGAATCTGAGGGCATGTAATATACCATTGGAAAGGTATTTTGAATACCTTTCCAATGGTATATTGCATGCTTCCAAATTCCCAAAATTCCAATTGCAAAAGCAGAAAGAAGTTGACGTCCGCACCTTGTCATTTTTTGCGTCCCCGCCCTGTTTCGCATCCCCGCCCTGTTGAGTTGCGTCCACGCCCGTGGTCTCTAGGTGGCATGAACTTCAATCCACGTGGAGTTTTTTTTACCTTTTAAAAAAGTCAGCTATGTGTTGACTACATCAAACGCGTGAGAGCTCTACTGGACGGGCGAACCGGACGTCCGCCCACTATAATAACCATGATCCGGAGAGATGAGATGCTTAAACTACAAAGAGTGTAAATAGTAGTGCACCTAGTCCTTAGGCTTCATTATATATATGACAACATATGCACATTCAACAATTCTTTTGTATAATATCAATTATCAAGTTCTTTGTAATTATTTAAATAAATTTTGCTATTTAGTATTTATAAAAAGTTAATGGGTATTAACATACTCTATATTTGATGATTCTTCATGTTTTATCCTCTCTTTTTTGTTTTCTATTCTTCCTTCAAACTCCCATTTCACTGGAAAACTCCCAAATTAATGAATATGATGTTAGTTATAGAACGAGCTCAACGTAACACCTGAACACATTTGTCTTAGTGGCTAGGTACTTGATGAACTCTGAAAATTTGTACATGTTCCATTTATTTATATATAAATTTTGATTTGCAAACCTGATTTCTCTTTCGTAAAATAACTTTGCATTCTTAATGCATGTTTTGGATTTTTGTACGTTGTCTTTTCAAGCCAACCAACTTCTTTGTTTGGCATGTTGTTATTAAGCCACTTGCAGGGTAGAGACTCATGAAGAGTCTTCTTTTCAGATCTAAGAAGTCTGTTTCAAATGCCTTCAATTCTGTAGGAAGCAACTATGAGACGGTCCCATTCTTTTTAAACCATATATGATGAGCTCCACCACGGACACCATGTTGACGACAATCAACTACTCAAAGGGCGATGTTGAGGACGACGTTGTCGACAATCCCCTACATTAGGGACCCTCGTGGACGTCCATCTGCTCACCTTCGCCTTTGAAGTGAATATCTTCAGAGTTCAGATCGAGCTTACCATTAGATGTTTTTTGACCCCTGCAGAAGACTGTTCCAGTGCAGTTCCCCCGCAGCTGTTCCCCGCAGCGAGGGGAGCGGCCTGCTGTCAGATTTTTTTTTTTAAAAAAAAAAAAAAAAAAAAAAAAAAAATTTTTTTTAGTCTTCAAATACAAAAATTTTTTTTTTTTTTTTTTTTTTTTTTTTGGTCGATGACGTGGCAGTCTCTCGGCCACGTCAGACCGCCTTGCCGAACCTCGCCGAACCTGTTCCCTGCTGTGATAACTCGCAGTCTTCTTGACCCCTCAAAAAACATCTAATGTCTTTTTTTCTATCTAAGCAAATGGAGGTGATGACCTAACGGAAGCTAGACCTAACATCTTGATAGTCCTAGAAGGTGCCCTCTATTCTAGAAGTGAAGATGGGGATACAAAGACCATCTCGGAACATACTATCGATGTAAATGGCCCAGATTTGTCTGTGGCTTTTCAGTCGAAGTGCGAGCACTTTGAATCCTCCCCGGCAAAACAACATCCTTGGCTCGAGGATAAGCATTCTAAGTTGTCATTTTTTGTTGGGGTCAAGCAAACTCCCTCCACCAATATCCTATTCCATCAAAGAATTCTCAAGGCTTATCAATGATCCTCTAACTCTAAGTCAATTGGATCTAGTCATCCATATATATATATATATATATATATATATATATATAATGTAAATATGTCAATGCCCGAGCCATCTCATAGATGCTGGTCTCTTTTGAACCTAGAGGTTCTTTCCAGCATTCAAAAACCAAAGTAGAAACATGATGGATTGTAGAGCATCTCTGTGTGCAACAACACAAGTGACTTTGAAAGTGGACTTCACTATCAGATTCCTTAGCGCAATAATATCTTTTGAGTGCTCACTAAATTGAAGGAGTTGGAAAGCTCAAAGTCAAAGTGTATAGCCAATATTGATAGTTAAGGGGTCTATATAAACCCTAATACCATTAGCCCATGAGCCTTCTTGAATATTAAAGGCATAGTATATTATTTTTAGAACAAAGAGCATTTTGTGTACATTAACCCCAAAATGCTCAAATTGCGTTTTTTGGCAACATAGCAATTTTGGGTAGCTCACTACAAATGGAGTTTTTATTTTTTTTTCTTTGAAATTTTCATGCAACGTGTGTCCAAGGAGTAGCTTTAAGGTTTAACAATTTTCATAAATTTTGACAAAATGGATAAAAAGTTATTGCATAATATGTAATTTCTCTTTCTCGGCGGGCAGCCCAGGTAGTTTAAAAAACTTCTTCAAAAATCACTTTTTAAAAAGTTTTAAATTTGTTCTTTAGATTTTTTATCTACTTAAAAAGCTTTTAATTATTCCATTTTTATTTATGAGATGAAAGTTATGGGAGTTTTAGTTTGAAGGTAGTTTGTGGGAAGTTATAGAATCTCTACTCCAAAATAAACTTTGAAGTCCTTTATTTTACTCAATTTTTAATATTCTTTAAAAATACTAAAAATGTTGGGTGAAGATTTTCTATTACAACATTACAAACATTGAGATTGGAAATTTTCAATTTCAAAAATTAATTACTACTATTTTAGTATTTTGAATCATTTTCTACCTCTTTCTACTTACTAATTGTTTTCTACATGTTGTACAATTCCAAATGATTTGGAATTTTTTAGGCATGTAGCTAATTTGACTTAAAAGATAATCCAAAGAGTAACAACCATTTTGAACTTTTTTTCATACAAAAGTGAGCTACTGAAGTATAGCTGTCCAGATTTTCGCAGGGACAAAAAATGCATTTTTGACAATTCAAACACTATTATCTTGCAATCTATATGGTGAAAATTTTTGAAATTTTTTCCACATATTATCAAACTAGCTTACTATAAGATCCTATAGTTACATTTTTCTTAAGATGTTTATTTTTAAAAGATTTTGGTCTTATTCTAGAAGTGGTAATTTTGGAGTGTTTTTGGCAAAATTTAGTCAAATACATTTAGGGGTTAAGTTTCTTAGTTTCTAAACTTACAGACTTTATAAGAGAATAGTTGGTAAATCATTTCTTTTAGGTGACATTGTGAGTAACTAGGCATTACATTCTTTTTCAGTGTTGGAAATTTTGAATCAATCAAATGTACGGAATGTAAATTGAATTGCTTCTTCGTACATCTCCTTTTTTGTTCATTATGTGACTATCAATGATTTTAAACCACTTGTACGAAGACATTTCACACAATACATTGAAGCTCTTTTTTTGCCCAAGTATAATTTATCTTTGAATTCAACAACTTTTAATCCCCTTGACCCCTGCATCCACTTCTTGAAAGTTTCAAATTGACCATTTTGTCTCAATTTAATGAATAAGGCCTTAACTAGGAAAAACAGAATATACAATATCTCTTATAGATTGAAAGATTTAAATGTTTCATGATGGAGGTGTTTAAATTGCCAAATTAACTTCTCCTCTTTTGATCATGTTTTCCCATGTAAAATCTAAAAAGATAGTCACTCAAATAAAAAAGGTAAAGGGTTTCATATACATAACTTTAATCAATGTTTGCCTTCTCCAAATCTACCTTACAACTTCTAAAAAGGAATTTTTCATGTCATTTTTCCTTCAAGCTCTAATGTAATTACAAGTCATTCCAAAATTCATAGGTATGTGAATTGTTTATGAAAAAATCTTAAACTTTATGATTAATAAAAGATAATTATATAATGTCATCATTGAAATGTAATACAAAAACAACACAAACGAACCATCATGTTTAGTGACAAAATTGAGCATATAAAACAAAGAATTTTGATTGCACAATCATAGGCTCTATCCAATCATTAAAGAGCGTATTGATTTAGATGCAAGGCATTCTATAAGGTAGGTATGTACAAAAATAGATTCGAAAAGGATTCCATATTTTTTCATAGTTTATGTCTTAAAACAAAATTACCATGAATTGTCTATGTGAATATTCTCTTTGTCCTATATTAGTCATATACATCATCCTATTTGTAACCAAGTTGAATAATAAAGAAAAATTCATTAATCATTTTTGCGATAGAAAATTGTAGCATCAATCAAAGAGTGCTACCAAGCATGAGTCCTATTTTCAACTAGTACTAGTGTGCCTTGTGTCAATGTTACAATCAGAACTAAGGTAAAAGTAATTTTAAAATTTTTGAGAACCATAAAAACTTTGAAATTCAATAACTTTCTTGTTGTGAATTCAAATACTACAAAACCAAGCTCTTGCACCTTTCCTCGTCAAGAGCTTTTTGGTGGTACCAAGAATGCGGTTGGAGGATGCATGGTCTAGGAGATCTCATTGTGACAAACAAAACAAAAAAAATAAACAAAAAAAACAAATAACTTGTCTTAACCCCTAAATGCCTAAGGCACCAAAATTTGGTGTTTGCAAAACTTTAAAGTTAAACAAAACTTAACCAAGTTTCTATTTTAACAATCTAATGTTTTTGGAAAGTTCTTCATGAAGTCTTGTTTTAGCATCAAAAATCCGATCTTGAAAATAACTAATAATGATTTTTTTATTCAAGATTTTGTGCAAGGGTACCTATTGCAATCTTAACTTTCCGTAGTGTTGAGACTTGTTGGAAATGAGCCTCAAATACACTAGATCTTGGATCAAAAATCACATTCAAATTTCATTTAAAAAAATTATAGAGTAGATTTTAAGAAGCCATAAATTGATTGGAGTTATATATGTTAAGCCCTTGAACCTCATATGTTTTTGGTCACCATTTTATTAGATTTGACTTGTGAAAAGAAGATTGAAATTTTTTTACAGTTTTAACACCCTCATGGTCATTGGTCAACCATTATAATCTTTCACCTAGTAAGTGATATTGTCGTGTTTTCTTTTCCTATCACATCTCTAACATGTCTAGTTTGAATTTGTACGATTACAAATATAAAAAAATTGATACAACTTATCAAAATGTTGGCATTTTGTTCAATTTCGAGCAAATTCCAAGACATTTGAAACAGACCTTGGACATTTAGGGATTAAGGTATAGATATTGCTTCATAACTGATTGGAAATAGACCATCCTACCCTGCCAAAATGAGGGTAATGTATTCCCCGGCCTCCATATGGACGAAATAAGTTATGTTCAGCTTGGACGAGCAAATTTTCGTTCTGGACGAGAAATACGGCGCTTGTTCTCGACAGGGAAGTGAGGGAACAGAGGTGAGGCACAGCGTAAGTCCGCTCGTGGCTATGGCGATGGCTTTGGGGGCGGAGGTGACGATGACTTCGGCGCAATCATGGCGCCGGCGCCGGTCGCCGCTATGCATTATTGCGGGACTAGTGAGGTGGCCATGGGGACAGATTGATTGAAGAGTTTTTTTTTTCGGATGTCGCGGCGTTCAATATGGTGCATCGGGATGCTGTCGCGGGAGTCACTAGCTGCGGGAGCGATGGCGACCACCATGTCGCGGTGAATTGCGCTCTCTGACAGATGAATTTAAGTAGATCCAGTGTCAACTCTACGTGTGCGTAAGGTTCTGGCACGGGAGTGGAGTGGAGTGGGGTTGAGGGACAGAGGATCGGAGGATATGTGGTGTAGAGGTGGAGGTGGAGTTTTGCTCTATGTTTGGATGATGAGAAGTATGTTGTGGAGAGTGGTTTCGAATTTGTGTTTGCGTTGATGAATTTTAATCGTTTGTTTCATTTACGCCGCGAATTGGGCAGTTAGAGACAGAGATTGGTCTGAATTGAGGTTTTCTTGACCAGAATTGAGATTCTCGATTGCTTGGAATGTGCCTGGGCGAAATCTTCTTGTAGGATTGATTGATTGATTCGCTGATGCACGTTTGTTGTCAACCGTTTCATTGAGTTTCTTCTTGCAAGTATCAGAATAGAAGTCTGAGTAATTTGAGGGTTTCTGCAGGATTGGACGGAATATTTCGGGGATGTTTCTATCCAGTCGTAATGCATCGAATCAATTTGCGAGCTTTGAATTATCTTGAACAATTATCGTGAGAACGACAGCTGAAGAGTCAGCTCCTGGTTGTCTAAAATTTGATCGAGTTTATGAATATTTTCTGTTATGCTTCTGAAGGGGTTAAAGAGGTCCGGCATTGCAAATCATAGAAGTTCGTTGCAGCACACGGCGGAGGAAGCAACTCTAATAGAAACCGAGGTATGCGATGGATTGCTGCTTGTGCACTTCCTTCGGGAACTCGTTTCGGCCGCCGCGCAATACGCTGTGCAATAGTTGCTATGATGGTGCAAGGTCTATAATCGACCTGTGCCGGAAATTGGAGCAAGAGTGGCGCGATGATATAGAAAATGGGGAGAAAGCGAGGCAAGCCGCTGGGCATGGACTGCAGTATGCATTTAAGCAAATTAAGCAACTGGAACAAATGGAAGAGAATGTGAGCGAGAAGCTTGAGTTTCTCGAGTCACTTGTAGAAGCTTTCCAAACGGGGATGCACCCTGATGTCGAATTGGTCACCAACGACGGTCTTTCCATTCATGCCCACCGCGTTGTCATGGTTAGTTCTTTCTTCTCCCGCATCTTTTCTGAGTCTCTTTGTTTACTGTAAATTCAATTATTCGATGCGTTTGCATTTTCTGAAATTATTCCCCTAGTGTTTTCAGAAGATGTTTTCAGATTTCTGTGCATTCTTCTCCTCATGACGAGACATGTTATAACTAGCACTATGAATACCGTAGAAGGGATGTGATAATTTTACACTATAATCTCTTCTTGTTTCATTCCGACATGTGTGGTTTGTTGGATGCGACTATAGGCAACCAAGTCACCGGTATTCAGAGCAATGTTTGAGTCGGATGAAATGAAGGAGCCTCACGCAGGTACTGTTCACATACAAGAGCTAAGCCATGATCAACTTCGCTACCTTCTGGAGTTCCTGTACTGTGCTGAAATTCCTGCTGATGCCATGGCGGAGCACAGTCATGCTCTCTTGATAGCTGCCGATAAATATGACATACCAGTATTGAGCAAGGTTTGTGAAGCTTACATCTGTCCTACTGTGTCTCCATCTAATGTTCTGGAGGTTCTGGAGTTGGCGACCCTCACTCATGCTTCTTCACTAAAAGAGACGGCCATTGGTATAATCTTGAAGAGCTATGAGGACGTGGTCTTCTCAAAAGAATATGAGGACTTCGCCATGAAGAATGCTCTTCTATCAGTGGAAATAACCAAGGCCTTTATTCAGGACCTTAAGAAGGACATCAAGAAGTAAGTCAATCTTTCTAGGGTTGTAAATTTTATTACATTCTGAGGTTTGTCGCATCTAAACTGTGTAACATAGCGAATGGACAGGTACACGGAGGGATTATCTGGCAAAACAGATCCCCGTGTTAGGTAAACACGCAACGGGCTCTTCTGACCGACGCAGCTAGCAATGAGTTCTATCCGGTTATAGTTTTCCACTGTATAGAAAATTTGCGAATCCTGCTTCTTTAATGAATTGTTTTTGATCATAAGAGGTGTTTGCATTTAAGAAATGTCAATTTTGACCACAAGCGCATCCAGGTTTCTGGTAGTTTTTACATAGACCAGCCTGGTGCACGGAATAGTTGAAGCAAATTTCCGCTTGGACACGAAATCCAGGCTAGCTTGTTATCCCGTTACCTTGCGAATAAAGTGAAACCATTATTGAGAATGGAAGCGATTTCTGGCCCACCAGTTGGGGCCTCTTTTGTACATCATCAGAAGTTCATGTGTATGATTGTGAGACACGTATGTTGCAAATAAATGGGAAACTGAATGATTGACTAATTTGTAAGGTAGGAATACCCAGAAGCATCCCTGTTTGTATTCTTGTACCTCAGACTGCCACTAAATGTATCCCTAGACTTTTGTCAATTTTTTCTTCAAATACTTAACTCTAATTTCGTAATGCATTTGAAGGACACATACTCAACTCTGATTCATTGACTACTGAGTTTTGCAAATTTCAATTTGGAGTTGACTTATGTGACAATTTTAGTGGTTTAGGGAGTCAACTTTTTGAAAAATCATAAAAATTACACACCACATTCAAAAAATCTATTTTTTTAATATTCATGAATGATTCTCACTTGTTAATAATATGAAAATAATATTTTTAAAGAAAAAGTGCCTCCAATTATGCTAAATTGCTTATATTGGTAATTTTGGATGTTTCTATCATATGCAAAATTTGTTTTAACTATAAAGGCATCCTCAATCCAAGTGACAAACTAGGCTAGGAAATAAAATAATCTGCAAATTGATTAATGTGGGATGAAAACCTGTTCTATCATATGCAAAATTTGTTTTAATCTTAAAGGCATCCTCAATGCAAGTGACAAACTAGGCTAGGAAATAAAATAATCTGCAAATGATTAATGTGGGATTAGAACTCAAGAATACTATCATTGGAAACACATTCAAAATTCACATAATATAAACACAAGCAAATTAAAATTTGTACATTGAATGACCAATATACACTCCTTTGAAAGCAAGCCTTAGGAAAAAATTATAGTGGTCAAAACAAACTATACTAAGAAAATGGTTCCCCAAGCTCATGATTTTAGTGGGGTTTACTTTAAGTCATTGAATGTCTAATGTCCAAACTTGATTTTTCTTCTGCCCATTTTATAGAAAAATTTAATTTTTTTCCAATGATTGATTGTACTTTCAAGTTCTAATTCCATTTCAATCATTCAAAATTTATTTTATTTATTGAATTGGATTACTCTGTCAAATGAAGATGCTCTAAGAACATCTCAATCCAAATTCTCAACCTTTAAAAATAAACTTTTAATTTTCATGAAATTATAATTTGAAAATATTCTAAATAGAAGTGTATTAAAAAATCACATAAAATAGATACAAAAACTTACACATTTGAACATTGGATGATTGAAATGCCCCTACAAATTTCTATTGTAAGGTAAAAAAACTAGTGATTAAAACAAAATTTATCAAAATTTATCATTCACTTAATAAATTTACATGATTAAAATCAATCTATATGTTAAAACTTTGAATATTCATCAAAATTAGATATTTGATTATTAAATTTATTAATTTGAATCAGTTTGATAAAATTGCAGTCTAAATAGTATTGCAAAACTTATTCTTAATTTATATTTTGTACATTTAAAAAAAATTAATTTTTTTTTTATAAATGTTTTTCTGTTGCATACATCTTGTTTCTAAATCAACCAATCTAAAATAGTATCCAAATTCTAATCTATATAAAAATAAAATTTTGAAATTTTTTTGTCTAGGAATAATCAAAATTCAAATTAGGTTGTTTGGTTGTTCAAGGATTATTAGCTTAAATTTCACTATGACATATAAAAACATCACATCTTTTATTTTTCCTTTTAAAAATATAAACAAGAAACCCATCCAATGTCCATTGCACACATTAGAGGACATTTGAAGGCAAAGAAGGACCGTTTTAGGACCATTCCCTTACATATTCCCTATGCTATCTTGAAATAGTAAATCATCCCATAATGAATGAATTTTTTTTAATTTTTTAAAGAAACCTAAATCTAAATTAAAAATTTTAATTAATTAATTAATTAATTAAAAAATTAAATATATTCTAGTGTACTAGTATCTCAACCACATCAAACTAATGATGTAGTGTGTTTCCATAGTTTGGGAACTCTAAACAACTTGTAGTCTCCCATTGCCGTCAAATGTCTTCTAATGTATATCATATAATTATCTATTAGTTCCATAATTTCTTAAAAGAATAGTTTTATCTATTTTTAGTAGTTTAATAAATGTATAATTTTTTAATAATTTTTTAATTTTTATTGTACTTTTAATTATCAAATAATTTTTTTAATAAATAAAGGCAATTAGAAAATATAATGATAAAATTAAAAATTAAAAAATCTGATATTAAGACTAGTTTATTGAAAACAAAAGCCAATCTTTAAAAATATTTTCTATACATTTTTGACGATTTCTGTCAATATAGTCTATGATCTCTCATTGTAAGTTTTACTTAGTGCAAAGTTACTTTATCAACTTGGAATATTTACAAAGAAGAATGAAGTAGAAGGAGGAAGTTGAAAGGGTTATAGAATAGTTGAAAAGAAATTAGAGGAATAGGATTGAATTAGGAGCAATGGTGTTATTCGGTGAGCATAGAGTAGGGATCTTGTAAGCAAGGAATTCCATAAACTAGAAAATATAGACTAGAACTTAAAATTTAGACTAAAAAGCTAATATCCATACATTTTTTGTAAGATTTTCAATTTGTTCCTAAATTTTAGAATTTTTGTTAAGAGACCTATGACTGTGTATCTATGATCGTGGATATCTACTATTTGTAATAGAATTGATATTTTACTAAATGTACATAGTATTGTAAATTTGCATTATAGAGAAAGTTCATAAAAGTGCAAATGGTAAACATTGATAGAAATAAGACTATATTCAAAATTCTATTAACAATCAGTGTTTGTCGAAAAAAAAATGATACCTCTACAACAATATGTATAACTTAACCCCTAAAGGTTTTTGACTATGTTTTCACCAAAAATGCTCCAAAATTGCCATTTTTAATACAAGTGCAATTTTTTTCTTAAAACACATTTTTGACTCATATAACCGTAGGATCTTGTAGTAAGTTGGTATGTAAACATGTGGGAAAAATTTCAAAAATTTCCACCATGTAGATTGCAAGATATAAGCATTTGAATTGACAAAAATTGTTTTTTTATCCCTGCGAAAATCTGGGCAGCTGCACTTCACAAGGTCACATTTCTATGAAAAAAAATTCAAAATGGTGGTTACTCTTTGAATTTATACTTCAATGCAAGTTGGCTACATTCTCAAAAAATTTCAAACCATTTGGAATTGTACAACATATAGGAAAAAATAAGTAAGTAGAAAGAAGTAAAAAATGAGCCAAAATACTAAATTGTGAACATTTTATTCATGGAATTGAAAATTTTCAATCCCAATGGTTAAAATGTTGCAATAAACAATTTACACCTTCTGTTTTTATTTTTTTCCAAAAATATGAAAAATTGAATTAAATGAAGAATTTCAAACTTTTTTTGTATTGTAGAGATTTTGTAACTCGCAAACTACCCCAAACTTAAAATCTTCATAACTTTTGACTCATTGATCGGAATGGATTGATTCAAATCTTCCTATATCTGTATAAACCTAAAGAACTAATTTGAAATTTCATTTTTTTTTTAAAAGTTGTTTTAAAGAAGTTTTTTCAGCTGCCCGGTCTGCCCGCCGAGTAAAGAAAACAACATATCCTGCCATAACTTTTTAACTGTGAAGTCAAAAGTTATGAAAATTGTTGGACCTTAAAGCTACTCCTTGGGTACACATTGTATCAAAATTTCAAAGAAAAAAAATAAAAACTCCATCCGTAGTTAGCTGCCCCCCAAATTTTTAATCTCAAAAAATGCCGTTCAGGGCTTTAGGGGTTAAGTTTGAAGTCTTATATATAGGCTCAAATCTTAAACACTCATAGATCTTTAGACTTCTAAGTATGTTGTAGATCCTTTTTGGTATGTTGATGATACCAACCCTAATGAGGAGGTATTTCACTTCATTAAAACTGAAGCTTGGAGAATGAATGAACTTATCTTCAATGAGGCTGGTTTATCTTGCAGAAGTACCAAGATGAATAATAAAGATGTTTGTAGTTCATATAATGATGATGCCCTCCAAATGGTAAGACAACCACGTCTACAAAGTTAGGACATGTGTACTCCAAGTACAAATCAAGTGTAATTCGATAAATTTTGTATTTGGGCTTCATTCTAGATTGAAGGGTTAAAATGGCTCCAAGTTTAGGGAAGGGAAGCACAGTTACTCCTAAAAAAATTTCCTTCACGTTCCCAACGCTTTCCCATTTATTGCAATGCTCTATAGTAGGAGCATTTGCAATACATCTGATGGGCTTGTTTCTTCAAGTAGAAGGATATCTACGTCTATAGAAATAGGTTGTTAAAAAAAGTTGCCTCAAAATCATTGAACATTGTGAATAAGCATCAAGGAGACATAAGTGGTCAATTTTGGAGTTGAAAACCAACCTCTTTTAATAGAAGTGTTTCTTTGCAAGGTATATTAGTATTTGTCAATACAAGCCAAAAGTTTGGTACTTGAGGCCAATCAATTATCCAAGCGTGCTTTCAACTTTAAATACATAACTTATTATTATTTAGGCAAAATCAAAAATCAGTTACAATTTTTGTGTTTCCATCATATAGTTTCTTTCTACCATGTCATGTTGGAGCTAGAGCACCCTTAGAGTCCTCTGTAATCTTTGCAATGCAACAAATCTTAGATCCTCTCTATTGAGCTTGACATTTGCAACTAGACTTGTGGGATAGTCTTGCAATGTGCCAATTGAAAGTGTCACAAGCACTCTCCAAGTCTCCAACGCTATTATCACATATAATAAATGCTTAGGTGTATTTAATGTATCTGTTCTATGTGATACCTCTATTGGTGTGTGTGTGGATCAAATCAAGAGTCAAGGTTGAGAAAAATTGACCTCGTCCAGTTGATGGGAGTCACCATCTAAACCAATAGGGAGGTCAAGCTTTTGCTTACTACTCCCAAACACTTCTTCTTCTTCCAAGTGTGGGAAACGAGTTGCAACATCAATGACTCCAAGAAGCACATGCAATGCCTCTACAATCTTTTTTGGGTTACTACTACATCTTGTACCTCTTAACTTTAGCTCTTCTTTAGATGGCCCTAACCTTGATGTAATGCCCTTTAAAATGCTTGATGATTCATCATTTGCATAAAAGCTCAAATGCAATCATTACATGTGGCAACAAACAAATCATCCTCTCAATTATCCAATTGTTATAACCATTTGTTATATACAATTTTGGATAAGTTGTATGATGCACTATAAGAAACATGTGTTTTTTTGGATGTTTAGAAAAACGTGAAACTACATTAGTTCAAATAGGATTTTGATCAACCTTGACATCACCTGAAATCCATTATAAAAAATAGGCAAAAAACATGCCCAAATCTCATTTGACGGGTTAAATTTTGCTTATTTTTTTGTGACATCATATTCAACAAGGTCTTCCAAATTGTGTAGAAGACTCCATGTGGAAGGATGTGGTTGTCCACACAAGCAATTTTTCTGTCAGGCAATGTCACGCGGGAAAGTTTTTCATCCAAGTCCATACTACCTTCTATGGCCACTTTATTCCCACCCTTGAAATAAAGTGTATACAATTGGGTTCTTCTATATTGTTCCTTGTTTTTAGTGGGTATCTACCTATGTGTAATCCAAATCTGCCTTCCAAACAATGGATCTTTCTAATTGCTACTCTTACTTTGTCACTTGTTTAATTATTCTATTTTATAAATAATAATTGTCCAATGTCTTCTGTATGAATTCGAGTGGCTTTGACTAATGTTTGTCTACTTTTGCAAATAATTTAATTAATAATTGTTTAACGGCTTTTGAAGATGTCCTTCCTTCCTTCCTTCCTTTCCTAAGGTAATTCTTGAATTGTAATTTCTTTAATTTGAGTAATCCTAATTTATTCTAATTGATCCAGGTTTTCTTTTCTTTTCACGTTTAATTAAGTAGTTTATGGAAAAATTACCATGTTGACCTTGGTCTTGATTGGTAATATTTTTGAAATTGAAATTCTAATCCTAATTGATTGGTAATATTTTCTAATTTTGCTTTTAATTTTACTTTTATTCAAAATTTTCCCTCCTTCTATTTTTACCTTAGTTATGATTTTCTACAATTTTTACCCTATTTGTAAAACAATTTTTATCCTAATTGTAAAACAATTTTTCGACATTAAAAGCTAGCTCAAAGAAATTGTGAAAAATAAGGGAAAACTTGGGTTTACAGACTTACTTTGATCATGTTGACATCAAAATCTCCATGGCCTCCAAATATTTCTTCCTAGTGTACTAGCTCTACTTCCATTTTGACAATCTTATATTTAAAGGTTGTATTTGGTTCATCCTTGCTAGACCTTGAAGCTTCTGTATTTTCTTTTTTTTGGTCTTTTCTTCTCTTTTTGATTGCTTTCTTTATCTTTTAAATCTCCCTCCTTGTCTTTTGGTAGGGTTCCAAAGTCAACGTACAAAAAATCCCAATAAATTCTAATTTTTTATTACTAACTAAATGGTTTATAAAGTCAAACCTTCCTACAACTAAGCTTTCAAAACTTCACTCTAATTTGGCAAGCCTCTAAATCTCCCTTAAATCAAACTATTCTTCTTCTTGTCTTTTCTATTTGTTTTTGTCATAATAAAATATGGTTATCAAAGTCAATATGGCTAAAAGATTCCTTCATCTCTCTCCCTTCTTCTAAATCAATAGTAGTGCTTCTCAACTTTTAATTGTCTTAGTATTCTAAGTGAAATTGAAGTGGAGTGAGTTTTCAAGTAGTAGAATCCAGATTGTTGCAAAATCTAGAGCTTGGTGGGCCTTTGATTTTGTGCTGGAGGATACTAGAGGGTGTTGGAGAGTGCTGGATCTCCCTTGAAGTGACCAGGTCATTCAATTGACCTTGCAGCTTAACTGGTTACCCCACCTTTTGTTAATGGAGGTTGATCACCCCCCGATTGCTTGGAGGGGGTCCAACTTTTCCCAATCTGAATTTGTGAGGCCTTGGCTTCTAATGTGAAAGTTGGACTTTGAAATCTAAAATTTTGGGGTCTTTGGTATAGAGGGTGATTGCAAGAAAGGCCTCTCATTTTTTTGTCTCGTTTTGGAATAATACTCATTTTTTTTGGGAATACTTTAAAAATAGAAAAAATAATATATATATATATGTATATATTTTTTTTTCAATGTATATTTCTTGAAGAAGAAGGTACCCTATAAAGGAAAAGTGAAGGAAAATTTTCTAAGTAGGTAAACTAGACAAGTGCAAAATATCATGAAAATGAGCAATTTAAAATTTTTTTTTGTAATAATTTGTAAAAATAAGAAAAAGACATTAAAAATAAATAAAAATTATAAATTTGAGAAGGAATGATGGTGATGAGATTTCACCAAAAGAATGATTTTGAAACCATTTTCAATGTTTAGAATTGCATGCATGATAGGTCCCTATTTGCATGAATGTAGAGGATATAAAATAATGTTTTTTTTAATTCTTTCTGGTGGATACATAACTCTTTAGCATAGAAATCAGGGTTTTCTACCCAGACAGCGCGACAGACAGACATCACCTGAAGTCTAGTAGAGCCCTCGCGACATCCAATAGAGTCAACATCATAAAAATTAAAAATAAATCATTAGAAATTTAAAATTTTAACATATTTAAGTTCGGTTTCAATTAAGTGTTTCAATTTCATGATTAAATATTACATTTTAAATTTAGATTGATAGTTATAGTAAGATTTACATTTTTTTGAGCTGCTGAAAATGGACTTTCGTGACAAGGTGCGACGTCCTTGTGACAAGTTGTCACCTACGATACGCGACGTTAGATGTCCTACACGACACCCAAACCCAAAAATATGTCCGAAAAGAAAACCCTGATAGAAATAGACCACATAAATTTCAAGTCTACATCACTAATTTTGAATATTCCATAGTACTAGAAAACCCTAAATTGCAAAATGTGACAAATTAGATAAATTAAAATTTAATTAGAAAATAATTTTTGAAATTTTTTGAAAAATAATGAATCTTATTACTATCAAGTTGGCCACCTTCAATAAAAATTTCAAGTACATTGGCTTAATTCCTCAAAAGTTATAACCAATGGCATAAAAATCACTTAGATAGTAATGCCAAATAGTACAACCCTTTCTTGCAATCACCCTAGATTCCAAGCTTCATTAACCAAATTTTATTTTTTAGGAAACAATCTAAACATTAATTTTCCACCATAGAAAATTATCACTAAGCACCCTCTCTCTCTCTTTCTCTCTTTGTCTAGGGAATTTTGACACTTGGTGTTCAAAATTTTTTAAAAATGAATCAGAAGGGGGACCTTAGGCATCATCCCCGTTTGGTTTTCAATAGATGTGAGAACTGACCGTATTGCCTTGTGACCAAACTGACTGTATGGCCTTGTGGACACTTTATTCCCACCCTTGGAATCAAGTGATCACAATTAGGCCCGGGGAGATCACTCCTTGTAATTTTAAGCATACACCTGAGTTAAGAGGGTATTTAACATGGGGCTATTTACCTTCATTTTAGTAATTAAAATGACCTTATTTTTACATATAAATTCAATCATTTGGTTTTTAGAGTTAGGTTATCTTATATACAAAATTTATATGTCTAAATTTTTCATATCCATTTACAACACACTATAAAGTAGTGTCCTACATATACACTATTTTCTTAATATATGCACTACTTGTATTGCAGTACAATATCAAATGACAAATAAAAATGTAAAATGCAACAATAGTTTTAAATATTCTAAATTCAATGCCATGTATTCTAAACAACCTAATATGGTGAATAATAAACATCATAGAAACATTAAATATAGTTATGATACTAAAACTAAGAAAAACACCAATACTAGCAATATAACATGAACAACATGAGAAATTGACACTCTAAAAACATTGTAGATTAACCCAAGAATATGACCTCTACTGTTATATAGAGACTATTTTATTTTTACATATGCATTTACAATGGTTTTTAATTTAGAATCAAAAAATAAAAGAGTGTTTATTAGACACTAGTAAAAAGAAGATGACTCTAAACATTTACAAGTATATGTTCAAGTAGTTGAGGCAAATCTAGAGTTTGTAGTGTCAAAATATAGAGAAGATTCCATACAAATGATGCACACTCTACACCAATTTCTTAATGGGTACTTTGTGTGAATATAAATCTCCATAGTACAACCTCATTGTAAATTTACAACTCAATTCTTTTGTCTTGGAACAGTAGTTTTTACATGTTGTTACATAATTGGTATACTTAAGGAAAGATTTGTATTTACAAGCTAGAATTACTTGATGATAACAACAAATCTTTCAAAAAACATCCTTAGATTTGCTAAATTGTGTAAGTTTTATCATTCAATTAAAAAAGTTTGTTTACATCTATACTCATTGTACTACAAATTTTTATATGAACCCTATTTGTAAAGGCTAATTTATTAATAAAAATTCCTACTAAATGATGTTTATACATAGCCTAATTTATATATAATAGGATATGTGACATTTCAAGAACCCTATAGTAGTTTTGGGTGATTGCAAGAATGACTTGTCCTATTTGTTGTCCCCTAGGCTTTGGACAGGTGGTTTTTTGCTCATAACTTTTGCATTGTGTCTTTGTTTGCCATGAAATTTGGATCAGAGTTGAAAACTAAAGTTCTTGAAATTTCTTAATTTTTTGAAATTTTTAAAAATTAGTTTACTATTTTTAAACTAACCCCGATTGGATGTCTACCTTGGCCATTTTGAGGGGTTTTAGTACTATTTCCAACCCTAAATTTCAAATTTGAAGGTGAAAATTGGGATACAAGGACTTCTACTATAGTTACACAAGCTTGTCAAGAGTTTTTCTAAAAATAGTAAAGTACTCATCTTCCACATGTGCTCAAAGTGCAGTACCAAGGTACAGTTGTAGAGAACACAAAATAATTTTTTTGAAGATGGAAATTGGCAAGAAGAATCAACTTTAAGTTAGGAAAAATGGATTTTTTTGGTTTATTTTTTTGAGTTTTTTTACTATTTAAAAAAAATTAAATTCCAAACTATCTATTTTCTTGTATTTTTCATCATTCTTTGAGAGAGCATAACTTTTAGAGATAAATTTTTCTAATTTAGAACTTTCATCCACATACTATTTAGAGTGTTTTTAAGAGTATTTATATTTTATTTCATTAAAAAAAAATTTATTCCAAAAGTCACAGTACTCTAGTACTAAGGCCGTTTTGAGACAAAACCGTGAAGTCATTCTTGCAATCACCCTTTTACATATATATAAAATTTATCCCTTTTGAATTAAATAGACCCTATCTTTTAACTCACATAGTTTTCTAAAAATCGTGAGTAATCTCCCCGGGCAATTAGGTTCTATTACAAAATAACTCCTATGAGTGTCTAAGTGTCAAATCCATTGTGCCTTCTAAGTAATGGATCTTTTGCTATCCTACCTATTCTAATGCACAAGTCACTCCTACCTAGAACGTTCTTTCTATCTTACCTTAGGTGTTTGATTCACTTTATTTTCTTCTAAGTGATTGTTCCTTCCTATTTTACCTTATATGTTAATTCCCTTGACTTTACATCATTGTACTTGCTTCCCTATTCTAATTCCAGGTATTCCCTCCTACTTTACTTGTGCGTATCTTCTCCTTTACTCTACTTCTATGTATTGGATTCCTCTACTCTACTTCCATGTAGTGTATTTCTCTACTCTACTTCTATGTATTGTATTCCTCTACTCTACTTCTACATAGTATATTTTTCTACTCTACTTCTATATATTGTATTTACCCCCTACACTACTAGTAGGTATTTATCCCTCTACTCTACATCTAGGTATTTATCTTCCTACCCTATGATAGGATATTTTGTCCCTCTACTCTATGTCTAGGTATTTATTTCTTTACTCTACTTGAAGGTATTTGTCCCTTTGTTCTACTCTATGTATTTTATCTTCGTACCCTATGTTTGGTTTCTACTCTATGGTTATTCTATTATATTCTATGGTTGTCCTTCTATTTTGTGTTTGTTCTTTAAATCTACTTTTATGTGTTTGAATTCATCATTGCATTTGTGCCTTTATCCATTCTAATTTGCTAATCGTCATTTTCTAATTATAATTAGACCACTAATTTCTTATTCCTAACTATTTCCTAATTGCATAATCAATTTAAATAAAAGAAAAGTTAGAATTAGGAACCTACCTCCAATACGTAGGTGGCGTCCTCCGGGACCCCTGTGAGCCCCCGATTTGTCACCGGGGACTCACGGGTTTTTTTTATAGATTTCTACACAATTCAAGGAATAGTTAGGCCTATAGAACCTATAAAAGAGGATAAAACCGACATTGGCATCCTACATGCCAATATGCCATTTGGTCAATAGAAAGGGTTTAAGGTAGTTTGTATTCCAAATGGGTCTTGCTTTGGTCAAATAGACGACAATCTGAGAGTAATGTGGGGCTTTAAGGTAAGAAGCCTAGAAAGGGCCTTCTTGGATTAGGAAGTCTTCATAGGAGAATCTAGGAGGAGATTTTCCGCTCCCCATAGCATCGAAAAGAATACTGGATAAAATACTAACCTTGAATTGCAGGTACCTAGCGTTTCCCTAATTTTTGACGCACACAGTGCAGATGCGAGTCCACACCCACTTGGGAGGATCCTATAGGAGGTCCCCTCCGAAGTTTGGAAATTATCCAAAGTATTATGGATATTTTCCTGAGCGGTCAACCGTAGCAATCTTTGGGTGGAAATTCACAAGAATTTCCCAAAGTGTGGTAAAATCCCACTAAAAATCCGACTAGGCGGTCTCACACCAACAAAGCACTCCCCCAAGTTTCAAGAAATATTGATAAGCAGGAGATCCCGAAGCGGCAACCTCCCTCAACAATTGGCAATTTAAATGGTGGTATCAAAGGTTGATCGGTGTATTGGGAGCATACGGCATCGTATTGTTACCTAATTTAGGTCTATTCCCACCCCCTCTATCTACTTGAGAGATTTATGAAAGAATGGGGTCCAAAAAAGTCAAACTCCAAAAGTTGGAAATTAAACCCAACTTTGACCCTAGCCTACACTAGATTGTGTTGAGATTTAAGACATTGATTAAGGGATAATAGGTTATTCCTAGGTTAATTATAGCCTCCCAGATCCAACGACACAATCTATTTGTAAATCAAAGTCAATCTCAAAAAGTTAGAGTTTTGGGACAGCATATGGTGGAAGAAATGGGATTTAAGGCCCCCTAATGAGAATTTAAGGGATTTGGGTCCCAATGGCTGTGGAGAACGTGTGGGGAACGTGTGGGGAGCTTTGGGCACATGTAAGAGCAAGTAAAACCTCAAAAAGAAAGTGGAGAAAGCTCCAAGTGTTTGGTGTAAGTAAATTTGAATTTGAAATAGAAGTAGGTGGGAACACATGGAAACCACTCCTATGTGGGAACTTGTAGATTTTGGGAAGGTAAAAATAGGTAGATTGAAAGTTCTTGTAAGGTTTAGGTGAGATTTGAATTCTCAATTCAAAATCACATAGATCTTAAGACTTAAGTGAATAGTTAGATTTGGGAAAAGGTCACATGTATGGTGCATCTTAATTTCCTTATCTAGTTTTTCTTAATAGATTAAGGGAGCGAGTGTTTCTCCCTTTTGGGTATAAAAGGAGCGACATTCTCCTCTCATTCTCTCTCTTTCTTACTCCCCATAATTTGGGGGAACACTATTGGACCTAGGTTATGCCGGATTTTCTTTGACTTGTTATGCCAAAGAAGCCTTTAATAGTTTATGAGGGGTTTTTACACCCTTGGCACTTGTAATTTGTACCTTGGGAACTTGAAGCTAGTGTGGCACTTATACAATTTGATATTGAGCAACTTTATGTGTGTTGTGGAATTATTGAGTGTTGTTGTGGGAGAGACTTGGGATGAACCAAGGAGTTAACTAGTGAAGTGACTTCAGAGTGTATGCTACCTTTTATACAATCTCTCTTCTCCCTCTTCTCTTGTTCATGGAGTTGTAATAGTTCCATGAGGGATGACGGAGCTTTGACTTCCTTGTGTTCTTAAGAATGTAAAAGTCTTAGGCAAGTGTCAAAAGCATCATTCTCATGGCAAAGCTTTCAACCCCCTAAGTCTTAGCGGGTTGTCAAAAGTAACTCCCCTTGAGCTAGTCTCAACATTTAATGTTTAATACATTTGAAACTAATTCAACATTTAGCATCCAACAAAGTAATGTTAGTGGGTTTCTTGAATAAAATAGACATTAAGCCACACCTTGGGTTAACCCCTTGTGTAGCTATTTTAGTTTTACCTTCAATCATTCAGTCTAATGCGAGCCTTAGCCAACCGGGGAACCCCAGCTGGCCCCACACCCTATCAAGCACCAACCGGGCACCCAACTCAATGAAAAAATTATTGGCGAATTTTCGCCAGCTGCCCCCCTCATTTTCACCCTGGCGAATTGACGTATAGGGTTTAGGGTACGTCCACTCTGAGAGTTCGCCTGAGGCAGACCTCTGACGTGGCGGAGGGAGCCTCGGGAGCCGCCCCGCCCCTACTTCCATCGCCTCTCCGACCCTCGCAGTTTAGGGTCAGGGCGCCAAGCGCCCATCTTCTTCCCCAGATTTGTGGCCAGGCTTTTGCTAATTCGAGATTACTCGCCTAATGCAATTCATTGCACAGACTTCTCTCCCTGCTAATTTGCCTATTTGTCGACGCTTTGAGTGCTGGTTTTACTGGTTTTTGGATTTTGGAGTTTGGGGTGAGCGATTCGGAATTTCGGATGCTGAATTGTTTTTGGAAACTTCAGGTGTTTAGAGTAGCCTTTTCCTGCATGGTAGAGGACGTAGGGTGCATGGTGATTCTTGAATTTGTGTTTTCCTGCTTCACCGCTGTTGACATTCTGTTGTTTTACGTGTAGGGTTTAGGGTGCGGCCACGAGATGTAATTAACGTCCAATTGTCGATTGGTGCGGCCACGAGAGTGTAATTAACGTGCAATTGTTGATTCTATAGAATTAGGAATTCACTGAACTTGTCTCGATTCTTGTCCTGTGGGAGGTTCCTGCAGGTTTTGCAATGAAGATGGGCGTCTTGTCGAAGTTGCTAATAAATATGGAAGCTGAGAGAATCACAGGCAGATGAGTTCTCATCCTGAATAGTTGTGCTAAATTTGCTTTCTTGTGCTGCCATGTTTGGGTTACTTGTTATGGCTCCACAACAATCCATCATGACGAAATTTCTGTATGAGGGGAGGGTTGAATTAGCACGGGCATCTGATGCCCTCAATTGCTCTTCGCAGGTTCCTGGTTCCCCTTCGATGCTTCTCGGCACCACCTCAGGCCACGAAATTCTGCAGGACATCGACATGCCACCGTTTTCTGCAACAAGCGAGGCTGGAGTTACACCCTTGGCTTCCGATTCAGACGTTGTCATTCTTGATCCTGGGGAGGCAGAGCCTGCATACGAATTGGCCCGCGCCAAACGTGCCAAGTACGAACAAAATCGTGAATGGCAAGATATTTGGGCTGCGCGGCTGCCGTGGGCTGAGAGCGTCGTCAACGCGGATGGAAACATTCGCCAGATACGCTGCAAAATCTGCACTGAAGTTGAGGGAAAGGAGAAGCTTCTTGTCCCGAAACTGGATTCGTTGTGGAAACATTGCGGCAGGAGGAAGGCCACGAATTCCTTCGGGAAAGTTGAAGCAGGCCAGTACTATTTCTTGTCAAATAACGCTCATGTAAAAAATGAGAAAATCTTTTTTGCTCGCTTGGGGAATTCGGGGGAATCGATCTTCCAGCAGGTTGTGTGCGGGACTGTCAAGGAGCACAAGAGGAAGGTCGTCCAGTTTCGTGTGGTCCTGTGGCTTCTCATGCAGGGGCGGCCGCTGTCTGATTTTGAAGACATGCGGGACTTGTTGCAGCTCCTCTCGGTCCCAGATTTCCCCAAGAAGCATTGGAGCGTTCCTGTGGGCTGGGACATGGCAGATCATCTTGCCAAGACCTTGGCAGAGCATACCAAGCAGGTTATAGGTAAATCTCATTTCTTCGCTTTGAGTGCCGACGAAGTCAATACGATAGATTCTCAATCGTGGCTGTCGCTCCATTTGTACATTTGCTCTGGCTTCCAGAGAGTCCCGATTCTGCTGTCTCTAAGTCGACTGCAAGACGGTAATGGTGCTCAGGTTGTCAAGGACTGCATAGAGGGAATGCTTCTTCATTACACTGGTCTTACAAGAGTTGAAATAGCCAGTCGTCTAGTGTGCTTCGGTGCAGATGGTGTGTCTGTCTTTCAAGGTTCTCGTAATGGAGTTACAGTACAAATGCAGCAGTACATGTCCCCTTTTCTCTTTGGAGTTCATTGTATGGCTCACCGCACGAACTTGGCGGTTGAGCCTCTGTCGAACTTGCCGATTGTCGCGAAACTTGAATCTCTCTGTCAGGCCATGTACTCGTATTCCAGCCATAGCCCGAAACGTCATTTAGAGTTTTAAAAACTTGCTGATTTAGTAGAAACAAAAGGCCGGCGCATGCTCAAGAACGTGAAGACACGTTGGATCTCGTTGCTGGAACCTTTGAGGAGGGTCATGGGCGAGTACAAGACACTTCTGGCAAAAATGTGCCAAGATGCGGCAGTCAAGGAGCCGAACCTCACGGCAAAGCAAACAGCAGCGAGGGAAAGCACCAGGCAGAACTACGAGCTGCTTTGTGACATCGGTACTTTGCTAGGCCTTCCCTGTCTTATGCCCTTGCTTGAATCTGTGAATTCATTGATGAAATTCGCACAGTCTAATCACGTTTTTGTCAGCGATTATGTTGCTGCCATCAAAATTTGCCAAGGCGAATTATACATGATGTATTCCGATCCAGACACCGCATGGGAGAAGTAGCATTTCGAGATGTTCTACGACATCTTGAATGATCAGTCGTATTCCATCTCACAGGAGTGGGTGACAGACTTGAACACGGGGGGGAAATTTTTAGCTTTCCGTATTGCAAGTCATACCTACTCTGCCCATTCCATCTGCGCAGTCAATGGAAAAAAACTCCCTGTCACGAAGGAGGACCTAGCTGCGATGGTCAGCTTTGTCAAGGGCCAGTGCAAAGACGCTGCTGAGATGTTGAGCCTGGAGCTCGATGTCCGCTTTCCCCACGTCGAGCTAATGTCAGCCTTGGGAGTTGTATTCCCGCAGTATTGGTTACAGGCCAATTCCGAGGCCCTTTTCCCCTTGCATGTGGATACTTTGAAGTCTCATTTTGGAGTGGTTCGGCAAGTTAATTTTGGGACAGAGGTGGAGCCCGAATGGCAGCAGGTGGACCCTCTCTTCGATGGGAGGCTTCTCACATTACAAATGTCATTGTTTAAGTTGACGATGAAATCTCATGCCAAGGCCGCTCTTTAGGAGCCACGGGATCAGAATCCGCTGATGAAAGTGTGGATGCAAATCGGGCAGAATGCTCTCATGTTGAATCGACTCTTTGAATTTTTGAAAGTGGTTGAAGTGGCCATTTGTGCGGTCCTTGGGAGTGTGGAGGATGAAAGAACCTTTTCCACATTAAGTTTTATGAAATCCAAGCTTCGTAACAGGCTTTCTGGGCACGTTGACACTTGTGTCAAATTATTTTCCCAGGATTTCTTCACACTCGAGAACTTCCCTGTTTCCAAGGCCATTTCGTCATGGCGTGAAGAAAGGATTCGCAGGGGAATTGATCTGTAAGGAATCTGTTTCTATTAACCCGGCAAGCCTTTGGAGTTCTTTGTTCTTTTAAAATCAATTCACTAACTTGGTTGGGGGTGGGTGGGATTAGTTATTGCACATGGGCAATGCCTTCTTGGCCGGGGTTCAACTCCCTGAAGTAATACTCAGATTCTTAATGTATTCGCCTAAACAGCAAATTTTTTTTTGAGAAACATCGCCACACAGGGCGGAAGCAGTAAAAACTTTGTCGCCAAACGGCCATTCCAGAAAACGCAGGTGGAGCCAGGAACGCGTTCAAAAAAAAAAGGGTCATCGCCTGCCCAACGCCAGACTGGCAGGTCAGGGAGCCACTCGCACGACGAGGTAAGTTTCTTAATTTTTTCACTGACCCAACTCGACACCGCAACCAGATAATCAACCAGGCACTGTGGCCGACACCCCAGCTGGGCACAGCATCAAGGTCCAAGGGCATCAGGGTCCAATGGGGTTAGGACTATATAGATGGCACTTTTAGGTGAGGTGCAATTTTGGCGGTACCCACCTTAAGTGACGCGAGAACTTGCATTCTATATATTGTGTAACATGATGCTCTCATGTTCTTCTGAGTTCGATTTTAGGTCAATTCCATCCGATACGGCTGGAGAAGGCTCGACGGCATCAACTTGGCATTGTAAGGTCCAAGGGATGCTCTAGTAGCGCAGTGGAAACACAGAATGCCTCCCGAGAGTGCCACGGTCGCTACGGAACACTTTGAAAAAGAAGGACAAAATGAACATGCAATTGACAGGATCGTGGGGCTCCCACAAAAGACAAAACATTCGCTAAACTCGATAGCCACCAAAAATACTCCATTCTAAATATAAGGAATTTAACCTCGATAATATCCCTCGGATCTCTGCCCCTAAATCTGCTACTCAAAGCCTCTCGAGGCTGTGCACGTGCCCTCTTTCTTCTCTTCAGACAGTACTAACGAAGCACTACAGCATATGGGTAAAACCAACAGGTGAGACCCAGGTAGATCCGAACAAAGGGAGCCGTTCAAGGGCTACACACAAGTCGCTTCCTCAAATGGCCCTTGAGAAAAAACTACGCCTAGCCCCATGTTACTCGAGCATTCCACGGCTTACAGGAGATCCGCAACGTTTGATGGGAGCTCCTCCACAACAGTGTTGTAGAACCTCTGGATATCCTGAAGCATGCGCTCATCTTCCTTCGTCACGAAATTGATGGCGACACCCTTGCGTCCAAACCGACCACTGCGACCGATGCGGTGGAGGTAGTTCTCGGGCTGCGTTGGCAGGTCGTAGTTGATGACCAAGGACACCTGCTGCACATCGATGCCGCGGGCCAAAAGGTCGGTCGTGATCAAAACCCGGGACGAACCGGAGCGGAACTCACGCATGATAATGTCGCGAGTGTTCTGGTCCATGTCTCCGTGAGTGGCAGACACAGTGTGGTCGCGAGCTGCACGCCCCAGAAAGAAAAAAAAACAGAAAAAAAAAGTCAGTCAAACATCGAATGAGAACCATGAGAAAGGAAAATCGTCCATCAAAACCGACTCCACACGTCAGAGACCCAACACCCAGTCGACAGCGTCCATACATCAACTCTTGGATAATCAAAATGCTTACCACGCATCTTGTCTGTCAACCAGTCGACCTTACGCCTCGTGTTAATGAAAATCACACTCTGGGTGATGGCCAAAGTCTCGTACAGATCGCAGAGAGTGTCCAACTTCCACTCCTCCCTGTCAACATTCACGTAAAATTGCTTGATACCCTCCAAAGTCAGCTCATCTCTCTTAACCAGGATCTTCACCGGCTTGTTCATGAACTTCCTCGTGATCTCAAGGGCTTCAGGGGGCATGGTTGCAGAAAACACACCCACTTGGAGCTTCTGGGGCAGCAACTGAAAGATATCATAAATCTGCGCCACAAGAGTAGACAGCAAGTCAACACGCGTCGTCACCATTCAAAGCAACCGGGACAACTCTCGTTTGGGACGTCTCAATAATTCTATCGAACCCTTCCAAAAAGCATACATCGTCACTAGTCGCAAAACCTTCCACGTCCCAGCCGACGGTAACCACGCCGTGACACTTCCATGCCGCAACTTACGATAACTATCCGCAGAAAAAGCATGTAGGTCTCAGTCATCTTGGCTCCACAAGGAGAAATAAATTCAACCATTCGGAAAGATAACGCAAAATTTAGGCATCATCGACCCACGGAGTTGGTTACAGAGTAAAAGATTTCAAAGATAGAATCTGTCTCAGAAAGATGCTTGAAATATGACGGGCCCTGCGCAGAACCTATGTCAAGCTCACAAACCTGATCCTTGAACCCACGAGAAAGCATCTCGTCGGCCTCATCCAGCACAAAGCACTTGATAGAGTCCGCGCGAAGCGCGTTCCTCCGCAACATATCGTAGACACGTCCAGGAGTCCCCACCACTACGTGCACTCCTGCCTGCAAAATCCTCTGATCTTCCCTCACGCTGGTCCCTCCCACGCAGGCGTGTACCTTCACCTGTAGGTAGTCACCCAGGGCACGCATAACCTTCTCGATCTGCTGGGCAAGCTCACGAGTAGGGGCCAACACTAAAGCCTGACATTCCAGAAGCTGGTAGTCCAACTGCTGCAAGATACCTGAGCAGAACGTTGCTGTCTTCCCTGTCCCGGATTGGGCTTGCTGAATGACGTCTAGGCCCTTCGTGAAGGGAACGATACCACGCTGCTGGATAGCGGAGGGCTTCTCAAAACCTATCAAAGAATAAGCTAATGAGCGAAGAGTAGACCACAGAAGAAATAACGAATCTTGCTCGAATAGCTGAAGGAAATAATGAAAGGCTACGATGCCAGATGCACTATTGCCAATATTCTCGGTTCAAGGTTGACATTTCAGAACAGCTTAAGCAAGATGTGAGAATTAGATAATTTACCATACGCATAAATGCCCCTAAGAAGGTTCTCATGAAGACCCATGACGTCGAAGGTCTCGTGAACCTCCTCCCAGGTAGAAATAAAGTCATCGCCCTCACCGCTCAAGCTGAAATTTAGCACACGTCGATAGACACTTGTCAGCCCAATGTCAATCAGAAAACCAATAAAATCTATTATAACAATTAAGAGGCACTGGAAATCAAGCAACGCACATGTTCTCCATCTTGGCGTCATACTGGCGAGCATCGAACTGAGATCCTTCGGGTGCAGAACCTGCCATACTATTTTACTGCTGCAGTTGCCAGACAAGATGTCCACCGTCAGCTGTGGTATCCGAAAACAACACTTCAAACCGACCTAAAAAAACTGCAAAGTTCATTAAAAAAAAAGGCAGCTGTGGCACCCCCACCCATGCCTACGTCGAGCACGTCGCATCGCGGAGGTAAGAACCACCCGACAGTTTCAAGTAAGCAGAATCGGGAACAGGAGTGCCCAGCAGTCGAGAGTCCGAGAGCGCAACAGATAAAAGAAGCGAGTTCCGATGAAAATTCATCTTTCACATCCAAACTGCGACAATCCCAAATCCTCCACGCCCAACATCCTATACCCTAAAAAATGTTCTCAGAAAATTAAGTGCGGGTGCAGCACGACAACAGGACCACAATGGAAGCACTTCCCTAAGACCAACTACCCCCAAGACATTCCTACCATGCATGCTCCGTGTTCTTTCAAAAGTAGTCCGTCACATAAAAATCCAAAACTCGGACCATCACGCAAACGAAACCCTAGGGCAGAGACCCTCCCGACCACGCATGCTCCCAACCGAGACAACCGATCAAAATACCATCCACGCGCAAGGCCCAAATCAAATCCAGCCAGACCCTTTCCAAAACCATCACTGAACAAAACGGGTTTGGGGGGCCCCAAGCCCGCGACCAGTTCCGCAGATCCCCTCGCCTCTTGCTCTCGGTCCTTCAAGGTGGCTCAGTCGCGGCCGCAGTACCCAATCGAAGGAATTGGAAGAAAGTCAAGCGGCGCACATGACCAAAACCCTAGGACCGAGGCGGAAGACAACATCATCAAAAGAGGCGAGGGAGACCGACGAAAAGAGGAAAAAGGGGGCAGGGAAACCATTGCACGAACGGGAGGAGCAACCATACCTGGGCGTGGTGACGACAGATTGAAAACGATGAACAAGGCGGAGAGCGAGACGGCGGCTGTCGCAAAGGCAGCCAAGAGAGAGAACAACTCCTGCGCGGCTGAGTTGTAGGGCTTCCCCTCTCACCCCTCGCCCGACCAAACGCCGGGTCACCCCGCTCACCCCGTTCGCCGAGGGACGGTCGCCGGCCATGCCCCCCCGGCCCCGCCCCTCCGCCGCAGGGCATCCTCGATCCGAACCGGCACGGGGCTGTGCACCCGGTATGTCTATCGAGAGCCAAAGGTAGACTGGAAACTCTTCTCTCGACCTAAGAGCATCCCCAACGCATGGCTCAGAATCTGACTCATAATCGGGTCTTTGGAGGGCTCTCCAACTCTGGCCGGGCCGGGTGTTCTTCATCTGCCCCACTGCTGAACAGTGCAAGCAGCCCTCCAAAAGAGAATTTAAAAAATAAAATCAAGTTTTCCAATTTTTTTTGCTTTCATTTTGAAGCCACAGAATATTGGCTTTTTTTTTAAATTCTTTGAGATCTCTTTCTCGAAGCTTGAGGAGATCTCTAGATAAGTAATTTGAAAATGCATTAGGACAAGGCTCCTTATATTCCCATAGGGTGGAGGGAGGTGCTCCAACCCATGTGGGATATAAGGATTTGAACTAGTTTGAACTAAGAATTCAAATTTTGAATTTTGAAAATTTAAAATTTGAATTCTTAGTTCAAACTAGTTCAAATCCTTATATCCCACATGGGTTGGAGCACCTTCCTCCACCCCATGGGGATATAAGGAGCCTTGTTCTATTGAAAACTCACTTCTTCTTACAACCACATGAAGTGGAAGTAGGAAGGCATGAGTTTCCATGGGAAGAGGAGCTCACTACATCTTCTTGAGGTGTAGGGAAGAGTCCGAATCCATGTGGGACAAAAGAGAGTTTCAAGTTGAAACTCTCTTTTGTCCCACATGGATTCGGACTCTTCCCTACACCTCAAGAGGATATAGTGAGCTTTATTTTTTGTGAAAAACTGAAGCCAAGATGGAAAATGAATTCCACGAAATTGCTTTTAAGCATTTCATATAAAAAAAATTGGAATTGGATTGTCAGTTGGGGTCTGCACCTCGACATCGGGGCCAAAAGTGTAGTCAAACTCCCTTCCGGGCCCTGCCTTGCACCCACAAATTTTTCGTCTGCTCAGTAAATTTGGCCGCGCCCGACCATATTTTGAGTTTTATTTTGTGTGCGGTGGGGTACAGAGAGTTGGTTGACCCGGCGAAATGCCCAGTTTGAGCCATATTTTGAGCTGCGTTGGGGATGCTCTAATGCGTTGCCACCAAAAGAAACCGGGAATCATGTTTTGTGCTTGCATTGGTCTTGAGAGATGTGAAGCTTTTCATGGATTGTAAAGGTTTGTAAAGGTTTGATGATACGAGAACATGCGAGGATTAGGAAGTGATGTTCAACCGTAGAGTGCTCTTGTAGACTTGCCACAAAGTATCCAATTTTAAGAACAAGGAAAATTGTTGAGGTCAAAAACTTGATGGGGGCAAGGAGAGTTGCATTGAGTCCCTTCCACTAAAATGTATTTGAAGAGATGCACCCTAGTTGTATCCTTATATTGAGTACCTAGAAAATTCAACGTTGTCACCTATATCTCTCCCAATCACCACCTAAGGACAACAAGGAAGGAGATAGGCTTGTCAAAGATCCCACATGACCACACCAATGCCAAACGAGAAGTCAACTTGCCAAATTCTTTTGTGTGCTCTCCATCACCCAAACTCAATTTATTCTTTTCTATATCTAAATTCCAACAAATCATTGGTCTAGTGGTGATTGTCATTTGTTAGTCTTGTTAAAATTGTCTTGGTTGAGTATACATATGGTGTGATTGGAGGATGTTAGATGAGAAAAGAAACTTAAGGTAGGTCTACCTATGGCTGAATGCAAGAAACACTTGTACTATTAGTTGCATTCTAATTTTTTGTTGATTTAGTACTATGAGCACTACAAGTACTGTGAGTATTATATGGGGTTTGGAAAAAGAAATGTGGACCATCTATTGAAATTCAGATCTATGGTTCAAATGACACATGGATTTGAGGTCAAGGATCATAAAGTCAACATAAAAGCAATCCATAGTCACAAATCATAAAAAAAGTCTACATTGCACAAAATGTGGGCCCCTATTAGGACTATACAGTCCTATTGTTTATCCTAGAGTCCTACTCGAAGATAGAAGCTCATATTTATTCTAGAAAATCATAGTTTCACATTTTTATTTTTAGAAATTACTTAAACCATTCAAAAAATTAATATTTAAAAAGTCTATGATTCCTAACTTGGATCCCTTTTCAAATACTGAAACAAAAAGCAAAATTTTATTTTTTATTATTCAAAAATTCATTGGGAATGTTGGTCATTGTAGGCCCATGCAGAACTTTATTGTAGTAGGCAATCAAAAATCTCTCCTAGACAATTGTATTTCTATAGTAAGAAGTACTTTGCAAAATTTCATAAGGTTATTTTTCAAAAAAGGTACCTTATAGTACTAAAACCCTCCAAATTGTCATTTGTGACATTTAATCACTAGTACTATTTTAATATTAAGATATTTTTAAAAATTATGAAAAAATCAAAAAAGATGTATGATAGTCATAAGTACCTTTTCTACAAATCTTAAGTCATTTGGAGCTTAGCTATAAAATTTATGGCCAAAAAATAGATCAACACTTAACTTGTGATAGAAAATACACTACAAGAAAATGGGGGTATAAATGACTTGTCCACAATGACTTCACCAACAACAATGACTGCAAAATAGTCATTTTGTAGTCATTTTGCAGTCATTGTTGTTAGTGTAGTCATTGTGAACAAGTCATTTATACCCACATTTTCTTGTAGTGATAGTGCAAGTGTTTCTTGCATTCACCTCTATGACAAGCCAAATGCCATCCAATCCACCACAAAAAAAATTGTGCTAATGGTGTACATATTCAATCTAAAATGTACTCTACCAAAATATTTTGGGTTGTGAGGGATTGGTTGGCATTTAGATTGTTATGGCCAAACTTGCTTTAAGGCATTAGAACAAACCATTTAAGGGTAGGAATTTCTTACTCTAGTATGCGTTATAGATCTTTGTTAGTTGTTCCACTTGTATAATCTGGATTTTTTTGTGTTTGCAGCTTCAATAGGTTATAGATTGATGCATGTCAATTGTGCTTATTAATAAACAACCAAGTTGTGGAGCATAAGAGATGAGATTTGGTGCTTATAGAAGCAATTTGGAGAATTGGTGGTATCTTTAACTTCTTGTTTGTTGAATTAAGGTATTGGTTTGCTTTTACAGATAGTTTTGGAAGAGCCTTGGACATCATTTCTACACAAGAAGTGCAAATTTTCTTGTAAGAGATTGCTTCAAGGTGCAAGACACTCATCCATTATTAATGTGTGAATTTGTACTTGAGATGTTCAAATTTGAGGCATTAGATATTACTGATCTTCATTAGAGAGGGTTTGATTTGTACAAAGAGTCCATATTTGAAGAATTTGGAACACCAATTCCATTAAAGAGGTACTAATTTGTATGAAGAATAGGATGTTTAGTACACAATAGTGCATCAAAATTTTTGTTATGATGCATTGATGTCTACTAGAAATCAAAACTTTGAAAATTTCACCTTTGTTAGTGAAAAATGAACTTGATAATTTTCTATTAGAACTATACTCAATGTATCAATTTCTCTTGAAAAAATCACCCAAATTTGTAAATATTGGAGTCCTTTCTCATTTAGTTTTGGAATTGAATTATCAAGATGCTAATTGCTTTTCACTATGGATATGTATAAGTTCTTGAGGTATTAAACCAATCTTTTTCTTACTAAAGCCTTAGACAATGGGCCTACGACCATTGCTTCATTGTCCTATATTCTATTTGCTACCATTATACAACTAGATATGAATGAAAGATTTATATTTATCTTATAAATATGAAATTATATGTCTAGTACTATATGTCGTAAACTTTTTAATTTTTTTGATGAAAATTTTCAATTATTGTGAATTAAGAAAAAACTATATCAATTACAAAATATTTTCAAGAAATCTTAAATTTTCATTATAGTTGTATTTTGTAATTTATAATACAATGGTTTAAAACAATTATTAATTTATCATTTTATATTTAGAAAACAAACAAATCATACTTTTACTTGAGAATTTCATATATTGCTATAATTTCTTGAAATTGTCCATTGTTTCTTAATTCCTAATTGGTATGAAAACTATATGTGATAAAATTTATTGAATTATTTGGTTGAAACTTAAATATTATCTTTTTTTATGGCTCATCTTCATACTTAGGGCAAGAATTAAGAATTTGCCATAATACACTATTTAAAAGGTGATGTGTGGATTAAACATCCTCTACTTTAGAAAATTCAAAAATTCCATATTTACAATAGTATTATTTGAGAATGTAATCAAGAATTTTCTTAAAAATTGGAAGATTCTTTTTTTTTTTTAACAATCTTAGGTGTTTGAAATCATCCAATTGGACATTTAATATTTGCAATAGGGTTTAAATGATGCCATGAAAAGGACTTTATTTAAGCAACTACTTCTATTATATTTGTTCAAAATTATTCTTTGTGTTACATTTGAGTGGGTAAAATGTCTATATCTCCTCAATGTTCTATTTGAAATTAAGACAAGTACTATAGATCCACCTAAACTCTAAGTAGACAATTGGATTCTTTATTGGAACCACCTATAAGGATCTGTAGTACAAGCAATTGCTAAATCTTCATTGAAATTGTAAATTAGTGGCAAAACAATAGTCAATGTAAAACATTTATTTATATCTCACTTTTTGAATTTTCTATACCTAAAAGATGTATTTGTTGGAATTGAATTGCTTTATTATAATTTTGACTCATCTAAAGTCATAAACTTTGAGGTAGTTAGAACACTATCAAGCATTAGTGATTAAAGTACTCTAGGATATTGGTAGATTGGCTACTATGGGGATCAAGGTTTCCTATTATGTAAGTGTAGAGATGTGAGCTTCTTAGCTTAAAAGATTATACACCTATAGTGTAAGTTTTTTTTTTAAAGAAACCTTCTATTAATATAGTGTATTTGTATTATAGATACCTGTATTATAGGTGTTTATATTGTAAGCACCTTCAATGGTTGTAGTATATATGTGCTCAAGGCTCTCATGCTTACATTTTTTTATGCTCACATAATAGCACCATTGCCATGGGACCTAGGCATCAAGTCATTGGTAACTATAGTGCACCATCAATTGTAGATGGTTAAAACACCATGAAACCTAAGCTAAAACCATAGTAACTGGGTAGTTGCAAGAAAGGGTTGTCCTTTTTGGCGTCACAATTGAAGTGACGGAGTTGGTATTGGTCATATGTTTTGGGGCGTGCAGCCTATACATTTGAAATTTTTATTATAGATGAACAACTTTATAGTTATGAGATTCCTCATTTTTTTGTAATATACAAAATTCATTTTCTAATTAAAATTCAATTTAGCTAATTTGTCACACTTTGTGGTTTAGGGGTTTTTAGTACTGTGGGGTATGCAAAATGAATCATCTAAAGTTCAATTTCTTGTGGTCTATTCCCATGGTGGAGAGGCATGCACCGACCAAAAATCACTCAAAAAAAGTTTAGATTTTGGCCCACACATGCGTGCAAATAGGGGTGCCTTGCGCGCGACATTATGAACATTGAAAATGGGTATTGTTTAATCACCCTAGCAATATATCACAACACTTTGATGAACAGTAATTGCCAATTTTTAGTTTATTTTTATTCACTTTATTTGATTTATTAAAAATAAAAACGTAGAATGAAGCCTTTTCTGCGAAAAACTCAGACCCTGGCCGCTCTTAGTAGTGCGTGGTACTATCGAGTACTACCTAGTACTGACACATGGGCCCACCTCTGCGGATTTTTGCCAATGCGTGCCAGGTGGACGCATTCTCAATCCTAACTTTGACAGGTCACCTAATTAAATCTCCATGTAGTGACGGCTCTTCATGGTAATTGAATGGGGAGGATAGACGTCAGACTTCATTTTTTTTGAATCCTTGATCCAATGTTGTGGCGGCTTAGGGTACGAAGTGCGATGCTTGCACTCTGGAGAGAACACAGATCAACCTGTGTGAAGTCCTTGCGAATGATTTCCAGAAACATGTACATGGTAGATCGTAGTAAGCTTGATTGAAGTAACAGATTATGGAGAACGAGGGGGGCCGACGCCGCCGTGAACGTCCAAGGCCAGAGGTTCCTCTGGGTCCACGCACACGATCGGTGGAAACTGAAGCACGATTGGCGAAACGTCGTCGCAGAGTTGCGGAACGTCAACGAACAAGTCGAGCCAGGCGTGATCAATTAGCTGCTCTCGATGACAAAGGGGAGACGGAGGCAGATCTTGTCGAAGGTAGGGAGGACAGCCCTGAGCGAGCTATACATCGAACAACAGTTGATCGGCATGCGGACCACATTTCCCGCACATTGATTCAACAACTCCTTTGTCTGGACAATGCAGACCTTCGTGCTGCCGTTTTGCAAAGGGTTTTCAGTAATGTGCACATCCGGCCGCTACTTCCGCCGTATTATCCAAGGGCAGAGGATGCAAGATCCGAGCGTCAACTTCTGATGAACATCCGTGCAGAGTTGCAGCGAACCAAAAATCCACATTCCAGTGGTTTGTTGGCTAGGAAACGTTCTATCTTGGAAGCAGCTGTTTCAGAGATTCACTAGAAGAAAAACGCAGAAAAACATGTTGATGCAAACAGAACACGTCAGGTAGTTTGTGTTGAAACTGCGTTGCTGAAAACGCAGGAAAACACTGAAAAAGCTGAAAACGCTGGAAAAAAACAGAAAAAACGCAGAAAAAATGCAGAAAAACACAGAAAACGCGTTTTTTTGTGTTTTTTCTGCATTTTCAGCAACACAGTTTCAACACAAACTACCTGACGTATTCTGTTTGCATCAACCTGTTTTTCTGCGTTTTTCTTCTAGTGATTGAGGCTGACTTCAGTAAATTCCATCGAATTCTTGGTACAAATAAGGTCAACATTGTTGGGGCCATTGATCGTGTACGCAATGCTTCTCCAACACAGTCCACCAGATTCGTCGTGCCATGTAGAAGAAAACGAGAAGGAGGCATTTCCGATGCTATCAAAATCGTGGTCACGACTTGGTGGACCACTGAGACCCGAGTCAGCCCCAATAGGAAGGACATTCGGCGAAAGTGTTTAGGTCGCAGTTTGTACGACACACATCCTGCACATCTTCTTATGGAGACTCAGGTATTTTTAAAAACATGCTCTTTTGATCAATTTATGTATGCTTGTTTTCTTATATTCTAACATTTGCTACTATTCGCTATAGGGTGACTATACAAAAAATTGTATATCTTCTACTGTACCGTTACTATGGTCATTGCATACTAAATCACTTTTGCTAAAGGACTCAATCTTAGCTACTTTGGAGTGTGGTTTAGTGTATTGCCAATCACTACATGTCTTTTGCGGTGATTGTAACTTGAAGTGCTTTCCTTCTATTATTTGTTGTTCTGAACATTTTTCCTCCAGGCCTTGGTATTTTGAGTAACTAACTGCTGCACTCTCTATTTGACTCTACAAGATGTACCATGTTATGTTCTTCAATTTTGGCACTAGTATTTTCTAATACATCTAAATGGACATATCAAGCACTATATCATTTCACTTAGTCCTCTCTATATTTCTAAATGCTGTTTTCAGTACTACAGTGTACTATGCATCTTTGCAACCGAGTACTCGTAATATGGTAAAATAATTTATTGGAGTGCAATGCTTTTTTGATGCGTTTGTAGTACTTCATTTACCAGTACTGATGGTGGTAAATATTACAGTGTACTCCCCTTTTACCTTAACCATTACAACTAGTATGTGAAAGGACTACACATGTAGGTTTCAGTGGTAGATATGTTGCGATGCTATATTTAATAGTCTTACTTTTAGTGTTTATTACTGCTACTCAGTGAGTCAGTGTCTTAGGCGTGGTTCATAGTACTGAGCGCACAGTATTCCATTGGTATTTGTCTTACCCACACTACACTAGAAAATGTTAGCTATATTTAGTGTACTATAGAGGACACTTGATGCCAGAAGAATTGCATATGCACATGTGTTCACCCTTAGTAAGTACTTCACTTGTCTTTTACAGTGTTAGAGGTCTTCTGCGGTACTAATTAGTACTACTTTGTACTATTAATTAGTACGAAGTTGTGGTACTAATGAAGTACTGCTTTGTAATACTAATTAGTACTAAGTTGTAGTACTACTGAAGTATTGGAACTACCTCAGAGCACTTTGTTTGTGCTCTTTGTAGTAGTATGTACAGTTCATAATTTTGTGGACGCCTCCAATTTTGGATAGGATCTACAGTGTCCTTTGTCACCATTGCTGGGTACCTTGACCATCAGTTTCAAGGAGTGCCACATGATTTAGTTTCTTCTGATGGTACATGTCAATGCCTACTGTTTTGCATGCTTCTTACAACAATGCGTGTTTTCTTGTGCAGAAACAACTATATGACCGCTTCATACTAGCTCATCCAGAAAGCATCCTCATGCACCGATCTTTTGACGGTTTGCGCCCTTTTTTTGTAATCAGATGCAAAGAACGCAACGTTTGTTGTTGTCGGTATCATGTGGAGGTTCTTTTCTTGCTGGAGGCCTTAAATGCCTTTCGAGATCCACTGACTGGTGCACACTTCATTTTCCAATGCGATTGTGAATGTGTGGTTTGTGGAGTAGACAATGCTGGTGTATGCTAGGCTGGAGAGAGTCGTTTCGGTGGAGTTACTGCAATGTGGGAGTCTCTGTTGTGTCCAAAATTGGACGGTGCAGAATTCCATGCACCACAATGTCTGCTGGGAGAATGTAGCAGTTGTGGTGTTAATAACTTGAAGCTGTGTCCACTTGAAAGGATGGATGTTTTTGGGTTGAACATCAAGTGGAAGCAATTCCAGTATGAGGTTATTGGAACCACACCAGAGGGTAGGCCAAAGAAGCGGATTACAGAGATCTCCCGGTCAACTCCATTCTCAGAGTTCCTCAATTTCTTTAAACCTACTGTGCAACGCTTCATACGACACAATTTTGAAGCGCGTTGGCAAGCAAATCAAGCCAAGCTACTTCAGCAATGTCTCCAACAGGGTACCATTCTTTCCCACATTGACTTTGCAGAGAACTACACTTTCCAAGTCCAAAATGAGATCCAAACCATGTACTTCAGCTCTACACAAATCACTATTTTGGTTCAAGTTACTTACTACATCGCTTCAGTACCTGGGGATGATGCTGAAGCAGTCGAACTTGTTCGGGAGACACATTACTACATCTCAGATGACCGGAGTCATGACACATTGTTTGTACAACATTGCCTCATGTTGCACTGGCGTTGGTTTACATCCAATCATTTCACACCAAGCACACACTGTGTCTTCAGCGACGGTTGTGCGGGTCAATTCAAAGGGGTTCGAGCATTGTTTTTTGCTGCAAGGTCAGACCATCTGAACTCAGTTTCTTTATACTTATATTGCTGTAACATTAACAAAGGATAGTACTTTTCATACAGTACTACTAAGTATTATCTACATACAACTTCTTCTAAACTAGTACTGACAAGTGCTTCTATGATGCTTACTATTGTGTAGTACTGAATATTATTTTTGATGTATTATCTTACTATTATTTCTTACCAAGTATTATTTCCATAGTATTACCTCAGTATTATTGATCACCAAGTATAATTTCCACAGTATTATCTTAGTACTATAGCTCTCAAAAATATTTCAATAATAATTACTCTATACTATTGGTAACTATAATTCTGTGGTGGCAAGCAATGACATAACACTTCAAATGTCCTGACTACTCTTGTTCTTAGTGTTTTTCCCCCTCTTCAGATATCCATCATTGACTGGCGGGTGTAAAATGCTATGGAGTTTCTATGGGTCGGGACATGGAAAAGGCGAATGGGATGGTGCTGGTGCTGTGGTGAAGAGGACATTGCGTGCTGAGCAACTACTGAATCCTCAAAGGACTCTACAAAATGCCCGTCATTGTGTAACATTCTTGGATGAAGCATTGGCTGGACAAGTTCCCAACACAGGAGATCGGATCAGGTGATATGCCCTCATTCATGGAATCATACTGTTTCACATTCTACTTTCACTATTGGAAATGTACTAAAATCAAGTGGACAAACTGTTTGTTCTTATGTTTTCACCATCAAACCACATGCTTATAAAATCACAAGCACACAATCCTTATCTAACTGAACCTTTTGTGTTTCCACTCTCTTCTTATACAGGTCATACCGTCACTTCCACTATATTGGGATTGCTGATGTTGACCGCACAAACCTCCATTCTTGTGATGGACTACCTGGATCATCTAAACTACATTCTGTGTTTGCTCCTGATAGAAATGATCCAACAAAGCTTCTTATCAGAGAACTTTCTTGCTTCTGTGGTCCCTGCTTAGAAGAAGATTTCAACCAGTGTGAAAATAAGTTGTACGTGAAACCATGGTCAGTTATAAAGCTTCAACCTCATGCTGCGGACTTTGCTCTTCCTACAGTAGATGTTGAGGAAGGAGAAGACATCTGGGATTGGGAATACAATGAAAACAACATGGCTGACTTGGTCCAAGTAGGGGATAACTTTGCCGTCCTTGCAGCTCCTGAAAATGATGAAGGTGTTTCTTTTTATGTACTGCAATGCCAGTCTCCAAAACGAATTGTCACAGAAGCTTTCACTTGCCCTTGGGGAGGCGAATTTGAAGTTGGAGACTATGTTATAGCTGCAACGTATTATCAGAAGTGGGGTCGCAGGGAACTCCAGAACTATGTGTACTTGGCAAATTCTCAGATTGCACATGTTGATGCCACAATAGTCCTTGCCTGCAAATTCCAAATGCTTCCTCAACAGCATCGGGTGAAAGGTGGTCATCGTGTGTACTCACTACCTGATGAGACAGTTGATGTTGTGAACAGTGCCCTCGATTCCTTGTAATTTCATCTAATTTGATTTTCCTCAGATATTTGATTGTCTTCCATCCTCTATAATTTTGTTTCACTTTGAACTTACTTCTGACTCACCTTGTATTTGTTCAAACTTCTTTGCATTTTCAAGTTATTTCATCAGTAGACATTGCAAAGACATGCCTCAATTAAAGGAATTTATACCGTCATTTAGGAATCTATGAACCAGAACAAAAGAAAGCCTAAATGGAAAATTATACTTACATTGAGTCCCACAGAGACGCAGCTTAATCAAGACGATGTATTGCCTTCAAGTGTAGTACTATGCGAGTACATGTAGTACTACTCAGTACTGATATAGTACTATGTTGACCACTATATCAACGACTTTCCACGAGACTGTCACTAGTACTATGAAGTTGCCAGAGTATTGGTCGATTGACAACACGATGGTCCAAGAAGATTGCAAACAAATGACCATCAGTAAAAAAGACTCTAGAAGAGTACCGTGAAGTACACATATAGTATAGCATATAAAATCCTCACAGAAATAGTACTGTGTAGAGGACTATTACCTTGTATGAACATGGAGTTTATCTCAATTTTTTGCACAAAGTCTGAAAACTAATTGCGACACACTTGTTGAACACCAAGTATTGCATAAACTCTATGAATGCATTACTATGAGCACATTATATATGTGCTAAAAAGACTACGAGGAGCAATTGCCTGAATTGTACAAGACTAAACAATATAGAATCAGTACTCTGTAGTAGTAGTCATTCACTAAAAAATAGAGATCACTATTCAAGAAGAAAAGTGAGCATACAGAGGAACTTGACAATCATAGCAAAGTGTGCCAAGCTCACTAGAGATAGGCAACTCATTTTTTCAAATGGATGCCTACACCCTTGAAAAGCTCTGTCACACTGTACTTGTTCCTAGCTCCTGCAACACAGCCTTCTACTGGGGATACAAGGGATATTTGTTTTGCCACATCAGTACATTCTACCTCTGTTTTGTGTGAATCATCACTAAGACTTTTAGAGCACTCAGCATTGCTCCTCTCCACCTGGTCCCTCGAGGTAGTCCTTCCTGTCTCCAAAAACGGAGCACGTGGTTGTAGATCCACTGCACTCACAAATTCTTGGCCAGTGCCAAAAGGAAGGTCCTCAAAGCCTCTCGAATTCTGCAAATGGCGCTTCTCACAGGGTTCGTCCTCTTCATCACTCCACATGACACTTTTTTTTTGTCTTCTATGAAGAGGGGCTGCTCTCAATCTTTTGTGTTTTTCCATGCGGGCACTATTTTATTTTATTGAACAAATGTCTGATCTTGGAAGCAACAATTAATAGACAAGTTAGGAAATTATAACGCATTTGAATGGGTCTATATGCAAACTAACAAGCCCATGCCCCCCCCTAGAGAAGGCAGTTCCTTAGCTGAAGAAGAGGAAAGTATCGGAAGCAGGAATTTGTATGGGAAAACGAAAATAAAATTTATGGCAAGCGATTATAGTAGGCATCGTTCTATTTTAAAGTGCATTGAACTACACAAAGTTCCTTCAAGCCTGTCATGCAATCTAAAAATGAAGGTATGCTAAGATTATAAGAAAGTATCACCCTACAATATGCAAAGATTACTAAACTTCTCACAGAAAGAGAAGTGCAAGAAATGAATACAAACCTGAGAATGAATCAAACTTTGTTGTTCCACGCCAATTGGGCTTATACGCCAAACGCACAAGATTCCCTTTGCAATTGTACGTCCAAGCCACGGTCATGTCCTTTGCCGTGAACCGGATGCCGCATCAACTGTTGCAATACAAAGACTAATTGCGCTGAACAAGAAGACTACTCTCTTTACTGAAGTCGCACAGGAAATTGCAAACTCCAGCCTAATTCATGAACCACTCGGAAAAATTCTGCACTAAAAAAAAGTCATGAATCTTAGAGCTCAAGGTACTTCGTCTAGCAGTAATGACAATGCCACCCTAAACCCATATCACAACCACATGCTGGCTAATATCTTGCTGAGATTCCTGCAAAAAACAAAGACTGTAGGCTGACACACATCTTAGGATGGCGAAATCTAGTAAAGGACCTGACAGCCAAGTGGTTTAGGATCACGCTCCAAGTGTAACTGTACCACTGCATGCACTAGTCACCCATGTGTGACAGTCTCTTCAATACGACCACATGTCATTTCAGCAGAACATCTTCATTTTGATCAATGGCCCAAGATTCATCTTGAGAACGTTCTATAGTACTTCCTGTACTTGTAATACTAGTATTCACCCTGCCAAAATAAAAAATGAAACAAATACAACAAGAGAACGTTCTATGGTACTTCCTGTACTTGTAATACAAGTAGTATTCACCCTGCCAAAATAAAAAATGAAACAAATACAACAAGAGAACGTTCTATAGTACTTCCTGTACTTGTAATACAAGTAGTAACCACCCTGCCAAAATAAAAAATGAAACAAATACAACAAGAGAACGTTCTATAGTACTTCCTGTACTTGTAATACAAGTAGTAACCACCCTGCCAAAATAAAAAATGAAACAAATACAACAAGAGAACGTTCTATAGTACTTGCTGTACTTGTAATACAAGTAGCCAAAACCCTGCGAAAATAAAAAATGAAACAAATACAACAAGTGTTGCTTGTAATGACCCTGTATTCTCTATTCTAGCATCCATTCAGAAGTGGTTTTGCTTCTTGATACTAGTACAAAAGCATTCAACAGACACTGTTCAGGACTCAATGGTCAAGACTACTATGTATGGTAATCCAAATAAAATTTGATTCTTCATATTAGCTTTTGAGAATAGTACCAAATGTTAATATTATCTACTGAAATACTATTTTTGCAAGCTCTAAACTGAATTTCCAAGTTTTATTTGTATAGTAGTGGGAACATGCTATATCTGCCTAGTATATTGAACTCTTTCACTAATTTGAAACTCTACATTATATCCAACTGTAAATGAACTGGGTCTACCTCTACATGTTGTAGTTCTATGTTCATAATATTTACAAATACACATACAATACATTGTTGTAATAGGTATCAGTTTTTAGGGCTATTACCAAGTAGATAGCAATGCCTTATTCAAAGTACTGCAAAGTACTAGAACCAATATCTCCTTGGAAGAAATTGTAATTCCTTCTCTGTATTGAGTATACACTCGTAAGCTTGTACTTGTCAGTTTCCTCTACACAGCCTACTCCCACAGTCGCACCTGAATGGAATTGGATGTTCATCAAAGTCTATGCCATAGTCCCATGTCAACTCCTCCCCTGCTTTTATTAAACGATTTGCAAAAAACGCCACCTAAACAAGATCAGTAGAACACTGTTATTATAGTTAGCCATAACAGTGTTCAGCCAAGTAATGCATACAAATTAACCCTAAACCCTCCATTCCAAATGGTCTATCATAAATATTACTGTATACAAGGTTAATCAAGACATTTATCCAAAGCATGTGACCATTTCATGCAAGGTTTTAGTACTTGCATGATACAAAGTTGGATGCCTGTGGGTAATCCAAACTGGCATCTCCATAAGATTCGCATCTCCACATCTGCATAAATAGTCATTGCAAATTCAATATTGTACCACCTATATAACAATTGCTACAAATACGGTAACATTGACATGAAGGGTATTTGGAATTGCAAAAATACCTATGATTCAACCAGCGGCCTACGTTGGCTATCATTGTCGCATCAATGCAGAGTAGTGAATTGTCATCTTTATGTGCCTCCGACTCCCAGTCAGCATCCAGAGCGACGGAATACTTTGACCGATCACCTCTTTGGAGTAGTTCAGCATTTGTGACCACTTCCCCAGCATATTCAAAAACAAAAGTGCCACGTGGTACTACCTCTAGGGTGCGAATGCCCCAACCTTTATACTTACTTACGTGAAACACCTGAAAACCAATGCAATATGATAATTTTAAATAATTTCTAACCATAGCAGTAGATAGAAACGGGGAGGACAAGTTCAGGTTCAGGGTCCTCTCACCTCCAACTTCACCGTGACTCCTCTTTGGACTACCCTGTTCGGACAATCAAGAGGACATTGACAGTTTCTGTTGCACTCCCTTATATACTGCAAGGGAACATGTCCATCACACCGTCCGCTCTTTCTTTCCGTGCAGTTGGAAATGTCATTACAATACACAAACCGTGTTGTACAGCCCGTTCGTCGTTTCAAAAACTGCATACTTGCAAACCTTCCATCCAATTAGTACTGCTCCACGGTACTAACGCAGTACTAAGTACTACAGGAGTAATACTGAGGGTGTTAGTGGACAGTACTTCAACAAGTATTATGAATACTACAATAATTGAAATTAGGATTTTAGTTTTGACTCACTGTTGTGGAGATGCAAAGTTGCAGAGCTACTTACCATGAAGCAATGAAATTGGCAGAATTTATGCTTGTTGTTTTAATTGAAAAAGGGATCACGAGAATGAAGTAGTCTTATGAGATACCTGACTTATGTAACGAGGGTGGAGAAGACCATTTGATACGTAATGCCTTTTTTCATCACCAAGGTGACAACAGCATGCATTGCCAAAGTCTGTGCATGTGCCCTGACTTTTGCAATTGTTTGCCGTGCTCCCCAGATGAGTTGAACAAAAACCTTCAACATTAACTGAAGCGTGGATTCCAGAAGACCGCACATATGTGTATGATTTCTCAAGAACATGGTCAACGTTTGAGGCATCACCCTCATTAACGCGAATGGGGACAGTTTCTAGACCTCTAGACACGTCTATGTCATTGGAATGTAGAAGTCCCTGTTCAAAGCAACGCATCATACACAGGCACTAAACCGCTATGGAGAAGCCAAAATTTGATTACAAAATGGGTAGCACTAGTGGATTCAGTACATGCACTTTGCTTTTCAAGAAGCATAGTCTAGTTCTGTCTAAAAAACTAAAAGGATAAATACATACCGTTTGTCAAAACACCGCACAAAAAGTTGGGGACTCTAGCATCTGGTTTAGAGAACCGGGCCCTTCTGTGGTGACGCATGACCAATGCTAATTTTGTGGGCCGGAATGGCTAGCTCAAGACAGCTGTCCTGGCTGGTTCCCACAGGTTGCCCGTGAGAAATCAAGCACTCCATTGGCCCATAGTCATGTCCACAGAAATGTCATTGCCCTCCTCCGTGGCTTAAATTATAAATAGACTATCCAATTCAAGAAGCCTAAACCAGCCTAAGGTGACTGTCCTGCATGGGACTATAGTGGACTGTCATTATAACCACAAGATCCAAGTCATATTCAAACACATGGAGGAGGGCAATCCTGACTGCAAGCATAAGACTGTGTCCACATTGAAGAACTCACAGGAATGCGGATGTCACTTGTTTCTATTACCCACCTTTGTTTTTTTGGATATGGAACTGACAACAGGACTCAATGAAGCATTCTCTGCAACTGTAATTCCTGTACTATGTCGACCTCGCAGTACCCTTCCAGATGTATCTGCAGTAGAGGCCTCTTGAACAATTGTGTCTTTCTTTGGTCCCTTACCTGAAACAAATGAAATTGGATGAACCACAGTATTGCATTCTAGTCTTTTGAACGCAAGACTGAATAAAAGGAAAATATCGTCCAAAAATACTAAAGAGGTCATCTTATATACTAACTAAGTAGACAATACATTAGCTAACTCGGAGAATGATATAAATCACCATGCTTTTACATGCCAAACAAGAATGGAACATACATGAAGTTAGATGCATCCAAAGGAAGCGCAATTGATTCCGGTAGTACCTTTTCCGGGGATGGACACTTGGGGCAACTCAATTCCACAGCTTCTATCATCCTGATTTTGCTCTTCAATTGGTGTAGGTGGAAGCACTACGGTGTCTGGAGCTTTCTTCAAACGTTTTGATGACCGCTGAAAATTCATGGAATAAGGATCCTCTGCAATGCCACCGACACTCTCCTTTGGAGGAGATTCATTTTGTGGTGATGCAGGAGACACCTCCACTATCGTACTTGGGCTCTCCGTAGTCTGAAACAGCTTGTGTATGAGAGAGTGATGAAAACGAAGGCACAGTATAAGCCATTGCATAGAATTCTAGGAGTTGCATGCGAAAGAGAAGAAGACATTACAACTGGGAGACATACAAAACCCCCTAAACCGCCACTAATTTATGAAAAAGGATAAATAGTAATTGGAACTTACCGTTCCAGTTGTTATCATTGAAGTACGATTGAGATCAAGGATGTCTAATGCTTGGCTCACTGATTTCTAAAGTTTAGAGCTGTTTGATTCGCTTAGGAGAAGAGGATCATCAGGGTGCATTGCAAAAAAGTCCTTCTCAAGAAGAAGTGGATCTACCTCCTCCATTTGCACTTGGCCCACTCCTGCATTGTCCACTTCCCCAGCAACGGGGGCTTCATGTTGCTCTTGAACTTCAGTTAGGACTCCTTCCATTGGGTGCACTTCTTCTAACGGTGCTTTGTCCAGAGGAGAAGACAATTGGACAGTGCTATGGTCGTCATGTTCAGCAACTTCTGTACTTGTAAGAAGACTCTGTAACAAAGGGGGTGTCTCCAGTGTACATGTGACAGAGCACAGTTTCTTCATGTTGCTAGATGGAGTAGAAACTTCAGACCCAAATGCAGTGCACGAAATGTCAACCTCAACGGCTGCAGTCGTTGGAGTGAAATCAGAGCCATCAGTGCATCTAATTTGATCCTTTGGGAGGCCTAATGCTCTTCCTTCGCCTAGACATTTTGATAAGGTACTATCACATGCAGACATACTGGGAGCCCCTTCATGTCCTAGAAGAGAACCTGCACAATAGACGATCAATGGAGTATTAAAATGTAGTAGTAGACACAGTCACTCATAGAACTAACTTTGTACTCCTACAAATCAAATCAGTTGACATCTTACAAAGACAACAGCAAAGCTTGAAACAAGTTCTAGTACTACAAAGTATTTTCACTAAAAATTATGAAGAGGAAGTCATTAGACTAAATATATAAGGTACTACAATAGAACTTTACTAACTGAAATGGGGGCTCACAAATGACTACCTAGTAGTACTGTATAGAATACTATAAGTTATGTCTGTAGTATTGGACAACAACATGCAATTGTTTTCATTCAATACACTACAAGGCTGCAAATATTGAGTACTACCAAGTCCTGCTCTAGCACCAATCCAGTATTTAAAGTATGATAATCAATGAAGACAATACTATATTTTAATATGTATGAAGAAAACTTTGTGTGAGAAGGGAAACACTGATGCAATATGAAATAACAATTTCATAACAAGAAATTACAAATTCAAGGATGACTTCTTAGTTAAAATGCTGCATTACCTGAAGTTGTCTTAAGCTGTCCTGACATCGTTTCCGCAGCAGCTGCAGTAGGTACAGTACTTGTGTGCATGTCACCACTAAGTCCTTCGAAAATTTTGTCATATTGGCCGAATCCCCAACTGTTGTACCAATGTGGGGCCACCAATCCACACTCAGGAACTGCACACTTGACACTTGTTTTGAACCATTGCACTGCACACCAAGGATGATAAACGTGCTGGCAGAGGCAGAGAATGAAGTCCCAAAACGGAAATCCACCGAAACAAATAGAACAACACAAGGTAGGGGGAAGAATTGGTTGCGCTGTGTTGAGCACCAATAACTCTTCATTGTAGTATACAGGTAGTGGCCGCATCACCACTGTATCCTTCCCTGATGCTAGCTCCAGCGAATATGTTCGTAGCGCAGCAAGACGATGAAAGATTGCTTTGATGGTCGTTGATGTTTCTTGGACTTCAGTTTCCAATGCATTCTTTCTAGTAGAGAATTCAGTAAGTCTCTTGACGTTGGAGTAGTACATTTTCAGTATAGGCCCTATTCCAATTTGCTGAGTGGCAACCGCAATTTCTTCTTCACTTGCAAATTCATTACAATCGTGGCCTGCCTCAACAAGAGAAGCCTTGAATTGCTCAACCAGATGGAAGCAAGCTTCCCATTGGACAACAGCTTGGGCTACCTTAGCCTTCTTCTCGTTCAATTCGTCCTCACTGTGATGAAGCTGGGTCTCCAACTTCTGCAGTAGATCAGTGACTTCCGTTTTCCTACAACACAAGCCCAGAAGAGCCCATCAGCAACTTTGGTCTAGTGGGGTACATAGCTGAATAGTAACTAGTACCACAAAATACAATCAATGCATCAAACAATTCGTAGAAGCAAAGAAATGAAGGACTATAAAGAAATTAATAATACTGCAAGACTTCTATACTACTGCACCAAACTACATGTAGTACTCCACAGTACTACACAAGTGCAAAGCCATCCCACAGTTGTATTAGTAAACAGTACTATACATGTTATGGAGTATAAATAGTACAACAAAGTGCTTAAGTGCTAAATCTATGAAATGAAGTCTCTAGTACATGACAACATGCAATATCTAGTACTATTAATATTGGTAGATTGATCACATAGGACAACATAATAGTACAAATATGATAGGCAAGGTTCCATTACAGTATTAAGTGCATGTGTGAAAACTTCAAGTACAAACAAAGTCCTAAACCAATGCATAACATTTAAACATTAGTAGAGGAAGAGTTTCCACATGATAAGTTTGACCACTACAAAAGAGTACTAGAAGTTGAACATACTACAGTTGCAGCAACACAGTATACTATGAATGCCCCAAAACTCAGGAATTGCTTAGTTGTAATACTAAAGATTGTTAGTAGTATAGATTTGAAGCACATATAGTACAATACATGATGCTTGCTTACAAACATAGTGAATGGGATTAATTTTTTTTCCAAGTTCATTGATAATCTCAATAATGTAGATGACATTTAGAAACAAGACATCTACAAATGAAAAACGTCCATGCTACAAGCAATTCCAATAGATGGAAAATAATACCTGGCAGCCATGAGTTCAGGGACGTCACTACTTTGATTTCCTTGACCTCCAATGAAGGAAGGCATTTCTTTCTTGAATCTGCTTTGCAGTTGTTTTAGAGAGTCGGCATTCCCTACGGAGAACCTCTCAAGTCGTGTGTCTGCATGCATGTCGAAGCCTTCCTTCTCATAGACGTCAGCCACTGGAATATTCAACAGTGCAGCCAAGCGTTGGATCCATACCCTCACGCGTCGACGGTAGGAATTCCATTGTGCAGCATTAGTTTCGGCTGCGAATTCCGCCCAGTTGACTTTCTCGTGACGGACAGCATGCAAGACAAACCCAATAGCAAATTCCTTTGCTACATGTGTAGCTGGATAAGGTTTTTGGTAGCATCGGCAATACAACTTTTCCGCTTCTTCTCGAAGTGTGGGAGTAAGCTTTTCCCCCAAAGAGAAGCCATTCCTAGCTTTTTCTTTTCCAAATACCCGTTCCACTTCCTCTAGAGTAATGTGTTTTCCAATCTTCATTTTGTGGCTGTTGGTTCCCTCATTTGGAAGATTGAACACTTCAGCAAAATGCAAGGCAGTCATCACCGGGGGGGGGCTGCTTATCCTCCGATTTCAAAGCAGCCAATTGCTTTCGGCAGTCGGACTCGGTGTGTGGTCGTCGTTTCTTTTTGGTGAGTGAGCCCTTCTTCGAGGGGGTTCCGCTTGTGTCTAGGTTATCCTCACTGTCAGCATCACCATCAGAATTGCCGTCACCAGCAATAGCGTCCTTGGCAGTACCTTCAGTCCCCGAGGATGAGCTCTTTGTCCTTGCAATAGAGGTTGAATCCTTCTTTCGTGCACTATCACCCTTCTCCTTTCCAGATCTACTAGGCCTGGTCAAAGCAGAGGAACTGGAGTGCAGAACTTTGCGTTTCTTCTTCTCCGTTGGCAGCGTTGAGGTTGGTGGAGGCGGCATCGTTGATGTAGGCTTAGTTGTACTGGTCTTCTTGGCAGAAGTAATTGGAGTAGCTTGACGGTCGCCAACACTGTCATTTGATCCTTCCTGATGAGGTGCAGCATTTTCTGACCCACCTCGTCGATTCACAGGAGTTTTCTTCATTTTTCCCATTGCCAAAACTTGAAGGCAGCCGTCCTATCTGTGTACAAAAACAATGGCATTAGTTGATCATGCCAAATAGTGTTAACACTATAGTGAAAATGAGCAAGAGCACATAAAGGTTTGTCATTCTAGACAATTGAAGGTAATCCATATCTAAAAGCACATTGTCTCGTTTCTAAATGAATTTTATTTAGTACTATAAAAAACTTCCTAACCCACAAGAATAATGTAAAAAGAGTCTAAGATAGTTAGTAAGACATACATCTCCATCCATCTCACCTATATTATTACTAGTACAGCAAGTAAAATTCAAGGTATTCCATCTACAAATGTGTTGCAACAGCACATTAATTCTGAACAAAATCAAAAAAAGGACAAACGATGGCTAAACCTGTCTAGTACCTAAAGCGGATACAACAGAAAGGCTTATTGTGCCCCAAATTGTTGTAAAAGGAAAAGCATGCATTCATGGAAGAAACTTCAACAACATATACACACTCATATTTACAGTGCGCCATTGCAGTAATTAGAATTGCTAATGGACAACAAGACAGCAAACCATGTGCAACAAGTGCGGCGAATGCCACAGCGATAGAGACTTCGTGCAGGTTTGAACTGAACCCTAAATTGCTAATCTTTACTGTTGTTCACAGTTTGTTGGCACTAACTAGACCCTGAAACCTAAACCGCTTAGAGTTGTAAATCGCACAAAAGAACATGACAAGAGGACATGAGAACTTACCGAATTGGAGCTGCCTTTGTTCCCAATTGGACAATTATATCAGCTGGTGATATCCGTAGCCCCCCTGCAACATCGCCACCGCCACAGCTCGTCGCCTCTCCGATCTGACCACCCATTCATGGGTCAATCTTGGTCAAGTTTGAATGTGCAGCTCAATCTCAACCAGTGCTAAAAACTCCCAGCAGCAAGTATATGAATCCTAAATCGTAATCTGTTGTTTACAATTAGTACACCCGTCTCCCTGTAGCAACACCAACACTGTGAAAGTAGTCCATACACTCCGACGCCCTTGACATTGAACACCCTCTCCACCTCTCCCGCGGAAATTTCAAAACCAGAAACTCACAAAAAAACCGGAGGACGAGCAAATCGGGAGAGACGACATTCAACGTCTGTCATCCACCAATTTCCATCTAAAACATCTTTGTCAACTCTTCATCCAATCCAATCTAGATGAATGAAAAATCAATGAATGGAGCCGGCATGAGCTTGATATGATAAATCACCAACGACATTACTTCCCCTGCATTCCACGTGTCAACATCAGCATCGAAGGTCAAGAATTAAATTGAAGTAGTTGGGCGGCCGCATTCATAGCCGGGACTGCATTTCCAAGACACTTGGCAGCATCGGAAAGAATCCACAGTATGATCAACGGCCCACAGTGAATTCAAATTCCCCTTTGTAGTACTCATAATACTCAAAGTACTGAACGCCCAAAACCCTGTTTTTTCCAAAACGAGACAAAAAACGTGAGGCCTTTCTTGCAACTACCCAACTACACAATACCCCTCATGAGCATGACTTTTTTTCATTTTTTACAAAGCACCAAAATAAGTGGAGCTCCAAGTTTCAAGATTCATCTAAGGATTGGATAGAAAATATCACAACACTACATATCACATTGATATCCATAATCTTTGTTTTCATCTACAATCTAGTGATTTCATCCAAAATATTTTTATAATTCTAAGTTACCTAGGAAAAAACTTCATGGATTTTTGCCATTCCTTTAGCCAAATTATTTCTTTTTGGTGCAATTTGACACTAGAAAGCCAAAAAAACACAGCCCTGCTCGTGAGTCCCTACGTACTAAATGTTATGTAAAAAGGCATCTAAGTAATGTACTGTGTAGCTTGGTGAGTGAAGGAGATATATTCCTTAATGCTGTATCTCTCTTCTATGGTTAGGCGGCAAGTTACGATCTCCCTTCTTTCCTCTCTTCTACATAAAATTTAACAGAATCAGAGCAATTGCAAGGTGAGTGAATATTACCATGGTTATGACCAAGTGATAGTCAGGTTACTGTGCACAAGTAAAAAAGATATTCTACCGAGATTATCATCTTCTGAGGAGTGCTCGACTCTGAAACGCCAATTCAGTTTCATTACCGTTTGCAAGCAGATTCTCTCGATTTAGAACAAAGATACCTTCACGGGAGTGTGCGGACAACTGCTGTTTCGAGAGAGTGGTTTTGAAGATACAGAGTGAAGTTCCATATTCTCGAAGTAAAAAAATAGAGCACAAGGAGTGCCATCAGGCTCAGGGATACTGCTGTCCCATCCCTTCAAGCCGTACAGATGCAACCCAAGTGCTCAAGGTGGTTGGAAAGTGAAATATCCGACACTACCGGCACCTGGACGGGGGTCTACATACGAGCGATCTTAGATTCTGAAACCTGCTGCATCAGGTTTCTGAAGAGAATCAGAACTACGACACATTGCCACCATTCAAAGATGCACAAGTAACTATGCCTGTTGAAGCTCGCATCGGCTTATCCTGAAAGACAGCAGCGCACTCCTCATTGGTTTTCAAAAGTGGTTGAGTACTCTCCCAAATCTTCTTCTTCTGAACCTGTACCATGAAATCCACAGCAACATTAAAGCAAACAACATCCGTCATGTCCAGGTGCATTCTCCGTGAGATTGCCAACACCAGTTATATAACCGAAACTTCAGAGTCTCTTGGCTCATCTTCTTTTCTGCTATTGAACTCATGCAATGTCGCTTGCTCTATCTACTTGATGGAGAGGAAGTAAACTCAAAACTCACTGTCCATGATCTTCTTTAAGAGAAGACATGTGAAGAGGCGCTATTATACCTGATTTGGGGCGGCAGCCGCCTTCTGATTTGCCTTGTCTTCCTCAGACCCGAACCAAATCCGTTCTCCGGGAACAGCTCCCTCGGGTGGACTCAAAAGCTCCACGTGCTCATGAGTGGCGTCCGATGCACAAAGCAGCATGCCATTCGACTTCACTCCTCGCATGTTACGCGGCTTCAAATTTGAAAGCACCACCACACTCCTGCCCTGCATTGCATGCCGCTCAGTAACTTCAATATCCGAACATATCCAAGCATCATTTCATCAACTGTTCCATCAAGAGACTTTCTCCAAATTGTAGCAAGACAAGTTCGGACGTGTGTTACAAGCATCGGAGAGAATAGGGGTCATGACTATGGCGGCAAGCATGCATCATCCTTTCGATGATATGCCCAAACTGTCGGGAAGTCGAATACCCTAAACCTTGCTCTGCGAATAGCAATGGCAGGTCGAAAGTACCTCGAGTGCCTCCTGGGAAACAAATTTGACAAGGCCACTGCAAATGGTCCGAGGTCCCTCAGCCTCTCCAACATCCACTTCCTCCACATACAAAGAATCCGCCTCAGGGTGCTCCCACGCTCTAAGAATTTTCCCTACTCGGATATCCAGCAAGTCTAAATCCGCTCCGACATCCTTCACTGCGGGCACAGGAGTTTCCGGCGCAGGCGAATCCACCGAAACAGAGGACGGAGCGCAGCAGACGACGCTAAACTGACCGCGGCTGGTGCGCAACCCCAGTGAAGGATTCCATGTGCATGTCGCGGCACCCCTGGATCGACACAGCATCGCGGGGATCTGCAATCGGCTGGTTGGACCTGGCAAAGCTCGGAACAACGCTGCTGCTGGAATGGTGGCCTTGCTCACTACAGCCCGGGCTCCATGCACCGCCATCGCCATAGCTGGTCACTTCCTCCGAAACAACGAGCGGCGGCAACAAAGGCGAGCTGTGTTAGTTACTGCAAGTTGCGCCGGTTCGCTCTCCTTGCCGTGAGCTTTCAACCCTAATCTACCCACCAGCGTCTTCCCCACAACACAACCTCATCCCCTCCTCCAAACCCAAATTCCTAGGAGAAGGTTCGTCCTTGTTGCAATATTCACAGCCAAACTCATCAGTTGAAAAATGGATAAGCGAGGGTGCCAGCTGGGCCCACACAAACACTTGTGGCAGATGACATGGCTCTTCAGACCTGCCAAGTGCCAACTGAACCAGCCCTCACAGCCTTTTCAAACCTCACTCCCCCAGCCTGCACAGGTAAGTTACTGGGCATTTAGTCCCCAAATTCAGGCGTCGCACCGATTCATGAGCAATCAGACACGATCTGTCCGCAAGATAATTTGCATCAAATGACGTGTCTCAAGTCACTCCGACACGCTTGTATTTGAAAGAGGTAAATAACCAACCCTGTCCGTACCCGTGAATCGATTTGAGTTGGCTATGAATGTCTCCATCGTCTGGGTAATTAAATTTACTCACAATCGCACAGGACCTTGGGCATTTGCCTAGCTAACTGGGACTGGGTTGGAATGGAAACATTTATGTAAGCTTAGACTATTGTCTCGGTAGGCAAGTGTCGCCAGGCTGAAGTACGTACCGGACTGGATTATTGTTGCACTAGTGCCCCGAGTTTGCCCATGAAGTGCCCACACGGATACCCTCGAATCATCGTTTGTACGAGTGCATGACCTCTCTAGCTTATCTTATAATGTAGTTTCCATTAAGGTTACCAGAATCAGATACATTCATTCTGGAGTTATAAGTGCGCAGTGGAGCGGTGAGGGATTCTGTTGATGGTCGGAATGGATGTGGGGAACTGTCTGGGGTTGTCACAGGGAGCGCTGGAATTCGTGGCTGCGCGAGCAAAATGGGAGGTTAACTCGGCGGCGGAGCAGAAGATAGAAGCGGATGCAGGAGGAGTGTGTGTGTGTGATGAGATTGCTGAATTGAAGTAGTACAGGGTGGCTCATCCAAATGGCCAGTGACGACGGAGGACAATGGTGTGGACTTGATGTACGTTATTGTGGGAAATAGATATGATGTGCGCGCGAGGGGAACAGATGTAGAATGACTTTCAGAGGGCCTCAGGCAGGCAGGGAGGACTTTGAGAGAGCCAGCCAAGACAGGGTGACCAGCAACTCTTCGAAACGGGATCCAGAGCGTCATCACTTAAGAGGGTACGGTATATGCTTAGCGGCGGGAACTCGGACCCAATCCCCAGCGCTGCGCCACCGCCGTTACCCGCGCTGCCTGCCTGCCTGCATTCCGCGAGGCGGCCTCCGCCCTCGTCCCCAGCATACTCCATGATTTCTGAGCATGACATGGCATCTCTCTACTATTATCGACATATATAGATCGGTATGTTAGGACGCCGCCGCGTGCAAGCCATAGCCGCTGATCCCAGCTAAGAAGGGATCGATGCGCACACAATGTGAGCCACGGGAAAGTACTTCGGGGTGTAAGCGAGAAGATGGCAGTTGATCAGTTATTACACGGCCGGACGAGCGCGCGTGGGTGGGTCTGCGAAGAATGGCGATTGGTCCGGAGCCTGATGGCAACAACTCCCATGAGCCCTCCCAGTGCTCCATGTGCATAGCGGGCGTGAGCAGGCGGCGTCTATCAACTAATTAATTAATTGCCCTGGACAGATGAGGTTCATGGCTTCTGTTGGGCGTTAAAGCGGGGGCTGGGGGCGTGGCTGGCGGCCCAAGTGAAATTGACATTCCACCGAGGGTGATAGATAAGCGTTGGCAGTAGCAGGTCGGTTTTTAGGGTAGTCAGTCAGTCAGTCAGTAGCGTCGACCTATCGACTCGATCGACATGGATCAGGTTATGATATTACCGCCGAAGCAGCGCGGGAGGTCTCTGGAACGCACGCTCGAGCCGAGACGAAAGAGGGTACACTCGTCGAAGAGGTCGGGGAGCCGGAAATCCAAGCACCATGATCACTTCTACCAGAGGCTCGCGGGCGGCTCTTCGAAGCCCGTCAAGACAGCCTCCATGCTGGCGATGATGATATTCTCTCCCTTCTTCATCATTTTCATGCAAGTGTCCATTCTTCCCCTCCCTCCTCGTTGATCGAATGCATGAATGAATGAATGCTCTTTCTCTCTTCCGCTTCCCTCTCCCTCGCAGCAGGCCCTAAATCCATCTCTAATTCCTGCACATTTGTGCCATAGCCATAGGTATATTTGATGTTGATTGATCGTCACCAGTGGCCTATTTATTCATCAATTCCGTTATGTATGCTGCAGCATCGGCTTGTTCCTCTACTCCTTGAATTGATTGCCGCCTCCGCATTTCGGAACGTACAAGGCCGTCCCTTGAAGAAGTCTCTTGCAAGTGTTGTGTTCTGTGGGAATAAATAACTTTACTTATTTCATGACTGTCGGACCTGGATAGACCGTTCTGGTTTCGGTGTAGCGACCCAAGGCCATGTTAGTTGTACTTCGGGGGAGTTTAGTTAGTTGGTCAGCAGCAATTTCATTGGCCTGCCTGCTTCAGTTGCTTCAGGAGAATTGATGTCGTTTCGCCACAAATCCAGTACTGAGTCATGCCGTCATGGCATGGAGACATTTCACGCATTGAAGGCTTAGGCTTTGAGTGCCAGAGATTAAGGACCCGTGCCTCCCAACGAAGATGGAATGATGCATGGTCGTGTTTGTTACAATGTCGGATTTTGAACGGAGCGCTAAACTTGAACATTCAAGTGCACAGAGCTCTGAAAACTAGGACGTATGTTGATCTGAGGTTCCGAAGGAGCGAGTGGACAAGTCCTAATTTCTTGAAATTTCGTCATTTATCGAGGATGTCTTTTATTCTTTTCTTTCATCGAGAGGTTGAGGGGGTTTGGTCCTAGCCTTGACTGGTGTATAAATCCCATCGGAGGTTCGGCTGGGCGGTGTGGTATATCTTTTAGCTGATGGAATTGGACCAAACTCACTGTCGATGGATATGTATATACCCACACACAAGTAAGTATTTTCAGTGATTGGGTGTCAAAGCCAGGTCGCATGCACGAATCTGGGGTCTGATTCTTTCACGGTTGTGCTCCACATTATGAGAGGAAGCTGGTGTTGACAATCGACGTACATGAATAGGAGCTCAGAGCAGCATTTACATGGGGAATGAATGTTTCTTTTCATAATTGTGGAATGCCTCACTGAATTTGCCAGTGGTGCATATTTGCAGGTGGTACACGATGGTGAAAGCGGACGGGTCGGTGGAGAAAGCGTATAGGCATTTTTATCAGCATGGTGCTCGTGCCTTCAAGGAAACGTGGCCTTTCCCGACAGGGCGCGCTTGTAAGCTGGTTGGATCATTTGTTGCATTTGAAACTCTTTTACTGATTCTCTTGCCAGGGGAGCGCTTCTTGGGTCCCTCAACGCCCGCTGGAAATCGACCCCTTTACACGGTTCGTAAATTCTTCGTCCATTCTGTTCCTCCCTTAATTCCTCCTTCGGGGCAATTCATGAAGCATGGCTCTGCACCCGTTTGTTTGAAGACAGTGAGAAAGGAAAGAGAAGGTACTAGTGATGCAATAACTGAACCGCTCTTGTGGCCATACTAGTCATCTTCGATCTGTACTTGTGCTGGGGTGCAGAAAAATGGAGTTCCCTGCTTTTTGACCACTCTAGGCGTTTACTACTTGCTCTGGAGGTAGATATCTATCATGTTCCCCCCTGCCTGTTTCCAGTCCTACTACTTGACTGTGTCCATGTTTGTCAGTTTCCAGTACAAACATTATTGTTTGCTTCTAATGGCTCTTTGGGTAAATTGATCTTTTTCTGCTTTACTAATTAGTGTATTGGAGGTTGATCTTCACGGGTACTTTGCAACTGAACATTGAAGTACTATCTGATGAATCCATGATTCGAGCCTGCACATGTATCAGCAATAATAATGCTCTCACTAATCCTGATATCTCTTGGACTAGGGAGAAAATGTTTAATCCAGCCACGGTTTATGACACAATCGGAGAAATATACTCTGTGCTTATTTGCTTGACTTACCTCGTCACGATCTTGCTCTACATGAAAGTAAGTCTTGACTTTCCGGTTGAATCCCCCCCCTGGGAGGATTATAGAATAATAATAGGATCTATTGTTTTGTGACTCTTCACTCAAGTTGCTCTTGCAACACTATCTGCTGCCCAAAAGCTTTGAGCTGGGCAATTTTATATTTTCCAGTTACTAATGCACAGCTGAGGTTAGCTTTCCCCTGACAGCATGCATGGGATTGGACAGGGTCACATGGCACCTTCTACTTCCGACTGGGGCTCTTCTGGCAATGTTCTTGTGGACTTTTTCTGGGTAATCTTGAGATGTTAACCATAAAAGCTACTATTTTCGAACATTGATTGATCAGCTTTTGCTATCTCGGGTTTGTTCTGCTCGTGGAAGACAATCCACCAATGTCTGACTTCATCATGATTTCACAGGGAATGGAATTGTATCCAAGAATATCAAGGTTGTTGGATATCAAAGTTCTCATGAACTGTCGTCTTGGGATAATGGGCTGGGCGATTCTTGTAATCAGCTTTGCCATCAAACAAGTAAGAGTCGACCTCCAACCCATCCTTTCTTTTCCTTTCTCCCGCTGTTAAAATCCCTTATATCCTGGCATTTGTCTTCCTTCGGGATTGCGGGTGTTCCAAAAGCAATTAAGGCCCCGGCCAGTGGTAGGACATTCGACTTAAATGCTTTTTTGATGAAAAACAATGATGCGTGCTGCACAGTATGAAGCCCAAGGGAAAGTTTCGGACTCCCTGATGGTCAGCAGCTTGCTCATGCTCATTTACATCACCAAGTTCTTTTGGACAGAGGCAGCCTTCTGGTGTTCCATGGAGATTGCCCATGATCGAGGTACCTGCGATCTCCTGCTTTCCTACTCCATCTGTAGTGGGAGGACAGGACAGTGAGACAGTCTTTAGACCCTTTGCTCTGCATCCCCTAAAAGATTACCTCTGTCAGCAAGACAGGCCATATGTTTTCGTTCGGTGCGTCAACTCGCATTGCGCTTCATTGATAAAATCGCACAGCGTCTCTTAGAAATCAAAGTCCAATTCTTCCTGTGCTGCAATTGGAAGTGATCATGATCCATCTGATTGTGGGATGAGGGTTGCAGCTGGGTGGTTTGTGACCTACACTTGCCTGACATGGATTCCTGTGGTGTATTCATCGGTGAACTTGTACTTGGTGACACACCCAATTCAGCTTGGCAAAGGAGTACGTGCTCTTATTTCACGCGACTCCAATAGACATAGAAACTACGTAGTACCTTTTACATATGACGGTCGTATGCGGCCCCTAGCTAGACTGAAGTGACTCACCTAGCCAGATACTTCACCTGCAAGTGATCAATACGATAGATCTGATTCTCAATATCATCTGAAATATCGTCAGAAGTTCATGAAGATGACACTCATTAATACCATCAGCATATTTGCAGGTGGCGCTGACGATCTTTATATTCGGAATGTTTTGCATCTATGTGGTTTGGGACTGTGATCGACAACGTCAACTGTTCCGACATACCCATGGCAAATGCCGAATTTGGGGGAGGATTCCCACCAAGGTCAAACTGCATGATGGTCGCGATACATTTTTTTTATCACAATAATTGAATGTACTTAAATTGTTCCCGCGAGGTTCGATTGGCATCGTAGCGCTTGCCAAATGTGGGATTGGTCAGTCATGTGGGTTTAGTTCCGAGTGCATCAAAATAGTTGTTACGAACTTGTTTTGTTTTTGTCTAGTTTGTATTTATCTTGTCCTGACAACATCAGAAATTAAGTGTTCGACGTTTTTGGATCTTTGGATGTCCAGGTTCAAGCTCACTATCAAACTGAGTGGGGAGAGCACAAGAAAAGTCTACTCCTTACCGCGGGCTGGTACCCACTTTAATTTAGTTCACCCTTTTTTGAATGAGATGTTCCTATTCTTTATATTGATTGATCAATCACAATGTACGTCGCGTTGGTTATGTTTACAATCCTGGCATTTACCCTCTTTCGCAGGTGGGGCCTTGCAAGGCATATACATTATGCTCCAGAGATTGGCGCTGCCTTCTTTTGGACCTTACCAGCTCTCTTTAAACATGTGAGTGCATCTCTAGCTTATCTTCCGATTGATTCTTAGTCGCCAGCTACCTACAACGAGGGAGGGTTACGTTGGTCTTGCAGTCCGATTCCTACACTTCTTGGACCTAATCATTTTGATCTTCAACTTATTAATTCATGGCATTTCTGTGGGTGGTGTAGGCGATGCCTTACTTCTATGTCACTTTCTTGACGGCCCTATTGATTGACCGGGCAAATCGCGACGACAAAAATTGCAAAGTGAAGTACCATAAGTACTGGGAAGCCTACAGCAAGAAAGTGCGCTTCAAAATTGTTCCTAGGGTTTTCTGAGTGCCAATCGAACGAATTCTAGGGAAGGGCTGAGCTATGCATGCACGGACGTGTCGTGAATGGCATGAGCTGTGTGCACGTGCACCTCAATTACTTGTATAGTGGATGATGTTGGTGTTCAAAGGAGGGTGGTCGGGATTGGGGGCACTGTACGAATCGAATGACAAAATACTTCTCCCTTCCCTTTTTAAAAGCAGGAGCCTTGAAGTAGTTGGGCAGCAATTGCTGACATGATCGAGCATGCTGCTGTCCATGCACAGAGTTTGAGTGTGACATTGGAGAAAACAACGCCTTGTCCTGTTGAGTTCGAAGTTCGTTTTCCAGTTTTAATTACTATTTATGGTAATGTTTCGTTCTGTCCATGACTTGCTCTATTCTTTCCTCCAAACGACCGTGCTCAGTGTTTTCCACTTGACCATCGACTACTTGGCCAGATATGAGAGTATTCCTCATATTCAATCAGGATCACACTGATGGGACCCTAAACACTACTTAAATAACCTCAAGTTAACATCATTATGCAGAGTTAGATCTATAAAAATTTCAAGTTTGTGTGGTTTGTGAAGACTTCAGCAGGGATATCAGTGAGAGTGGCAGGCCTCAGTGCAGACTGGAGCAAGATTCAAGTTCTCGTTTCTGTGCCTGGTTGGTTCTTTCAATTTTGTTTATGCAGTGGATACTCTTCTTTGCTGATTTTTCTTGCCAGAGATGATTAGAATTTGCCTTCATGCATTTAGGAAGACATTCATGAGGCTGACGATTTGTATTATCAATTCAACTTTGGAAAGTAACCCGTTAGTTCAAAATTTATCATTGTAGCATCAGTGAGCACTGTTTTCTTGAAGTCATATGGGTGATTAAACTTTGGTCTCTCCTGGTTTAATGTCTTTCTACTGCAGATTGAATGCTTTTGTACCACATAGCGGCCCCAGACTCATTCTGGTTGTATCCTCGTGATTCCTTTCAAGCACCCAGGAATGGATTTGAGAGCAACCGTGATCCAAGTTAATCTATTCGGTGTCCAGTCGCATTGTTAGTAATTAATTGATGGGATGACCAGCTCGACCACTGTGGAGAGTGTTGCTCCTATCAATCAGTTGTGAGCTCATAAGTAGTTGGAATACGAGTGTCTGCAAACGGCGTTAGTAGTAACGATAGATGCCAGTGAGACCGGTTTTCTACACTTGACGATTTCAGCACTCTAAAACGAAACTGACTGGATATTTCTCTTCAGGACGCAGTTAATGTGCACTCGAGGGTCAAGTTTTTCGAAGAAAGCCTTCAAGTGTCAAAGCGGAACCGTCGGGTACGTCGCTTTGTTCCAGTTCAGGGGACCTGAGATTTCTTTACCGATTAGTCAGTAACCTTCAGACCAGACCTCTAGCTTCTCGTTGCTCAGGAGATCTGAAGAGACTTAAGGTGTAACTGCAATGTAACTGTTTGTTAAAGAAAAATTACTTCATTCATCACTTGAAGTAAGGGAGGAGGCTCTTAAGTTGTTCGGGCAGTAAGAACCGCCTCTATAAATGGTCGTGAAATGGACATGAGATGGTTCTAAATCGATCTCTCAAATCATTGAATGAATTAAGGAAAAAGGCATTATTAATTACAAGAGTCAATCATTCTCTTTGCTTTCTCCATCTTTCTTAGAAGTTTGCAAGTGAACAGCTTATGGAAGACCTAGGGTCATAAATAGGGCCCTATGATACAACTCATTTGAAATTCATAACTAATTCAAAAATGCTTCAAAAAATATGAAACCAGTTGTGTTAGATTCCTCATCTATTAAAAAAAACATTCCCATCTAAGGAAATACATGAATTAGGCTGACCAGCCCTTAGATGAGCGATATTTGAGCCTCCTACCTTAGTTCAAGCAACAAGGGCAATGCTTCAACACCACGAGGTTCCATGTTACAACTAACTCGTGACACGTGCGGAGCCTCAATGCTCAATAAGTGAGTTACTTGAAGTTACATAATTAGACAAGCTGACAGGAATTTTCACTTTCATACGAACTTCACTGAAAAAGAGGCTTCACAGGAGAAACTCATTGAGCTGCACCCAGGCACCATTTATTTCCACAACATCAAGAATAGCTACGGGAGAAGAGGGAAGAAATTGCCCTTGCGTGGAGGAGCCTCAGATCTTGACACCCATTAGAAAGATGACGACAGTTGGGGCATTCTGAAAAGCGGCCACTCACTGTCTCCCGTTTTCTGTGCTTTCGGAGAAATCGCCATGGTTAACGGAGTTCGCGGTACGGGTCCTCGTGTCCACGAGCTAGATCCCCGATGCATAGCGTCCTGGAAGATCTCCAGCGTTGCAAGAATATATTTGTCTTAATCCTCATCAGTCCAGGCCTCGCATCCGTGTGCCGGTTCCCGTCAGCAACCAGGGCGTCCCGTTTGTTGTCCAGGATACACTCCAGTTTAATATTTACTGTCTCTGGATCGAACTTTTGAATTTGGGCTGGGAGCCTGGGACGACTCTCTTCGCCTCTTGACACGACGTCAAGCTATCCGAACAGCAGGTTTCCGGCTTTTCTGAAGTACAGACTATTAAACAATCTCATGGAAACCAGGTGTCATGCCGCTAGTTCCCTTAGTAACGGTGGCCGTCTTGCGAACACTTGTAAAACACTTCAATGCTCAGTCATGCAATTGGCAGAAATTCTCTTGAAGGGAAAATTCACAATAAAGTGCTTGTTTGTATGTCCCGCCAGTCCCGGATACAGTGATAATCTCAGCAACAGATACATGCTGTTGTAGTGAGTAGATACTTCTAAAGCGAGATTCACCATTACGATCTAACATATTTGTTAACTCAAGAGTACCATTGAACTTCACGGGGTACCGGTACAAACCAAAATATTATCGGTATCATCTAAATTGCTAAGCCCAGACCTCAGCAGACGGGGCTCGTCCAGACTCCAAATAATGTACCTTGGTTCTCAATGGTGAGCAATTGCCTGCAAGAGGTCTCGCAAGCGGTTCAGCAATTGGGCTGCGCGGACAGCAGTCAGTTGGTCCATCATCTACACCATCTTCACCTGGACATGGCAGTTAGTTTGCCCAACACATCATCCATCTTCGGCCTGTCTCGGGGGTTCAGAGACCAACATTTCTTCAGGAGGTACATCAGATCTTGACGCACATGGACCGCATCCAGCTTGGGCGTTCCTCCTCCCAAGACCACTGCCTTGACAACGGCACTTTGGAGCTTGTACTCTTCGAAGGGCAACTTACCTGAAATGACCTCGTAGCACGTCATTGCAAAGCTGTAGACATCCGCTGCTTTTCTATCTACGACCGCATGGTTCCCTGGTTCCATGCTTTGGATGACTTCTGGGGCTCGCCACCAACCAACGACGGTGGGTTTCCCGGTTGAGCCCAAGCCCACCCACTGAGACAGACCGAAGTCTACGATCTTGACATCTAATCTACCAGTGGTGTTCGTGTTACGTACCAGCACGTTATCACACTTGAGATCACCATGTGACACTCCCCGAGCGTGCGAGAAACTCAAGCCTAGCGCGAGTTTGGTGATGATGCCAAGGGCCTCCGATTCAGAGAAAGGGACCGCAGGTTTTAGCTTGGAAGAACGAATGCGTGCGTTCACCAGATTCCGCAGAGACATCTCCATTAGCTCCATCACGATTGCACACCGGTTTGACAGAACAGAGAATCCCACCAGTCTGATCACATGAGGGTGCAGTAGTTTCATCATGATGCGCACTTCGTGTCGAAGCTTGGCCACGTGCTCCACTTTGAGCCATTTCACAGCAAATTTGCACCCTATCCAACTGGCTTCGAACACCTCGGCAGAGGCTCCCCTACCGAGTTCACGCACCGGCTTCAATGCTGAAGATGGAATCTTCAGGTAATGTGGGAGCTCTTTAGCCCCATTGTCGATTTCTTCCTGTTTTGGAGGAGGTAATGTGGCCAGGTCTTGAAGCACGTCGGCCCATTGCAGACATTCAAGATTCTCTGCAACCGGCCGTGTCCTGGAACCGGCTAGGCCGCTGAAACAGGAGAGAAGCGTTTGAAAGGGTGACGATTGCAAGTCCACCGCCTCGACCTCCAAGACATAACAAATATTCTCGAAGCTTGGTCTCTTCGCGGGTTCTGCATCCCAACACAGGCTGATGAGGCTCTGCAAGGTCACGCTCAAATCGTCCGGCAGATTGGGCCTGTCACCTGCCTTGATCTTCTTTTCCAAGAGATCTTTATCGTAGATGCCGTCGAAGGGATACTTGCCCGTAACAATTTCGCAGCAAGTCATGGCGAAGCTGTACACATCCCCTTTCATCAGCACATCATCTGCAGGCTGATCCACGTTCCAGTGCTGGAAAGCTTCGGGAGGTAACCACCGATGGCGATGCGCTGGCTTATACTTGCCGGTGCCAGAGGGCTGCTGCCCCAACTGCCTGGAGCAATGAAAGTCGGCGACTTTCACGTCCAAGTGGTTCCCCACTTCTTTAACCAGCAAGTTGGTGCATTTGAGCTCCCCATGGGTAAGTTTCTGTTCGTGCAGGTAAAACATTCCTCTTGCTACCTGCGTGATGATGCTGACCTCCTCCGCGCGACTGAAAGGTCGATTCGGACTGAACCAAGTTTTCTTTTTCTTGCGAGACTGCATGAACGCTCGCAGATCGGAATCCATCTTCTCATACAAAACATATGTTTCGCCCATGTCGTTCTCTGAGCAGCCAAGCAGATGCGTGACGTGCGGATGCCGAAGCTTCACGAGAGATTCAATCTCCTTTTGCCGTTCATCTTTGTTCCAATGCATTTCTGCCGATTTGAACACTTTGATGGCGCAGTCGCAGCCATTCCATGTGCCCTTCAGCACGACGGCTTTGCCATCCAGGTGCGCATCTGCGTGGGTCGGCCTTTCACTCAGTGGTGGCAGCACCTTGATTTCGCCGTGGGCTTGAATGGCCGAAAATGGGATGTTCAGATAGCTCAAATCCTGCACATTTGATCCTGCATCGTGGAATTTGTCACTGACCGCCATCTGCATATTCTTCACATCCCCTTCCACTTGCTCCACCACCCTCCCGTTGGTTTTGGGGGCAACTTCCCGGATGAGGTGGCGCAGTTTGGGAAGCATCTCCTCCCGATCAGTCTTGGCATCGGCATTGAGCAACTTGCTCGTCTCCGTTGGCGACCGTTGCAGCTCACTTTGGCCGACGCGGTCCAAATCCAGGTACTTTCCCAAAACATCAAGCTCCTCATGAACTTCCTTGAAGGCTTCCGAATTGTCTGCTCCAGAAAGGAAACTCTGGAGTGCAGTTCTTTCTTCTCCGTACGACAGTACAAGAGCTTCTCCTTTCTTCACCAGAGTCAGAATCTGGTCGACGGCACTCCTTTCCAAGACGAGGTCTCCACCGTCCTCTACTTTCAGCCCCTCCAAGGCCTTTCCTATGCCATCAAGTCGTCCTGCAAGCCGTTTGCATTGGTTCCTATTCAGACACACACTGCCGGATGTAACATCGACGTTTCGAATAATCTTGAGGACAGCACTGACATCGTCGGACGCCATGATCACTCCTCTGGAAAGGAATTAAAGGACCCTGTCATTCATTTCGAGTATCAAAATTAGTTGAGAACTGGAAGGGTTTATAGATTTCTCCATTGATCCTAGGTCACCATAGAGCGATCACTCGATCTAATCGACAAAATGTCAGGAGATTAGATCTTCCAGTGTCCTGAAGCAGAGGGTACGGCGAGAAATAAATTCAAATGTTCAGCTCTTTTAAATAACACATGTGAGCGAAATAAGCATACATACTCTGCTGTCATGTTATGAGACTACAATCTTTCAACAGAGCCTCAGAAGAGGCTCCCTGGCTTACATTCAAAGAGAACATCACTTGCGCATATTTCATATACTGGTGTAGACTTACCTGAGCTGATACAAATTTCCGGTAGTGGCCCAACGAGCGTCAGTGCCGATATATGGGTTTAGTTCAGCTCCTCCAGACTGTGAACCCTGTAGCGCTGGATTGACTGCAAGAAAAGTTTCAAAACACTCACCTTACCCTTTCGGAGTGCAATCCCAGCTTGTTCACAAATCCCTCGAGTTCAATCAAAATTGTAGGCGTTTGTAATCAACCCAGAAGTCTAAAGTAACAAGTTGCTCGTGTTTCAAAGGACTGACCAAATCGCACAGCACCAACTGCAGGCTAGCTGTAAGTAACCTAGCGATCGCGATAAGAAACCAAGGATACGGTCGCTGACTCACTGCAAGCCATGCCCTCTACGTCACAACCAACACATCTATTACAACGCCTACAATTCATCTCTTGTCAGCGGATGATTATACCTTCACGCGCTGATGGAATCTGCGCTAGCTCCGGTGTAGAGTGACATGCGCACCAGTCATTTTCGCCGAAGCAGATGCAGCTTCAGTGTGTGACAGACTCAGCTACAGTGCCATTGAACCAGGCCCAAAAGCGGCCGTCACCAGAGAGTTCTAAGTATCCTTGCCGAGAGTCACCTCTGATGTTTCAGGGATGAAGCCATTCTCGATCAGCATCGCCACTCAAACCAATCTGCCATTCCCAGGGGGATTAGAAAGACCCAAGTCTTGAAAATTGCACCTCAACATTCCAATAACCGAGAATGACTGTTTGAACTTCGTAACTCGGCACAAACTTAAGTCAAATAGAGGAGACGATAACCCTCAAGCTGCAAAGTCTCTGGGTACCGACGAAAATCTTCATCAGATATCACGAGGACTTCTAGAGAACAAATCTCGGGATGGAATGTAAAGCAAGCAATTGCAACCTGCTTCTAGGCCTCGACTATTCACCTAGATTCAAGCAGTAGTCCTGTCCCACATGATCGAACAAAGAGCTGAGCACTTTGAGCCAGCAAAGAAACTCCTGAAACCATGAACAGAAACAATCGATTCAAGGAAACAAATACGCTACCTTCACTTTGGAGCTCTTCATCGCGCCGCTGCTGATGTCTATCGCCTCTGAACTACAACTGTCCGTGTCTTCCCCTGAAGTCGAGAATTTGGAGTGGATGCCGTACAGAGATTTCGGTCAGAACACGCGTGCTTGTCGCTTTCCATCGAGGTTCCGAATTTCCGACGCCAGGCTCTAAAATCGGTAGAGTGCAGACTTCGCATATACAATACCAATTGCTGATTAGTTTGTACGGAGTATCTTGACACGCGTCGTGAGCTGCCGGATAACCTCCCGATCCTGGCAGGCAAGTCCCCCAATTCCCAGTCGGGATCGAATTTCCCAGCAGGTTCGTCAAAAGACCCACTAAATGCCAACGAAATACGGAGAGATAGGGCTAGGAAGAAACGGTGCCAAGTAAGATACTATGAGATCGAGAATCAAGGATTATGCTATGCACTTATTACTCAATACTTGTCCAAACCGACTAAGCATGTCATCCACGGACGGTCATAGGCCCAAAGCCATCGCTCCTTGTAATAAGCTCATAGAGCACACTGATTGACTATGGGATACTGCACAGATTGACATAAATACTGCTCAATCGGACAGTCTATTTCAGGAGGATATAAACCATTCGCAGAACTTCGAACCGAATCAGACGATTGCCGAGGTACAGCTGAACACAGCGCTGGAAGATCCAGCATGCAGGCTGCGGCCCAGCCAAACCAGTTGATAGAAGAATTTGGAGCGTAATAAATCACACGCTTTGTCAATCAAAAGTGAGCATAGATCCCAGAGACTGCACTATTTAGAAAATTCAAGCGATCGATTGCCATCGAGAGGCAAACTCGCCCCTTTTGTACGAATGTACACGTGCTGGACTACAAACAATTCACAAAATGACATTCCCGACTTCCAATCCTTCTCTGTAATTGAAATTGTATATTGCAATCCCGGCAAGGAGCTACAAGCAGCTGCACAAGATGAAAGACACATTCACATTGAAAAGAGATGAACTGGTCCAGGCTGCTGCCTGCAAGGGCACAACTCTGAGTCCAGTGATTCTTATTTATTCAAAAAGTAATATAAAAGGTTCTGATCTCCATTGGTGCAATCTCCACGTTAGTATCATCTTTACGCATTGGTCGACCGCGGACGATACTTTTTCCGGTCGCTTCATTTCCCTCAACAATCCACTTCAGTTTCTTCAAATTTGACTTCTTCTGGTTTGCTGAAAGAGTCAGTTCCACCACGTCGATTATCTGCAAACCATTCGTATTAGCATCCAACTTCAGGAACCCAGTCAAAACTTCTCGCAAAATTTATATCGAAACATTGTCAAATCAAGCACCTGAGAGAAAGGAATTAGGAGCATGGCACCTTTCTGTTGGGAAAAAGACTAGACAAATCAACTGTGGAAGATTTCGATAGCTTCTCACTCTCATCAACCTGGCAAATGACAGGCACTTTCAGGTATATGAATCCTTAAAGCACCTTGCGAGTCGGTAAGGCAACATATCGAGTCATATACTGCTTTAAATCGACATTCTGAAGACCCAGATGAAGAATGAACGAAAACAGAGTCCGTACTTCTGAAAAATAGTTCGGCAAATCAATTCTCCTAGGAGGGATTCGATTTGGGTACGTACCTCAAAAATGTTGACGAGTCTAAGAAGCACTCGACCATCATTTAACTCCTGCAGCCCGATTCCGAATACTTAGGCTCAAATGGCTTATCGACATAGTAAATATTATCCAAGCAAATAACTTTGAATCTGAACATCCACAATACCAAGAGTGCGCAGAAACTGGTGGTTTGACCTGAAGTGTCATAATAGCAATATTCTGTGGCAACTGGTAGTCTTCTTTTAGAGCTGAGAAACGTGGTGAGTGGAGAATCTCCTTATTGCCATCCTGATAGCAGAAGCAATGCTTTAATAACGAAATGCAAGACTCACATGACGTGCATCATGGTAACAGCAAAGTCAGAACGGCTGTACTCCTCGAATGATTCGCTTGACGCATTTGCATCTAGAGGAGTTGGTCAAAATATACCTTTAGCACAGAGAAAGTCAGCTGTACAGGCATTAAAATTTGCTGGCCCTTTATGCGACGCCATTGAGCAGCTTCTTCAGATGGATTGATATTAATATAAAACGATCCTTGCACCTGTTTCCGTGTCAGGCACCATAATAACAAAATTCGATGAGGATCAAGATTGGCCTTCATCTAATTTTTTTTCGTAAATAGCTGATAAACATATTGCCAGAACACTGGTCGCATGAGTAGTAAGAGGCAAGCAAGAGTCGTGCTTCGAATATGATGAGCTTATGTAAGCGATTCCAAAACGATTATCCAGGATAACTGAAACAGGCTCAAAGAAAAGTAAGATGACATTTAGAACCCACAGTGAGGCCTTCACATCGGTCATCGCTTCTACACACTGTCTCGTTAAGTGCCTCCCCCACACCCCTGTGGTCGTCATACAAAAGGCGCCTACAAAATAGTCCAACATACACAACAGTTAGCTAAACTGTTCTTGATACACCCATACAGTGAAGCTATTGTGAAGACTCTGCTGGAATCGTCCGTCATTACAGGGTTTAGAGGTTAAGCTGGAAATGGAGACGAGGCACCTATGCAGCATAATCTCCAACTGGCCGTCGACAATACTGCTTCCACCTACAGCGCGGTCCACAAGGACCGAGACATCGGTTTGTGAATCTTGCATGTACAACCCCAGATTCAGCTGCCCCCATGATCCCCGAGACCACCCATTAGCACTGTAATGTTCTTCACTGAAAACCTACGATCAAAGGCTCCACAAACATGCGTGGAAATCGTGGAATGAAACAGGATATTCAACTCCAACCCGAAAAGATTGAAAGTCAATTTAAGAGTGATGAAAAATATGGATGAAGAGTGCCAAACGATAGACTTACAGGATAGTAGTTGCCAGCAACAGGCTCTTTAACCTCTAGATCCCAATCGGGCCTAAAGTCTCTCACCTGCGGCCAATAGAAAGATAATCAGGAGAGTTGCCTTAACGAAGAGAAGGAGAGTTGCCTCATCTTCAATGTGTTTTCATACGTACTGACTTCCGTTGAAGGAAGAGAAGAAGCAATTGGTGCCTTAACGAAGAGAAGGAATTGGATCACCATTCTACCTCAACATTAAGATCACATGATTTGTCCGACTGTAATCAGATGAATAAAACCACAAAAAACATAAAAACGATGCTCTTGAAACTAACTCCAAATAACTTGGAGCTCACTATTGCGAAAAAAGTGCTTGGACTTGCCCTTTTAAGAAAATCCCGACCGTTCGAATCGGTGTAGAAAGTTTTCTGTGTCTGCAAGGGCGTCGATAACTTTGTAACGATCTCCTTGCCATTGCTGTCATCAACAGGAATAGGACCAACCTGCAACAGAAATAAAAATTCATTTGCATTCCATTCAGGAATAGCCTCTCCAAAACGTATCCAAATTTAATATTTTCTTTTGGTTCTATGATACCACAAAGCAATTCATGTGCAAGCCTGTACGTCTAGATAGAGGAGGACCACTATTCTAGGTGCTCACAGTAAATTGGACTTCAGCTTGCTCAACGTTCTTGTAAACTCTGACAACCTGCACAAGATTCCCGACAAAAGATAATGAATCTGCAACCCCCAGATGACAACAATCGTGGATACAGGCAATTTCATGTGAAACGAGATTGAACATGGATTGCATTATCAAGTAACTTGTGATGACATATTGGTCGTTTGACATGGATTAATGAAACACACCCGCCCAAGAGCTGCTCTGTGCACATTTGAAAAAAATCTAGGGGCTATGTACTTTCCAAAAAATCGCATGTCTCATACAAGTTCGTCCCCTTGGCAGAGGCAGACAAGACACTCACCTGCGAGATCCAGGGTGATAAGTGCTGGTGGACTTCCTCAACCAGGGGTCCTCGAAAAACTGTCACCTGTACAGTTAAGCTGCAACTGAGAAAGGGCTGACGACGTTCTCTCTTCTCTCAAAGTCGACTCATAATCAATCTACAGAAAATGGGTAAGGACACCTTCAAGAACGACAGATTTCAAAAGTCTGAGCTCACCATTTGATTGGAGTCCTCGAGTGTGAAACACTCAGAGGTATTCGGTCGGAATAAGTAAGCACCAGACGCCTGCAGTTATCATGAGTCACGTACAATTAGAATCATTTCTCAAGAAAAAATTTCCCCGCAATTCATGAGCAAATAAGCAGCGAGATAATAGCGGACTTGCAAGGTGGACCTGATTTGGGTCTTGTTCAGTTATACCACTGCTTCCGTTATACCAACAATAAGATTGCTCCAAACGAGTTGATACCTGCCCAGGTCCCTCTACCATCAGCACTGTTTAAATTACGCAAGCGTACGAGAGACCCAAGAAAGAATTACTACGCACCAGAAGAGCCTAGAAGGAAGGGTCACGGTCAGAAAGGTAATAAACATACTCCTGTATTTTTGTTCATCATTTCAGTCAACAAGCCCGTCTCTTTCGAGAATGTGAGATGTAACTGGCTTGATTTCAAATGAACACTGCGAGCAACCCTTCGCGTCTCAAAGGACGACATCCTGGCAACATCTGCGAACCGGTAGCACGTGATTACAAGCACTGACGACGAAAAATATAAAACATAATAAGGTCCTCACCATCATATATGCCAAGTGAAGAAATCATACGACCTTCCTTCCTTCTGGACGTGTCCAGAGGCAGACTGGAAAATCATAACCCTTGTTACAAGCTGTGCTCGATGACTTACTTTTACTGCCCGTAGAAGACGCTCGAACCACGAACGACGTGTAGCCAAGAGGAGGAACCGCAGCTACAAATACCAGAAAGTATTTTGGAGCTGTGCCAGCAGAGGTACCAGCATGAAGGTTGACGTATTTATCTCGTAGTTTACGGTCAGCATCGGTAAGAGGAATCAACTGGGATGGAATTGAGTTGCCTTCCGCATCAATCACTTCAATTTTCGCGCTTGAAACCTGCTCTAATATCCGACATAAGAAATTTTCCTAAAGTCTCAACTCGTTCGTCCATCATTAATATATGCTCACGTTTATCCGATCAAAAGGTTTCACAGTGTCCCCAAGCCCACAACCTACCAAACAAACGTTTCCAGTTTGAAAGTAATCAACACAATTTCATTAGCTGATACATTCACAAGATATCTTACCGGAACTCGCACAAAGTCTTCCCTTTCCCATCCCAGGGGATTGTACGCTACCACTACCTGTAACAAACAGGCTCAATGTATAGCAAAACGTTGCAATAAATTTCAATGAATTATTGACAATGCTCAAATAATATTGGGCCGGCTTAGCAGCCAGAGTGAGATCTGGTTAGTCATGCCGCCATGGTATGACATCTCCAAGTTTGACAAACAACTTACAATGCTTTTCCCAGACTTAAGCTCCACTTCAGTTGGTGGGCAGTAGCTAACGTTCAGCAGGTTGCACTGCAACAATTAACAAATAAAACGAAGCAGATGAGGTAGTATCATAAAAATGATGAATATTTTCATTAAGTCGTGACCGTCTGAAACCACGTGAATAGTCTTTCTTCCATATTTACGCCGCACAGAGACTGTCTAATCATCTTTCCCGCTCACGTAAATTAGTCAGGATTCCAGAGCTCTTCTTGGCAGGTTGTGGGGATGCCTCCAAGTTCAAGTCCCCCTGCGATATATGGTGGAGAAGAGAAATACAAAATCAGTAAGCAAAAAAAAGACCCCAAGACTACAAGTAAATACCTGCTCTAGATCCAAGACTTCACTATTGAAAAAAGTTGCTTCGGGAGTATGCTTGAGCATCCGCTGTCCAGGTTTAAACTTCGTTTTCTCAGTCAGTGGAGCGTTCCCCAAACCCTTCTTATGAATTAGTGATGCTAAAGCTTCGTTGAAAACCTTCTCCGCCTGAACTAGGCAACAGGAAAAGATTAAAAAGGCTTTCTTCAAGAAGAACATGGAACGGAGAAGTCCACACTAAGTATTGAACAAAATGCGTCGCAATGTTCACCAAATAATCACGTAGCCAACCAGGGTGAGTTAAGTGGCTGATCGTGCTAGATAAAAGAAAAAGGAGAAAGCTGTGCAGTTAGAAGCTGGCACATTATCTATTTCTACGCCACATGTAACCGACTACAACCTAAGCTTGAACACCAACCATTGACTACCCAGATCTAAACTTCCAGTGTCCGAATAGCAACACTTCAGAAACCTAACTAAACCAGATGAAAATTGTACATTATGACAGCAGGCAAATGACCAGGTTCAAACAACATATCTACTGTACCTCAACTGCCCCGGTAGCCAATCGAGCAGCATAATCATCTGCAACATGTTGTCGCTCCGTGCCACTTACCTAAAAGACATTAATTAACATAGGTTACAAGACTCTTGCAGCCCATCACCCAACTTCCCTTCCGAAAGGCAACCTGAACCAGAACCCTACTGTTTAGTAATTGGTATTCCGAACCGTGGATATACAATATGTCACAGTTTGCAACCTTGAGGCTGCAAAAAGTATTGGTATAACTCACTCCATCATGATGTTGCAGGATTGCAACTGCCTCCTCCAAACCGTCCGTATTAGGTCCTGAAGACTTTCTCCCCACCAAGAATTCTACTTGTCTTGCAGCCTGTCTTACAAAGGTTAAAAATTGCTAGCATGACTCCAACAGGTGACCTTGACATGAACTGAATTTTAAAACATTCAATTGCACATTGTCATGACATTAACGTCCATTCATGAAATTTTCTAGCTTCATCAGAATATATTATCCTCGATTGAGGAGACCTCTGAGAAAATCATAGAGGCCTGACACAGAATTGACACCAAATGGGACACAATAACTGACAGGATAACAAGACAATCAAAGGAAATGTGATAGGAAAATGACATAAACAAGACATCAGATGCGCAGGATCTCTCACTTGAAGCAACCCAGAAAGCTTTCGCACGTAACCCTTGAGTGCCGGCCTACTTGTAAAATATCCGGTCCAGAAGCAATGTGGGCAGTCAGAATATCTGCATAATCACCCAATTTTTGGTTCACATGATAAGACCATGAGCATACCTCCAGGAGAATTGCCAATCTAACATTCAACAATGTCAGGTGCAAAAAGCACAGCATAGGAAATTCAAAAAGTCTGCTAATATCTTTTCAAAAATCCACCGTAGGGTACTGACGATGACATACCTCGACATGAACACGTTAGATCTATTTGCATCAGATTATTAAGCTAAAAGACAAGATTCTGATCATCGAAATTGTGTATACAAATTCTCACAAAGAGCAATAAAGACTGAAGAAATGCCTTACGGAAAGTAATCATCAGTTTTCAGATGCCAAGTTGCGTTCGCAGCATGAACAGCATCCACGTACATTGATGGGGTTGAATAAAATGCGTTGACTCGGCCATCCTATACAATTGTTGGTAAAAATGAGTCTCTGGCAATGTGTAAACCGCTGAAAGCAATTTAATGTGTAGCAACCTTGATATGCATCAGCATTTCACAAGAATGCTGCGGAGAAGACACAACCTAACAAAAATTGCGGGAATCAAGCTGAGGCATCAAGCGCGCAAAACCTAAGATAGCCGTTCAATTTGATTTGAAAAGTACCTTGTTCACATAATGTATGAGCTTGTCAATTTGCTTGTACCAGGTGTTGGCATTTTCATATGCAAAGTCATCACCCATTGGCCACATGATATGACTTGTACGAAACTCCTTGCTCTGTTACAAAAGGCTCTCTTTCCCTCAGGCCACCCACTTAAACATTTGAGGCATTTGCATCCATTTAAATATACGGAGAATACCGCTTACGTATTACCTGATTCTTGACGTACTCGACAAATAGATCCACTAATTCTGGAACGTTGTAACCATAAAGACTTGGGTCATCCTGCACCATTGCCGGAAGGAGATAGCCATGGCTCAGTAAACTGGAGCGAGAAATGCTTTACATCACATTAATAAGTCTCACACTTAACACATGAGTTCAGAATCAGTGCAGAAAGTATCGCAAGAACTTGCAGTCAAAATATATTTTCAATTGACGAGAGAATCTTGAAAGGCCAGAGGATTGCTACCTGAATCGGGGAATTTTCAGATTTAATATCGAACTGAAATTCACGAGGTGGCTCGTAATGGTGTGTCATCAACCCCGCAAAAATCTGTGGATAAGCATCAACCGCAGTTTTTTACTTCCCAAAAAAACATGAATGACACTCATATAGTTCAATTCTAGCCGTCTGCACATATAGAGCCCAGAGAATTGTAACCCCCTACCACTGCAAAGCTACTACAGCAACAGCGTCTTTCGACGACAACTTAGATCACAGATGATTCAACCAGTCATCTGAAGTGCTCGAGGTCCAAGGTTTAGGGCGGTTCAGCGCATGACCTACCTGAGCAGATGCTCCTAAAGATTTTGAGCCGCGCCATATAACCTCCATGGTCTGCTCTTTGCGACGCTTGATGATGTCCTGATAATCAGCGCGTGCGAAAAAGAAAGCATCGAAGCCAATCTGCGGCGACGTGCAGGTACACCATTACATGCTATCTTGAGGATCATCCCTTGCCGCAGTCTTGTAGCTGAGAAACGAGACTTCATCATTTCTACGCCAATGAGTGAGAAAACAAGACAAGCGTATGTGGAAGGAATATCGAACCTCGGCCCCGAGAAGATACGCCTGCACGGCAGAATGACCAAAAGGATCAATCTGCCAACCAATGCGAGGAATCTTTCCAAACTGATCCAAGATATAACGATGCCCCAGAGTAGTCTGATCAACCATGTCGACATAATGCGTGGCAGCCTCGTCGTGCATGCAGAAACCCCCGTTTCTGTCAAAATACGGCCTTGTCAAACTCAATACACCGCTGCCTCTGTGCCAGTATCACTCACTCCACTTGACACAGAGTCATACTTTCTCATCTAGCAGGCAACCTGTCAAGGTTAAATTTTCACTCCTGCATGAACATTGGCTATATCAAAATGAGTGCGATTGATGCAGGTCAAGGTAGTCCTACATGAATTCCAGTTGCCCAGAGTCCACGAGCTTCTTAACACTTTTTTGCTTTGCTGGTGACTGCTCCTTCCACCAACGCTGGAAGAAGGCCTGCACCACCTTCCAAAGCTCAACCTTCTGCGCCTCAACGTCACAACAGGAACCCAGAAGTCACACCTACCTAAAGACATTTACAAAGGAAAGCGACATAAAACCCTGACGAATGTAACGGGGCAAATGCAAGAGGTAAGAGGCAAGTAAGACCTGCTCCACGTAGATAAACTTCCGATTGGGATCCTGCTCTAGAGCAGTCACCACTGAGTCCAACACATACTGCACTGCAGCAATCTGCCAAACACGCAGCAAAAGAGCGCCAAGCTTAGATACTGAAGATCGATCATCAAGTACAGTAGGCATAGAATCACAGGACTTTGCTTCAAATCCCAATTCTGAACTACATTCCCCGCCACAATTTGCACCCATTGCAGAAAAGAAGGTAAACTCTTGGAAATGGCGACCACAACCGATCCCGTGTCAAGTATCGGCAACGTTGCACGCACTTCCACGAACTTCAACAATAACATCCATGCAACAAATCAATCCAATCGGGGAAAACCGGAACTCAATACATCACTCCAATTGACCTCTGCCACCACCTGCCCTCACCTCCCAAACCCCAAAGCAAAAACCTGAAAAATCCTCTAATTATGGCACGCATTTGAAATGATTTAAGTGCTCCACTCGCCTGGATGGAATTGTTGGAGCCCACGAAGTACTGGTCGACGGTCTTGAGCCAGCCCACATCGTCATGTGTGTGGGACACCAGATGCACATTGAGCTTGCCCTCCAAAACGGATCCGCTCGTATTGTAAACCTTGGCTCCAAATCGAAACGGCTGCTCCATAGCCACGGTGGAGCACACCAGAAGAATGCCATGCAGCAGCAGCAACCGAATAGGTGCTGTGAAGGCCGCCATACTCCCCAAGATCGCCACCGTCGACAGCACCCCAATACCCAAATTCTTCAAATTACAGCACCAAGCATACAGAGAACACACGACAGAATAGCAAACGAGCACTAACTTGATAAATGCATGATTAAGCTTACTGCAGCCTCAGCAGCAGGAGCAGCATTGCGGGGAACAGTCGGATTTGGGTTCACATTTCATTACGTCGCAACTGATGCTGCTGATGCTGCTGCGCTGCATTTGGGAAGCGTGCGAGGGAAGGGACAGGTGGCAGATTGCGACCAGTCTGAGTAGAAAGATAAGCTCAAGGTCGCGGACGTGGCAGCGAGAGCACGAAGTTCCGGTACTTGGATTGTCTGAGCAGAGCTAGGGTAGGAGGCTAAAAAGCGTCCTTTTACGGCTGATCACAGTTTTGATGGGACAATGGTGGTGGAAAGTATTTTCAGTGATTTTTCTGATAAAGAGGAATAGTAGTAAAATCCAATGCAAGTGGTTTCAAGTTTTTTGGAGTAGGTATGAATTACTTATCAATTTTGAAAGATATCAGGCATAGGTACCTATTTGTGATCCTAGGGTTCACTGAATGTGTGCATAATAAAATTGAAAAAAGACATGGCAAGGCCTAACAAGCACCAACGCGGCATGCAAGAAAGGTCTAAATACTTTAGAAAATAGGACCTTGGATGCAACAAAAATGGGCCTCTGCTTTCTTTTTATTTTATTGCTAAAATGAATTTTTCTAAAGTAAAATCTAGTTTTTTAAAAGTAAAATTGTTACGTGGCCACTGAATATAAAATTGTTCTATTGTGGCCTTTATTGCACCTGCCAATGCCGTTAGAATAAACCTTTTGTGGATGGAATATAGTCCTGACATTATAAGGTATCTATTTTTCTTTTTAACTGTATCCATTTATGGTGTGCTTAATGTTTGTTTTTGATCAAATTATAGGGACGGTTTGTAAAAGTTGGTTGCTTTTAGAGCCTCCTACCATACATACACACATAAAAATATTCGATTGTCAACATTGACATCACCTAAAATCCGTTTTAAAAAATTGAATCTTATTATCTAAAATGAGGTTTTTTATAGTGATATGGTATACAATTTGTATCATATTGTATATTGTATATGATGTATTTTGTATGGTATACAATACATGGCATATTGTCTATGATATATTTTGTATAATAGACAATATATTACATATTTTGTACAATATATTATATATGACATATTATATTGTGATGTGCAATGTATAAAAAAAATGTTTAGATGTCTAATTTTATGTCACTAATAATAGTGAAAAAATACTACTGCACATCTAAGATGATGTTGCTAGAAATAGTATTAAAATTTTTGCAGCCTCTATATTGATGTTACTAAAAACAATGCTAATCTTTTCAAGCATTGTGACTTCAAGTACTATATTAATGGCCACATTATTGCCAAATTGAGTAAAGAATTTCATGTGGCATTGTCTATCCATGTGGTGCTTATGTTGAGATATATAGTTACCACATGGCACACTTTTGGCACCTTCTTTGTCATGTCTATGCAATCTTTGTACTACTAATATGGCGCGTTTTTTAAAGATTTTTGTATGTTTTGCCATGTCAATTTAGACAAATTTTGTTGGACATCTACAAGGCCATGCATGGTGTTACAAAAATCTTATTTCCACATTTTTTCAAATATAAAAAGAAGGGGGGTTCTTGTAGTGGTAGAAAGACTTGAATTCAAATTTGCTATAAGGTAAGAGAGCATGTACATATAAAACCAATAATAAGCTAAAATTTCAACAAATTTGAAATCAATATACATTTGGTAGGAAATCTCTCTATTTAAACATTTAATTGAACCTTTCTATAATGATGACAAAGAAGAGTATAGTTGATCACATAAATCTATACCTTAATGAATTTCCAGATTTGGAGTATCTTTTAACATGTGGGTCATTGCAAGAAAGGGCGTCCATTTTTGTAGCATTCTGGATTTGGATGCTTTTTTTTTCGGGAGTACTATTTAATTAGAAAAACAATTTTAAAAAAACATGAAAAACATGTAAAATGCATATACCTTAAAGAAGAAGGTTCCTCATGAAGGAAAAGCTTTGGAAAATTCTTTAAATAGGAGAATTAGAAAAGTGCCAAAACTCATGAAAATGGGCATATTTAGATTTTAATTTGTAAAAAATAGGAAAAGTTATTTTTCTCAAATCTAGAAATTGGCCATTTGGGTAGAGTTGATGGTGATGAGATTTTACCAAAAAAATTATCTTAGTACCATCATCAATGTTCAGAAATTGCATGCAATGGAAGTGCTGTTTGCATGCATGTGGAGGACATAAAATAATGTATTTTTAGATTCTTTTTGGTAGGAATATGCTTTCCTACCATGCAAATGCACCGTGAAAATTTCAGCTTTAGATCATTAAATTTGGGGACTCCAAACGTAGTAAAAACCCCTAAACCTCTGTTTGTGACAAATTAAGAAAAAATGATTTTTAAATATAAAATTATTTTTTTTAATTTCTAAAAAATAAGGGATGTGAAAACCATCAAGTTAGAGAGGTCCAATAATTATTTCATATTGTTAGATCTTTAGATTCAAAAGTTATAGTAGAAAAAGATGACGTCACTCCCATTGTGATGGAGAATAGGACCGGCGTTTCTTGCAATGACCCATGTGCAAATTCTAGCAAAAGTGAAAAAAACAAAAAGCAATGGTTATGAAAATATAAGATGCACTAACTTAAATTTGATCTCAAAATTCCAACATGGTCTTCTAAACTTCACAACAATCTAAAATTCTAAATATGAATAAAAAAACAAAAATGTCTACATAGAACAATAAAAACAACGTGTTCTTCTAAAATCCACAATAATTCAAATGCAAATTAGAAATAGAAGTGTGTGCACAACATCTTATAATCTTATACAAGCAAAAGCAATGAGCAATTGTTTACCTTCCTCCCACTTGCTCCCCAACATTTGAATGCTAAACTTGTGAGCATATAGATTATAAATCTAGAATATTACTTATGCATTTGATGATGGAACACTTTGTTGAAATTCAAATCACATGGCAATGAATGCCTAAAAAATCCGTCCATGCATCCTATAATGTTGAAAATCAAACATTTTCTCACTAAACTTGTAAGATTTTTAGCATACTCAAAGCATCTACTGAAAGCTAAACTTGAAAGTAGAAACAATATTAGTGCAAATATAAAATAAATTATTGTACACATAGGCAACCAACAACTTCAATAATGAAATTTTTTTCTTTAATTCAAATAGATGAAAACGGAAGGTGGTCTTGGTTTTTTTTAACCTAATTTTTGTGTCTATGTTTTCACCAAAATCGCTCTAAAATTGCCATTCTTATCACAAATAGAGAATTTTTTTAAACTTTTTTTGACACATGTAACCATAGGATCTTGTAGTAAGCTTGTTTGAAAATATGTAGAAAATTTTTAAAATTTTTTTACCTTATAGGTTCAAGATGTTAGGAATTGAATTGACGAATTTATTTTGGAGGCCCTATAAAAAAATTGTGTAGCTACACTTTATAAGCTCACATTTGTATGAAAAAATGTCCAAAATGGTTATAATTCTTTAAATTCACTGTCTCGAGGAGAGGATTTTTGGTGTAGTAGAAATGGCATGAGATAAAAAAAATAGGGTCAATTTTATTTTATTGAAGGAAAAATTTATACTTTTGGTAGATCTTCTACAAAATTGGATTTAAATATCTCATAGATAATTTTATATAAAATAGGGCACAAGATCCCCCCCTCACCTTTTATTGTTGTAACAACCCTCCTAGAGTTTACAACATTAAATCACAATGGACTCCAATTGCAAATACAAAATATACTTAATAGACAATTTGTTTTACAAAAGCTCAAACCAACTGACCATAGAGAGAGATCAATCTCCAAAGAGAGAGTCTCTTCACCCCCAAGCTTCCTTATATAATGGAGACTAAAGACTATTAGTCTTAAAAATAGACTAAAGTTCTCTTCTATCTTTCACTTACTATCTTAGGTTCTATCTTGAACCATACACTAAGGTAAAAATCCTAGTTTCCTTCTCCAATCATATCTTATTTCTTATTCTAAATCATCATCTTCTACTTGAAGTTATCATTCTAACTCCAAGTTCCAACACACTTGTGTTCATCTAGTGCACTAGTCATCCAAGTGAAGTTGTACCACTTAGGTCCATCGTTTGCATCCATTTATCTTTAGGCAATTCACTGCCTTTGTCTTCCAATGGGAGTTGTCTAACTCCAATGCACAAATCCATCATTTGGAAATATCTATCTCCAAACAATCTCTGCTTATCCACTACAGTAGTGCTTATCATGAATTAGTTCACAATCATTCATAAATGCATTCATCCATCAAAGATTGTGACAAGGGTCGTGACAATTGTATAGTTGAAATAAATAGGGTACCAAACCTTAGGTTTCATCAAATAATGCTTAGTAGATTTAGTTTATTAATGAATGGTTTAGGAGGGTAGTAGTAATGGTTGTCTTGAATTTGAATTAAGCATAGCTCTGGATTGGTGGAAAATGTTCTAAGGGACATACTTGTGTGGTGTTCTTTGAAGTTTGTTGTCTTTTTTAAATGTTTTGACTCTTATTTTAGCTATTTTTTGTAATGTAGATTATTGTAATTACTATCCCTAAAGTATTTTAGGGAGTTTGGACAGAAATATTTAGGCTTTAATTTCTATCATTTTTAATTTTTTTTTCTTTCTAGTAAATTGGATTTGTATAGTGACTACTACTACAAATGGATGTCCTTTGTCTATAAACTTTAAAGTAGTAAATTTTAGGTTCCTTAGTGGGATAGGACTACTCATACATGCACTTGTGAATAAATAATGTATACTAAATTATTGTATTTTTAACTTTCTTGGATTCCAATGTGCTCTTGCTCTAGCTCTTCCTTCATGAATTGCATACTACTACTTGAATGATGCATAATGTAGCTCATGTATTATATATTCTAGAGTTTAATTTCTTTTCAATGGTATACTCTTACCATTACTTTTGTTTTCAATTGTAAGTCCTTTCCGTAGTACACTATTAATATCACATATTGTATCCAATGCTAGTTCAAAAACTATAAGAGGTTTATTGTTTACATATTTTTTTTGCAAGTTTTTTCAATTCCTCTTGATATTATATAGGGGTTGTTGCAAGAAACACTTACCGGTTTTGGCTCAAAATGGCTCAAAATCAATGAGTCCTGTGAGTCCTATGACCCTTTGAAATAAATTTTTTTTAAATTGAAAAAAATATGGATAATTTGAAGAGCAATGAGAATATTATGTCTCTTGAAATTCAGACCTAAGAAATTTTTTCTCTAAATGTTATAGACAATGGAAAATACAATGAAAATAGATCTTTTTTCACTAATTTGGTAAAAATAGTAAAAAAATTCAAAAAAAGAAAATGAAAAATATTTTTTTCTTCAAGTAAAGGTCTTTCTTTTCCAATAAATTTCATATTTGGAAAAAATAAATTCTATTCTCTACACGTGCACAAAGTCAACGACTTTGACAACATGTGGAAGTTGGACACTTTAATATTTTCAAAAATCCTTTTTAGGGATTATGTAACTATACTATATATCTAAGCATGCCAATTTTCAGCTCAAAATTTGCATTTTTGGGTCAAAAATAGGACTAAAAACCCCCAAAATGGCCAAGGTAGACAGCCAATCGGGGGCAGTTTAAAAATAGTAAAATAATTTTTAAAAAATTGAAAAAATTACACAACATATTAAACTTTTTTTTTCACCTTCATTCCAAATTTCAAGTTGATAGGGCAAACTATGCAAAAGTTATGAGCAAAAAACTACCTATTGGAGGTCAAGGGAACAAAAAATAGGACAAGTGTTTCTTGCAATCACCCATAGTTCTAATGTGTGCAAATAAAATAGGGTGCCTCAAATTAGTTTTCTTACCCATTTCCAAAAAAATAGGGTGCAAAAAATTGCATGCTACTGGCTTTTTATTTTCAACTAGGCAAGAAAATAAAGAATGGAAGGAGATAAATATACCCTATTATAACACATGATTACCAAATGGGGGGAGATAATCCACCAAGTTCACTCTTCATGTCAATTTGGCTACATCCTTGAAATTTCCAAATCAATTAGATTTCAAAGTTGTACAGTACAACATATAGAAAATATTGTAAGTATAAAGATAAATTTTGTACTACCTAGAATGCTCACTAAGCAATGAAAATTACATGACTTCCAAATTTTTTAATAATGTAGTCAAAAGTTATAAAAATCGTCAAGCCATAAAGCTACTCCCTAGAAAATTTTTGTGTAAAAATTTCAGAGAAAAAAAATTTTAAAAATATTTTTAGTGAATTTCCTGAAAGTGCTATGTTGCCCCAAAAAAAAGTACAATTTGGTCTTTTAAGAATTGATTTCATTGCACAGTGTGAGCCATTGAGCCTCAAATTTGTCATTTGTGACTAACCATTCTTGTTTATGATTTTTGTAAAATTGAATAGAAAAAATCATACAAAAAGCCTCAAAAAGAGTGTAAAATTGAAATAGGCATGCTACATGCCAATATAGTATTTAGTCTAGAATAGTATATTGTACTTAGAATCAACCCAAATCACTTGTAAATAGGTAGAAGACCAGGAATTAGTGGGAATTTAAGTATTTGAATGATTGGTCTAGCATGCAATTTTGTCTAGCTACATTGATTTGAGAATTAAAACTTTTTTAATTTTTTAGTAGATCTACTATGGCGTAAGGTGTATATTTTATATTGTACATGATTATATATAAGATAAAGTATATGGTATTTTGCAAGGAAAGCTAGACTGTTAGGTCTTTGTGTTAGATCTGGTAGCATAAGAAGAGATGTAAGAGAAGAAAAACTTTTGTAGTTCAAATTAAGATTTAAGTTTTAGGGCTTAGAATTTGAGATTTAAGGATTATATTATTGCACTATCCAACTTGTAGAGGATGAAGGTGATTTTCCTATCAAAAACCAATCAAATTGTTATTTATATTGCAAAGAAAAAAGAACTTTAACAAAAAAAATTTGAATATCCAACTATTGAACCATAGGATCTTCATCATCTTATACTTGACTAGTAAATGAATATGTGGAAGAAATTTCAAAAATGTTGACTATGTAGATTGCAAGAAATTTGCATTTACAGTGGAAAAAAAAGGTTTTGGTATATGGCTTGATTAGATTTTTTGGCTTTGAATCTCTTAAGATTAGAATTTTTAGAACTACTAAATTTGATTTTGTACTAATTTATGTTCAATAGTTGAGTATAGAATGTACAAAAAAAAATTAGACAAAAAACACTAAATTTCATTCCTTAAAATATTGTTAAGTAGAACTAAAGTACATGTTGAAGGAAAAGTAAAATATTTATATCTTTGAAATGGTATTAATCACAATAATTCCAATGGTGATGTTGTTTTTTCAAAAAAAATATAACCCTATCCTGAAAATTGTTTTGAAAAATTCTAATAATTGCATTTGAAAATGTATATCATAAATAATTTTTTCCAATAGATGCTTAGATTTCTTGAAAATTGATGACCATTGATAACCTTCTCATTATTAGTCCAAATAGAATGAATTTAAAACTTCACATGTAAATATATATATATATATAATCTTTGACAAAAAAAATTCAAGAAAAATTATTTTGGCTTTCTACAAATTTTGTTGGATTGCTTGCCAAACTCTACTTTTGCTTCATGTGGCATAATTTTTGCTTTTGGATTCCAATTGAAATAAAAATTATATTTCTTTAAAGAATCAAAGGTCTTGAAAATATACACAATCTCATTACATCTCTAACTAGGGTTTTTTAGGCAATTACATGCCCAATTTCTTCACAAAAAAATAGGCAGGTAGAAGCCTATAGAAAAAAATGAGGGTGAATGTGTAGAAAAATGCCAAACTATAATCATGACCTTCTACTTTTTTGCCAGAATGCTTCAAAAACCTCATTCATCCATCACACAAAGTCAATGCATACAAAAATTGCATAAAAAAATTACATACTCATAATTGTACATTTGTACAATCAAAATTGGTCTCTTTTAATAAAGCCCCCAAGATTAAAGAGCCCCAATTTTTGAAAGGAAGGCCCCATAATCATTTGTCCAAAAACCAAAATAAAACATGCTCTAATTTTTGCAAACACCAAAGTTTGTTGCCTTTGAAATTGAGGGGATGACGCACAATTCAAATGGCCCAAATCAAGCAAACAATCGATCATCCCTCCAATTCGGGGTGTCAAATAAGGCAAACATCTTGTGTACGTCTACCTAGTTTAATAGTCTAAATTGGACAGGTGATCATTTGCTCAATCTAGGTTGTCCAACCAAGCAGACATGGACAAAGCATCCGCCACATATAAGAAAAGAGGTTGGACATTTGTTTCTCACTTTTGCCTTCCCCCTTGCATTGTGTGAGCATGGAGCAGAGAGCTTGGTGGTTTATCCTTCATTAGCTCTTCTCTTTCAAAAGGTAAGAGTCAGATTATTGAGAACCCCTTATTGCCAATTTCTTTGGTTATCGTAAACTTTTGTTTGAATTTACATTGAATCACACTTTGTCATATAAAGGTTTAGGAGAAAGTGTTTGAAATAATTCTTGATGAATGGAAAAGAGGTACTTCAAATAATTCATGGTGAATAGGGTCTATAATACCTTATAGAGTGTAAAAGTGGTATTAAAAAAAATATGGCTTGCAACATTGTATAAATGATGAAGCCTTTGATGAGGTCATTCTCAAAGTTGATTTATTTGTTTGTCAATGTTTATCACTTACTAAGAGACAATATAGGCAAGGGTTATTGGATTGGTGGAGTAGTATTGAAGGAGATGCTGAATTAGATAGGGACAAACACTAGAAGAAAACAAGGGGTTTTGCAATTAGTTTTGTAGTTGCATCGGGCGCTTGCAACTAGGTGACAATTTAAAGACTGTAGTTGCAGTGAACAAGTTGCAATAGTTGCAAGTTAGTTGCAAAAAGTGGCAAAATTATTTTTCATCTAATAGTTTTTGTAGAACTTCATTGATGAATTCTTTTGGCATGGTTGCTAATGTAGAACTTGATTGCCGCAACTTGTTGCAACTAGTTTGCAATTGGCTTACAAACTAGATTATTTGTAGATCTTAAAATTTTAATGTCAATGATTTGTACAATTTTCAAATCTATATTTTTTTTAGATTAGCAATCCAAATATTTATATTGATAGATTTAATCACTTTAGAAAATTTTACAATTTTATAGATTTTACACTATTGGTAGATTTCTGTAAACTATAGAAATCTAAAAATTGTAAAAATTTATAACATGTAGAAATCTATAAGTCATAGAAATCTAAAAATTGTAGAAATCTACAAGTTGCAAAAATCTACAAAATATAGAAATATTATAGATTTTTACCATTAAAATTCATTATACAAGAATGCTATAACTTATGATTCTTATACATTTAATCTAATGATACTCTTAACAATTGATATGGGATAATTGATAATTAATCGTAGTTGTTTCCTAATTGTAACGTAGTTGTTTAAGTATTAGTTGAATTCTAGTTGCATGATAGTTGAAAACTAATTGAATGCTAGTTGTAGAGTAATTGACAACTAGTGGTATAGTCGCACTATGGTTGCACAATAGTCGCATAGTTGCATAGGAGTTGCACAATAGTTGTACAGTCGCACAAAAGTCACACAAATGCATAGTAGTTGCACAGTAGTTATACAGTTGTACAATAGTTGCATAGATACTAATCAACAATTGTAATAAACATTGGATGTAGAATACCTTACGATTCTTTTTTTTCTCATTTCTGTAAACTCTAAACTTCATTTCGCAACTACTTTGCGACTACTTTGCAACTACAACAATGTAAACATTGATTTGGTGCAAATATAGAGGGTTGTAGTTGCACAACAATTGCTTAGGATATGTAGTTGCATTGTAGTGGGTTGTAGCAGATACATTTTTCTTCTAGTGAAACAACATCTTAAAGTATTTCCTAACATGGCACAAGTCATTCTCCAAGATGACAAAATCATGAAGGGAAGGTATGCAACAATTTATAGAGTTCAATTTAAAAGTTGTCCTAGGATAATTGCATTTTGTGAGTTTGTAGCAAAGATATCCCATGAACAAGGCCTACAATCTAAATTCACAAAGTTGGAATACCAAAACAAGTCTATTATTATAACAATTTTACATAATAGAGGGATACCATTTAATGCAGTCCATATAATAAGTAATGAAGGATATTTGTATTGGTAAAATGATGGTATACTTTGGCATAATTTAGATGTTGAATTTAGATAATGGTTATCGAGACATTTCTATTCAAGTGTGGTATTCCAATCTATTGCCGGAGGAGGTGATTCAAGCTTACCATCTTTGTCAATGGAAGCAAAAACGCAAAGAGCTTGTATAGGCATTGTTGCACATCATGAATGAGGTGCATGTTGGTGGAAATTTACACAATGATATTTCTCTTAACAACATCATGTTTCATTTTCTTAAAAACAAGTTATGTATTTACATTGGAGTTTGCGATTGGATTATCACCACTATGGCTCTCAAATCAATGAAATCATTATATACATTCACATCTGCAAGTGATATGTATAAGGCATTGTGAAGGAGTGTAAGCCTTTAAGTTAGCACTTAGAACTCTAGGATTATTTTTGGCAAATTTTTTATATTTTTTAGGTGAGTTTAGAAAAAAAGACATAGAAAGAGTGTTGTTGAGAGTTTTGGTAGAAGTCCCTACTAAAGTAATAAGAAATCTCTTTAGAATTATAGAATATATAAAATATCACGTTTTCCCAATTCTAAGTTCAAATTGTGAATCTGACAGAATAGTTAGCCATTCTAAGAGAGGTAATAATGTAATAGTTACTTAGTTTTAGTGTCCAATTCATAGAAAACTAAGTCTAGAAAAGTGCATATAACAATGAAGCTAAGTATAAAGTCTATAGTAGGTCTAGAGAGCCAAATAGATCAAAATCCAATTTGTAAAGAATTTTGATTGGTTAGTCAAAAACATTACACGTAACTTTGAGATGCAAAACAAAATTTGACCAAAGATGGAGAAAAAGGTGATTGGAGCATATACAGAGGTACTTCATGGATAAAAGCATGTTAGAAAATTGATATAGGAGTCAATCAACCAAGATTCCCCAGTATTGAAAGTAATTTCTTTATTGGGTAGAAGTTATTCTAAAATTACTGAAACTAGATAAGTACAAAGCCGGCATGAAACTTATATTTAAAATTTAGGAATGTTCTAAATCTTACATCTAAATATTTTGAATTTTCCAAAATTCCACGTTGACTTTATGGGAAGTCAACTGCATATAAAGGTCATGTCAAGAAAGATGGACTGGTTTTTGTACACTTTTGCCACTGAACTCATGATTTTTCAAGAGTACTTCAAAAATAGAAAAATAATTTTCTAAAAACATGAAAAATATATTTACTGTTTATTTCTTTAAAAAAAAGGTATCCCAAAAAGGAAAAGTGTAGAAAAATTCTCTTAGTGGATGAACTAGAAAAATAAAAAATCTCATGAAAATAAGCACTTTGACATTTTTATTTGTAAAAAATAGGAAAATAAACTTTTTGAAAAACTTAAAATTGGACATTCAGAAATAAAGATTCCCCCAAATAGAAGAAGTACTTGAACACATTGTTTGGAGTTGAAGGTATTAGAACTTTTGAATAATGAATACTACATTTAGAAGGAAAAAAACCCTTTGGAAGCACAAAAAGGAATGAGGTGTGTCCATTGGAAATTCAAGAGAGTCATATAGATTGGTCAAAGTCAATTTTTGTCAATGTCATGTTTGAATGTCGTTTACTGCAACTTCTGTAGAGTCTTCAAGGGTATAGAAAAATCACATGAGGCAAATACATTCCAACATGTTGTAATTACATGTCAAAGCAATTGCAGCAAATGAAAATGCAATATTGCAAGGATCAACTACAAATCAAATGCAAAATGTCAAGCTCAACAATGGGGGACAAACATCAAGTGTACTATAAAATTACAAACTAATGGATAGTAAGGATCCTTAAATCCAACTTGTCAAGGGATTAAGATAGAAAAATTGTGGAAATCATAAAGAGGTGGTGGTGAACTTTTGATTTTCTTGAAATGACATAGAATGAAGTGTGAAAAGAACAAAGAACAAATTAGTCATATATTGATTCAAGATGTTAGAGATATGACTTGTTTTGATAAGGACCAAATCAAATTGGGACAAGACCTCATTGGTGAAGTATGCTAGCTTCCATCTTCAAGAGTGTCATTATTCTTGCCACATTGCCACTTCAACATGTCTTATATATTCAAGAGCATTATATATGATTATTTTCCGCCACTGAATTCAGATGGATATCCAATAGTTAGAAACAACCAAACCACACACCAATTTACAAATGCACTACCAATATAGCAATTGAACAAGTAGAAGAGCGTCGTCAATGTTAGAAGTTATAAAATAGGAGTGACTTTGCTTCTATTTCAGAGTTTAGGTGCAAAAGTGTTGCAGAAGAACCTGGAAGACTATAAAAGAAATGAGTATCAAATTACAGTGGATATATTTTCCACATGCATATACTAAGACTTTTTGAATATAGTTGTTTCTATTATTAAAATTTATCAACAACATCTAAATTTTAAACACTTGCATTACTTGAATATGTACTTTTGCAAAAATGGATATTTTTGAGGATAAATTCATTTATGCACCGAGTTATTGTTTCAACAAGTCGAAGATTCTGCTTATTTGCATAAAAATCATTAGTGTTTTAGAATGGGCATTGCCACAATCTTCCATGCACATCATTTGTATTGTATAAATTTACATTTATAACGAGTGAAATGATTTTAAGCATATAGAATTAAAAATGTTCAAGCATTCATGAAATGTAGGGATACATATCATTAGTCAAATGTTTGAACTAAAAAGGTATAAATTTCTATAAACTACAATTGTGATTCCAAAATCATCAACTCGTATGTAAAAATAAATAAATTATTTGCCATTTTCTTTTCTTACTTTTTTGTCATTTTGTTCCTATTTTTTATTTTTTATTCCCATTTTTTGACAATGTCTTCTTTATTTTTTATTTTTGGTTTTTGTAGGAGTGATTATTCATTCACTTAATAAGTTTGGAATATATTTGCAAGACGTCCATGAAACTATTATGTAATGACTTGGATTTGAATTTTATAAAACCTTTAATTATGTTACTAGTCATTTTCTTAATTTTGAATTTAATGATAAGAGTAAGTTTAAAGTATACTAAAGATGATATTTAGTGTTTAGTGACATTTAGTGTTTTTACCCCCTTACTAGCTGCAACACTAAATCTGAACTGTGAGGACAATTAAGGTAGGACCACCCATTCCCGACCGGGGACCAATAACCAACCATGTTTCAAACCATAGCAAAAAAGTGTTTTTTTCTCCATTTCAAAATTGGGACTTGTAAGTTATTGACATATGTTCCAATTTTGTGAATCAGAAAGTAAAAAGCTATAAATAAAAGGTAGTTTTTGAGTGATGATCGGCAACAGGTCCGAAGCACTTTTTGCCTTTCAAAATTCATAATTATTTCAATTTGAGCGGTAAATTTACCAAAGTTTTTGCAATCCTCCTCATTTCTATTGATGCACCTCTGAAAATTTTTACTTTGCCTTGTCCGATCCTAGATCATATCTCCAATTGCTTATTTGGTCGACTATAGGTGGTTTTACCTTAGTGTTGTGTTAAACTTCAATCAGAGTTGTCATATCGGACCGACTGCAAAGTTCAGAGCTCTGTAACTTTTGCAAAACAAATCTGAATCGGACATATGATATGTTTTTTGGCATCTACAATTTTTGTAGATGCCAAAAAACATATCATATGTCCGATTCAGATTTGTTTTGCAAAAGTTACAGAGCTCTGAACTTTGCAGTAAAAAATTGTCCGATATGACAACTCTGACTTCAATGTACCGCCTCCACTTTCTCTTCTCTTCCCTTCCCATTAATGTGTTCTAACACTAAATGTAAACCTTTTCAGATTTCAGATTTACTATGGAGTACATTTAGTGTTTGAATTGACATTTAGTGTTTTTACTTTCATAGGATAATTGGCTTTTAGTGTATGCCTTCGCATTTAGTGTACAAGACACTAAATATCATCATTAGTGTAGTTGTATTAGAGGCTAGATGATATCCACTTTCATAGTAAGTGTTATAAGAAATTTGTAATTCTATAGGGATGGGAATTGAAGTCAGTAAACTAAGTGCTCAAATAATGCACTAAAGTTTGAAGTTCTTCTCTAATTGAAAATGAGAATTGACAAAGCACATATCAAAAATAAATAAAACCCATGATTATAGGGGTAGCGGTCATAGGTCCCAAAACTTACTATAAATAGTAAGCTTTTTCCATTTTAGGCAAAATTTTAGAAACTTTCTTTTTTTAGAAATTATTAAGAAAAAAATGTTTTTTAAGCTCTAGGCTCACAAACTTCATGCTCATAGCTCACAAGCTCACCGCTCCAAGCCCGCATGCTAGTGTCGTTGTTGACTTTAGTTCAAATTTCAAATGACATTCATAGAATTTAATTGGTCATAGAATCAAAAAACAAAAAAATTCCAAAAAAAAAATTCCACATCAAAATAAAATCTTTCCTACAAAATTCACTAAAAAAAACAAGTTTTTTACTTGTAATTGAATTTAAATGGAACTTTGAATTTTTCCTTCTAAAATGTATAGAAAAAAATGGGAATAACATTTGTAAAATCTAACCATATGAATAAAATTTAAAACTCAAACTTTAGGACTTTTATTTCCATCTCAATTCCAAAGTACTCTTCCAAATAGTACTTTATAATGATCTTTCTTAAATTGTCAATTTTGGAAATGATTTAGATGTTGGAATGCCCCACAGCTCAAATGCAATTTTCCACCAAAAAAATAGGACCTCCCTAACACATAATCACCACTCTCTAATGCTCAACAATTTTTCATCGTACCGAATACTTCATGATTCTTCACCACCTAGTAACAGATTCAGAACTAAATTAAGGGGTGGTTTATATTTGGGGCTATATTGAAGGCTGGCCAGAACTCTCCAAGTTTGAACCAATAAGATCACTCAATTTCTCCAAATCTAGCCCAAAGGATTTATACTTGGAGTTGGCTGGAACAACAACTCATCCTATGTGTTGCTTTAGGTGGCATAGTTTTAGCACCAATCCATCTGGTTCCAAGGGGGGAATTGGGACGAGGTTTTAGGTGGCTAAAACTCTCATGGGTCGTTGCAAGAAACACCGTTCATTTTCCATAGCGTTTTAAAAATGGACGCTGTTTTCTTTGGGAGTACTATTTAATTAGAAAATCAATTTAAAATATATATATATAAAATATGTCTAATGTATAAAACTTAATGAAGAAGGTATCCTATGAAGGAAAAGCTTAGGAAAATTTTCTAAGTAGGAGAACTAGAAAAGTGGAAAATCTCATGAAAATGGGCGTATTTACATTTTAATTTGTAAAAAATAGGAAAAGTTATTTTTCTTGAATCTAAAAATTGGCCATTTGGGAAGAGTTGATGGTGATGATATTTCACCAAGAAAATAATCTCAACTCTATTATCAATGGTCAGAAATTGTGTGCAATGGGAGTGTTGTTTGCATGCATGCGGAGGACATAAAATAATGTATTTTTAGATTCCCTTCCATAGAAATATTCTTTCCTACTATGCAAATGCACCATGAAAATTTCAACTTCAAATCATTAAATTTGGGTACTCCTAACGTAGTAAAAACCCCTAAACCTCAGTTTGTGACAAATTAACAAAAAATAATTTTAAATATAAAATTATTTTCTTTAATTTCTGAAAAATAAGGGATGTAAAAATCATCAAGTTAGAGAGTTCCAATAATTATTTCATATTCTCGAATATTTAATTCAAAAGTTATAGCAGAAAAGAACAACGTCACTCCAATTGTGACGAAGAATAGGACCGGTGTTTCTTGCAACCACCCTCATCTAGGATTGGATTGGAGCCAAATTGGACTCCTCCGTTGGATTGCACAAATCACTATCATCAATTATTAGATTTTTTTATTTTATTTTATTTATTATAAACTCCTTCATCAATTGTTTGAATCTTCATTTATTTGTGCTGCTTTAGAATTGTCGCCGAAAGGGTGCTTTGTCTATCTTGGTGACACCAAGGGTTTCAGTTTTTATTTTTTTCCATGTGTCTCAATATACTGTGATGAAATAAATAACAAAATAATGAAATACCAAAAAATATGTAATAAGATATGAAGCCCACTATTATGTAAATATGATTTCAAAAAAATAAAAATATTACATTTAGAGAAGAAAAAGATAATGTTTAAATAAATAAATAAATAAAAATTCACTTTTTCATTTTTAAGATTTTAAAAAAATAGGAAGAAAATTTGGGGAAAAAAACAAAAACACTCTTCTGTATTTTAAAGATGAATTAAATAGGAACAAATAGAAAAAGGAAAAAAATATAATAAATATTAATTTTTAACGCCTAAATGCCCAATATGCTTGTTTTGACCTTCTTGAAATTTGCTCTAAATTGAACAAAAATCCAACATTTTGATAATTTGAATAAATTTTTTTTGAATTGTAACTAAACAAATTCAAAATAGACATATTAGAGAAAAAAATATAGAAAAAAAGAACACAATAGTAGCCCTTATCGATTGAAAGATTATAATGTTTGATCTTGAGGGTGTCAAAACTATGAAAATCTTTGGACTCTCTTTTTATATGTCAAATTTAAAAAGTTGGTCACCAAAAAAATACAAGATTAGAAAACCTAACAAACATAATTTCAATCAATTTATGGCTTCTCAAAATCTATTCTATAATTTAAAATTGAATTTTTAATATAATTTTTTTTCTAAGATTTATATATTTGAAGCTCATTTCCAAAAATCCTTAACATTACAAACTGTCAAGATTGCAATAGAAACCCTTATACTAAATCTTGAATAGAAAAATCATAATCATTCATATTCAAAATCGAATTAAAACTAGACTTCAAACAAAATATTCCAAAAGTATAAACTAATAAAAATAAAAATTTGATAAGATTTTATTGTACTTTAACCCTAGAGTGTCTTGAATCATGTCCAAAATTGACGATTTGGAAAAAATCATTATAAAGTATTATTTGGAAGAATATTTTGGGATTGTAATACAAACAAAAATTGTAAATTTTTAATTTTAGATTCCATCCGTATGGTTAGATTTCCCAATGCTTTCACCAATATTTTTCTATAAATTCTGAAAGAAAAATTTCAAAATTCCTTCAAAATTCAATTACAAGCAAAATATTATCATTTTTTTAATAAAACTTGTTGGAGTGGATTTGAAATGAGCTTCTCTTCACATGGTGATTTTTTGAATTTTTTTTGTTCTTTAATTCTATGACCTCATTTTTGCAAACTTGATTTTGAACTACAGTCAACACAAGTCAACCACTTGACATACTTCCACATTTGTAAGTTTAGAAAATTATGTGCTTTAGAAATACCAAATCCAACCCTTGGATAGAACAAAAACTTCATAAAGAATTTCTCAAAATTAAGATGACTTCCATCCGAGCAATAACGAGACAGAAAAATAATTTTGAATCTATTCATCGTCCAGAAATTGGACGTCGGCACACTCCAGGGTTAAAGTTTCTTCAACATTTATATTTATACAAGTTCTAATGTTGGATACCTCTTTAGAATGCCCTAAGCATTTAGGGGTTAAATATATATATGTATGTTTATGTATTTTTAAATTGAATGTTAAAAAAAATCCAAAAGCATAGGAATTGGAAACCCGACTCTAGAATCCTGCCCTAGACTCTAGCTCAAGGGCTTTATATTAACCGGGGCCGGATTGAAGGCAAATCCGGCCAACCTTCCATCCTGCCCCAGGCCCAATATAAACCGCCCCTAAAAAAATGTGAGGACGGCCGGATGGCTCTCACGACCAAAAGCTGTTCTCACCACCATTATATTATATCCCAAAACCTTTTCTCTTCAAAACCACAACCATGTACTATACCGAGCGTGGAATCGAGAACTTGGGGAAAACTTAACCAGATGAGGTACTACCAAGACAGAAACACGATATAAGAGATCATTCAACTTCTGACGCATATTATTCCTGCAGACCTTTCAGGCCCCCACATGCAGCACAACTGAAAAAACGGAAAAATTCTTTCGTGATGGGCATCCTAGTAACAGGGCTATGAGAAGCCCCCTTAGGATCCAAAACATACCTTAGCGCTTGGCAAGGTGGGCAGGATCTGGAGATGTAGAGCAGACCATTTATCCACGTTCACCCCCTATTAAGCACTTAAGGACTATAACAGGAATTCCCTCTCGAAATTGAAGGTTCATGTTCTTCCCGCAACTTTGAACACATCTGAGACTAAATATGAAGTATCAATGAAAAATCGAAAAATTTGTCTACAACTCGGCAGATGCACACACGCGTACACTGCCTTCACGAGCACCACTTCGATTGACATATACATCTACAACACACAATTGTAGGATATTTTTTGATATTCTGGGACATGAAAGGGCTAAACTGCAGTACATACGCACAGATTGAACGGAACCTAATAGGGCTACATTTCTTCATCATCCTCAACCTCCGGCGCATCGTTGATCATTGTCATGAGCATATTAATCTGTGACTGTAGCATGTTGTTTTCTCTTTCAATCTGCAAAATATTGCACAATTCATTACTTCATCAACCAGTGAAGTATACTGCACTAAACTACCTTCGAATTTTTTTTTATTACTCTAAGGGCATGAAATTCAAAGGGGCACAACCCTACATTGGTACAAAAAAGAATAAAAATCTTTAGGAAAATCATTTAAAAAAGTAGATAATTTCAGGCACAGGATTTAACCCTTAAAGGACAGGCTAGTGACCATGAAAATCATCAATTTTGATACTGTGGGAATCATTGGTTTATGAAAATCCAAAAACATGCATTCAAAATCATACTGTAGAAAATGTTCCCTTTCTACCCCTAATTCTGAGGTAATTCTGAGGATGAATAGTCGCACTTTTGTCCTCCACAGAAAGATGCTCTCACATTCATCGATCAGAAAATGGCCTCGGGTCGTTTATGGGTTAAGCTTAGCACTCATCAATACTATCTAAATTATACTCCCATCCTACAAACCAATCCGAAAAAACTGATCCTCCGTACCATGACCCATTTTAAGGTTCCTTCAACTAATAAACCTAAGTGCAAGAAAGTGCTCCACCCGGGTTCCAAGGAAAAAATGCAACCTAATATTACGAAAACTCCGGACTCATAATCAGAATAGGTCAACCACTAAACCACTAAGCAGAACATGCATCAAGTATCCTAGACACTGAACATTCAGCAGCATTCATCAACGAAAGAATCATTCTCAAGAGAAAAGAATAAAAACAACTCACATGCATCCGCTTGGTCCTTTCCTGTTGTAACTGGATTTGGAGATGCTCCATAGTCTTCGAATCTTCTTCAAGTTGCTCATTCAAGCCACCGATCTCCCGATCCTACATAGAAACACATCGCAGAGGCTGAACAGAAACACTTGAGTAAAATAAGGACCACAAGGAAAAGACTAAAGACCCAAACTAGACTACTACTGACAGAACAAGAGTGAACTAGTGCTATCAGCTCTTTCACAAATTGTCATATGTCACTGGCGACATTTGCACGTTCACTAGATGGCCTTACTTGATATTTGAAGATGATTTACCTTTCGGTTCATCTCGTGAACCGCAATACGACGCATGCTTTCAACGACATCAACATTCACCAGCTTCCTCTTTTTCCCGACAACCCACCCTTGGGGATAAGCCGAAATATCAAAATCAGGTGGAGGCAGAGAACTGTCGGGAGAGCCATCACGAGGTCCACGATACGAGGGGCCAAGTGGCTCGAACATTGCTTTCCTCCGCTCAGATAGCTGTGAATCTTCCATGCCATTTTCGATAACATCTGCATCATACTCAAGCAGGTCGGTGGGATACTCTTCCTCCGGTTCGTATTCTGGCCTTACCTTGCGGCTTGAGGATCTGGATAGCTGCCTTCTTGTTCCATCCTCTTTAAGATCAAACACGGGTCTATCCTTTTTACTGGGGAGCCGAGTGAAAGCTCTCCTAGGTTCATCTTCGTAATACTCGTACTCCGGCTCAGGCATGGACCTTGTCTTTCTGCTGCTTGATCTAGACAAATACCTCCTCACGTCGTCCTGAGGCTCCTCGTGCTCGTAGGAGGACCTATCCTTCCTACTGGTTGATCTTGACAAATACTTTCGGACGGCATCTTGAGGCTCTGCATCGTCGTATTCAGCGTCGTAAGGCGAGGTATCTCTCCGATTCATTGAAAGACGTAGATGAACAGGTGTTCGTGAATAAGTAGGAGGTGTCCGAACTGCTATCTCGTCACTTCTCCGGTAGTCGTCCATTTCGCCTGCATACGGGTACCATTACCGATGACGATGAGTGACACCAATTTAACAGGAGCAATAATATCAAATGGAGAGCTTCATTGGCCGTTTCAGTGCATGGTGCCCGTGGTCCTCAGAACTACATGGATAAATAGCGTAGCGCGAGAGCCAAAAGAGTGAGTAGACTCTTAAAAAAATACGAATAATATCCATTTCCGATACCAGAAGTATTCACGTTCGTGTGAGTACAAGTTGCGTAGCGTAAGTCTTAAGATACATGCACTACATGTAAAACTGAGAGCACAGATACATTCATGTCGAGTACTCTTTCGGTCAATTATCTGCACACGTAATCCGATAGATTTAGAGGATATGGGAACGAAAAAATTCTATAATTCACACGACGTGCAGTTTTCGGACCTGCACATTTCCTGCGATGTATCTAAATAGAGTGGAGATAAGTATCTGCCTAGCAATACAAGGTTAAACTTACTGGGACAAATTCAAATAAGTCGAATGGTATGGCTAGCTGGTGTAAACTCTTGCAATTAATATCGGTAGCCAAACGGAGAGATAACCACTATTTAAAGCGGGTATGTTTAAAACGGTGCATAGACCAATTGGTCGCGGTCGAGACAGAATTTTAAATTGGTACATCACTGTCGTCAACGGTATTAGAAGCCATATTCATCGCAGTCCACGGTCCTGTCAATATGTGAGGAGAACCTGATGCACGCAGATTCGAAAATATTGGTTTAGGGTAGAATTGCGCCGTTCTATAGCCATGCCGGACCAATTATAAACCACTTGCGTGATACAGATTAAACGAATAGCTCGAAGAAAATCCCCTTGCTACAACTTCCGCCACAATGTCCTTGCCCGCTTAACTAGAGAATAAGCTAAGCATAAGAGCTACGATTCAATAGACAATTACAATCAGGATCAGTTCCCTCATGCTTCCATAGGGTGCTGAGTCAAGCAGTGATGTCAAATGAAAACGTGGATGATCGAATCAAGGGAGAATACGACGGATGTCCGAGAATCTGGTATGATCAAACTCAAAGCAGCAGAGCAGAAAGAACCTCACCATTTACGCGCTTGCGACCGCTTGAAAGAGCCCGGTACAGAGGGTGGTCGATATCCATCGCCCTATCCTTCTCCCAATCTGAGCTCCTGGTTAGCACCTTCATGTGTCCTTGTCCAGATCGGCACAATACCACTAGCCCACCGACGCCGTGGCCACGTTCCAGAAGACACGCTCCCGGTCGGATTAGGCAGTGCGAAACATCGCCACACGTCCGATCCCTGCCAGACCACAGTCCCAACGAACATCCAGCGACTCACCTTGCCTTCTCGAAAAGGCGTGGCGCGTGAATCGAGTGCCCGCACGAGCGATCCCTCGACCGGCTGGGTGCACCGCCAATCCAAAGAAGCAGGCCAAATCCGCCGCAAGAAATCACGAGAAAGAAACGACGAAGGGAAGGCCGGGCCAAGCTCGGCCGAAGAATGGCCAAGGAGGGCGGTAAGTTAGGAGCTGGGAAACGGAGGAAGGGGAGAAGCGGAAGAAGGGGGTTTAGGGGAACAAACGAGAAAAGGAAGGGAGACAGCGAGGGAGCAAGAGAAACAGAGGACTGGATAGGGAGGAAAGGCAAAGGAAGAGAAGAAGGGAAGAGAAGCGGAGTGCGAAGGGGCAGCTCGGGACGAGGCGATGGCGATACAATGGCAATGGTCGGGGCGAGAACCGGGTTGAACGAGAGGAGAGGAGAGGAGCGGAAACGAGAGAATGAAGGAAAGCACCTAGTGCCGTGGGCAGTACAGTCCAGCCCTGCACAGTAGTACACTACAGTAACTTAGTGTGATTCAGGTGATGACCACGGAGCCCGTCCGCAATTCCCTCCCACATTTCCGTCTGACGGCCGGGGCAGCTACATTAGGTAGAGAGTCGGGCGTGCCAGGCGCTTCCTTTCAAAGCTTCTTTACACTCACCTGGGAACGAGGGAATTAAATACGTCCTGGGTCGCATTTAATGTGAAATTAGGATGGAAGGATCTGGGTGGATTGGCCCCCTCGCTCGGCCTTACAATGTTTTACCAGAGGTGCAATCAAAACAAAAAGCCCCCTAGTTTGAGCCGTGATCACCCCCACTTTCTTCACCCCCTAGCTAATTTGGGGTTTCTGATCGCAAATATGAATTCAAAATTTGCAAAAAAAATTGTGTGAAAAATAAAAAATTACAGCACTTTACCCACGTGGCCGAGCGAGGGGGTCAATTCTCCTGCCCATTGGAAGTGGGTTGAAAAGTCACCATTTCGTGAATTCAAGAACCACCACCATGCAACCTCTACACATGGTTGGTTCATTTATTATTTCACACTACCAACCCTTGGTATCGGACCTTACTAGCAAGCTCATTACATCAATAACAAATATTTATTTAAAGTAGAAAAATAGTATTCAATAAGTACTATTTCGACAACCATTTAAAATTGAACCAAGCATGGACATTTGATTGGATTTAGATACTTCACTTAATGGTTTTATATAGGATAAGAGGTTACTTATTCACAAAATGCAATTTTCAAATATCAAGTAAGATAAGTGTATAATTTCATAAGAAATTGGCATTATTTTTTTGAGATATTTATTCACAAACCTAATAGTAGGATATGATATACACTCAGATAGGGCCATGAGTGGATGTAGTGAAGGTAAATTATCTCCTCAAAGACAAAGGCCATGTCTTTATCAAAACCCTTTCAAAACTGCCATTTCTGCTACATTCACCCAAGAAAACAAAAAAAACAATTATTTAAGACTTTAACTATAAGATCTTGTACTTAATTTGATTGAGATCGTGTGGTAAAAATTTCATGAAGTTTGACAATATAGATTGGAAGATATGAGCATTAAAAGTGGAAAAAAAAGGTTTTTTGAACTATGGTTTACAATTTCAGATGACTTTTACTGTTGTCGTTATGTGGGCCGCCTACTAGTAAAATTAGACATCTAAGCTTAATTTGAGTAGAATTCCAAGTATAGATGGACTTGGGCTTTTTGGTATCTAGTTTCACCGAGAGGTTAGGGTTTGTTGGTGGCTATCTTGTAGGGTTAGGTCTTCAAAGGGTATTAAAAGGGTGGCTCCCCCCCCCTTCAATTCATCTTGGTTCTATCTTAAGTTTTTCACTTGTATTTTGAGCTTATAGATTATATTTGTGAGATCTTTACTTAGAGAGGTTGTTTGAATAGTTCTTATGTAGTTTGTGTTGTAATTTTGCCTTTTAAGCAATATTGAGGGTGAGATTCTTTGAAGTTGGAGAAGGTAGTAGCCAAACTCAAGGCGGCTTCGAGTGCTATGACTTTGTGTGGTTGGGAGTTGAGGATTTAGCTTGAGGTTCTTTTGTTGGGTTTTCATTCTTTTGAGGTGAGTGATTTAGTTGGCTTTAAGCTTTTGGGCTTTTTAGTCTTTTAATTTTTTTTACTTCATATTCTTGTACTACAATCGGAAGTCTCATACTTTTCTGGATAGACTACAATTCTTACGACATCTTTGGTAAACCTGACGTGAAACATCTGGAGTTGTAGTGTTTATGAGTTTTGAGGTGACTGTGTAATGGATCGTGAGGGAGGATTTGGAGGTGATGGTGGTGGCGGTCTACCAAATGGTGAATTTGGTGGCGGATGAGAGATTCCAAATGTTGGTATGCTGCGCATGTTGGAGGCAATGAGCTTGCTTTTGCAACATCAATAAGATGTGTAACAGAGGGAGGCTCAGGTAATAAAAGCATTGCACTCCATCGTAAATCGGATGGATTAGTTTGACAAGCATGATGTTTCCAAGTACATCCATTTTTACACTCATGAGATAGAGTTGAAGAAAGTGAGCAAAGAAGAGATGGTTGTGAACTTTGACTTGGTTGTGATTCTGGAGATTCGTGGATGAATGCAGGAATTGAAGGAGAGTGTTGGAGAGAGCTAGTGTGGTTTTGCCCAAACATTGAAGGAAGAGTATTTTATAGAAGATTTGAAGAGGGTGACAAAAAGAACCTTTCTAGAGTGGGTTGTACAACCAAGCAAGGATTTGTCAGTAAATGAGCTACTTTGGGAGTTTGAACACCAATTTGTATAGTTCTCAAGGACATAAAAAACAACTTTGGAGGTGGAAAAGACACAGCTATTCATAGATATGGCAGATCTATGATTATAGGAGAAGCTTGAGCCGATTTTGGAAGATTGTAATGAAGAACGTGTCTTGAAGTCCGCTCACTGGAAGGATGTTGTGGAAACGTTGTCTTTACTTACAAAAAAGCAATGACAGAGAGACAAGTCCATAGTGAGTAGTGCTAAGACTAAAGTACCAGTCGTGACACTTTAAACCTTCTCATGTTCTAGCAAAAGTAGAATACTTAGCCATGGATGAATTAGTCAAGGGGATATGGGATTTGAAGTTGAAGTTTGCTATGAAGAAAAGGGCTAAATTTTAGTAGATTTGACATCAAAGGCAAAAGGTTGGACAAGCAGGAGGTCGTTTCCTTCCTTGATGCATGTGGTGTGACAGTTTTGAGCATTTATAGAGGGACTATCCTCATTTCACAAAGGCATTGCGAAACAAGATTGTGTTTTTCAAATATGAACAGATTCATTCACAAGAGACAAGATTACCATTGCAGACAAACTTTGGTAAAGGTGGCATGAAGATATTAGCGGAGGAATTGGCAAAAGAACAAGCAAGTGTAAAGGCAAAGCAAAACACATATGGAATTGGGTTTGTTGATGATTGTGTAGGTGTGAACATCGATAGGCCAAATCATTTTGATGTGGTGTAGACAAGAGCTATAGAACTTGCTGAAGTAAAGGACTTATAGAGGATAAGTTGTAATTAGCATACACTTCTATTCGACAAACTATGGGGTGGGATGATTGAGTGGACAACTTGTCTGTTCATACATATATTGCAAGAAATCAGCATGAAATGTTAGTAGAAGAGATGCGGAAGAGAGATAATGGTGGTGAAAGTACGTCCAAGAGAGTCAATAGAATAGAGAGGACACAATAGGCAAAACCGGAGCCAGATGTTGCAATGAAAGGGAAGGATAAGGTCTCAACTTACAAGCTGCAATTTGATATTGAAGCTGCGACGGATTTGACAAAGGTGTTGGAGGAGCGCATATTGAATGGAAAGGTGGAGTTTACCTTGGGTGAAGTCCTTGGGATTGCAAAGTGGAACTTCTACAAGGTTATCATGGACATCATAAGTGGAAGAGGCATAGTTTGGGAGATGTTGCAACTACAAATGTTGAAGGTGTTAAGGTGGGGGAGGATGAAGAAGATGAAGATGTTGTTGACCATATCTACAAAGGTGTAGCAAGAATGAAATCTATTCCAGAGGATGGAGGGATCCGGACTTCAAGTCATTATTGTCAAAGTCATTGGATGAGAGCTACAACAAAGACATTGGTTAAGCTAGGAGATTTGGAAGAACCTATTGTTGCTTTGGTAGATCACAACTCAAAGATCAATCTAATGTCAAAGGGGTTGTATGAGCAAGGCAAGTGGCCTATTAACACATACTATAGGTGGCTAATTAGAGTAGTCAACAATACTCATGGAGACTTGTATGGAGTGTGTCCAAATGTGAGCATGTTGATTGGAGATGTAAAAGATGAGCAAAACTTCTTCTTACATGTAAATTTTTCTTACCATATTATTCTTGAATAGCCCTACATTATAACTACACAAATGGAGATGAAGGTTATAGACAATGGTTCAGCATATACTATGATTAGAAGTTGAGATGGCAAGTAGGTTGTATAGTTTTTGATTGTTTGTCATGTTGTTTGTGCAAATCATGAGAAAAAACGTGAGAGTTTGAGGGCTCATCCTTTGCCAAAGGTGAGTAGAGAGTTTGGTGAAAGTTTTGATTACATAAGGGATTTTCATTAGATGCCATTGTAAGACGGGATTGCAATGGTATATGGGGTAGTGGTTGTAGAATGCTTAATTGCTCTAAATTTTTTATTTTTTTGAAGTAAATTTTGAGGCATGTTTGGGTTAATTTTGTGTGTTTGGGTGGTTTTATGATATGTTTTGTGTATGTTTTCCAATTTGGAGTGTTTTATTTGGTGTAAATGTTAGGATGAATAATAGAATGTTGTGGAATGACAAGAGTTAATTTACCAATTTGAAAGTTCAAGTGCCTACTTGGTAGTAGTTATGGGTTTTCTTAATAGGTTGTGTATGAAAGCATAGGCAGCTATGCCAAATGGTTTGTGTTTCATGTCAAGTTGGATTAAGTTGGGGTTAGCTAGACTTAGTGGTTCCAAATGGGTAGTTAACAAAGGAAGTTGCCAAATGGGTGGAGTTGTAACTGTTTAGGTGCTTTCCTATTTAGTCTAGTTTGATTGTCATTTTTCTTCACCCACTTTGAGAGAGCTCAGTGAGAGTCCCAGACGGGGTCCCAGCCCAAGTTGGCTGTGTAATTTCTTTTTGTTGTTATTGTATTTGTATGCAAGTAGGAATGAATTTGTGGAAGTTTGAAGGAGCATGATGTTATGTTTGTGCCTAAATGATGGAGATTCAGTGAGATGGCGTGGTGATGTAGTGATTGAGTGCAGAATGCTAAATTGGAGAAATTGTGAAATTTGAGTGATGGATAATGAGTGAGTTAAATGCAAAACTTATTTGTAATGGTGATGTGTCACCAATTAGAAAATTAATATAAAAAATAAAAAGAGAAATTACACACCAATTTGTATAAATGTGTGTACCTAATGTGGTGAAATTAAGTTATGAAATATAAGAGTGCAAAATTTGTAAGCCTCATTGGATTTAGTGTGTTGTTGTAATAATGTTTTTGGTGATAGAGTTTCAAATTGGATTAATCTATTAGCATAGATTTCCTACTTGACCATCTTTCTTGAAACGAACTTATTATACTAATAGGGTAATTTCCGAATAGGTCATTATCCTTCTTCAACAACGGTTTTCCATAAAATAAAGAGAGAGATGGAGCTTTGGGTTTGATTGGGTTATCTTGGGATGGATCTATTTTATACAAAAATATAAATAAATAAATAAAAAGAAAAGAAAAGAAGTACATTGGGAGTATTGAAAGTGAGTTGAAGAAGTAGGTGAACTTGCAGATGATGAGTATATATCAGGGGTATTTGAATAAAGGGATTTGAATGGTGTGATGGTAAAATTGAGGTTTTGGTTGGAGACAAGTACTGGGAGTGAGGACAAGGTAATGAGTATATATTCAAAAGAATTTTACAATGAAGTGGAGCAGTACATTGATAGATATGAAGGTGAAGAAGAGATGGTTGACAAAAACAAGGATGTTGGGAGATACTTGAGTATGTTTCAATACCAATATGGGTAGAGTGATGTGCAATTCAAGGGGATTCAAAGAAAGGCCTTTAGTTACTTTGTTTGTGTTGGATTTTTATGGAAGCATTCAAGGCAAAGGGGTAGAATATCTTAGCTAATGGTGTATGGGTTAGAAGAACAATAAAAGATTATAATTAGAGATTATTTGTTGCGAGAGTTCAATGGTTGAGAATTGAAGATATCGATTGCAGGTAAACAAGTTAATTAAGTTCTTTTATCAGCATAGAGAATTTTTTAGATTTGAAGATTTTGGTAAAGTTGAAGCTGAAGACAACAAAGATGCAGAGGACAATTACAATCTTGAAGACTGATTAAGGCCTACATCAATTTTAGTTCTAAATCGATATAAGCCAAAGAATGTGCAGGTTTAGACGGGGTAGATGTTGTGATGTGGACTGTTTGCTAGTGAATTTAGGCATCTAAGCTTAATCTGAGTAGAATTCCAAGTATAGATGGACTTGGGCTTTTTGGTGGCTAGTCTCACTAGAAGGTTAGGGTTTGTTGGCAGCTATCTCACAGGGAAGTTAGGTCTTTGAAGGGTATTTAAAGGGTGGCTTCTTCCCCCCCTTGGATTCATCTTGAATTCATCTTGATTTTATCTTGAGTTCTTCAATTGTATTTTGAGCTTGTAGATTATATTTGTGAAATCTTTACTTGGAGAGGTTTTTTGGGTAGTTCTTTTGTGGTTTGTGTTGTACTTTTAGCTCTTAAGCGATATTGACGGTGAGATTCTTTGGAGTTGGAGAAGGTAGTAGCCAAATTTAAAGCAACTTTGAATGCTACGACATTGTGAGGTTGAGAGTTGAGGGTTTAACTTGAGGTTCTTTTGTTGGAATTTCATTCTTTTGAGGTGAGTAATTTACAATAGTTGGCTTTAGGCTTTGGGGCTTTTTAGTCGTTTGTACTTTTTTTTACTTTACATTCTTCTACTACAGCCAAAAGCCTTGTGCTTTTCCAAATAGACCACAATTCTTACAACACCACTAATTGTAAAAAAATTTACACTAGAATTTAAATTCATAGTTTTGTTTGTGATAAAAAAATTGAGCTAAAAGTCTAGGAAAAAATTTCACAAAAAAACACTTGATTTCCATTCTTTAAATAATTATTGAATAGAAATAGGTCCAAAATTGAAAAACTAAATGTTTAATAGCTTTAAGATGGAATTGAAATACGTTAATCCCAATAGTGAGATTATTCTAGCCAATGAATGTAACCTTATCCAAATTAAAAAAGTTGTCAAAACTGCATTCAGAAATAAAATTTATAAGTTATTTTTTCAAAAAGATGTTAAAATTAGCCAAAAAACAAGATTGTCCATAACTTCCTCATTATGGGTCCAAATAGAATTAATCAAAGCTTCACATATAAGCAAAAATATGTTATTTATTAAAAAAATTAAAAATATCATTTTGACTTTTTGAAGAAAAAAAACCCTGCTATCCCATTGAATGAAAATTTGGGATTTTGTGGTGCATTTTTTAAAATAAAATTATAATCCCACAAATCTAATCAATTTTTCTATTTGATAAGAAAATTTCAAAAGGTTTCACCAAAAATTAAAGTCATAGGAACCTGCCAAAAAACCATTTTGTCTCCTAAGAGACAAGGGTCCTTTAGATGTTATTAGGGCCTTATTAGCATTCTAAAAGACAATAGCAATGTTATTTATTTCACCCTAAAACAACTTGTTCATAATGCAATTCAAGTGAAATTCACTCACTTTTGGGATATTGATGGACACTTTTAGAAGAATGGATTTAATACCAAGACTTTTTTTTGGCAAAATAGAACCAAATTGCATTAGAAAAAATAAATTGGCTAAAATTGGCAATAATTATTAAACTATTTCACCATAAAACTTCAAATTATAACCCAAAACCTTTGATGAAATCTCCAAATTGTCAATGAATTTATGATTATGGAATGTGATATGTACAAATGTGGCATGTACAAAAAAGATACTTCTATCCAATATGTCAATGAATATTGAAATTTGAAGCACTACTATAACATTTTATATCGCCACTTTGTCATTTTATAAGAAATGAAAAAAAACATGTTTAGTACTACTTCCATCCTAAAATAAATCTCGGATATGCTAAAAATGACTAGCTTAACACATGAGCTACTCATATTTTGAAAGGATTGTATAGTAATTATAGCTTCTACGAAACCTTAGTAGGTATGAAAAAATGAAAGTCAATAATAAAATAGGGCATGTCAAAAAGAAGCTTTGAAATAGAATTTTTTTGCCCTATTCAAAATTGCTCCAACAATGTTAATTTTTTATCATCTCCAAACAACATTTATGGGGTGACATCCATTGATGTCTTCTACATTCAATTTCAACAATGTTTTGTGATTCAATCCCAAACAATTCTCAATAACAGTTTTGTTAGTAGCATTTTTGGTACAAGTGTGGATAGAATTCTTCACATTTTGTTTGTTAGATGTTGCATTTTGGTTCTATCTACAATGATCAAGTTGTTGTTTTGTCTTTGGAATGTAGTGTGGATTATTTTGCTATAAGATACATAAACTAGCTTTAGTTGTTGTCCATTAAATTGTAAAGAGCCAATTTTGAATTCAATTTGGGATAAGTATATTTGGAAACCCCAGATTTATTTCAAAGTACATATTTAGGAACTTAGATAGAGAGCTAGTACATTTTACTTTGAATATCATAAAAAATTTAAAAGATACAATTAGGAGATTAAAAAATTTCCACCAACCAATATGGATGAACAAGATGAAGTGAATTTCTCAACCTTAACACCATACAAGCCAATAAATGGTTGATGAATGACTTTACAAATAATTATTGAAATGAAGAAAAAACAATCATTTGGGCTGAAGTATGTTTATGATAGGTCTCATCTTTTTTAGAGATAAAGGAATGGAAATAAGAATCTCTTAGTCTTGTATATATATGATGGGCTTGTATTATGATCTATAGGATATGCATTCAATAACTAACATATAGAATATACCTATCCTTACACATTAAAAGGAATTTGAAGCCTTTTAAGAAATTTAAATTCTCAAATTCCTGGAATGCTACTATATAAGTAATCTAACACAATTCAGAAATTGACACATCAAATGATATTAATTAATTATTTTTATAAATTAATTAATATTATTTATTAATTATAAAAAAATTCAATTAAATATTTTAAACCTTTTTTTAGTTTTTCAATACTAAGCAAAGAAAAATTAAATCAAAAAATTCAAACTAGGAATGGCTAGATGAAATTTGATGGCAAGAAGAGACTCCAAATTCTCGGATTGTAGAAACTTTGAAAACAATACCACATCACCAATCTCATGTAGCCAAGACTGTGCCACATCAAATATTCACTTAATTAATTAGATCATTTTTAGAAGAAAAAAATTTGAATTTTCTTATAATTCAATTTTCACTTTCATAATATTTTTGGAAATTTTTGGAATCTTTTTTAATCGAAGTTTTTAATTTTTTTTCTATTAAGGCTAGTTTAGAGTTTTTAGACCACATAAAAAATTGTGAGGTGAACAACCTTGAAATAGTCTCCTCTTGCCTTCATATTTCATCTAATGAAACTTAAAACAGTCTTTTAGAGGTACCAAATTCCCATAAATAATTCTCATCTACTTCATTGCATTCATCCACCCTTACTATATTTTCCCACTTTTTCATTAGAGAAAATCTGGACTCTCCAAAGGACCGCTAAGAAGTGGCGAAAGGGACCCTCATTCCATTTATTTAGTATGAGGCAGAATTTTTCCCCTATAGCTGTGATGGAAAAGTGTCATGCACTCAATAATGCAGCCCAACGTCAGAGCTTTGAAATACGAGCTCTTCAACTTCAGTGGACGAAAGTTGTAAAAACTGACATATTCTGCGTGGCAGTGAAGATATTCACACAAGTTGAACCGCATCTCCAATCAGGAATCGGGCACTTTACACAAAAATCAAGCTGATACAAAAATCCTTATATAGACTGGCTTGTCAAAGTTAGACGGCCCTCTGGAGAGTCGATATTTTCTCTAATGCTATCCAAGTATTGTATTTATTGGAATAGTTTATTTGTTGTCATTGGACCTTATGGTCATTATTTTCGTTATTTATGACTTATCTTTTTTTGACACTAAGAAATTATTCTTTTCATGTACTAATTTGCAAAAAAATATTAAATATCCAGTTGCTTTTGCCTTATATTTGGATGCCGTATTTTGTTTTGGATGCTAAATTATAAAATTAGAAATTTCTAAATAAAATTGTTCATTTCAGCTAATTTAACTAATAGGGAATAAATTAAAATTAAAAAAATATTCTTGTGCTTGTCTACATTATAAAATTTCAAATTTCTTAAAGTATAAAATATGGAAAAATGAAAAACTATGTTTCTTATTTATGAGTTTTTTAAGTCAATACTTGAAGAAACCTTAAAGAGTCATATAAATTCATTGTAAATATTCTTTGTAGACTCAAAATAAACTATTCACTATTATAATATATTATAATATATTCTTTTATAGTCATGTCTTGTGTGAAGTAGTATATATTGTACATTTATAATTGAAGGTTATTTTGGTAACATTCACAAAAGTCATATATGTCAAGGATGGTAACCAAAAGATACAAGACTTGGAAGATGACTTTTAAAAGTAATGATGACTTCAAGATGGTTTTCGAAAGCAAGAAAAAAACTTCAACTATTCCAAAATCAAATTACAAATAAGTGCTCCAAGATTAAAGGGCCTTTTGCCTTACCATTCTTTTACACCATTGATTGAATATAAAATAGATCTAAAGATAAAGCTAGAAAGTTTCCTATGAACTTTGGAAACAGTAAGTTAAAAAGCTTCTAAAAACCTGTAAAGATGCAAACTTAGGAAACTTCTTTGAACCTATACAAAGAGGCAAGTTGGAAAATTTCTATCTATTTACAAAAGGATAGTTGGAGTTTTCTATGAACTTAAAAATGACAAGTTAGAAAACTTCTATAAGTCTTTGTAATAAGAATTTTTTTAACTTGAACTTTGTTTAATATCTTTTTAACTAATAATGTAAAATTTTTTAGACTAATAGATATGAAACAAGTTGAAAGGAAATATGAAAGTACATGACTTTTTTTAAAATTAATATTAAAAAACAATTTGTCTGAAATATCTTTAGCACATGAGAAATTTAGCTCCTTTTAAAGTAGACCTTGATGTCCTTCAATTGAATTATTTGTAGTTGTAGTAATTACAACTTGTTCATTTTAATTTTCAATGATTGATAATTATTACTGAAGTGTAAGTTACATTGTTGTAAAAATGATGTGAAGATTATTAATGAAATGAATGTTGTATTATTAATAGAAAAGCTTCAAAGATAAAGGTCTCATTCAATTTGTCTATAGATTGTGATTAAGTAATAAAATACCATTATTTTATCATCAATTATCTATAATTTAATCCATTCTACCTTGTTGTGACTTTAGTTGCATTAAATAGCAATCCCATTTGATTTCCTATAAAAGATCTCCCACTAGAAGAGCTATTGTAGTCACAGGGTTGCTATTTTGTGAGCTTGTGAGCCTGCGAGCCTACACAATTTTTTGAAGATTCCATCTAAAACTTTTGGCCAAATTTGATTCACTTTGGTAAATTTTAGTGCCTATTATCGTGGAACTATTATCGTGGATCTATTACCATGGTCCCTTGAATAACTTTGTTTTAGAATTTATTGTACTTTGCTAGATTTTATGAAGAAAAAAAATTAGTGACTAATTATAATTTTTTTGAAATCAAATGAGGTTATTTTACAAATTTAGATTTTTGTGAACACTCTCTTTACTCTTGCTTCTTAGTACCCCTTGGCACCGAGGGGAGTCCCACAGCTCCGATTAAAAAAAATTCTTTTTTTCCTTGCAATTGTGGAACTCCCCTCGGCGCCGAGGAGAGTCCCTCGACCCAAAAATAAATAAATAAATAAATAATTTTGCAATAATAATTTTATCGAAGCCGTGGGACTCCTCTCGGTGCCGAGGAATACTAAGAAGCAAGACCAAGAAGAGTGTTTACAAAAATCTAAAAATGCTTGACAAATATTATTTTAAGATGATAAATAAACAACCATTGGATCAAGAAAGAAGAAATGAATCCCTTCATTGGATGAACAAGAGGATAATGAGTCAACTAATCAATAATCTTGTGTAAGGAAGTTCATTCTTTACAAAAGTAATCCCTATCAATCAAATTTTAAGAAAAAAAATCTTAACAAGTTCCATTATTGATACATTAAGACAAAATTGTAGGTGCCTACATTGGCTTTTGAGAAGACCTACGCTACTATAAGATACTCATGAACAAAATGAAATTTAGTGCAACTAAGTTCTTTCCATATATAATGAAATCATACAAACAAATTTTTCTTTTAAATTTAAACAAGTCCATTGACTTAAAAATGAAGAGGGAATAATTGATGCCCTCCTATTGACCTTGAGAAGACTTATAATGCTACAAGACATGATCAACCAAAATAAAATTTAGTGTAGCAAAGATTTTTATCAACAAATTTTCTTTCTAAAATCTAAACAACTGTAATAATAATACATCAATAAAAATCATTAGTACCTTTCCCTAAGCCTCAAAAAGATCTACATTACTACAGGATAATGATCAACCAATACTCTATATTAACTTAATTCCATCTTTATTCATCTTTCATATCAATTGAATTCTTCATTTTCGTAATGTATACTTTTAACCCCTAAAGGACCAACATGCCTTTTTTGGCAACATAGCGATTTCGGGCAGGTACGTGTGGCTAGAGATTTTCATATTTTGGAACCAAACTTTAATGGAAGGTGTGGACGAGGAGTATCTTCAAAGCCCAATAATTTTCGTGACTTTTGACTACATGGTTGAAAAGTTATCGCATAAAACGTTGTTTGTTTCTCAACTCGGGCAGTTTGGGCAGATAAAAAAAAATCACTTTTTTTGGAAATTTAAATTTGAAATTGATTTTATAGATTTATATATACATGGAAAGCTTTGAATCATTCCATTTGGATTAATGAGTCAAAAGTTATGAAGAATTTTAGTTTGCGGGTAGTTATGGATTCTCTTCTCTAAAATAAACTTTGAAGTCCTTTATTTTACTCAATTTTAAATATTTTTGAAAAAAATTAAAAACATTGGGTGTAGGTTGTTTATTACAACATTTGAACCTTTGGGATTGTCATTTTTCAATTCAATAAATAAATTTTTACCATTTTAGTATTTTGAATCATTCTCTACTTCTTTCTACTTACTGTTTTTTTTGTACATGTTGTACAATTCCAAATGATATGAAAATTTTCAAGCATGTAGCCAACTTGAATTTGAGAATGAACCCAAAGAGTTGCAACCATTTTGGACATTTTTTCATACAAATGTGGCCTTCTGAAGTACAGCTGCCCGGATTTTCGCAGTGAAAAAAAATGACTTTTGTAACTTCAAACACTAATATCCTGCAATCTACATGGTGAAAATTTCTGAAATTTTTTCTACATCTTTACAAACTATTTCACTAAAAGATCCTACAGTTACATATGTCAAAAAATGTTTTTTTTTAAAAATTTGATAGTTGTCCTAAAAATGGCAGTTTTGGAGTAGTTTTTGTTAAAACATAGTGAAGGAACTTTAGGGGTTAAGTAAGATTGAAAATTAGAATCTCCATCCAATTTCAACATAGCCATGGTAATAGGTCTACAAAAATAGGTACTAAAATTTAATAGAAATAAAAAATTTGGATCCAAATTTTAAGATGGAATCAATTTTAATGCATAAAATTAAGTTTTATAATGCTTCTTCAAATTTTTAAGCTTTGTGCTCACAGAATCCCTGCTCTACGCTCACAGGCTCATGCTCACAAGCTCACATAATAGCACCGCTGATTGTAGTCATATTGCCTTAGTAGCTTTTATCTTCTACAATCTTTGAAAGGATGATTCTAATAATTATATGAATTAGAGGGATAATTTGAAGTATTAGTTAACATCGTTGATTTATACGTTTGAGTTTTTGGCGTACGTTAGCCTTTTATTCAGTACAAAATACTTACACAAGCCTATGTGGCCAAGGTGTTTTATTCCTTGCAAGAGTAATGTCCAAACTTAACCCCTAAAGAACCAAGGAGCTCACTTTACAATTTTTGAGAACTTGGACAACATGTATTGACTTCATAATTTGAATTTTTGCATAAACTTTTTTAAATGGATGCTTCTCATCACACTCTATATGTGAAGTTCATGACTTTGATTCATGTCATTCCAATAAATATTGCAAAATTTAGAAGGTTTTATTTTATTTCAATGTCAACTTGGCCGACAAAAATAATGCTTAAAAAAATTTATGATTTTTTCAAAATTGTATAGATTGATACCTAATCAAAAACATTTTAACCATTCAATACCAAATATTGAGCTTAAAGTTATGAAGAGTTTTATTTTTCAAGCAATGAAGGTAGAAAAAACATATAGAGTCATCTTTTACTCTCAATTTAGAAAATTGTCATATAAAAATGAAAATAAGGATACTAATTGAATATTAAAATATTTTCATCATTGGGACTAATAAATCTAAAATCCTTCCAAAAATTAGTAGCATATTAGTTTTATCTTTCATTAAATAACACCTTCTACTATACAATTTGTTTTGAAGAAATATAAAATCTTGTTTATAAATTTTATTTTGAATATATATTGAAAGATAGAACTTCACCTTTTGGAAGGTGCTAGAAAATCCTACATTTTGAAGTTTTTAGAGATTGGGCTTACAATAGGTGGGGATATTCACCCTTAAGTTTTAAGACAATATACTTGAAATAGTCAACCAAAGGATCCTATGGTTGGATTTGTTAAACTATAAATATGGATGAAGATTTTGACCTTGCTTTAGAGATAGGTAGTTTGAAGTAGTTTTGGGCTTCTAAACATATTGGAGCTTGGGGTTTTGGATTGTCATGTGACTAAGCTATTTAGCTCCATCCTACTTGTTGTTGATCTAACAATCTTCTACACCAATGTTCAACTGTAGAGCATAGAGTTTTGTAGATACTTTTGTATTAAATTCCAATAGAGTCTCCAATCTTTAAGGATGTATGGCCAATTAAAATGGTTAGCTATGTAGTGTAGCTACAATGAGAGTGACTTTGTAGTTATCGATTTTACTACTTTTATTTTGATAGCAAATTGACTTATTGACCTGTACATAGAATTTGCAAACTACAATATTTTTGTGATTTCCTAGTCTTCTAGTTGATAATTGAATAAAAATCGTAGGTTAGTATTTGACAATGAAGGGTATAAGGTTTAATAACGCCATTTTAGACTACCAAATTTTTTAGAAGTTGTCAAATTTAACATCTAATTTTTTTTTTAAGATTAGCATTTTAATAAGCATTAAGGGACATAATTTTAATGTTGTATTGCCTCATTTAAGATATATAACCTTCTCATATATATATATATATATATATATATATATATATATATATATATATATATATATATATATATATAATTAGATTGAATGTGGGGTAGTGTAGTAACCTTGTCTAAATCAATAAGTTTGAGCTCATGCAAGTACTAACATTTTCTTTAGGTGCCCATCTATAACAATTATAACAAATTAAATGGCAATTTGTAAGTCAAGAAATAGGTAAATATAGTCATTTGTGGGTCTAAAGTACATTGTAGTGTCTTTTCTTAAACATAATTATGATCTAGAATTTTAGGGCAAAACTTTGAGTTTTGATGGTTAAGAACTTAGAATAGCTTCAATTGTGGCAAAATATACTAGTACAAGCTAGAAGAGAATATTAAATAAGAAAAAAACGCACATCAAAAAACAATGTGAAGATCATGTGGGGATGAATGATGGGTCTCTAGAGGAAGAAACACTAGTAGATCCTTGAATAAATGAATAGTCAAAGAAAGTGTTTTAAATTCAAGACCAAAAATGAATGATATCTTAGCAAGGCTTTTTTTGGCAAAATTTTGGCAAATTTGTGAGAGGTCCATAATAAAGCCTTGCAACTTTCAAGTCACCCATTATACAACTAATATTAGCAATTTTAAATATTATACTTACATCATTATAAAAGAGTGTTATCTTAGTACTATAGGTGTAAGGCAACTTGCTAACAATCTAGTTGAATGATCAATTAGTTTGAAAATTTAATGTTTACTGTCTAAAAAGGAAACTTTAGAAATTTAATTTCTTATATACATAGATTTTATACTCTCTCCTTTCATCCAACCTTTGTCAAAGGTTGTCTATCCTATCAAAGTTGCTCACTTCATGCATGAGTCTCTTACTTGGCTTCTAGAGCCATTTAAATTTTAGAGTATGTAGGAAAATAAACTAATTATAGAAGTAGGATGGTAGGAGGGATAACAACAAGCATGGGATATGTAAATGAGGATTTTTAAGAGTTCAACAACTCATGGTCAATCAAAATCAAGAATTGTCTTTAAAACAAAATTTTAGACTTAATTTAGGCATATTAGAAAAAGAAAATTTGAAAAAATTTAACTAAAATAAGTTGAAAAATCATTCTAATTTTCATCTCTAAAAATCTATATGAAATTTGGAGCCTCTAACAAAAATTTATTGACAAAGTTCATACATTAGATGAAATTTGAGGGCATTAGGAGAGTGTGGGTTCCCAGACTACGGAAACGCAATTTCTGCCCTGTGAACTTGAATCCTATGTGGTTGCGTCCCTGCCACGTAATAAAAAAAATTTGAAATTTTTTTTGGACTTATTTTCATATTTTAGGACCCCCAAATTTTTTATTTATTTTATTTTATTATTATTTTTCAATAAAGTTGGCCTGACATCAACCAACGACATTGGGAGCCATTTTGGGAATAGACTTGAAACGGCCCTGTAATGCCCTCAGATTTCTTCTAATAGAAGGATTAGAAGAGATATCTTTTTTGACATTTTCAAACATCCTTACTAAATTTTGTCCATAATTTTTTTTGGAGGTTTGAAATAACAAATGGATTTTTAGAGATGGAAGTTATTTTGATTTTTTGACTTATTTTAGTTCAAATTACTTTGAAAATTTTAATTTTACTATGCCTAAATGAAGTTTGAAATATTGTATCATACACTATTTTTACAATTTGTCTATGAGTGGTCAACCTCTCATCTTCAAATTATCCCACATCCTTTAGCAATTCATGGTGGATAATGAATTTACTATAAAAATGATGTCTCCACCATTCATTAGAATAAAATGTCAATGAAGTAATTCCTTTACTTTTACATCAAAAAAAATTGTGATGGTAGATGGTCTAATGATAGATTGGCCTTTAACTCAAAAGTTTCTCAATGGATTTTGTAGTTTGTGAACAAATTATTTTAATGTTTACTTAAAAATTCAACTATTTGATCTCATAATTACCAAAAACATTTATCATTGGATTTTAAGATAATTAAAGGCAAAAGTGCCTTCTACCATAGAAACTTCTTTTTCGAGAATTTTATTCAGGTAGATAGGTGTTTCTAATAATAAAATTCTATTATTGGAAACCTTATAAATTACTGTACAAAGATGAGGTGAAATTTTCTCTAAGTTAAACTTTCTACTTATAATACTCGAGTAGTCAGTGACTTTATTCAATATTCAATTTTTCCATAAGGTTTGATATTTTACACTTGTTTATGATTGATAAGGGCCAAGGTAATAAGCCTATTGTAAGCCTTTTGGTTGTTATATTTAGTTATAATTATTGAATTAATCATCTGTATTTTGCAAAAGAATGGTAAATCATGGAATATTTTACAAGTATTCTAATCAATTGATGTTAAGAAAAGAAAGACACATTGAAGGTAGTCATTTGAAGCAAAATTATAGCTTACCATTGTAAATTCTAGAAGAAGACATTTTTTCCTCTTATCAAATACTACAATGTTCCATTTGTGATTCCAAAGAATCTTCTTAAATTTTGGAATAACATATAATCCTTTTTTCATGTGTAGAAGCCACTTGGTGGTATATTCATTGAATTTGCAATCTTCTTAAAAATTAGGTTTTTCACAATTTCACAAACACATCTCATGCATACAACAATGCATTTTTTCATTTGTCAATGTTTTTGTAGATTTTTATATTAATTCTTTTTACATTTGTACAAGATAGAGTTAAGAGACTCTACTTTGCAAATACTATATAATTCAAAGGATCATGGTAGCTTTGGCCTTAAAAATTATGTTTTAAATACAAAAGGTGACCTTTCAAAAAAAACTTGAATAAAAAAGGAAAAGGAAAATCTTTGAAAAATCACAATGATTACAATGATTAAAACTTAACATTTAGAATTTGAAGGGAAAAAATCTTATAGAAATGATAAATATTCAATCTACAATTGACTTCAAAAGGAATTCTCAAATTTTGCTTCAAATTTAATTGAAAATTATTAGTTAGCGTAGTGTTGATCTAAAGGTATAGATGTAATATATGATTGTATATTAAAATTATTATTACTTGTAAGACATTACTAAATTATTGTTCTAATTTGCCTTTTATAATACATCTTTACAATTATGCTCAATATGGACAATTCCTTGGTTCTTAAAGGATTAAAGAAAATAATTTAGGCAAAGTGGAGATTAGCACGTGCTATGTACCTTGGATATAATCAAAATGATAACTTTACTTGTCCCTTTAATGTTTGAATAATTTTTAATATTGTGATTTTATAAATATTTATTTATATCTTTAATCAAAAATGATATTTCCATCAATTTCATCAAATTGATCACAAAAAAAGATTGAAGACTTATTTTGGATGAATGGGAAGGTATTTGAAGAAACTAAAATATTTTAGTTAGTTTCAAATCTTGTATTCATTGTACTAGAGATGAATGTTGGAGTTACACATCTCATGGCCATTTGCCTATTCCTTGGCCTAGTCCCTTGAAGTTCAATTAAATTCCTCATTTTTTTAACCCCTAAATGTCCATGGTACCAAATTCTAGTGTCAATAAACTTTGAAGTTAAATAAAATCTAGTCAAGATGCTATTCTTAGTAGTTTATATTTTTGTAAAATTCTTTCAAAGTCTAGTTTTAGCATCAAAAATTTGATCTTCAAAGCAATTGATTATGGTTTTTCTATTCAAGATTTTGTGTAAGATTGTCCATTGCAATCTAGACTTTCTATAGTGTTGAGGGCTCTTAGATATGAGTTTCAAATACACTAGATATTAGAGAAAAAATCATATTAGAAATTCATTTAAAAAAACATAGAGAATAGATTTTGAAAGCTATAATTTGATAGGGTTTATATATATATACTATGCTCTTTAACCTCTTATTTTTTTTATTGACCAACTATTTAGATTTGACTTGTGAAAAGAAGATTGAAAGACTTTAACCTGTTTTGGCACTTTTAATACTTTCATAGGTAAAACATTATAATCTTTTAATCCACCAACATTATTGTTGTGTTGTTTTTTTCCGTGTGATCTATACTATGTCTAGTTATAATTTAAAAAATTGACAGTACTTATCAAAATGTTGACTTTTTGTTTAGTTAAGAAGAAATTCAAAAAAATTCAAAAAAGCCCTTGGATATTTAGGGTTTAAAGGGTTTTTTCACAAATGAAATGAAATTCCATTGGAAAAAATAAGGTACAAGAGCTACTTGCCACATGTGGCACACTAGGCAATACGAAGAACAATTGATTCATGTTTTGAAGCTCACAAACTTTGAGTAGAAGCTTATGACTTATTTCCAAGCACTTAAGGAATTTAGCATAGTTGGAGTAGGATAGGTTGGCAGAACAAAATTCCGTGTGTAGAGAAATAGATTTTAGAGGGATTGGAATTATTTTTGAAGCTCACAAACTTTAAGTATGTGAAAAAACTTGATGTATGTTAACCAAGGTTTAGGTTACTTGTGTTCTTCGATTCAACTAAGTCCATGTGATGCTTCTTATCCATATGGTGTATTAGAATGTTTTACCATACTAACCAACTTCCGAAAAATGTTTGGACCCTCTTTTGGATCCTTATATTTTCCTGAGGCTACATCGTTGTCCCTACGATGCTGGAGTCCTAGGTTCAAATCCTACTTAAGATATTACATTTTTCAATGTGCATGACTCCCTCAAAAGCATAACATGAAAAACCTAAGCAACTGTACATGCTAAACATGCTAAAGTGAAACTGAAAAACACAGCAATTTGCCTAATGGCAAAGAAAAATTGTAGGATTTCAACCGGGAAACCCCCCGGAAGCTTCCGTCCGAGTGAGGAGCAGAAATCCTGAACATTTTAAAAACAAAGTTGGAAATGCCCAGCCTTTCCTCCTGCACTTCCCCGACTGTGCGTGACTCCCAACAAGAAAGTCGGTTGGCCAAGAGTAAGCTTCCCCGAGTCCCCGACGGAACTGACGGAGGTGAGCTTCCGGCCGGCTGTGATCCAAGTGATGACTACGAAGCCTACCCGTCAATTCCTGAACCTTCTGTACAGTAACTTAAGCTAAGTTATGAAGTTCTTCCATGCAGCAAGTAAAGGGACCTCATTCAATCCTGTCAGTTCTGCAAACTGACTGACTGAACTGGCCCAGAACGAAGTTAAGTTAATTTACTGTCTGTCAGTTGATATTGGTCAGGTGTGCCGTCCTAGCTCAGCGACTCCCCGCACTGATGGGCCACGACTTCCAGTAACTGACTTATTAACTTCTGATCCCAAATCTTTGGGCAGGCAGGCAGGACGGATGCGTGCGAGGGAAGGACGGAGTGCTCACTGGAGCGGGCACCCACATGGACGATGGAGCGCGTTAAATGAAACCATCGAAACCCCGCTGAAATTTTTCATTTTTCGCATTTTTTATTTTCTTCAAACTCAGAATTCAGATTCAGAATCAGAGGCCCCAAATTACCCACGGGGACCCCGTACACACCAAAAAACCCAACACAAATATAAACCTCAAACCCTTGTCAACCCCTGGTAAAAATGAGATTTATCCCATTGGGCCCACTTTCGATGGTATCATTCAACGTCCAGCCATGGACGATTGGGCAAAGTCCCGTGACGTCTTGGGAGAGCTCTGTTTGACGGGGCAGGGAGAATTGACCCCCTCGCTTGGCCACTCGGGTAAAATGCTGTAATTTTTTATTTTTCACACAATTTATTTTTTCCAAATTTTGAACTCAAATTTGCAATCAGAGACTCCAAATTAGCTAGGTGTGAAAAAAGTAGGAGTGATCACGACCCAAACTAGGAGCCAGGGTGAATTGACCCCCTAATTGCCCCGATATTGGATGAATGGGGGGATGAGGGGGCGATTCCCCTTCCATCTGCTCCTCCGACCTTCTGCTCTCCGACCCCCTTCTCCCTCCGACCCCCCTTCTCCCCTCCGACCCCTCCCTCTCCTCCCTGACCTCCTTCCTCTCCTCCGACCTCTTGCTCCCTGTGAACTCTCTCCCTTCCAAACAAGCATGAGGAGTGGAGGACATTGTGTAAAATTTTAATTTATGCTTTTTGTGGATTGGTAAAAACATGGGCTAATGAGGATTGACTTTACAAATCTTATTTGTAGATTTAAAATTAATTTGAGAAATTAAAACCATGAAAAATTGTCTCTTTTAATTTTCTTTTGAATTTTGAAAAATATTAGTATAGGAGAGTTTTTTTCTTCTTCTTTATCCACTTAATTCTAATTTCATTTTTTTTTTTCTAAAATGAATTTGAATTCTTATTTAATGTGCATGTTTCAAGATGAATGACTATTCACAACTTAATCACATTTACATGTACTATCTGTTAGTTATTTGGTTACATTATGCTAAATAAGCCCATTATAGCTAATGTTAATGAATAGTATGCATCCATTACTAAAACTTGCCTACAAGTGTGTTATAGCATGAAGAAAATTGTTTTTTTTGTTTGGATTTGACAACTCTACAAAATCTTTTTCTTCCATAAATAAAGATCCTCTAGGCATGAGATTAGTAATGATAGAGATCATTTTTTCTTTTGTACATGCACAATGACATTTACAGTCGATTGAAAATCAAAATAGAATGTTGTACAAGAGATGCAAACAAATAAACATCATTGAAATTTATTACCCTCTAATCCTCTATTACTTACATGGTTGTATGAAGTTTTTGTAGAACATCAACCATGCTTACCTATTACTAGAAGTTGCATTGAACAAAAAATATCACCTACATTTTGTTGACTATACAGTTGAAAATACAAAATCTTTGAAGATAGATATTTTCAAGCTAAATTTATTTCAAAAATAGAGTCACAAATTAACAATGCTAAAATGGGCTTATTTAGCATAATGAAAAGAAACTACAAGTTATAAATACCTCATGAAGCCAATGAATCTCAATAAAATGTGACTTCTTAAATTATTAATAAGAACTTATTAATTTTTAATTGAAGTGAAGAAATTTTTAATTTTAATTTTAATATAAAAAAATATTATAGCACTATTTTAACCCCTAAAGGACTGAGGCATTTTCTGGCTTGAAAACCACTCAAAACTGCCATGTATACTACTTCCTTCCAAAAAACAGAAAAAACAATTTTATTAGAATCTAACCATAGGATCTTGTAAATTACTTGTTTTAGATCATATGGTAAAAATTTCATGAAGTTTGACTGTACAGATTGGAAGATATTAGCATTCAAAGTTGGAAAAAAAAAATTTGAACTCTGAATTGCAATTTCAGATGACTTTGATTGCCATTTGTTGAATTTTTTTGCACTATGGACCATGAAATAAAAAAAATTTATGTTGAAAATTTGAGTTGAGAATTAGGGAAATTAAAAAAAACAAAAAACTACTTGATTTTCATTCATTAAAAAATTGTTAAGTAGAAGTAGGTTCAAGATTGAACAAAACACTAAGTTGTTAATAATTTTAAGATGTAATTGGAAAACCATGACCCCAACGGTGATCTTGTTTTTGCAAACATCCTAAACCCTATCAAAAAAGAAAATTTGAAAAATTTGAAAAATTGCATTCAAAAATGAATTTTATAAGTTATTTTTTGAACAAGGTGCTTAGATTGCCCGAAATACAAGATTGTCCGTAACTTTCTCATTATTAGTCCAAATAAAATGAACCAAAGCTTCAGATGTAGAACAAAACATAATCTTTGAGAAAAGAAATAAAAAATAAAAAAATAATTTTTTTTGTGTTTTTTTTTTTCTGACCGGTGAACTGCTTTTTGGACTTAGAATGGCATAACTTTTGCCTCCAAGCATCAATTGAAATAAAAATTATATTTTTGGAAAGCTAATCTGATTTTCTATCTTCAAAAAAAGTTTCAAAAAATCATAACAAAAATTCAAGTCACACAAGCCTGCCCAAAATTCCAAGTGTCCCTCGAGGGGACTTTAGTCCTTTAGGGTTTAATATAATAAAAAACTTTCAATTTCTTCAAAGAATATTTTCATACTTAAAAAATTAAATTTAGATTTTCCAAACAATTTTCTTAAAAATAAATGAAAATAAGTGATAATCAAAGTGTTTGGATGTCATAAGATTTGTCTTGTAGACATTTTGAAGTATTTATATTTCATTTAATTTGCACTCATAATTTCTACCCAAATTTATTTTAGAATGATTTTGAAATAGGTATATTAGTGCCATAAGGACTATAGGATAATTATAATTTAAAATATTGCATACATATATTACAAAATTCAATTATGAAGAATAATATTATGGAGACTTTCCAACAAAAGCTATAAAATTTAATCAATAGATTATGATCCTTGTTGTAACATGAATTGCTACACTAACTAAATTTTCTTTTAATAAAATTTGAAAAAAAAAATTCATTAGTCTTCCTAAAATTAATTATAGATTTCATGTTTGTAGCTTTCAGGAGTCATTTGCTTTTAAGTTAAATCATTTCTTCTAAGTTTCATTTTTTGAATTGAAAAGATTAGTTTTCAGGTTAAACATGTTAATAATCATTGAAAAGATTTGCAAATTGAATTTGTAAATATTAATACTATTAAATTGTCAAAACTCCACACATAAATGAAAATGTCTTTAAAATAATGAACACTAATATCTTTATTCACTTTAAACATATTCATCTTCATCCATTGCTCAAAAATTGACTACATCATCTTCTAAAGGGTTCATCTCTAAATATTGGAATCCCATCAATTTTTCCTACTTTGACAAATAATTTAGCTTTTATACATTGAAGTTCTACCTCAAAGTTTTGGAAATTATTCTTATATACTCTTGATTTTATAATTTTTAAAAAAAAATTCTTCAGAATGATCCTTTACATTGTAATTGTTCTATCGGCACAAGGTACATTGAAAATGAAGTCTTCATTCCAAATCCATTGACTTTACTTCTATAATTCATAAATGAATAAGAATGTTTTCATTTAAATTTTAAAATAACTCAAATACACACACTTGCAACAAAAAGGCAAAGACAAAAAATAAAAAAATTAGGCTAAATATATTCTAAGAAAAGAGGATATTCCAGATAACACATGCATTTATTAAATTGTTGGTTTGAACAATTTCATTGTTTTGATTGAATATGCGTTGGCATCCATTCTTGCAATTCCAAGCTATAAAAGGGTTCATTCAAGACTTCAAATTAAATAAAAATCTTTGCAAATTGTTTTTATTTATATGCAATCAAGTTGTATTGCCATTCTAATAAATAAAAAATTGTATTCAATGTGAATTTACATAACCTCTTCAAAAATAGAAGGTGACATTTCATGGCTTCTAGAATCCTTCTAAGTAACTTTTCGTCACATGACCTCTTCAAAACAACTTCAATTCATAAATAAAAGAAAAATCATCACTAATGACTATAATTAGGACTCAATATTTTGAATTCAAAATACACTTTGCTAAATTACATATACATTTTGCTTATGGATGATATTTCATAAGTATTGCACACTTAGTAAAGTGATTCTCCAAACAAAAGTTACAAACATTGTATATATGTAGATTACAATACTATGTATTTATAAATTATTGGCTATAATCATCAATAAATTACTACTCTAAGTTATATTATGTAATACATTGCTAGAACCTCACAAATATGAACTATCCTTGGTCTTTTTAAAAGGTAAGTAATATTGTAAGACTTCAATTATCATATTACAATAATGATATTCATTACGTTTTCTATTTAGCAATATATATTCTGGCTTCTTATAACATCTTCATAACTTTACAAATTATTTTACATGTACTTTAGAGCATATAAAAATTTAGAAATTGCAAGACTACATACAATTTTACAACAAAGTTTTTATTTTTAAGGTTTAGGGATTCCTCCAATTTAGACTATGTAAATTACATTGCATTCAAATGCTTATACAATAACAAATCCAAAATTTTTAAATTGATCACAAATTCATCCAACATTCAAATTTCTATGACAAAAATGTGAAATACACGGCTAAAGATCTTGTGATTTAAAGAAATTCAAATGCAAACTCAATTTCAAAGCCTTTCTAAGGTATTGAATTTTTTTTACATTTGTCTTGTAACTAGAAGAAGAAATTGAAATATGATACAACATAAAAAATTTAATTTGTTTTTAATAATTATTTGTTTTTAATGAAACTTTTAATTGTAATAATCAAAACTTCAAAATATCAAAATCAATACAATTATATAGAATAATACACTTAAATGCAAATTCCAGAAAATCAAACCATTACTAAGGCTTAATTCGAAGAATAGAAAATTTTCATATAGATTTGAAAAAGTAATAAAGAATAAAACATATAAAAAGTAACTAAGTTTTAAATATAGATTAAATTAAAAAAATAACTAAAGAAATTCTTAAAACTAAAAGACTAAAAGACTATAAAACTTTGTAGTAATCAACCCTCACTAATTTAAAGGAGAAGTCCTTTTTCTTTTCCTTGTTTCTAGAAGTTGTTCTCTCCAATCTTTCTTTCTTTGAATTGAATTTCCATCACCATTCTCTACAACTTCAAATATTGCATGAGGATGTGAGAGGTTGCTAGCTTGTAGCACTTGAATATGTCTAATGTCGGCTACCACTTTAGTCATCATAGCTTGCATGTGGTTTAATAAGTCAATCCCGCCAGCAATTGCTTCTTCTGTGGCATCTTTTACTAATTTCTGAATTGAAACTAGTGACCTTTCAATGGATGGTTGACTTCCTTCATGCTCTATTTCGTGAAAACTACTCATAGAGACATTATACTCGGTCTCTTGAAGATTACCAATCACAATATTGTCTTCATCATTGTCGTCATTACCATCACTAGAACTTTGAAATGGATCTGAAAGTGGAACTTGTTGTTGAAATAGAACTTCCAAGCCTCCTCGAATAGAACCATAATAGGTCCCTAAATATTCAAGGATAATGTCCCAAGAAAATTCCGTAGAAGCTTTTACACGGTTGCTAGTATGTGAGTATAGAAGTGTGAGCTTGTGAGCCTTAAAGATGATGCACCTCTAGTATAGGTGCTTAAACCATAGAAACCTTCTATAATAAGAGTGTATTTATACTATAGGTACCTATATTATAGGTATTTTTACTATAAACACCTTCAAAGGTGGTAGTATATCTATGTATACACATATTAGAAGCTCACATGCTCGCATGTTCACGCTCACACGCTAGCATCGTTGGAAGCTTTTATAATAGCGAGTTGATGTTTACAAAGTCTTCCACGTATACTCCATTCGCATGAGCAACAAGGATATTGAGTGTATGGTTTTGAAATTTCATACCATTGATTTCCTACGGTTTGGGATTTCACTTTCCATATATTGTCATCATGTGTTAATTGTACAATATCTTCAAGTGTCTTTGGCCCGCACAATTCCATTTGCTACAATGTTTTGAATAGACTTATTCAAAACAAAGCCATTGCTTTTTCTCTCTTGCATATACATGTAGTCGTTTACCACTGGAGTTGTGAGGCGCCATACAAGAAAATCAATTCTTCTACCTCATTTATCCCGATTATCAACTAGCATCCACCATTTTAATGCTCCATGGTAAGCTTCAATGCTTGATTGAGTGTCTTGATTTGAATGATGATGTCGACGATGACCGATTAAATACAATTCTACAAAGAAAATATGAATTTTTTTAAATGACCTTATGATATTAGAACTTTTGCAAGACAATAATGAATGCAAGTAAAAATAAAAAAAAGTAATTATCTTACTAATAAAATTAATTAGTTCATCAACAAAATTAGTATCAAAACTCAAAACAAAATTGATTATATATACATATAAAAACAAGGAATACCATTAGGCCCCTAAAATTTATAAAAAAAATATAATAATTTTAGATTTAAAATACAAGTTGACATACCTTGATGATTGTAGTATGTATCAAAGTACACTTTCATATTATCCACATATAAGTATTGGAAAAGAGATTTTCCAAGGTCTTTAGCACGATTTAGAAAAGTAGACACAAGCTCCCTATATTCAATAGGCATGTATAGGTATGCATGTAAAGCCTTGAATACGAGGTTTCGCAAATTTCCTACATTTGGAACTTTGTGCAAGATGTGATTCTTTCAATTCTTTATCACATGAAAAGCACATAAATAAATTGGGACGTTGTCCTCTGGCCATGCATATTTTATGGCATTCCTTATTTCAACAGCGTCATCCGTAAGGAAACAAGAAGGTAAAAAACTAGGCATATCTTTCATGATATGCCTCTTCAAGGGTTCCAACCACATAGTGAGGTCTTCTTCAGTTGATCGGCTACAAAGAACCCAAACAATTGGAATACCATTATTCCAATCATCAAATACCAATAGAGCTCACAATAGGTAATTTGAAATATTTGTACCATGTGTAGCATCCATGGATATGGCTCCTTTGTGAACAAATTTCATCATCATTTCTTTTTGCCATGGAGTCTAAATGCCCAAAATAAATGGCAAGTCAGTGACCACATCTTTTTTATGCCACATAAAAACATTTTGTAAGTATTGTTCAGCCCACATCTTCACACTAGAGAAGTCATTAGGATCTCGACGCCAAGTTCCCATCTTGGCATGTCATTCATAGTATAATATATCCCACAATTGCACAGTCATCACAAATAAAAGGTAGTTCTAGCTTCCTTCATTCTATCCAATTCAGCCTGTGTTCTTCAAAAATTTGAAGGGTTGTGAATCCTTCACTTATTTTCCTTTGGATCCAAGCCTTTAGCTCTATAGATATCCTTGGTTGATGTGAAATGGTTCTTCCAATTGAATTTGGGTCATTAGGGCCATGAGCAGAAATATCATTTTCTCGTGTATGGTCTACATGATAGTATGCAATTTCTGCTATATTAGGATGCAATTGCAGTTGTTTTATAGAGAATTCTGCAATGCATCCACGTTTTTTGGAATTGGGGTGTCAATGATCATTCATATGATCTTTTAGGCCATAAGTACATTCATACCACACGTGTTCAATGAAAGAAGAAATGTAAGGTCTTTTCTTTTCCTCCCCCTTCTTTCGGTCCTTTACGTTCCACCCCACTGTTGAGCCATCTTCACATGTTTGCCCTTTTATAAAATCTTGAACCCTTTTATGGGGTATATATCTATGGACAATCGCACTTGCATTTCCAAATCCTTGCCTACTTGAATGGGTCCATTTAATATCTTCAAAGTCAATAGGACCAAGTGGAGGTCTTTGTACTTCAAATGGTTTTCGTGATTTCCGCATGTCGTAACCTAGCAATAATAATTTCAAAACGAAAATGAAATAATAGGTAGGCCATAAATAGAAATAAATGCAAATAAACAAGATAAACAACTTAAAAGTACACATTGAAAACAATTAAATATTGACTATGCACATGCATGGATGCATATGGAAACAACCTTCAAAGAAATTAAAAGAAGTAATGGTATGTTTGCTTTTGTTCTAAGTCCTAAATAGTATGATAGATCTCATGAATGAAAAAATAAATTAAAAAATGAAGTTGTACAAACTACAATTATAAGTCATGAAGAAACACTTAAGGAAATAATGAATCTTAATACCTTTCTAATAGAAGATAAAACCTAAAAAAATTAGTTTGGCAATTTTTTTTAAATTTTAGTTTTTTGAATCGTTTTAAAATTTTTAAAATTTCATGCTTTAATTTTAAAATTATATTTTATAGAACATTTAGAAGAACATTTAAAAAGGGATGTCTAAAGGACATTGAAAGGATTACTACATATTAAAATTGGGATTTTGTGTTCTTATTTAATTATTGAAGAAATTAATATCAAGGTTTGCTATAAAATAACCATTATTTTGGGAAAAAGAAGATGGATTTTTTATGCATTAAAAAAACATAAGGAAACATCTTATACAATTGAAGATCACCATTCACTTCTACTGTCAATTGGATAGCCAAGTAAACTATTTCTTACTTGTGCTTCAAATTATTGTAATTCTAAAATGTATTTTTTGGAAGCTATCAATAAAGTATTAGAATACGATACAAAATTCAACCAATTCGTAAAAGGTAGAGCATCTAATTGTAAATTAATGTAATTTGAAGTTTAAAAAAACAAACTATATTAATGTATTGATCATCTTGAATATATATAAATATTTGGAAACCCTTGAAATAAATATATGGTGAAAAAGATGCACCCTAAAAATACTCTATTTTCTAGTACTAAATATATGCTTTATAAAACTATAATTCAATCATTGAAGGTACAATAAACATTTTGAGGTATAGAAATAATAATTTTCAATCCTTACAACAATCACTAATAAATTGTTTTGAATAGGTCTTATGGCACAAACACTATTTATAATATCAATTATAAATTACACTATTCTTTCATGTAATATAATGTATATGTATGTGTGCATATAGAAATTTTATTTAGCATATTTTCAATATTATATCTATACTTGTAGCATATTTCTAGCATATTTTTGAAATAAAATACATATATATGTATGTATGTATACACTTCTAATGACCAAAAGTCTCAATATAAGTATCCCAAGCTAAGAGGAACATACACAATTTCATATGTTAACATAATTCTAATATAATATATATATGTATATATTTATCTACTTCTAATGACCAAAATTGTCAATATAAGTATTTTTAATTAAGATCAACATCTTTGAACAACAATTTGTATTCACCAAATTACTTTCAAGGTTTCCATAAGAATGATTAATAAATCGATTTTATTTACATCATATGTTATGAACTATAATTTCATGTAGTGTATTTTTATTTTTATATATAAAAATATAAAAATATGAATGTATATACATAAATATGTATATGTATATATATTTATGTATATATATATATATGTATATATATATATATGTATATATATATATATATGTATATATATATATATATGTATATATATATATATATGTATATATATATATATATATATACATTTCTTTTGGCCAAACCTGTGAATACAATTATTCCAAGTAAAGATCAACATCTAAGAAGGACAATGTGTTTTAACTTCTAAGTAACTTCATAGAAAATTAAATATAATATTTGAAACTTCAAACTTTAGTGATAAGATATAAAGTTGACTATAATGAAAGGAATTTATGAAGTTCAAATTTAGCAAATGTGATTTGAAATTTGTATTCTGAATGCCTATAAGGTCAATTCTAATGAAGATTATTGCTTCCTTTGAAGAATCATTGAACAAGCTTATTGAGTCAATATGTACAGTGACATAGGTTAAGCTTACTATTTCTAATGAATGACTTCATTTTCTATAACTTTTGTTGGATAATGTAAAATGTACAACCTATCTAAAAGATGATTAACAATGTTTAAGGTAGAGTATTGAAAAGCCATAAATAAGAGTTAAAGATTTGTTGGTTGATAAACATTTGTACATGTACCTTAGTTGTGAAGGAAGATGTAAATGAGAATAGAGGATGTTGAAAGAACTTGCAATATTGAAACTTACAAGGAAGTACACTTCAACTAAAGGCCTTATTCGTTAAAATGAGACAAATTGTAGTCTCATTTTAATGGCTTCCTATTTTGGGGCCAAAAAAGCTTTCATTAAATTGAGACTTCTTATTAAATTGAGACTCAAAAATGTCAAGAATAATACTTTATAATTATTTTTTTACTTATATAAATGGCAAATATTCACTATCAACATCCAAATTTCATCTTTCAATTATTTTATAATTAAACAAAATACCTCAAAACATTTTTAAGTTTTAATTTTTTTTTAAATGGAGACTTCTACTTCTTACAACACACATATGAACTTCATGATATTACGCTTTGTCTTCATGAACATGTCATCTACTCTTCTGTGCAAGAAAATATTCTCTACACACATTTTTTAAATGCAATTGTGAAAAATATATACACTATTAATAGAAAATATCTAAAACATGGTCATAATATTGTGCTGAATGACATATCCATATCTTGACCTATATATGCATGCAAATATCATTATCATTATTTGTAACTACAGTAAGAAATGTAATCTAGTATTTCAAATACAATAAGAGAACTAATGTCTACTACTATAGCTATAAAATATTCATTCTTCTTCCATAGAGTCATTCTCTTCATCATTGCGTTCATTGATTGTGAAGGCCATCAATGATGCCTTAATGATGCCAATTTGCGAATTTGGAATCAACACTTTCGGTTTCTTAGTGTTTTCTCGGAAACGTGGCTTCCAAGCCGTAAGAATGCAGCCCGTGCTTGACCATGTTGGCTTGATTGCAGTGTCTTCACGCCATACATTCCCTTGTTTCATGTCCCATCCTTCGTATGTATCCATATTAATGTGCCGATTCGACGCAGGCATTCAATATTGAATTTTGATCATATGTATATGCCCTGGATCTGGACTTGGAGCCATTATGGCTCTAGCAAGCCAAAATGGTTTAGGATCACCATCAGCTGGACGCACTGCTATAAAAGAACCTTCGTGCGTATCGACATTAATACGGAATGAAGGACGTGGACGATCACGTCTACGTCCAACAAACGGTGCATCTTCTGCGTCTTCCTCATGCAATGTGCCATCTCTTTGCATTCGGTCTGTCTCATCAAGGGCAACCCTGGACGCCGGCCAAAATCCATCAAATAATGCCTCACGTACTTGAAGAGGTGCATCGAGAGCTGTACGAACGCCTTTCCAATAATCTTCCAATGCGCCATTTTTTCGCCTGAACTCTCCTGTGTAATCGTCATTTGCCATTTTCTTCCAATACTCAACAAAATCGCTCAAACCCTTCTTTACGTCTAGAAGAGCCTTCATTGGTTCAGGAACTAGAGGTGGAGGACAACCTATTGGCACTTTAGGAAGCCCATCTGCTGTCTCGGACCACAATTTGATTCCCTTGCCTCCCTCGGACAACCACTTATCATCCGTACACAAATGTTTATATTCCATCAAAGGCCATCCATTAGAATCCTTGAAAAACTTGAATTGTTGAGATCTAGAATGACCCTCTAAGAAGTCCCCACCCGTGCCGAGGTATCCGTGTACAAACGCCTTGAAGTCAGGAACTTCCTCGATGAGATGAGGAATCACTGGATACTCTTCACAATCCATAAAGGACTTCATGAGCCTCGGTAACGTTGGGTAGTTATTTGTCTTCAATTTCGAGCTCCATCGACCAAAAAGAGCATCAATGTCTTCATGAGTGTGTCCTACAATGAGGAAGTTAATGTACACTTCACGAAAAATGCCTTTACATACAAGCATGGAACAAAACCCAAAAACATAACGGTTCTTGTTGTCCCCTGAACAATTGTCCAACTGCAATATTAATACAGGGGGAAGAGGTTTAGCTGGAAGAGGGTCATTTGGAGGTGGAAGAAGAGAGTCCAAACAAGTTTCAGCTCCATTTAAAAGCGCCTTCGTTAAAGTAGATTGGTTATCTTCAACTGAAAATAACATGCGCGATGAATTCTTTGGCGCTCCTTCTAAATCACGCAACAACCTTGCAATTGATCCAATAGTATGATTTGAATCGGTTGGATAAATGCCCAAACCATAGTGTGCATATCGCACATCACCATGGCCATGAGCAATCATATCTGTAACTGCAACAGGCATTTTCATGAAGGATTCTGTCACCTTGGTCTTATGGGAGAAGTGTGGAGAAGCGGTCTTCGAGTGATCCATCTTATCATGAATGATGCACAACATTTTATCGGGCGCTCTTACGGATTCGTCCCGATTTCCGTAGTAGTATTTCCTATGAGCCAATTGCCCTTGATTATGGGTTTCTTTCAATTTCTCCCATTTAGATTTTGCCTCCTCACCTACACAAGCACTTTTTAATTGGTTGTATTTGTCACACAATCCACATCTAGCAAATGAATCTCCACGCGCCTTCGTAGCAAACTCTGGAAAAGAATCACGACGAATATTGCTCAAACCACTAGAAGAAATGGGTGGCAAATTGAAGCTCGCATTTGTTTCATTGATTGTTTTCAACTGATCACTCCAACGAAATGAGGACGGAAGAACCATGGCTGTGACCTTCTCCCCAGACTCCAGTGTTCTTGTCTTGTGGGGCATCTTATCAGCATCTGACTCAATTAACTTTCGAAGTGTGGCAGTAGCTTGAAGGGTTTGGATACGGGGCTTCTTGCTTCCCAAATTTCCATGCACATCCGCTTGTTTTCCAGTTTTGGCTTTGTCTTTGTATCTATAGTATGTACATTTTGCAATCCCATGAATGATCCACCACGCAGTAGGACACACTTCTCTCTCTTTCAAGGTGATCCACTCTTTTCCGCTAGAGTCTTTGTGGATTTGCCTATGTACCTCCAAAAGTGTCTTGTTGCGAGCCTTGTAGTCATTCCCTCCATACAAATCTGTTCGTATCGCTTGAATTTGTGCACGTGGAAAAGGTTGCACACAATTCATCTCGCAACATTTTTTTGTAGAAACTGCAGTGATAGATTCCATAGTTAAGAGAAGTTCTCTCTTCGGAGGGACCTCTGCATCAACTCTTATACGAGTGGTTTCATACGATCGAATCCCCTTTCGAATTCTTCTCGGGTTTAAGGCCGCGTTGTACTTCTGTGTTTCATCATGGTCATATAGAGAAGCACCATCATAAAGAAACACTCTCCTAATTGGCCAAGAACGTAGTGACCACATATTTGCAGAGGGGAACAAATCCTCGTCCAAAGACTCAGCAATATGAATGGCAACTCGGTCATCACCAAGGGACTTTCCATTCTGATCAATGACCAGCTCCGGGTCAACGTCTTGGCAAACACCCCTTGCAACATCTACCCCGTCTTCGTTTCACAGAGTGACGGGCTGCGCGACCCACTTTGCATGAGGGATTCCCTCACATAAACGAACATCCAATGGAAGTACTGGAACTAGATTAGCGAAGTCCTCAAGTCCATGGTAATTCATTCTGCAAAAAATCACCAATCAGAAAGTGTATCATACAGTGGACGATAAAAAATACAGGTACGACATCTCACTAGGTGCAAAAGAACCGAAAGATAACAAATGGATGCTGAACTAGATTATTATACATGCTTCAAAGAAAAGTAAGACTCATCCAATAATAACAGTTATTCCTTCCGGGACTACTCATTTTCACAAACTACAAAAGTCGTATACAATCCTACTTCACTGTTATCCTCGACCCGAGGATAACCTTAAAAATTAACGTCTCCAAAAACTGTTAGTTCTACCACACACTCATGACGACACTGACATTTCAACATGAAAAACCCAATGGAAATATCAAACACTCAGTATGTATTCAGTTAGATAAAACAGTTATCCTCGACTCGATGATAACTCTCACCCGTGCATAATGTGTGTACTACTTCACATCAGCATTCACTTTCTAATTTTACAAATGCCACTGTGAATGATTACAATGACTTTTAGAATTTCAAAAGTCATCCTCGACTCGAGGATAAACCTCACAAATATATGGACACTCAGTACAAACAATCAAACCACACCTAGCGTCAAATCAGAAGGCTGAATCTTACAATTACCAATTCACATTCCCTCTATCATTAAGTTATTACTAAATGAAGGAGATATCCTCGAATCGAGGATAATTTTTAGGAAAAACATACATAACATTGACAAAGCTAGACCTACCCATCCACTTCTCCAATTCCAAGAATCAGCTTCATGTCATGAAGATTACTACACCAGAGTACTCAATTACTTCTATGTTCCTCTACATTATCATCGACTCGATGATACTGATTATTCATATCATCGACTCGATGATATCGACCCTATACATATCCCGTGAATTCCGGCGTGTTATTCGGAAGCAACTACAGATGAGAACTCCATCAACAAGTGCGTAGAAGTGACAATGACTTGCATTACATTGCCTAAGAATGACTACATGATCTTCGAAAACAGTGAGGTACGCTGAAAGAAGAAGTCAAAAGATGCCGTTCACAGAATACATTACCTGCTGTGCAGATTGTTGAGGCTCCAAATGCTGCGGACATACACACCGATGGATACGTACTTGATATTCACTAGAAAAACAGCTCCAATGACTTGAAGCAAACTGCAAAAGCAAATGAACGATTGACAAAAAGGAAACGGAGCGCCGGAGCAACAACGGAGTGTAATCGTTTGTGCAAGATGAATCTACCGAGGTCACAAGAAGAGCCGCCGGTGCTTCAAAATACAATGGGCGGGAAAAAAAGGCGCGGTTCAGACGTAATTCAAATCTGCCAAATACACGCCGCCGACTCCAACATTCTGCGGAACTTCCACAAACATTTCGAAGATGCTTTCTGACAACTTCCGCACACCAACATGCGGCCGAGAGTCACCAATACCGAATATCTACTTTTTCTGCTGACAAGTTTGGGGCTTTGGGCTGGTTTTATGGGCTTACTTTTTCTTGACATTCTGGAATTGTCGAGAATAGATATTCTCCGTTGACTTCGGGACTCCTACCTTAGGATTCCAAGAATCCTAGAAGTGCAACTATCGTAAGAGATTCGGCCGTGAATATTTAGTGTCTAAGCAGGAGCACCAAAGTTGGGTGAACGAGGCGACTCTTCTCAAAAATTACGGTTTTAGGAATTCGTATTAGGCTTGACCGTTGAAGGCCCAATTTCCGAACTTTTGGATTCATGGTTTAGGTCTAGGGTTTAGGGTTTGGTTTTAGGGTTCAGGGTTCACTTCTAGGGTTTAGGAGTGAGGTCTAGGGTTTGGGGTTTGAGTTTAGAATTCAATTTGTGAATGTTGATTATACTTTCAAGGTTGAAGAATTCATTTCTAAGTTAAAAATTCAATTTCTAAGAATAAAGGTTCAATTTCTGGTTTTTTAGGATTTTGGTTTAGGGTGTACGGTTCACTTCTAGGGTTTACGGGTGAAGTCTAGGGTTTTGGGATTTGATTCAGAATTCAATTTTAGAATGATCTACATTTTACTTTCAAGGTTTAAGAATCATTTTGCAGCTTAACAATTCAATTTGTGGGAGTGAAGGTTCAATTTCTGGTTTTTTGGAGTTTGTAGGCTTCTACAAGTAAATTCTATAGTTCTCAATTCTCAAATCTTTGTTGTAAAATGTGCCCTTCCTAATGATTGTGGATAAATTTTCTACCATCAAATGCAGTGACTACATTGTCGCTAATCCTAATTACTATGTTCATATTTGTTGTACCTCAACCTTTATTTTCATTGTTTACTCAAGGCACAGAAACTTTAATCCGTATCAGATTTGGATGTACATCATTCTCATTATTACATTGACATACTAAATTATATTACTACTTAAACTAATTTTATTTGATATAATGAGGGCTTTTGGACTTTTATCAATTAATAGAAGTACCAATTGAAATCAATGCCCTGAATGAGCCACATCTTCGGATTATGAAGCAACACAAATTAATACACTTTATATAAGAGTAAAACTGTGCACTTACACTATATAAAAATACTTCATGTGTTCCTCCTAAGTTTTTTTAAACAATAAAATTATATCAATTTATTTTTATCATAATTATTGTGTTACTATAGGCTATAACATTTTACATGAAATTATTAATTTTTTATTTCTTTTTTATTTCTTTTTTATTCTACCCATCATCTCCAATATACAAAAATCTAATAATATATAGGAATAAAATTGTTCAATTATATAATAATGCATTGAAGGTATTCCTCCTTAAATGAAAAAATTATGTCAATTTATTATTTTCATTACCACTAGCTGGTGGTGCATGCTATGCTATGCAATCATGATTAGAGTTCAGAAAATAGATATCATGAACGCTCATATTCCACAGAAACACTAAATTAATCATGAAAGTGCGAAGAAGTGTTAATCCAAAAAACCAATTATGGATTTGCTACCACTATTATATCTTCTTGTGGATACTCTTTAATATAGAACACCTTCATTGCAAAAACTACATTATATCTTCTTGTGATTCCTATTAGTGCATTTTTACCCTCTTTCTGAAAATTGATATTACAAATGTGATTGCAAATTCATAATCCTTGTCCATGATATCACATTGTATGACAATATTAAGATTTTCATGTATTCATGATTGAAAACATTCTTACAAAATATTCAAAATATTTATTTTTAACACTTATTGAAATCAATATCATGCATTCTATTTAAATATATACTTTTTTTTTATTAATATGTGATAGTTACAGTAAATGCATACCATACCAAACACTAGCCCCTAGTTGTAAAGATAGCATTTGTGAAATTAGAGAGGGAGTTATGATTTAAGTAGTATGATGGTCTTATACAAAAGTCAAAAACATTTCAGATGAGAACAATTACTTTTGAATTCTTTTTCATTCCATCATTATAAATATCCTAAAACCTAACAAATTAATTCTAAAACATTTGATCAGAATTCTTCAAGTAAAATAGACTTAGCATTTACTAACTTCTACAAAAGAATGGATTGAAGAACCTCATAGAAGAGGCCCATTCCAACTTCTACCTATTTCTTTGGTCTTTTGTGCACGTGAAGTTTTCACCATGAGGCACTTCCCAAAAATTTAGGGAAATGGCAGGGTTCAGGTTTTTTCCCAATTGAAAATGGATTTGGCCATGGATACAATTCAAAATTCAAAATTTGTCATTGTAGTATTTTATGTATTGAATTTCATGTATTCCTCATTATTCAATACAATATTCTTCACATTCAAGTGAATATGATGATTGTAAGCAATATTCAAAAAATTTTGAAGCACACATCAACCCCTTCGTTCTTCTATTTCAATAGGTTTTGGATGATTACAAAATACACAATTAAATACAACAGCATTAATTTATAAACTTATGTATAACCTAAAACTTGTTGTAGGACATTCTAACTGTTAAAAAGAATTTGACTTCTACTACTATGAATTTCATGACATTAATGGGTTCGTATTCATACAAAAATAAAAAGGTAATATGGCCTCGTTTTCTTCAAAATAAAATTCGTCTTATGGATCATTGCAACAAACACTTCATATTTCTGTCTCAAAAATGCAGTTTCTTGGTGTAGGACTAGTAGTCTTGCACGATCCTACCAGTCCTGCGCGTCTGCACTGCGCCTGTCAATGTCAGCCGTTGATTTCGGGCGCTTGCAAATCTTGGCCGTTGATTTAGTCCTATGTAGTACTATGCAGTACTAGAGAATGCTACAAAGTACTACTGAGGCAATTGTGAGCAAAGAATAGCAGAAAAGGAGTCTGTGGACCTTTTCTTTGCCAAATAGAATTTGTTCAATTAGAATTCATGCTATTCAAATTAGGATTCTAAATGGAGTGTCCTAGGAATTTACAGTTTCTTCATACTTTTTTTCACTTCATTTGACGTGGATTTCATGACATTGGAGGGATTTGGATTTTAGCACTAAAAATGGCAGTGTGGTCCATTTTTCTTTTGCATATAGAAATATGGCAATTAGAAAACGTTGAAATTGAAATTATTATTCGAAATTGAGTGTGTTAAGACTTTACAACTTCTCAAAAAAAATTTGGACTTCATTTGACGTGAATTCCATGACATTTTCGGGATTTCTTTCTTATTTTAAAAAGGGGAGTGCAAGCCATTTTTCTTTGCAAATAGAAATTGGGCAATTCGAGGACATGGTAATGAAATTACTGTTTGGAAAAGTTTGTCCTAGGACTTTCAAACTTCTCCATAGTTTTTTTGGATTCAATTGACATGAAATTCATGAGATTTTTGGAATTTTGGTATAAGATGAAGAATGGCTACAAGGTCCATTTTTATTCTCCAAATTCAATTTATATAATTCGATGACCTGATATTGAAATTAGTGCTTCAAAATGAGTGTCCTAAGACTTTGCAACTTCTACATATTCTTTTGGGCTTCATGTGACGTGGAATATTTGACATTGTAGGGATTTTTGTGTGAAGAGAAGAAATGGCAGTGTGGTCCAATTCTTCTTTCCAAATGCAATTTAGGCAATTACACGAAAGTATCTTCAAATTAGTGTTTGAAAATGAGTTTCTTAGGACTTCACAACTTTTCCATTATCTTTTTGTCTTCAACTGATATGGAATTCATGACATTTGTAGAATTTTTTTTTTAAAGGAAATGGTTGTGTAGTCGATTTTTTTATTTTGAGTTGGAATTAGTGGATTTGAAGACATGATATTCAAATTACTAATAAAAAATGAATGTCTTAGAGGGTCTCATTTTTTAAATAATTTCTTTGGCTTCATTTGACGTGGAGTTTACGACATACGAGGAGTATTGGTTTATAGAGGATAAATGACAACGTGGTCCATGTTTTTCTTTGAGATCAAAATTTGTTAATTTAAAATCATGATATTAAATTGAGTGCTACAAAAATAGTTTATTAGTACTTTTCAACTTTCACCTATTTTTTTGGACTTCAATTGATATAAAACACATGACATTTGAGGGATTTTGGTTGAAAGACCAAAATTGCATTGTGGTCCACGTTTTTTATCTTACATTGAAATTAGGCAATTAGACGACAAGATCTAGAAATTAGTGTTTGAAAATGAGTGTGCTAGGACTTTCTGACTTTTGCACATGTTTTTTGGCTTCATTTGACCTGGAATCTATGGCCTTCAAAAAATTTCTGTTGCCAGAGAAAGAACGGCCGTGTGCTGTATTTTCAATTGTAAAATTAAATTTAGGCAATTACAAGACATGATATTGAAATTAGTATTTAAAATGAGTGTTACAGGACTTTTAACTTTCACATACTTTTTTTGAATAGTTAAGAACCCTAAACCTTCAATCCATGAGTACATGTGCAATATACTGGATGGCTTTGAGGATTTCAATTTTAAGAAGTAGTAATTCTAAATTATTTTGAGGTTAAATACGATATAATTGCACACTTTTCCAATATTCACTCCTATTCTAGCCTTATTTTCTGGTTCTGTGGGATCCAATTGCACAATATTAAATTTTCTTTTTTTTTTGGTGCCAAGGAAAACTAATTTCGTTTTGTCCAGAAAAATTGAATTTCCTTAAAAATAACAATGCAGTCAACGAATTTGAAATAAAAAGGATTAAGGATTTAGGGTAAAAGTTATTTTAAATTCAAGAGACATATGAATGTATAAAAATTATGTGAAACTCATATTTAGATGGAAAAATTAGGAAAAAAGTTTACAAACTTTTTTTCCCCATAAGAACTATATGTTACAGCTCAAATGAAGAGGAATTCTTATGTTTTTGACTAGGATCACCCAGGTGACAAAAAAAATAAGATGTTTTCTACTATTTCCGTTACGGAAATCATGATGGTATAATTTTTTTTATTGTGACACATCTTTAAGGTGCCTAATTTACCATATTTATATCAATTCTATTCTTAATTAAAGTCATTTAATTTATTTTTTATTATTTTCTTTTTCTATATGCAAAACACCCTTTTATTTTTAACCATGTGTCGTGGCGGCTCGGGGAAGGTTTGGCCTCAGGTTCGGCTTCAGCTTCGGGTGACCGCACCTGTGCTTTGGATGTGTTGTGGCGGCTTGGGGTAGGTTCAGGGTAGGTTCGGGGTAGGTTCGGGTAGGGCTCATTGCGGGCTCGGTGGGAGGTCCGGCGCGTCGTCAGCTCCACGCCATTTGCTGTGTTTTCAATTCCTGTGTTTTGTTTCTTGCTGTGTGTGTTGTGAGTTGTTGCCGTTGATCACAGGTTGTGTGTTCTCACGTCTACACACTGACGAGTTGGGGCAGTTTGTTGTTTTCCCTTGTCAAGCGGGGCAGCGTTTCCCTTGCGAGGTGGGGCAAATTTTTTTGCTATATGTGCAAGAGTTGGGATCGGGTGTTGAGAGTTTTTCCGATTTTCATTTGTGTGTTGTTTGTTGCGGTGTATCAGTGTATGGTGCATTGTTATTGTTTCATGTGAGGTTCTGGGTGTTGTGAGGTGAGGCGAGGTGGTGCAGTTCGGTGTTTTTTCTCGTGCAGCGGGACAGTGTTTTCCTCGAGAGGTGGGCAGGTCGGTGTTGTTCCTCGTGAAGTGGGACAGTGTTTTCCTCGCGAGGTGGGGCAGTTTGGTGTAGTATATGTATAGGAGCTTTGAGCGGGTGTTGTGAGTGTTTTCATTTCCATCTTTGAGCAGGTGATTCTGTTTCGCTTTTGCTGAGAGTTCTGTGAAGTCTTTCCCTCGCGATCCGTTGAAGTGCGCTGGAGTTTCCGTTCTTTGCGGCATTGAAGTCCATCGCGGAGGTGGTGGTCTGCTAGGGTTTCGTTGCGGAGAGGTTGTGTGTCGTGGAGCATTCGAATTGTTATTGCTTCCGATTTGTACAGGTGAATTGCTCTTTCTTTTTGAAGTTCCGTTGTTGTTGCATAATCTGAGTTTAAGGTGTGCACAGGTGAGCCACGTTACTGCAGACATTGATTTGACGTGCGTTTTTGGTCTGCGTGGTTACAGTGCCTGCTTTTGGAAGTTACTGTCGAATCTGGAAATGTGTAGGGTTTAGGGTTTTGGAGTCCATCAAGCCTTCTCAGAATTGAATCCATTGGCAATTCTTTTGGACTGTTCAGGATCTTCTGCACCGTGCTCTTGAGGTTCTGTCTTTCAATTCAGAGGTTGTGTACAGTAGTGCTAAACACAGGTTAGCTTCTTGAACCTGGCTGATGCCATTTTCCTTAGTTTCCAAGCAAAAAAACTATTGAAAATTAGGGTTTAGGCACGGGTTTAGGGTTAAGTGAAGGGTTTAGGGAAATAATGAGACTTAAAACTTTACGATTTTAGGGTTTTAAGGTATGCCATCACAATTATCCTCGATCCAACGATAATGTTGGAGGCGTGCATTTGTAACTACATTGTGAAATTAGGGTATAGAGTTAAAGAAATAGTGCATCCTCGACCCGATGATAAAAGACCGACTGAAATTCCTCACGCAACGTAGTTATCATCGGGTCGACGATACTATCCGAACTCGGTAATTGGAAATGTGTCAACGTAGAACAATAAATCTTCCACTTAAGGTCCAAATATGACAAACAGAAATCAGCACTGCCTGCAAGAAAGTAGTTACGATAAATTGTTACACATTTACCACGAATAAATGTAGTTATCATCGATCCGATGATACGAGGACCTTCCCGTATAGGTGATTCATCAGAGTCCTACAGACCTTCCAAGTAAGAGTTGTGCTTGCTGAGAAATAAGAAGATATGAAGAAACTCTGCTTGAGAGGCATTTGAATCTGAATTCCACACTTGGCAACAGAATTAAATGCTATTTCGAAAAATGTGGTTAATCTTTCACTAGTTAGGAACAAATGCTTCACCAAAACTTCGTTATAATTGAAGTATTAGGTGACGAGTTCAGGCATTGTAGTGGTTATCCTCGATACGACGATAGCTTCCTACCTTGCGACGCTTATCGCAACAAACCATAGAATTGAGAAATAACCCATACAAAAATAAAGAAGATCTCCTCTGAAAGAAATAAAAAAATTGAGTATGACTGAATTAGAAGTGTAATAATGGAATTCGATGAGTCATTCTGTAATAGGTCTCGCTTATCCTCGACACGACGATACCACAGTAGTGGTAGAGAGCATTTAGAAGTGATCACCTAAAAGTAGTGCCGTGACTAAGTTATCATTGAATAATGACGTAAACATAATAAAAAATCATTAGATTTTGATTAAGAAATGAAAGTGAATTCTCTGTACAGAAAATATGCACTTCCATCACTAGCGACTTCATCACTTTGAATTACGTTACACGAATTCTCATAAGGACATGAATCATTATCCTCGTGACGATGATATCAAAGTTACCCCTAAAAATTAAACTGCTCGGAATTTTGCAGACTCAAAATGGAGAGAGTTGACAACTATGACTACTCGCTGACTAGCCCTCATCTACAGCCATTTGTGAACCCCGTGGAGGACGAGCCCTTCATCACAGAAATGCAAGAAATATACGGCACCTTGTGGGAGTTTAAGGAGCATATTCAAACATGGTGTTTCGGTGTAAATCGGTTCAGGAACTACGTGTACCTGCGGTATCGTGTGCAGGGAACAACCACGTACATGCCATGGAATATAAAAGAGAAAGTGACTCTCATTGAAGAACATCACGGAGACTATGTCTTAATTGTACTTCAGCAGGTGGACGACGCTGGCGTCGCTACAGCACACAGTCACTCCATCGTACTGAACGTCAATTCGTACCATGAGAAGTTTGATATAGACAATCTGATAACCTTCCTCGAAGGATCAGCAATGGAGTCTTTGAATAATCAGTTTTTGAGAGCAGGTTATGTTCCGTGGAAACACAGTACTGGCAAGTCCAACGCAACTCGGCTACGTCTTATTTTCCAAACATTGGACCGCTATGCCATGGAACACGTCGAGAAGCAACCTGCGATAGGTCGTCCCGCTGACCAGAGACAGCGTCCCGTAAACGCCAGTCCAAATAGAAGATCTTCGACTGGAGTAGGGACAGGGAGTAGGTCGTCTAACCCTGATCAGGTAAGATCAGAGCCGAAAAAGAGAGCCCCTCCGAAAGGAGAGTCAAGTAGGAAGAGGAAAAAGAGTCTTTCGGCTACACAAGCTGGCACCGGCAGTTCCGCTTCCGCGTTGACTACGGTGTCAACCATGCCGAAGGCAACTGAATCTGACGTTCCGGATTTTAAGAAGTTTGACGAGATTTAGAAAAAGTTTTGGGCTGAACACAGGAAGTGTTTTTTGTTTGATGAAGAAACTTTCAAAATTGACATCAAGCAATGTGATCTGGCTAGTCCCGAGTACGTGATTCGTACTCTTCAGAGAGATATTGTGGACGCTGTCAAGAAAGAGCTCATTCAGCTCATAGACGTGAAGCAACGGCAAAAAGTTTGCCTTACTCCAATTGGTTTGGACAAAAATCTTTTGCCAAGGAAGCCTAAAAAGTGGGATGAGATAAAAAATGGTCGCTTCATGATAATTAATGGACAACACAGTATAACAGCTTCTCAGGAACTACAGATCAACGGGTGTGGGGAAGCTCGCAAGGTAGACCTGAAGACCTGGGACGCATACATTGTGTGGTCTTTGGACGAAAACCAATTGAGGAACATCTCAAGGTTTTATAACTGCACTAATCATTTGAACCATGCTCAACCAACTTGGGGCAATCAAATAATTAGCTGCAGAAAGATCTGGGTGACCTACATGCGTCCAACTAACTGCGAATCTGAAGCCACGACGCGAAATAACGAAGCCGTTTTTGATCTTAAGCAGTATAAGGTGCGTATCCTCGAGTCGATGATAGTTGAACTTATGACTTAGCTTAAGTTGTTTCTCTTTCCGTAGGTATGAAAGAGATAAAACATTGTTATTGTTTCGTGGGGATGTTAGAGAATGGCTTGCATATCATCGAGTCGACGATATAACGTCACTGTCCACAATTGATTGAGTAATAGTTCTGATGAATTGCTGTGCAGAAATTCACGGATGCCGTCATACAAAGGTTTCAGAATATAAACCCGGAACGAGATGGCGCATCCATCAGTGGAACTACGGATCTCAAGAATGAGATCCAGATAATTACCCTGCCCGACGATTTATGGGCGTTTTGGGAGAGCTTCTTGACGAAGCACGCTGCAGGTGATTTGATTGACCCCTTCACTCTGGAACCGTACGATAAGAACAAGCTCTTCAAAACGAAGGGCATGTCGTTGAAGAGGGAGTTTTTCAAGCACTTCGGGCACTTCACGGACAAGGACTTTGGGGTAAATGCCCAACACCTCCTCGGTTTGACGCCAGGACGAATTGCGAGGTATCCGAAGGTCTCCGTGCCTTCAACGAAGGTACTCGTTCCGGACAACATGACCCACAAGGAGTGGGTTGAGCGAAGGAAGCGCAAGAAAGTTGTGCTGCAGGACTTGATGGCCATCAACACAAACTTGAAGTTCGTCTCAGGTGGTGGTGAGGAGGTTTTAAATGAGACATGGAAGTCGTGGAAGGCCAGGCACAATTTCACCTCAGCGTCTTGGGATTTCCTGTTGACGCACCCGAGTCCGGATTACTTCAAAAGGCGCTTAAGGAATGATGCGTGGTTGAAGCGTGCTATTGATCTGGAGAAGCAGTTCCCGGAGGTTTTATACATGTTCACGCGATTCATGAAGTTGAAGTACCAGCTTCCTGCTCCGTCCGGAGGTGTGCAAATGAGGGGCGTTGATTACGGGTAGATGGCACTCGTAACAAGCTCCAATTACCGGTACGTAAATCGAGAGGTGAACTTCGCCCTCGTCGATTTCAAGGCAGCTCCAAGAGAGAAGCCCACAGACACAAGCAGCGCCATCGACCGTTTCCAGGAGTTCTTGTGGGCGAATCTCTCGCCAAAAATGACTGAAGCCAATGTGTGGCTTTTCATTCTGCGGGGATCAGAAGACGTACAAGCGACAGAGGCGTTTGGTGTTCTTCATCTCACAGATTACGAAAGCGTCTTGTCCGTGTACCGCCCAGCAAGAGCTGAGCTGTTGGACAATGTGACTTCGCGAGGGACGGCCCCTAACGTGCCTCTCCTCTTCTTCTTCAAGAAGAATAACGAGTTTGCAATGGCGAGTCGACCGCTTTTGCAATCGAAGTATAAAACCACCGAGTCGAATACGTATTATCACGAGTGGGCGAAGAACACGGAAGCAAAGTGGAGGCTGAATCCAAGCGAACTCCGTATGGAGTTCTATTTAGACATCCTCCACGCTTTCGGGAAGCCGGACAAGAATGTCTTGGGCGTTTACGCTGGCGCCAAGTTTATGCTCGCAGCGAAGGTGAGATTTGGCACTCATTGGAAGTTATCCTCGAGTCGAGGATAACTCCCTTCTATGTGGTTTTGCATTACTTAATTATTTGGTGTCCTTATTAGTTTTGTAATGTCTGGTATCATCGACCCGAGGATACCTGGTGCGGTGGTCACGACTTCTAGTTTCATGATAGTAATTTCTCACAATCCTTGTCTTGCTTGTGCAGATGCTTGGGACGTTTTACTACGGTTTTGTCGATAGGAGTGACGTGAAGTCATACCAGTTCATTTCTTCTCTAGCGAAGAAGATGGATAGCAGGGATTTTATGATGGAGAATTCGCCGTACTCATTCAATTACGTGAAACCTCCATCACGTGGTCCGATAGTAGTTCACTCGAACTCACCTCCGTCGCCGCCCGTGACCTTCGTCTCACCGACTACAGAAACTCCGTCGGTGCCTCGGGAAAGAGACGATGTCGGCCCGCAGAAGACAACAGACTTGGGTCTGGAGGGCATCGACGAATACGGGACGAACACGTTCTAGATGTATCTCTGGATGTCAGTACCTCCCATTCCCAAGGAGGCTGCACAATCCGTAGCTGCACAGTCTGCACCGGCAGCAAATGATCCGCAAGACATGGAGCTTGTCGAAATTCGGGATCATACGCCGGCTCGCTCACCCGCTCCTCGTGTTGAACATACCGAGTTTGAGGAAGACGAGGGTATGGAGACGGACTCCGAATTTGACCGGCAACAGGCGGAGCGGAGAACAAAGCGTCGGGAGGAAGACGACTCCCTGGGATTCGGAGGCGAGGAAGACTCGTTCTTGAATTCCCCTGTGAAGGAAGGGGACGAAGGATCCGACGAAGAGGACGTCGTCATGGAAGAGAGGAGGCTTCCCATTGGTGAGGTGGATGCAGAGGGGAGGCCTCTCTTCTATGATTTTGGGGATGATGACGACCCCATGGACCATCCCCACGATTCGGATCACGACGACGACGACCACGATGGCGCCCCGAAACTGGTTGAATTGAAACCTCTAGTCCTTCCTGACGGGAGAACGATCAAAGTCGAAAAGGACTATTGGGCAGAGCAGGAGGAGGTGAGAAGAAAGCGGATTGCGAGGACAGAGGCTTCGAAAGCGAAGGACAGGCTGCTGGAGGAAACCAATGCAAAACTAATCACTATCACGCAAGAGTCCGCGCAGAAGATGTCTGCGATGGAGCTCAAGTTGCAAAGGCTCTCTGAACTGATGGAGAGTCAGTTTGGTTCAACGGCTCCCCAGACGCAGCTTTCCTCGCCGGCCCCACCTACCGTACCAGTTCCCCCTCCAGTGCAGCAGCTGGTTTCTGGGTCTCCGTATCCTCGACTCGAGGATACTTTGCGAATCGTGTCTTTGGCAGACACGGATGTTGTGGAGTGCACACCGGCCTCCCAACTCAGGGTGAGGGTGGCATCTCTGCAGGTGGCTGCATTTGAGGTGGCAGTACCTCAACCGCGAGGACCTGCTCAAGAACAGGCTCCAGATTATCGTCGACTCGACGATATCGTTAGAGTCGCGAAGGAGCAGCCCTCGAGTTCAGTATCGGCGCCTCAACCTGATACGACTGAACAAGTGCAGGAGCCCATGCAGACCTCCTCTCCGGTCGAAGAGGAGGAGAGATTGGACTATGGGGAGAACGAGGTTGACGAGGAAGTCCACGATGAGGTGGAAGTCCAAGCCCCTGCTACGGAAACTCGAGAGCAAGGTCCACCGGAGTTGGCAGAAGCTGAGCAGGTACAATCTTTTAGTCCTTACTTGTTTGATTGAGTAATAAACCACGGGACAAAGTGGTTGACCTTGTAGCCCATTCCAACTTCTCAGTGAGTTGTAGTTCTTATTCTGATTTGTCATGTCTGGCAGGAGGGGGTCGCCACTCCTTGACATCCTGGCGCTGACAGAGAACCAGTTTGTGGCGAACAAAAATGTAGTATAATGTAGAGTAGTCCAAGAGTGTACAGCCTTGACGGCCTTAAAATTTTGAAAATGTATTTTATACACCGTGTAAATAAAATCTCGGAACTTACAATCTACATAAGTGTGTCTAATTGAATTCCCTTGTCAATGTTTTTGGTTCAGCTCAAGGTTAGTGTAAGCTTGCATCACCCGCTACCCATGAAGCCAATTCCTAAAGGAAGGGCGCAGTCCAGTAGCGAGTTGCAATGCGTCTCTCCCCACTTTGGCTTTACCAATCCTGCAATTATTCAGGTAACTCCAATTCTTTGTTGTTTTGGTTTCATCAGGTAGGATCGGAGGGAGGAAAGGAGGTCATGCGGACGATTGAGCGTCCGATCATGCCTCCGCCGAGGAGGAAGTGGCTGAACATTGTCTTCGACCTCAACGGTGTGCTCTGTCACTCCTCTTCGGCAAAATTCGGGAAAGACTTCAAGCACTACAAGGTCGAAGACAATGTTCTCAGCCATCGGTACCCGACCATCATCGGGTCCAAGGCTGTTTTCGCTAGGCAGGACGTCGCCGAATTTCTGAAACAGGTGTCTGAAATCGCGAATAAGGTCGTGGTCTGGTCCTCAATGTACAAGTATAACGCGGAGGCCATCGCGGGACACTTGTTCTCGAAGTGCAGACCTCCCTTCAAAGTCCTAGGACAGGAAAACTATACGAAAATAGAGTACAGTCCTGGGAAGTACTTCCACCGTGGTCCGAAAGAATTGAACATGAAAGTGCTCAAGCATGGTCTGTTCGACACTATCGGAAATGCGGGCTCCGCGTTTTCGATGGACGACACCTTGCTCATTGACGACTCTCCCGAAAAGAGTGTCTACAATGAGACCGGGAACTCCATCTTCCTGGAGACCTGGAGCTACCTTCATCGGAGGGATGATGTCCTCATGGGACAGCTGCTCCCGTGGCTCCGACGGCTGCATTTGGGGTGCAACCCCCACGGGGGGTTGCTGCGATACGTAGACGAGAATAGGATAGGCAACAACCCCCTCTCCCGCAACCATTTTCATCTCACGGAGATCCTTGAGGTCATGAGGGAGTCGGCGGATTGCATGAACACTCGTTTCGAAGTGCCCATGGCAGGTCTCACCATCGAGAGACGCCGTCGTTGTAGAAAATAGATTTTTTTGATTGTAGAAGTAGGCATCGAGGGAGTCCAGGCAAAATGATAACTAATTTTTTTATGTACGTAACGTTTTTTTGTAAAATAAATATAATGTTTTTCCATGGCATTCTACGTTCATCTTGAAAATCTTGTGTTTCATCGATCTTGATGGATAGCAAGTTCCACAGTTATCCGTGTACTCATAGCAAGGACCGTCTTCGGATTTGCATCGTTACTGTTTTATTGCAGTTTGGAGCTTTGCGTTCTATTCCAACGCCCAGAAAAGATAAGCTCACTAGGAGCCTCCTCTCGGGATCAGAGATTTTGCCCTCCACCGAATCTGATTTTGGCGGTGGGAGCTACAAATCGGTTCCAATATCCAAGCCGTACATGTTCCGTTCAGCCATAGATGCCGCGTCAACCGCCATTGACTTTTCCAAGGGGAACATTGAAGATGGTGTCGTCGACAGCCCGCCGAGTCGCACCACGGGCAGGACTCCCATCTACTCGCCGTCGCCGTTGAAACGGACATCCTCGAGCCGAGGAAGGTCCTGGTCGCCGACTCCGCAAAGGGATGGGGCGACCAGTCGAAAACTCGAACTCCCTGTCGAAGATGCTCTGGGGCATCCCCGCCTCGAGGATAATGTCCCGCCTTTGAATCTGTTGTCTGGTAACCGTACCATGGCTGTGGGTTCCCAACTTGAACCCACAGATGCTTTTGATGACGTTGTTCGCTCACCTCGACTCCGGGACAATCCAACCCGTTCCTCCAATTCGATAGGGGGAAGGCGCCTGCCTTCGACGGACAGTCTTTTTCGTCAAAGATTTCTTAGGGAACATTGACGCTCTCTGGACACCGTGTCTACCGGAACTACTCTTCCCTTATTAAACAATGAGAAGGGCCCACTGCCTAAACCGCCCCCACGGAATTCCAAATCGATTTCCACTTCTGCCATTCCTCCGAGTACGCGATCATCGAAACGGAAAGCCAACGAATCTCATAGTCTGAGTGAGACTGGAACTCCGTACAATGGAAGTGGGTCACATTATTCTTCTCGACGCGAAGATATCTTAAGAGGTCTTGCAAAGCTCAAAGCCGAAGAGGCAGGGAAGGCTATATGTGTAGTGAAGTGCGAAGCTGCTAAAAAAGATTGAAGCTCTTACTAGCTCTAACTCGTTAAGATGCAATATTTCTTACTAAAAATAGAATGTTCCATAACCATAACTTAGATTTACAAGGTCCATGCCTTCCATATTGTGCAGTCTATAATTAGTATGGAAATGGATATAAAGAAGTAGGTTAAAAAGATCGAGGCTGCCAGGGCTACACATTGAGTACGAAAAACTTTTGGTCAAATTTAAACCAATCGTAGAATTTCACAACTCACTCCCTTTAGTGGAAATTGCATGTGGTCCTTGGATCCAATCACTTTTTAAGTTTGCAAATGCCCAAAAGCTGTATACGCAATTGAAAAACCACGTTCTTCATTCTACTTTGTTCTGCTCATCATCCTCATGCATCATCTGAATGACCATCTTTAATACAAATGCCCCCATTGAAAATGTATAAGCAAATTCTCAAATCACCATCATTCATTTATCGTTGGATTCAACAACTTTTACTTGGAATGATCGTTGCATAATCATTTCTGCAAGTCTCAAAATCACCATTTTGTCTCAATTTAACCAATAAGGCCTTACTAATAGAATTTATTTGTAGAATCTTTTATTTGAGCTACTATAATGTTGTATATGATATTTTCATTCAATAAACTAAACATTTTAAAAGTAATTGGTATTTAATTTCCTTGACTTGACAATAAACTTTCAAATTTCAAAGAAGATGTATCAACAATTTCATGGAATCCTTAAAATATAAATTTTGTTTCAAAGGCATAATTTGACATATATGAATATGTAAGTCTAAGATTTAAAATAGATATAGAGTTGTGTTTGCAATGGTGCTTTCTAAAAGTGTTATATAGTAGTATTGGAATATAGCAAACAAAACTCAAAATTTATGCTCTAAGAATTCAACCTCAATAATATATTGAAAGGTGAAGAAACAAAAGTGTAATTAAATCCCAAGAAGCAAGAATGTAGCTTGCAACACATTTATACCAAAACACAAATAAGAATGGAAATATTGAAATTATAAAAAGTATGTAAAATCATTTTGTTGGTTGTATAAAACAAAGAATCAAAATATGAATTGAAATGCTTGTGAATACCTGGGTTTTTTTTAACAATGCTTGTAATTGAAGAACTTGTAGGACTTTAAGGCATAAATTAGCCTAGAAAAAATTCAATATTTTCCAAGCACAACTTGTTGTTCAAAGTGCAAAACATGAGGTCCTTCTTTATATCTAAGCCTCCATAATTGCCTCCATGTACCCACTAGAATAGATGGGAAGGCAATGCATTCAAATGATATTATATGTGCTTCCAAAAAGTAGATTGCAATGTCAATATATCCTTGTAGAATTTACAAATACAATTAGGTATGAAATAAGTGGATAAAATAAACAATTGAGAAGAGGAAGACATGGGATAATTACTACCTTTGTTCCATAATGATTATCTTCAACTTTATGAAATTTTCTTTAGTGAAGTCCATTAATGTTATTGTGAATTCCATGATTAAAGAAGGTTCCAAATTTTATATCTTTAGAGTCAATAAAGAACATCACATATATTCATTGCAACCTAAATAAAATTAGCCACAAAGATGTATAGTATTGTTGACCTAATTAATCTGCTAAACCTAAAAGAAACATGACATTGAAAGTGGACAAATATTTTGGGACAAAAGGAAGTATCATATATAATATTGTAAATTTTGTTGGATTGTGACAAGATTTGTGACACACGTATACTTAAACGCCTAAAGATTTTTGACTATGTTTTCACCAAACACTACAAAAAAACAGGGGTATAAATGACAGCAAAAAATGATTGAAAATGAGTCATTTCGGACCGTGATGACTGAAAAATGACTTTAGGCCCTGCAGTCATTGTGGACAAGTCATTCTTTAAATGACTGCAGGTGTATTATCACCATCCATTTGGAAATTGGATGACTAATAGATGAATCTATCTAAGGGATAAAGAAATTTTACTTGAAAATTTTGTGAAAAGGGTGGGCAACTGACCATTTTTGAGAAAATTTCACCTACGTGGCTATCCACGTAGGTTAATTTATAAGTCATTTCTAAGTTGCAGCATAGTTGAAGTTTTGGTGACGTGTCAGTCATTGTTCAGTTGTCAGGCAGTCAGTGTTCAGTTGTCAGGCAGTTAGTGTTCAGTTGTCAGACAGTCATTATTTAGTTGTCAGACAGTCTGACTGATGCTGACGTGGACAATGATGTCAGTAAAACTAAAGTCATATTCCAATTGTGATATAGTTACGTTTAAGGGCGGGGTCTCTAACACGTGGCACTTAATAATAAGGGGGTTCTGAAGTTGCATCTTAGTCATTTTTGAGACATTTTTGCTTTAGGGTCAGTTATATTTTAGTTATGTCTTCCTTCTCTAAAGTAGTCATTCAACAGTCACATATGAATACATTCAAAGTTCCACAATGATACACCATACACCATACATATGCAATACACCATACAACATATACAATTCATCATATATAATATATCATGTAGAATACACCATACACCATATGCCATACATCATTTCAAAATCCACTTAATATGTGGATACAATTAGATGAAATGACAAGCTTTTTATAGAGGAAGGATAGTAGTAGGCAAGACAAAACTTGTGGGATATGTAAAACGCAGGAATTGCATTACAAGTCATATTTTTAACCTCATTGAGGCATAGTAGACTAACTTTTTTCAAAAAACTTTGAACTAATTAAAGTTGGGGAATCAATCTCACTTTCATCTCCAAAAATTTGTTTTAGATTTTAAGCCTCTAATCAAAAGTTATAAATAAAATTTGCTAAAAGGTTTGAAAAGGATTGACACAAGGTGCCAAAGTAGTAGTAGAGTAGTTGTGTAGTAGTTCAAAAGTATTGAGTAGTCATTTGGTAGTTACATGAAGTCATTTGGCAGTTGCAGGAAGTCATTTGGCAGTTGCAGGAAGTCATTTTGTAGTAAAACTAAAGTAGTGGTGGTGGTATTTGCACAAGGAAAAAACGGAACTTTAACAAATGTCATTGAATTCATCTAAATATCTTACTGTATGTTTATTGGGACATTTAGTAATTCAAGTGTAAGGCATATGAAGTGTTCAAAAGTAGTTCATTGACAATGGCACAAATTTTCAAAAGTCATTATTGGCATAATGGCATATAGATAGGAGTTTAAACAAATCATACAAATGGATCCTAAGGAAGAAGTTTTTTTAATGCTAACAAAGACAAAGGCCACTTGTAATGCATCATTTCCAAAAAAAAGACAAAAGTATTCTATTGAAATTTTTTTTAAAAAGAAAATGAAGAAAATAAACAAGGAGTAGAATTATTGGAAAGACAAAGAAAAGTTATTAGCTCAAGAAAGTTATTAGGATATGAGTGTTAAAAAATCATAAATCAGATGAGTATAGTTGCATCCTAGTAATTTTGAAATGATTGTTGTCTATGTTAGCATATTGTCTTTACTACAAGAAAATAGGGGGATAAATTAAATGACTTGTCTACAATGACTACATTGGCAATAATGACTACAAAATGACTATTTTGCAGTCATTGTTGTTGGTGCAGTCATTGTGAACAAGTCATTTATCCCCCCATTTCATAAGAGGATTTCTAGCTAGTTTACAAGACTGTGAGTTCCCAAACGTTGGGAACGCATTGGGAACTCTGGGAACGCAATGTTGATGTGGTCGAGCAACTGCCACGTCAAAAAATACTAATTTTGTATTAATTTTAATTAATTATTAAATTTTTTTTTAAAAAAAATTTGAAATTTTTTTTTTTTTTAAATCATTTTTTTGCTCTTTAGTACATTCTGAAGTTTTTTGGAAAAAAAAATTTAATTTTTTTTTTCAAAATTCAAAAATTCAGACCAGCACCATACATCATACACTATATGCCCAACTCAAATAATGTATGAAATGATTTCTAGAATAAATTGAGAAATGAACTAAAATGGCACAATTAAAAATTCAAATATTTCTTGAGGATACATTTAGATGACCATTGCATCAATAATGAAGAAAAATGAACTTTCAATAAAGAATTATTTTTAGAATTGAAAAATAAATTAGACCATTTTTCTTGTATAAAATAGGGGTGTGAAATTATTTTCAGCTCTACAATGTATTTTCATATCATGCTCTACAATGTTTGTCATATCATGCCCATCTTTAGAGCAAAAAATTACAAGATGACCCTACAAAAGACCTTGCAGTCATTTTAAAGTCACATAGTAGTAAAGCGCAGTCACATTCTAGTAGTCTTAGAACAATTTCCATCCACGTCAGCAAGCTGCCCTGCCCATCCTTGGCTTAAAATATGGAAATTTAGCCTTTTTGTAACCCTTTAGTCATTTTTGAGTCGTGAAGTAGTGAAATTAAGTTACAATCAATAACTATGTGATACTCATTAATGACTCTAGCATCCATGCTGATTTTTCCCTTCCTTTTGTGCTCTTATTGATGGCAATTTGAATGAAAAAATGTGGATGAATTTCGTTTTCTATCATGTCTTCATCTTCTAGTCGCACTCATGACTAAAAAAAGACTGAAAATGACTGAAAAAGGACTAGGACTGTGTAAATTCAGTTGGGTTGGTGCAATTACAGAGGTACTAGTCACTATTTAGTCAAACCGGCCATTTAGTCATTTCTGAGTCATCCCTCTACAGTCATTTATATCCCTCTTTTTTTGTAGTGAAAAATGCTCCAAAACTGCCATTTCTAATACAAGTGCAATTTTTTTTTAAACATATTTTTGACTCATGTAACACTAGGATCTTGTAATAAGGTGGTTTGTAAACATGTGGAAAAAATTTCAAAAATTTCCACCGTGTAGATTGCAAGATATAAGCATTTGAATTGACAAAAATTGTTTTTTTATCCCTACGAAAATCTAGGCAGCTGCACTTCACAAGGTCACATTTGTGTGAAAAAAAACTCAAAATGATGGTTACTCTTTGAATTCATACTTCAATGCAAGTTGGCTACATTCTCAAAGAATTTCAAACCATTTGGAATTGTACAACATATAGGAAAAAATAAGTAAGTAGAAAGAAGTAAAAAATGAGCTAAAATACTAAAGTGTAAACATTTTATTCATGGAATTGAAAATTTTCAATCCCAATGGTTAAAATGTTGTAATAAACAATCTACACCTTCTGTTTTTATTTTTTTTCCAAAAATATGAAAAATTGAATTAAATGAAGAATTTCAAACTTTTTTGTACTGTAGAGATTCTGTAACTAGCTGCAAACTACCCCAAACTCAAAATCTTCATAACTTTTGACTCATTGATCGGAATGGATTGATTCAAAGCTTCCCATGTCTGTATAAACCTAAAGAACCAATTTGAAATTTCACTTTAAAAAAAAAAGTTTTTTTGAAGTTTTTTCAGCTGTCCGGTCTGCTCGCCGAGTAAAGAAAACAACATATCCTACCATAACTTTTTAATCGTGAAGTCAAAAGTTATGAAAAAATTTGGGCCTTAAAGCTACTCCTTGGGCACGCATTGTATCAAAATTTCAAAGAAAAAAAATAAAAACTCCATCCGTAGTGAGCTGCCCAAAAAATTTATAATCTCAAAAAACATTGTTTAGGGCTTTAGGGGTTAAACTCATGAATTTCAATTACATAGATTTAAATTTTAGGCAAAATACCCTAATCAAGGAAGTGGTACCACCAATTAAACAAAATTGAGATTTAATGCTAGTAGAGTGCAATAAGCATAGATTGAGACTTCAAACTTAGTGTTGAAAATTCAAAATGCAATTGACTCACAAATAAGTCCAATTAATTGACCTCATGGAGAAATGAACCAAAAGTAGGAATTGTAAAAGGTTCAATGGAAATTCAAGTAAAAAAAGGATTAAGATGCACCTCCTTAAATTGCTCTTGAGCTATGTCATCAAGTTCTTCATCTTTGTAAGGCCTTGTTTAATAACATTCACCTACTCTCCAAAGTTGTAGCTACTTCTTTGACAAGCCTATGTATAAATGAACACTATGCCATTTTAGGTTCAAAATTCAATAACTAATTCTACATAGGTCCAAAAAATATGAAATAGCTTGTGTCACATGTCAATTTTACTTGTGTTTCAAGGAAATTAACTGAAAAAATTTGAACATGTTTAAATTCCCCATAATTCACTGTCAACTCATACATGGTCCATTCATGGATGTTCTATCTTAATGATTCAACCTCACCCTAAAACTAAAACTACAAAAATGAAAGAATAAGAACACGGGATTGAAACTATAAGAGGTGACTAGCGTTGTAGTACCCAAAATTGAGCTTCAAAACAAAGGTATACGCATATGAGATCAAAGCTCCAAAATGAAAGATATACACACATAAGATTCGAGCTGTAAAACGAAGGTATACACATATAAGATCAAAGCTAAGCCAGATATACATAGACAAGATCAAAATTAAGCCAAATATACACATAAGATAAAAACTAAGCTAGATTTTGTTGTACACAAAATGCCCCAATGCAAGACAAATTGATGAATTGGAGATTGATGGATGTCACCAATCGAAGCATAAAAATCACAATTTCCCTAAACCCAGATAAGATTTCATTTATTGGAACTCAATGACAAAACCCAAAGAAACAAAGAAGAAATTGCAACCTATAACAAATGGATAAGTTTAAAGTAGCCCAAAGCAGAGAAGAACATACCTAGGAAAACTATATCAAAACAAAACCGTCACTGGTATGCAAATCCACCATTCATTACCTAATGCAACAAACACAATGTGGAGATGACAATAAGTAGTACGCAATAGATTGCATCAAAAGCGAACCAAAATCTTTTACAATTTTTCAATCTTTTTCAATTTAATGGAAAACTTGGGAATTTGACAATGTTTCATACCACAACACACCAAAACACAACTTTTGCACACATTTCAAGAATACATACCTTAATGTTGTGAAGATGCACAAGCAACCTCTTCATCTTTCAATTGAGTGACACAGAAGAGATTTGAAATTCTAGATCCTATTTTTTAGGAGCTCTATCGGGTCATTGCAAGAAACACCTGTCCTATTTCATATCACAATTGAAACCACTTTCTCCTTTTGTACTCTAACTTTTGAATCCAAAAACTTTTCACCTTGAAATTTTTATTGGAGATAACTAACTTCATGCTTAAGGGTTCCATATTTTTCTTAAATTTTGGAAAAAACCTTTTGTATTTAAAAATTAATTTTGTCCAGTCATCATACATTAGGTGAATAAGGATTCACTACGTTCGTGGTAATCAAAATGAATGCTTTTGAGTTGATATTTTGGTGGTGTATTTCTCCACCTAGTAAACTTATGAATATGGTTTGGAATCCAATTTTTTGTTATTTTTGAATGATGTATATGCTACATAATATAGCTCAATGGCGCGCACATTTACAAATTCTAAAAATATTGTAACTCTAATTTTTTTGGATGAAAGTGATGATAAGGAGGTTTGGAAAAATGGCCATAATTATAAATAAATAAATAAATCACTTTTGATTTTTTATGAATTAAAATTGGATCACTGTATTTTCTGAAAAAAATTACAGTCTTCTGCTCCTAAGTACTGCTACGTAGACATAGTACTCCCACGTCTAACTTTAATCCCACATTCACCCACATGTCAAACTTTTTAAATGATGCAATATGTAAGATAATGTCATTTAATGGCCACAATAACTCCTGACTCCAGTACACGTGTCAAAAGCATAGTACATTGGCAATTTGCTGATAGTACTCGTAGTACTGGCAATACTATGCGGCAAAAATGCAGTCCCCAGTAAAACGCTACGAAAAGTGGTAAGTGTTTCTTGCAGCCATCCTATCTTCATTCCACACAGGTTTGGCAACATTGAAACGAGTCTTCTACACACCACCACAATGCAAGAAATCCCTAAAATCCTAAACCCCAAAATTCAAATAAGCAATTCAAGTCAAAAGCCGGACATGATGCGCGTAGTTGACAGGAGCTGCAACAAGTTGCGACGAAAAAAGACAAGAGAGGTCGCTCTAGAAGATAAAAGAGGTCGCGGAGGGGGGTCGGTCGGAGGGAGAAGGGGGGTTCGGGGGGTCGGAGGGGAACAAATGGAAGGGGAATCGGCTCCCTCATCCCCATCCATCCAATATCGAGGCAATGAGGGCGACAATTCTCCCTGGTCCAAATTGTTAAGATATGTAGTGTGAACGCTCACCATAATGGTGAGTGACACATGGCTTAGGGAATCATTCTTGTCCAATGGGAGAAGGGAACTATTCATTGTCTCTCTCCCTTCTCCCCTTGCATATACCACCAACTTATTATGAAGACATTTAGTTCTTTGAGTATATTTTGGTGTTGATTGTTGATTTGCTATTTTGTTTAGTATTCTATTCACAACACGTTATCAGCACGCTCTCCGTACTATAGTTTTTAATTCCTAAACACTTCCTACTTCCGAGTTTAGTTTTAATTTTAGGAGGAGTTTTTGCAAACCCCCTGCTTATCTCTCTGTTCTGTGCAAGTTTCTCCCCTCTCTGCCCTCCAGTCCATTCTCTCGCACCTCCTGTCTCCCTCCAGGCCACCTCCTGTGAACAGACTCCCTCTCTGTGACTCGACCCCACTGGCCCACTCAGTCTCAAGGTCCTGCCTGGACCAGAATCTTCAACTTCCAGTTTGAATTTTCTTTTGCAAATTTGCAAACGCCACTTTGGCCCCTCTCTCTGGCAAATTTTCTTCTCCAAATTTGCCTCTCCTGGTTGATTCTCACTCTCTCTGGTTGAGTCTCCTCTCTTAGTCCACTATCTGGAATTCACTCCCTCTCAGAACCTCCCAGTTTCTTTTTGTTTAAATTTTTTTTTCTGCACCCCCCTCCCAGCCTGAGCAGGCTCTTCAAACCTTTCCTCACTCAGCTCATCCCTTTCTCTAGGCTTTCTGTCTACTAAGACCCCCCTCCTCTCCATTTGGATCCCTCCCCCATCTACCTCCATCATCTCCCCCTCCCCTCCATCAAACTCCCCATCAAACTCCCCAACACTCCCCATCTGCCCCCATCATCTACTCTCCCCCATCTGCCTCCCCTCATCTGCACACACACAAATTTATTTTTATTTTTATTTTTATTAAAAAAATTATTTTAAAATTATTATTATTATAAATATTATCTTTATCTTTATTTCTATCCTCTTCTTTATCTTTATATATATTTCTTCTTTTACCTTATTATTTTTATTTTTAACTTTTTACATTTTTATTTTACTTTACTTTATCTTTATCTTTATCTTTACCTTCTTCTTTATCTTTATTTTTAATTTTTAATTTTAATTTTAGTTTTAATTTAATTTTTTTATCTTTGATTTTTCTTTATCTTTATTTTCTTACTTCTTCTTTAACTCTCTTTCCAAATCCCTAATTTTTTCTACAACCCTAATTTTCTTCAACAAACATTTTTTTTCTATTTTATCCTTTTCTTTTCCATCATGACTACATCTACTTCCTCTGTTGCTACATCTACGACTATTCCGGTGTCTGCCACTATTATTGAGCCACCAAGGCTTCAGCCTCTTCTTTTTCCACAACTTGCAGCGGATGGAAGCAATTATTTATTATGGGCGAGGATGGTTAAAGCACATATATTTGCTGAGGGACTATCAGACGCTATTATATTTGACACTACCCCCACTGTAAGTACCACTGCTCCTGCTGCTACAGGCTCTACTAAGAATGTTGCTATTCCTGCAACCACTGTTTCTCAAGCCATTTCTTGAAAAGCATTACTTTTGCTTCATCGCCATGTTGTCCCCTCTTTACAACATCAATATTTAGAGATAGAAAAAACAAATGAGCTTTGGCAAAAGCTCAAATCTCGTTTTGACCATCAGAAAATGATGTTTCTTCCTAGGGCTCTCCATGATTGGACCCATTTACGAGTGTTGGATTTTCCAACACTCGTTGCTTTTAACAATGAATTGTACTACATCATATCACAATTGCGATTGTGTGGTCAATCCATAACCGAGCAAGAAATGATTGAGAAAACTCTCTCAACATTTCCACCAGTTTCTGCTGTACTTGCTCAACAGTATAGAAACATGAAATTTGAGAATCACTCAGATCTCATGTCTTTATTACTCCTTGCTGAAAAGCAAAATGAGATTCTTTTGCAAAATGCAGAACTCCGCCCCATTGGGACTATAGTTCCTGAGTCTCATGTTGTCAAGGTTTCTCATGTCAAACCTAAGACACACAAATTTAAGAAACATCGCTATAAACATTCATGTAGTCATAGTCATGCGCATAAGAAGAATACTAATTCTTCTACTCAAAACTATGGTAAGCGTCAGTCAGAGACGTGTTCTTGCCACAAATGTGGTAGAGTTGGACATTTGGCAAATGTTTGCCGTACATCAGACTATTTTGTCAAGATGTTTCAAAAAAACAAGAAACTTCGAGCTCAGGGTCGTGAAACCCATACTGTGGATGCGTCTATGGACCCGTTTGGAGCTGAAGATTTTGAAACACATGTTGCTGAGGATACCTCCACTGGTGAATCTTGTGATACACTCCTTGACTCTGCAACTACACATACAATTTACAAAATGAACAATTTTTTGATGTTGATAATCTCTCAACCTAGCAAACCAGAAATTTAATAACTATGGCTGAATCAAATGTATTTCGTTTTCAGGAGGGACCTGCAAAGGTGATTTTGCCTGAGGGCACCACCATAATATGCATGTGTGCTACGTTTTCTCCCTCTGCGCCTCGAAGCCTGATCAGCTATCAAGATATCCGCACCAATGGTTTCCATCTCTCGACCAAAATTCTAGATAGGCGAGAGGCTCTAGTTTTTGTACAGAATAATAAAGTAGTAGAAACAGCCTTTGCTACGGCAAGTGGCTTGTATCGGATTCCAATCCGACCACCAAATGTATCTACTTTTGCTTTATCTTCTTCTTATAATAAAACTTCACTGTGGCATGGAAGATTGGGTCATCCAGGCTCCACTTTATTTCGTAAAATTCTTCCATGTGTTCTTGGTCATACTTTACAGCCAGCTGATGTAAATTCTATCACATTATGCCAAGCATGTATACAAGGCAAATTGATTGCCAGACCATCACTATGGAAGTTGCCCAGTGAATTACCACCAATACTTTCGAGGCTACATGGTGATATTTGTGGTCCTATAACACCTATGTCTGGACCATTTCGATATTTTTTGGTTTTGGTTGATGCCTCAGGCAGACAATCTCATGTTTCTCTACTTTCAACTCAAAATTTGGCTTTTTCCAATTTACTTTTGATGTTGATCCGATTCAAGGCTTATTTTCTCGATTATCCTCTCAAAACACTTCGGATGGATAATGCCCAAGAATTTCGGTCCAAATCTTTCGAAGATTATTGTATTGCCACTGGGATTGATTTGACATATTCAGTTCCATATGAACATGCCCAAAATGGATTGGTAGAGTCTTTTATCAAGCGCATTCAGCTTATAACAAGACCTTTATTATTACATGCAAATTTGCCTGCATACATGTGGGGACATGCAGTTCTCCATGCTGCAACTCTAATTCGACTTCGTCCTTCATCCGTAGAGATTGCTTCTTCACAAGAGCTTCTTTCAGGACGTGTTTCAAATGTTTCTCATTTACGAGTATTTGGATGCCGCGTTTGGGTTCCAATTGCAGAACCTCAACGTCATACTACTGGCGCTCATCGCCAAGAAGGTATTTATGTGGGATTTGACTCTCCAAGCATTATTTGTTACATCAACCCTTCTATTGGTACGTTACTCCGTGCACGTTTTGCCAATTGTCGATTTGAAGAAGATGTATTTCCATCTTTAAAAGGAGGAGAATCTATTCAAGAGACTTCTACTGGTCTTATTTTTCGAACACCTCAAACATTTATATCAAATCCAGATCCAGGAACATCTTTGACTGAAAATGAAGTTGCTAAAATTTTACATTTACAAAAGATTGCGGATCAAACAAATGATGGTTTTAATGATGCTCCAAGGATCACTAAAACTCCATTGAATGAGGCTCGAAATCTTCCTACTCGAGTTTTTGTACCAGAAACCACAACCATTGCTACTCCTCAATCTATTGGTAAACGGACTCGTGGATCAGACAAGCAACCACGCAAACGCAAGACTATTATTGATGCTGCTTCTTCTCTACTGACAGCAACCACTTTCAATTTTATTCAACCATCTACTTCTCAAGAAATTATGTCTAATTCAAACACAGAATTGTCTGTGATGTACTGTGGTACTGGTAATATATGGCATAGAGCAAACATCGACATCGATGAACCATTCATTTTTATGATTGTCGAAAATCTTTCTTGCGAAAAAGATGATTCCGAACCACGTACAGTTGAAGATGCTATGCGTCGCCCTGATTGGCTCAAGTGAAAAGCTGCTATTGAGGAGGAGTATGTTTCTTTGAAAAAGCGACAAGTCCTTGGACTTATCGTGGATAATCTTAATTCACGACCTCTTAGATACAAATTAGTTTTTGTACGCAAACGAAATGACAAAGGTGAGATTATTCGCTACAAAGTTCGTCTTGTTGCTCAAGGATACACACAAAAATTTGGCATTGATTATGATATTACGTATTCACCAGTTATGGATACTATTACTTTTCGTTATCTCCTTGGAATGGCAATCCACACTATCCTTGAGATGATCCTTATGGACGTCGTTACTGCTTACTTATATGGCTCACTTCATACCAATATTTATATGAAAGTCTCCCCTGGCCTTGAATCTACAACTCCAAGGACCATTATTCCAGGCAAACATCGTGGCGTTAAGTTACAACGTGCACTATATGGTCTTAAACAATCTGGACGCATGTGGTACCAAACGCTTACAGCAATTTCTTATTGCAAATGGCTTTATTAATAATTCATTACTTCCATGTCTCTTTATTAAACGAGACAAAGATGATTTTGTCATCATTGCAGTTTATGTTGATGATTTAAACCTAGTGGGTACCAAATCTGCAATAATTGCAGCTACTCAACTACTTATTTGAGAGTTTGAAATGAAATTACTTGGCAATACTACCTTTTGTATTGGTTTGCAAGTTCATCATTTGAAAGATAATAGTATTTTTCTTTCTCAAACAACCTACATCAACCGAATCTTAAAAAGATTCAACATGTTTGATGCATATCCTCTGTCAACACCTATGGTCGGTCGCAGTTCTCAAGGTGAAGACCCTTACCGTCCTTGCGAGGAGGAGGAGGAAACACTGAGTGAAAATTATCCATACCTCGCTGCGATCGGAGTACTTTTATACTTGGCTACGTCTACAAGACCTGATATTTCATTTGCAGTCAGTGTTCTTGCAAGGCACAGTGCTCGACCTACACTTCGACATTGGAATGGCATCAAATACCTTTTCCGTTATTTGAAAGGAACTGAAGACTTGGGACTACACTATACTCGATCACTTGATTCAACATTAGTTGGATATGCTGATGCAGGATATAGATCTGATCCTGCGACATCTAAATCTCAAACAGGCTATGTTTTCTTATGACATGGAGCTGCAATATCTTGGAAATCTGTAAAGCAAACGATTACTGCCACATCATCTAACCATGCAAAAATTGTTGCTTTATATGAAGCATCTCGTGAATGTATTTGGTTGAGATCGATTGACAAGTTCATTCGAACGAACTGCGGATTATTTTATAATAATTCTCCAACTGTTTTATACGAAGACAATAGTGCTTGTGTTACTCAAATGCAAGCAGGTTTTATTAAAGGTGATCGTACAAAACATATTGATCCAAAGTATTTCACCTTTACTAATGACTTAATTATAGACAAAGTATTTGAAGTTAAGAAAATTGCATCAGCAGATAATCTTGCTGATCTTTTTACCAAGGCTCTTCCATCAACTACTCATCGTCGACTTGTCCATGGCATTGGAATGCGGCGACTTAGTAGTTTAGAACAAGAAATTCAATAGTTTTTCTTTATAAAGTTTATTGACCCTTTTTAATTCCCTTCCATAGTTTTTTCCCACTGGGTTTTACTATGAGATTGGATTGATAAAGGAGTTGTACTCTTTTTCCTTCATCTGTGGTTTTATCCTTAAAATATATTAAGGTTTTCCCAGATAAGGTTTTAACGAGGCAACATTTATAAACTTTTACAAAATTTTCATATAGAAAAAGGTGGGGTCGTGGTGAGAACCACGGTTTAGGTTTCAATGCTGGAGCTTCTTACCATCTTGGGGTGTCCTTCATCTTGTCACATCACAGCTTAGGGGTAGGGTAGCGGGTCGGCTGTTTATTCCTGCCTCACTAGCGATGCCAAGCCGTGAGTTTCCCGGATCAGTCGACGAAACCGACGGGTATCGAACCTCGGATCGATCGGTTGACCACCGACGTATGAAACCAGCCGACCAAGTCCACGACTTGGCGACAATGACTGGTTTTTATTTGATCTTATAGCCTTCATCGATTAGTACTTCACCATTATTATGTTGAGCGAGGAGGAATGTTAAGATATGTAGTGTGAACGCTCACCATAATGGTGAGTGACACGTGGCTTAGGGAATCATTCTTGTCCAATGGGAAAAGGGAACTATTCATTGTCTCTCTCCCTTCTCCCCTTGTATATACCACCAACTTATTATGAAGACACTTAGTTCTTTGAGTATATTTTGGTGTTGATTGTTGCTTTGCTATTTTGTTTAGTATTCTATTCACAACACAAACTATGAGGCTTTTTGTTTTGATTGCACCTGTGGTGAAACGTGGAAAGGCCGAGCGAGGGGGCCAATCCACCTGGATTGTCCAACGGAGCACAAGTTAAGTTATTCGAGCACGGGTCCTAAGGATGGCCGAACAATCAGGGACAGACGGTGCAGGAACGAAAGGCCCGGCGGAGACCGCGGGGGGCTGGAAGCGAGAGCCTTGTCGGCAACTGAAGGAGGCTGCAAGAAAAGCAACATGAGGAAAGTACCCCCACCCACCCACCCCACCCCGTTGAAAGAGTATTGTCTTAGTATTTATGCAGTATAACACCCAAAATATACTACTGCAATACAAAAGCAGTACTGCAACAGATTTGTTTCAATGAGAACAATCAGAACACATGGTTTTTGTTGTTGAAACAATGTCGTTGCAGTACTGCTTTTGTATTGCAGAAGTATACTTTTGGTGTTATACTGTGTACACATTGAAGCAGACTGCAACAGTACTGAGGAATTAGGGGGTCACTTCTCGCCGGGCGGCGGGTGGACAGAGAGACTGAACTTTCTCACCGGGAAGATTCGCCTCGTAATCATGAACGAGCGGATTGAGGGAGGGAAGGCACTAAGGGAGGGAGGGAAGGCACTAAGGGAGGGAGGGAAGACACTAAGCTTATGTATGTGCACTGTAGATGGCGCTTTTAGGAACAGGGTGCTTTTGGGTGTACCCACCTTAAGCTTAATGGCACCGACGGCACGCAGGGAGAGCTGAAAAGCCAGGCGGGGAGGGCAAAAGGCACTTCCGTCCGTCCAGTTTCCAGTGCCCGGCCGCAGTCGGACGGGCGTGAGGCTCTGCACACGATCTCCTGGGCTGCAGTCTGTCTCGCCGACCGGCACCTGTCCATTCTGGGCCAGCACTCCCTCAAACTGACCTGCAGTGGCCGGACTCGGAAGACTTCCGTCAGGGGTTCGGTTCAGTCAGTCGTTCTTCACTCTTCAGAAGAAACGGAATCAGAAGCTACTAGTAACTGAACTTCATTAAATTCAGGACCTTCGGAAGAGTCGCCACTCACTCTCTCATTGATGACACGCAAGCCTGGGAATTGATGAAGCACGGGAACTTACCGCACGCTCGCTGAGAATCATAATGATAACTTAACCCCTAAACTAGTGTGCCCTGTGCTGATGCCCCAGTCAGATTTAAAATAAAAGTAGTTTTTAAACTTTTGAGAATCATAATTTATTTTAATTTCTTAAAATTTTGCACAAATAAAACGGAATTTGATTGCAAAAATAAGGTACAAAGCCACCAGCCGCAAGCGGCCTGGAGGAACAGCAAACAAATCCCACCCAAAACACCCCACAGCAATGCGCACACAGAGAGAAGGACAGAACGGGGCCAGGCAAGCACGGGCCACCAATCATACCTTTTTTGAAATTCAATAACTTTCATTCAATAGGTTAGAACACCATAAAACCAAGTCCATGCACTCCTCCTCACTGAGAGCTTTCCGACTATACCAAGAACGTAACCACAGGACGCACAGGCTGCGAGATCTCAGTGTGACAAACAAACAAAGAAAACAAACTACATGTCTTAAGGAATGGATACCCAAGGCACCCAAATTCTAGCGTTCGCTAAACTTTGAAGTTAAAAAGAACCTTACCAAGTTGCTATTTTTTGATAGTTAGTATTTTTGAAGAATTCTTTTTGAAGTCCACTTTAAGCATTGAAAACCCAATCTTGAAAATGATTGACTATGATTTTTCTATTCAACATTTTGTGCAAGGGTATCCATTGCAATCTTGACTTCCTCTAGTGTTGAGGGCTCCTAGAAATGAGCCTCAAATACATTAAATCTTGGAAAAAAAATCATATTAGAAATTCATTTAAAAAAATTGTAGAGTTGATTTTGATAAGCCATAAATTGATTGGGGCTATATATATTAGGCCCTTTTCACCTCATATTTTTTCGTCACAAATTTTTTAGATTTGAGTTGTGAAAAGAGGATTGAAAGACTTCACATGACTTTTGCAATTTTAACATCTTCATAATCAAACATTATAATCTTTCAATCCATATGTGATATTGTCATGTTGTTGTTTTTCCTAAATGATGATCTCTAACATATCTAGTTTGAATTTCAACAATGCTAGTGTGTGAGCACGAACATGCAAGCATGTGAACTTCTAATATGTATATAAGTAGATATACTACCACTTTTGAAGGTGTTTATAGTAAAAATACCTATAATATAGGTACATGTAGTATAAATACACTCTTATCATAAAAGGTTTCTATAGTATAAGCACCTATACTATAGGTGCATCATATTTGAAGCTCATAAGCTCACACTTCTATGCTCACATACTAGCAACCATAGTTTGAATTTGTATGGTTACAGTTTTTTTAAATCGATAAGGCTCATCATAACTTTTTGTTCACTTTAGAGCAAATTCCTAGAAGCTCAAAAAAGACCTTGAGCATTCATGGGTTAAGTATTCAACTCTCCAAGAGTAAACCCAAGAGGAGGAATGGAGGATATTTGTCTACCAACAACTTTTCATCCAAACTGGAGGGGGAGGTGCTAATTGCGTTCTTGATTTTTTTCTTAGAACAAATGAAACGGAATTTCATTGCAAGGGTAAAAATACATAATCAACATCCTCAAGGATGCGTTCTTTGAGAATGGAATTAGATATTTCCTCATAATTATATGTTTACAATAGAGGATATTCAATCCATGGTAAGGAAACTCTGCCTATGATAAGAAAATTGGGAGGGAGCCAATCAAAAGAAAAATTATTTTAGTATTGCACATCTCAAAACACAAATGTACACCATTATGGTAAAGGGACCCATTTCTAACTAATTCCCCATTGGCAATCAATAGGGTACTATAAGGTAGAACTACATATTTTCAATTAGGGTACTATAAAGTGGAACTATCTATTTTCAATCAAGGTTCTATACCAACTTGTAGGATGCGGCTACTTCCAACCAAGGCTAGAAGAGATTTTCAATCAAAGCTTTGAATTTACTTTTGCCTTATTTCAAAGTTGGGACTAATAAAGTGATGACACATGTCCTAAAGTGTCCTAAAGTATGTAGGAAGTCCAAAATAGGAAAGTATGGTTAGTTATGATCCAATTTGGAAGACTTTAGATATTGGCTATGAGTTCTAATCAATTTTTGGCTTCTAAAAATCATAGTAATTTCAATTTTGGGAATAAAATTATGAAAAATTTGCAATCCTATAGGAAAAATTTGTATAGCCTTATATCCCTTATGATTTGTTCTAAAATTACTTTAAGTGATTAGGTATAGGTGGTTCTACCTTCATTCCAAATAAGGTTGGAATGGATTTCCATTTTCTCTTTGGAGTGTATATTTTTGTATTATTCAAAATTTGGACCAATAAATTCATGATGTATAAATGAACAAGAAAGTAAGAATCAATGAGTGGAAAAGTAGTTCTTGAATGATCAGAATTTGATGATTGTAGGTATTGGTCAATGGTCAATCCAAAATTTTGCCTCTCAAAATTCGTAGTAATTTCAATTAACCTCTAAAGAACCATGACTATGTTTTCACTAAAACTGCTCTAAAACTGCCACTTCTAATACATGTACCAAAACTTATAATTTTTTTTTTGATACATATAACCATTAGATCTTGTATTAAGATTCTTTTAAAGGATGAGGAATAAATTTCAAAAAATTTCACCATGTAGATTGCAAGATTTTAGCGTTTGAAGCTACAAAAAGCCTTTTTTTACCATTGCAAAATCTGGACAACTTTACTTCACAAGATCACATTTGTAAGCAAAAAAGTTCAAATTGGTTTCAACTCTTTGAATTCATCCTTAAAGGCAAGTTGTCTACATGCTCAAAAAATTTCAAATCATTCGTAACTATACAACATATAGAAAAAAATAGTAAATAGAAAGAAGTAGAAAATGAACTAAAATACAAAATTATAAACAATTAATTTATGGAATTGAAAAATGCGAATTCCAATGGTTAGAATTTTGTAATAAAAAATCTATACCTATTTCTTTTATTTTTTTTTCAAAAAGATTAAATATTGCATTAAATAAAAGATTTCAAACTTTTTTTTAATAGTATAGAGATTCTATAACTAGCCACAAGCTATCCCAAACTAAAACTCCTCATAACTTTTGACTCATTTATCAAAATGAAAAGATTCAAAGCTTTCCGTTTAAATTAAAATCTACTAAACCAATTTTTTTTAATTCTTAAAAAAATCATTTTGAGGGAAGTTTTTTTCTTGCCTACAGTGCCCGCCAAGCAAAGAAAGTGACATATCATGCCATAACTTTTTAACCATGTATTCAAAATCTATGAAAATTGTTAGGCCTTAAAGATACTCCTTGGGCACACATTGTGTGAAAATTTCAAAGAAAATAAAATAAAAACTCCATTTGTAGTGAGTTGCCCAAAATTGCTATGTAGCCAAAAAACGTAGTTCGGTCCTTAGGAGTTAAAGAGATAAAATTACCAATTTTTTTGCACTCCCCATCATTTTTGTCAATGCACCTTTGAAAGTATTTGCTACACCTTGCACTACCCTAGATCATGTATAGATGTGCTTATTTTATTGGTTATGGGTCTTGCAACGACAATATAATTTTCCTTGTCATGGGCTAGTTTCCAGTTTGCCTAGAGGAAGCTTACTTATCTTAGTTTGTTTTGACAATTTCAAATTCTTTATATTTGTTGTGAATTGCCGGACAAATGAAAATGACCCTTCTTAAATTTCAATTCAACTAATGAAATGAAGTTAATTCAAGTTAGATTCTATTTTGATTTAGAAATTTGGAAAATTCTTACACTTAAAGAGTTTATTGCAATTGGAACTTTGAATGTATAACCACAATCTTTTGATTTTCAAATCATAGAAAAATACAGTAAATTTTTAAATAAGTGATATTTCACACTATTATATACACCTATGGGACAATTTCCAATTTTTAAAAGTATAGTTTATATTTAATATGAATTTTGTTTAATTTTCTATAAAAATTAATTTCACTTTTCACCAAAACTTATAATATAATTACAAACTTAGAAGATATGTGATTAAATCATGAAAAATATACTCTCAAACACCCATCACGTTTTAATTTTATCAAAGATTTGAAATTATTACAAATATGAAGTAAAAATAATTCATATCAAATACAAAATAATTGTGCTTAAACAATTTGAATTCTTTTGTAAAGATTAAAACTAAGGTATGAGGCATTATAGTACAAATCAATTTAGTGTGTGACATTCTAAAACTAAGAAATTAACATACCATGGTTATTATTCCAAATTTCAAGTTTCAATAAAAAATTCATGTTTTAGGATTTTTTCTGAGAATTTCAAATTAGAATAGAAACTAGAAAATTACATTCTATTAATTTATTAAGGGTCCCTTTAGGGGACGTAGACGCTCTCAATGAGGGGAACGTCGACGTTCCCAATCTACTGCGAAGAATTTAGGGTTTCTGAATTTTAACAAGTTAAAGATGGAAACTACAAGAGGGCTTTGAGTATTTCCAAGTGCGAGGTAGCCAAATTAGAGGAGCTTGTAAGCTTCGATGCGATTCGGGAGGAACTGCCATGTGAGGTACGCATTTTGAACTACATGAATCAAAGACAAGCTTTCTGGAACTTATTTCATCAGTTTGGGGCCAATCTTCTCGAGGCAGGACAAAAGTGTGATCTACTACGCCAAGGTCCAAACCCCTATTGCTCCTCACTATGGAGTTCCATCTCGAACACAATGAGTCGTTTATGAGATTGTGAAGGAGTTGGTAAAAGAGGGATATGCAATTGGTGCACCACATCCTATCGAGAGCCTCGTAAATCTGTGTCTGAAGGGTGGAGGTCAACTCTTGCAATATATCTTCTGGATGGATTGTATTGTTTCTTTTGGGACAATTAAAGTAGTTTGGAGTTCATTATCTTTATACTTGGCCATAGGATTTGCGGGAGTTGCATTGTGAGCAACAATATTGTTTGGTTTAGTGATGTATATGCATTGTTTGTTGTTGCCAAAATTCTAAATCCTACATTGTGCACTTGGGGGTGATCTTTGTTTGGTTTCAGCAGCAAATGCAGATGATATTGTCCAGGAGGAGCATGTAGACACTGAGAATGACGAAGATTCACCTCTAGTAGATGAAGCTCTACATGAAAGAAAGGCAGCTTTGGCATTGCAAGCAATTACTTGTGATCTCACTGTAGTGTGATGTGGAAATCAAACTAGCTTGTAGCACCAACTTTACTTTTCTTCATTCAACTTTGAAATCCTGAAGTTCTGAGCTTGTCAACACATTTTATTTTAGAACTTCAACAAGTTCTGAAACTGACCATGTAGGTGATGAAATGGTCGACTTTCTTAGATTTTCATGAGGCTTGTGTATATTAATGTGGCTGGGTATCAATGTTGAAATGCATTAGCTATTGCCGTAGAACCACAAACTGTAATCTTTAGCAAGAGTTTCAACAAGCCAATTGAGCCTCATGAATTTTGAGCACATTTGAAATGGACTTAGAAATTTATTCCAGATGGAAAATTTCTTTATATTTTTTGTAGCATATGCAGTATTGGAAAATCAGTCAATTAATTAAATCATACTTTGGATGTATGTACTGGACAAGGTTATGCCAACAGTAACTTGTGAAAGGACAATCAGTTACTGGCAAATGTGGATGATTGCCTAATTGAAAGTTTTGAATACCACTTAGCAGCATTTTGGTGATTTCAAATTTTGCCCATTTGAATATAATTTCTCTTACTTAATAAGATTGATCATGTATTGCGTTCAATCTTTTGTGAAAATTGTTGATTGAAATTGCTGGTGATGGCCATTCCTTGAGGATCGGAGATTGGGTGTCCTTCACTGCCATTTAAACAATCTTGCGGGTGGTTCTAATTTTGTTCTACTAGTGTTGTAGAAATGTACTTCGTATGTATGAAGGAAAAAACATCACTCGATCACTAGACTTGTGTGTATGTCTCGATGGCTTGCTCGATTGACTGATATTTGAGAGCTTCACGCACCTTAATTAGTTTTTACAAATTCAATGCATTCCTAGTGAATGTCAGTTGCATAATAAGCAAATCCTCAGCTATTCTTGGGTTGATCAGTACGTGCACTTTGCAACCACATGATCATGCCGTGCAAGTTCACGTTTTGTTTTTTTTTCTTCAATTTCTTTCTTTAATCACAAGAGATTTAGTGATTTTTATTTCACAATAGTTTCTTCAAAATACAAGTCATTGTATTGTTTGGTCTTGAAAAAACGAGCCATTGAAAGATCTTGAATTGCCACTAGATTGGATCTTCTCATAATTGCCTTAACGTTGTAAGAATAATGGTGTTGCATTGAAGAAAAAATGCTCTACCACGATGCATGGCTAAAGAACATTTCAAAGGTCTGAAATGCAAACTTTGTTAGTATTGGTGACCTACAAGTATGGTAGGAGGTCCAGAAAGCGACCATGTAAGAAGAAGAAGAAGAAGACCTCTGTGAAGAAATGAAGGCACTGGATGAATATTTTTGAAATTGAAATGCAAAGACAAATCAGTGACACAACATTTGCAACCTCCGTGAGAATTTTCTGAATAAGGAAACATTAATTACAAATTTCTAAAGGAAGAATACAGTAGGTACCTATTATTGTTGATAGGTAGAAGTTATAATGAGCACGCCAATGACAGTGAGGAAACGAAGGACATCCTAGAATGCATGAAAGCATTACCAATAAAAAATTTCTGGAAGTGCTCATAAAGTTTGGCACACAAGCAAAAATGGATTGCTTTGTATGTGGCCTGAAAAGAAGGACTCCTAACATTAGATACACATGTGCTTCTAATCACAAAACACCTATTAGAAATTTATTTTTTTATAATGTCTTTCAATTACCACTATAACTTGTTCACAAAATGAAAATAAATTGCAGTTTCGGTGACCTCACAAAGGTGCTAGAAGGACTCACTTTCATTCAAATTGGGCCTATAGTCCAAAACTGGATACATTTGAAACATGCCATGCACCGTTTTCTACCCTTTTGTAGGAACGCTTTATAATGGTTGGTTGGTTTTTGAACCTCCTACTATATGTAAGAATGCCCATTGTGAATCTCCAAGAATAGATTTGGAACAAGTTTGAATTTTTTTCTTAAAAAAATTTGCCTTAAAAACAAAACCATTGTGAGTTTTTTTCATCAAGATTTTGTGAAACCTATTCTTGATATATAGGTATGTCCAATTTCAACTATAGGCTTGTTAGGAAATCTAGAGGAAATCAACAACTAATAATACATCATAATGAACCAATTACTATGCCCCAAATTAGAACAACCTAAACTCTAGAAGGGGGGATTGCAAAAAGAGTTGTCTACTTTTTTGAAAATGGAGGTATATTATAGTTAATATTTCTTCAAAATATTTTATTTCTAATAATTGCAATATTGCTAAAAAAATACCATTATTATCAAACTTTAGCCCATACTATGAATATTCACAAAATTGACAATATATTGTTTTGGTATATAATAGTGTTTGACAAAAAACATTAGAAAACATCTAAACTTTTGAAAGGGTTGCTTCTCAACTAGCTAGATGTGCAAATATAGCAAAAAATAAAAATAATATTAAAATTGTTTCAGAGATCATGTACCTTTAAAAGTGATGCACATTAAAAATAATGATGGAAAATACCAAAAAAATTTACACTTTGATAATTGATTGTTAAAAAATAGTTGAAAAAAAATTTGAATCACCTTCCAAAAATCAATGTTTCCTAACTTGAAGAAGCTCCTTTGCGACCATTTTCATCTTTGGAAAAATGAAATTGTGTTTTTTGTGCACTTGTATAAAGTTAGTTTGCTTTGAGCACATGTGGAAGGTGGATAGTTAACCATTTTTTGAAAACCTTTGTAGGATAGTATATCTTCAGTAGAAGTCCTTATATCTAAATTTTGACCTTCAAATTCACATTTTGGGATGAGAAATGGTACTAAAACTTGCAAAATGTCTACCTTAGCCATTCAATTAGGGACTATTTCAAAATAATAAATCTTTTTTTTTGGAAAACAAAAGACTACTAGATGAATGCAAGAAACACTTGTACTATTTTCTGTCACAATCTAAGTGATGATCTGTTTTTTGGCCATAACTTTTGCATTTTTGTTCTAAATGACTCAAGATTTCTAGAAAAGGTACTTATGACTATCATACATCTTATATAATTTTTTCATAATTTTCAAAAATGGTTTAATATTAAAATAGTACTAGTGATTAAATGTCACAAATGACAATTTGGAGGTTTTTAGTACTAAGGAGTACCTTTTTTTTTAATGATTTTGAGATGAAATTTGGATGAGATGGTCTTCTAATAGACTTACATCTTTCCATGTGAGGGATTTTGAAAAAAATTATTTTTATGTGGTGTGGAAGTCTATAAAGTGATCTTCTTTCTACTTGAATTTTGAAACATATAAAATATTATTTTGGTTTTTTTTTGGTGGATGACCATATCTTTAGAATTTTTGCAAATGGACGCTTTTTATTTTTTGTGTTTACTTATTTTTACTATTTTTACCAAATTAAAACATGAAGGTATGTATTTTCTTGAGGTTTGGTGCTTTTTAAGTTCTCCTACTTAGAGAATTTTTCTATCAATTTCCTTAAGTGAAAACCTTCATCTTAGAGGTGTATACATTATTCATATTTAAAAAAAAAATTCAAATTAATTTTTTAATTTTAAAGTATTCCATAAAAAATCATGAGTATTGTAGTAAAACGCAACAAATAGTATAGGTGTTTCTTGCATTCACCCTACTTAACATTTGCAATTACCTCACATATCTTCACTTCAAGTTTAATAGAAAATAGACAAATAACACAAAAGTTATGAGCAAAAAACCACCTATTCAAGGTCAAGGGGACAAAAAGAAAGACAAGTGTTTCTTGCCAATCACCCAGGTCTTGTGATTTTTAAATTTTATTTATTTATTATGGTAAAGTGAATCCATTTGTAACTGAAAAGCACCCCATTTTCAACTTGTAAACTAAGTTATTTCCAACTAAGACTGGAACAAAGTTGCAATTGAAGCTTGGAATGTTTGTTTGTTTTTTTATTCAAAGTTAGGACTAATAAGTTCATAATACATGTTCTAATTAAAGTCGTTAGCAAGAAAGTAGGAAGTAATGAGGAAGAAAGTAGTTCTTGAATGATCAAAATTAGGAAAGTCCAAAGATTGGCTGTGGATTCCAAACACTATTTCCCTTTCAAAATTCATAGCAATTTCAATTAATTAAATTAAATTACTTGAGTTCTTGCACTTCTCATCATCTCTATCATTTCACCTCCAAAAATATTTGCTTCACCTTGCACTACTCTAAATCATGTCTAAAATTGCTAATTTGATTTGGTATGGGTGGATTCACCTCATGTGCTCTTTTTACATGATGTTTTACTTCATTTGAATTTTGAAACAATGCAAGAGTGATCTATACATGTGTTTTGTTTCACCTTTGTGATTGCGAATATGCACTCTATCGTTAATATTTTATCTACTAGTAGGTTTCTAAGAGATTATCCACTTCTGCCCATAAATCACAAGTCATGTGTGTATGTGGAGCTGTGAATTATGATCCACAAAAAATGTATCATCAATGGAGTAACAAGTTGAATAGTTCTACTGGTTTGACGTTTTGATTTGTTCCCATCAGATGCTTGTTCTAATGCAAAAACAGTTGTTATATTGTAAAATCAATTCTATCAAAATTAGTGCCAGTACAAGTACATCGCTTGGGTCCCGGCTTGGGTACCTCTATTAGGAATTGCTCCAATTACGAATTATCTAATGAATTTGTTTCATACTTCATATTACTGAATCCTACTCTGGAGTAACTCTCATGACTTGAATTTGTTCACACAACATTTTACTACATTAATCTTGAAGCACTCCGACGTCCATATTCTGGACGATGAACAGAGGGCTTCAAGGCACTGTTTCATCCAATTAACTTCTCATTTATCAAATGTAACACTTGAATCTAGAAAAGACAACCTTCCTTAATGACCAAATTCATTAAATTCTGGTAAATGATATATCTGTACAAAGTTGTAAGTGAAAATGTGCAAAAATTCAAAAAAGGATTGAGACATTTTAGGGTTAAGCATAGTCACAGACATGTACTTGTTTCAAGCAACAGGTAATGGCATTGAAACCTTTCAATCCTCTTTTTACATGTCAAATCTAAAAAGTTGACCACCAATAAAATATGAGGATAAAGAGCCTAACATGCATAATTCCAATCAATATATGACTTCTCAAAATCTATTTTACAATTTTCTTAAATGCATCTCCTTTCTTTTTGACTTACACTATAAATTAAACATATACAATTGATTTTGGAAGATGATACTTAGGGGCCCACACATCTTGTTTCAAGTTCAAGAAAGGTAACTTTTTTTATTTAAATTTAGTTCAAAATAAAATAAAAACAATCACCTAAATACAACACAGACACTGTGATCTATAGATTTGTCACCTTCTTATGTAGGAGAATTTCTAAAAATGTTACAAGGAGGAAATATGAAGTATATTACATTAGAAATGAATTTAAATATCTTCTACCTTCCTCTAAGATATAAAATATTTCTTATGTATCCTTTGTGGCTTCTTTGAAATCATCTAAACATTACAAGAAAAAGAGGTGTTTTAAATATAATAAGGTTCTTAGTAAAATTTTGTGAAAAGATTGTCTTATTAGTAAAATTTTACTAAAAGCCTTACTTGAAGGTCATTACTTAAAAAACTATTAGGACTATACTTTAACCACCCCTTTCTCTTGTAGTGAAAGGACACAAAATGTCATTTCAAATGTTTAGAGGCCAAGTTAGAGGCAAACATCCATTTTTTCTCACTTACATTGTTTTTTAAGGTATTTTAGTGCCCTAAAAATTATTTTTTATAATTATTTCAAAATAAACATTGCTAATTATTTGATTGCAATTGTTATAGTTTAACTCCTATAGGATTGAGGCCATTTTTCTATCAAAACCACTCAAAATTGCCAATTCTATTATATTCATCCATGAAAAAAAAGTATTTTCTTAGAATCTAATTGTTGGATCTTGTACTTAATTTATTTGAAATCATGTAGTAAAAATCTCATGAAGTTCGACTATATGGATTGAAAGATATGAGCAATCAAAATTATTTTTTCAAAAAGATGCTAAAATTGCTTCAAAAACAAAATTGTCTATAAATTTGATATCATCAATCATAATGAAATGATTCAAATCTTCTCTCATATATATAATTCTAAATAATCCATTTTAATTTCTTATTTCTTAAAAATGTGATTTCTAAAGATTTTTTTTAGGTTACCCGGGTTGCCAAAGGATGAAAGAAAATTGCATATCATGCAATAACTTTTCAAAGATATAGTTCAAAGTTATAAAAATTGTTGCACCTTAAAGATACTCTTTGAGCACATGTTGGGTGAAAATTTGAAAAACAAAAACTCCATTTGTAGTGAGTTGCCTAAAATTACTATGTTGCCTAAAAATGTAGCTTGATCCTTTAGGGGTTAAGTTTCATTACACACAATGTGTTCATTGCAAATATTGTATTTTTTTATTTTGGGGAAAAGGATGAATCTATTTTTAACTGTGTGCATAGAACCTCTTAGCCCAATCTTTCTATTTGTAGAAGAAGAAATATTTAATTTAATGAGCATTGACTAGAAATATCACTTTTGCAATGGGGGTTTGAATTTTATTTCTTTGCTCTTCATAAAGAGAGCACCATCAGGTTTCAAGCTACTAGTTCAAAATCTCGAGGGTTGGGTGTTGAATGTTGTGTGATTTGCCTTCCAAGCAATGTGCAAACATTTTCTCATAAGAATTCCTAAATATTCTAATTTCAACTAAAATTGCAAAGATTAGAATTTTGAAGTTTTAAAACTATTTAAGGCCAAAATTCTAGATCTCTTGAATAAAGTTGTTGCCTTCAAATTTTGAATTAGCATAGACTTTAGAATATTATATGCCCTTTTCATAATAGTAAGACATTTTGTAATTGAATCCTTCAAGTAAAAGTTATAGACAAATGAAGCATAAGAGAATTTTTGTCCAGTTTAGAAGATTGCGAGTTTCCAAATGTTGTGAACATTGTCAGAATGTTGACACATTAGCATGTTGATGTAGTTGGGTGACTATCACGTGAGAACACATGAAAAACTATTAGATAACTAATTATTTTAATCAATTATTAAATAATCAAAAACTATTTTTTAAAATCGTCTTTTTAAAAACATTCTGAAAATTTTTAATTTTCAATTTCTTTTTCAAAATTCAAAAATTTAGACCAACAAGGGCTAGTTTGCAACAATGGAAACAATTTCAAGGAACGGCCTTGAAAGGGTCTTTCGGGCCCAGAAATCCTCTCATGTATTATCTACAATTCATCCTATAAAATGTCATTTGACATTTTCTACTAATCCATAATTCTAAATTGACTTTAACTTTTATTTTTTGAATCTAAATTATAAATATGTATTGGTGTGTTTTTTCAAAACTCTAATTGGATGAATTCTGATATTTGTCATCCCAAACTATCCCTTTTGAGTACTAAATTCAAGCATTTGATTCTATTTTCTTTGTTTTTTTAAGTGAGGTTGTTTTAAAAACCTTTGAAGGTTGTTTCTAATATTTTGAATTTTGAATTTGAGCTCTTGTAAATTAAAAGGGTGTGATTTGGATATCTATCAACTTTTGACTTCTAGTTTTAAGTTAATATTTTTGAATTTTTAAAATTATTTGATATTGTAGTATTCTAATGTCTTTTCTTTTATAATAAGATACTCTGCAATTGGATCTTCTTAGCAAAAATTATTAATGGATGAAGTTCTATCTATAATAAAGTAGGTACATCCAAAAGCGCCATGTTCCTAAAAGTGCCATCTATAGTGTCCATACATTTCCAAAATTAGTCATGTTTACAAACTATAGATGGCGCTTTTAGAAACAAATTTTGATTGTTAATAACTTTTACATATGGTATCTAAATTATGCATTCTTTGGTGCATTCAAACATCCTTTCACTTGCCAATAAGATTGTATAAAGATTTGAACAAGCTAATAACAATAACTAGGCACAATATGAATAAGTGGCGCTTTCGGGTGTACCTACTTTGCATCTTTTAGGATTTCATCTTATACTTTTTCACCAATATTTTCACTTAATTATAGTAGTGTGCCTAGTACCATTGCTAGATGCCCCTTCCTCAGTTAAAAGAACAAGACGTGTAGGCCCCAAAGAATCATGTTCAAAATCATACATTAAAAAAAGTTGGATCTCATTGTAGAGATTTTATTTTTTATTTATTAATAATCTTTATTTTCAAAACAAATGAAAAAAGCTGATCTGCCACTGAGAGGGAAGCTTTTTCATCTCAATGGATGATGTCTATTTGCTTTGGGAGGCACCTAGTCGTCGACTAGTGAAGGGCGTAGCTTAAATAGGTTTCAATTTGATAGTTGATGTTGCTACCATTGGATTGTTGTTATTTCCAACGGTAGGGAGACCTCGGCGGCAAGGCTCATTTTTTTGAGGTTGGCGTTGGAGTCTGCCATTTGTGAGTGGTGATGTTGTCTGCTTAGAGAATTTTATATCACTAGTAGAAACCCCCATTTAATGTGACAAGGCCTAATTTTTCTTGACGGATTTTGGTAGGTATCAAAAGTAACAACCCGTGTTTTTATATCAGCATTGATGTTATGTTGAATGTTTTTGTTGGCATAAAAACATGGGTTGTTACTTTTGATGCCTAGAAAAATCTGTCAAGAAAAATTAGGCCTTGTCACATTAAATGGGGGTTTCTACTAGTGTATGTTATTCTCTTGAAGAATTGTTGGAGTGATTGCCGTGAGCGGAATTGATGTAGCTGGTACGGTGATGTTAGGGTTGGAGTTGGGGTGGTTTTGAATTGTCCTCATTTTCCTTTGATTCAATTGTCTAAGTTTGTGCGATGGATTGTTCGTGGTGCTCGAGGTAGTGCTTGAGGAAGGGAGGTTTTGTTGCTGTAATTGTGTCTGTTTTTAGTCGAAGAGGTGTGTAGTTCACCCTCCTTAGTACCTTGGGCTTTCTTGATCATGATTTGAATTTTTGCAAAGTTCTAGTGCTCATAATTTTGTGCAAAGAGAGGCCGCAGAATTTGCGTAGGGAGATTGAAGATTTTGGTTTACAGTCCGCCTGTCAGATTGCAGAATGGACTCGGATGAACTAGGAAATGGTAGTAAGCCGAAGTTGCCCAAGCTGAAGCTAGGTAATGAACAACTTCTTCATGCCATTACTTTTTTTTGGAATGAATTCAATTCTTATGTCCTAACAATTGGTCCAAAATTGAATCAATGTTCAAAGTATTAGACATGCGATGGGATTTCTACTTAGTTGCAAGATGGATGTTGGTGATTTACAAAGTATGAAATACTTGGATTTGTTTTGTGAATTATGAACGCAGCTGCTAAGCAGGCGCAGGAGTTCATTTCATTCTTTAGTAAGCTTCCCAAGGTATGGTTTAATTGTGGCCTTCATCCTATTCTGAGACTAGATGATTTGAGTTCTTTCATCAATTATTAATATGTAATCAACATGACTAGTTTGAGGCTTTGAGCATCGAATACGAAATGATTATCTTATAAGAGAGGAGGTCGATTTTTTGTAAAGGGACCGATAGAGATCTCTAGTATAGTTCTTATCGTGTTCTAGATGTCTATTGCATCGAGATCTAAATATATTATATAACTATCTCTTATATTGTATCTATAGCTAGTCGTAGTAAAAGCACATTTGTGGTCTGGGTGGAAGCATCCTAATAGGAGCCAACTTGGCCGTCACCACTCCTTTTTTTGGAGAATCTTTATCATAATTCTTGAATGTGATTTGAAATATTAAAAAAAATAGTAGTGAATTGTTCTTAAGTTATATCTAGTTGACATGATACAAATAAAAAATAGTTTTTTTAAATTTCTAAGTGTTAAAAGGACTCTATTGTAGTCGTCACCACTGCTTAATAGGATGAATAAGCAACCCATCATAGATGATTTAAAGACTATTTTGGATGAATTAGTAACAATGTTTGGTAGTGTATTCTAATATAAATCCACTATGAATGATTTAAAAACTATTTTAGATGAATAAGCAACAATTTGTGAATGGAATATTCTAATAAGGACTTCCATAAGCACCTTGGTAACGTCTACATGTGGCTCCTATTAGAGTGCTTGCACCCGTCTATAGTCTCTTATTTTGCAATTTGCACCAAAATTTCAACTTGTTTATTGTGCATGAGGTAGTTTCTTAACTGCCAAATTGATGCTTGCTGAATGAACAAGATGTGCGCTTCTTTGACTACAAGGTAAGAGCAGAATTGGCTGCCACAATTCCTTAATTTGTAGTTTACATGTCTGTAAAAATTCGTGTAGCTGAGACTTCTCAATAGCCTCTTACTAGTGTTTTGTTTTGGTTTTAAATCAAGTCTCTTGCTTTTCATTGCGTCTTCTATAGTGGAAGCATCTGTAATATGCATGCCTGTTGCTTTTCATTGATAGCCTTGGTCCTCCATTCCATTCTCGTCAATTGTGTCTAATATCACTATGGTGTGTTCTTTAACCACAAGATTATTACACTGTTCATGGTGATAATGTAGCCTTCATAGCCAAGACGTACTATAAAATGCTCACAATGCTCAAATAGCTTGGGAGTGGAGTTGAAACTCTACCTAGATTAACCATCATTAGAAGCGTGTTTGAGACCATTGTGAGAGATTTGTTGCTTGAAAGAACTGATCGCACAATTGAGCTTTCTAAGGGCACCGGATCAAAGTGGCAATTAGGGAGTAGTGGAACTCTTGGCAAGCTTGGTAATTTTGAGGAGATCCTTCAACTATATAGCCTAAACCTGTATTTGCGATTGATGTAGTAGTTTTATAGCACTGGATTTCATGTACATGTGACCACTTGGCTATAATGCTGAAAGTGCTAGAGCCACTAAAATTGTGGATGAGAGGAAGATGCTTGGCATGGATGCTCCTCTTCGATCCTCACAAGATGCGAATCTTATTGTTGCTTCTCAAGGGTAAGTCACTTAATCCTGAGACTAATAGCTGTAATACTTTAAGCAGAAAATTTAGTCTTTGGCTTAATCTTGGTTAATTTCCCGAATGTATTGACAATCTTTGATGTTTGGGTTGGGGAATATGTTCTAGGTTGCTACATTTGTAATTAAAGTGATTAGTTTTGTGTATAGATTTCTTTACAATGCGCCTCGTTTTTCAATTGCCAGTAAATTTACTACAGGATTTAATCTTGTCATCATCTATATAGGCCATAGAGAGAGTGTTGCGACGAAACCCTAACCATTCCCTTGATCCGCAGCGTCAACGAACTCAACAGCATTCAAGAACTCTACCTAAACCTTATTGGAAATGCTTTGCTCTCGTAATGTGCAACGTTAAGTTGTATCAAAACAAAAGACAAAGTTGCCGAGTTGAGAGCAAAGGCGAGATTACGAACACCCCCACGTTCCACCTTTGGTAGCGCTACCCGCTCTCTCACCCTAAATTGACTACGACAGCGGTGACAACACATTCTCGGCAACACCCGGCGATGATTATTTGACTCCATCTCTTAGTTGGTTCCAAGCCTTGCAAATTCACGCTCGTGAACGACAAATCACAAAAGCTAGATTGCTAAATCCGCCACTTCCACGAGAATTCAATACTTCCATGACACCATATTCAATTCTGGAAGTCTAAACCCTAATGAATTGCAATGAGATTTGCATAGCTAATACCTTGTTCACTTCATAGCAAAATTTACCAAACCCCAATCCCCTCTCCAATATAACAAATTTCAGGATCCTAATAATTCCCTCAATTTAGAAGTCAAATCCCGATGCTTTCTCAAAACCTCAAACTGAAAGTTTCATCAGCCATCTGCTCACTTTGCCATCAAAGACGCTACGCTCTGCTTCACGGCCCTTGATGCCCCGCTCCAAACTACATTATGCCTTCCAACGACGCGGCGCATTCCAATGTTCCTCGAGTTTTCCGATCCTCCATGTTCCCGAAGTTCCCCTCATTGGGAGCGTCTCTGTCCCCCAAAGGGACCCTTAAAAATATAAGTGATTTTCTATTTTTCAAATTCTAAAAATATTTCAAATTCAATAATTTTTGTTCCATAGTTCTAAACCCTACGAAGTAAGACCCGTGCCCTTGTCCTTGCAAAGTGCTTTCTAAAAGTACCAAGAATGTTATAAATAAAACAAAACAAAACAAAATAAATAGACAAATAAAAAGAAACTTAAATTAAGGTGTAGATGGATTTTATTTTGACTTTCACTTTTTAAGCTTGATTTTGAATTTTACCTAGATTTTAAAGATCTTATTTTACTCAGATCTTAAAGAAGTGTGACATGTGCCACAATCAATGTGAAAGTAAAAGTTATTTTTTAAAGTTGGATTAAAACTTTGAAATTCAATAGCTTTCACATTGTAGGTCCAAACGCCACAAAACTAAGCCGATGCACCCTCCTTCACCAAGGGCTTTTTGTCGATACTAAGGCTTTTTTTTCGACTAGTGTCCCACTACTGGATTTTGGTAGGGAGAAAGATAGAGAGGCCAAAGGTCTGACAGATCTGGCGAAATTTTGCCACAAAAAAAGTTATAGTCGATACCAAGCACACCCCTAGGGAATGCACAATAAATTAAAAGTAATTTCTCCTATTTTTTAATTCAATAATAACTTCCAAATTCAATAACTTTCGCATTGTACATCGAAACACCACAAAATGAAGTCTATGCACCCCTTCTCACCAAGGGCTTTTCGGCAATACCAAGCACACTTCCAAGGGACATATAATCCAAGAGATCTCAATATGACAAATAAACAAACAAAACAAAATAAACAAACAACCTTTTGTAAGGTATAAAATTCTAAAAGAAAAGTAAAAGAAAATATTAAATTGATTTAATAAAATTTAAAAATAAATATATTTTTAATTTTCTTAATTCAAAATATCCCCTTAGAAATTCAATACCATTCACACCATTGGTCTACAATAAAAATAAAAGTAATTAATCTAATTTTTAATTCAAAAATAACTTTGAAATCCAATAACTTCCACACCGTAAATCCAAACGCCACGAAACAAAGCCCATGCACCCTTCCTTGTTGAGAGCTTTCCAATGGTACCAAGAACGCCCTTGGAAGATGCATGGTGCATATGATGACTACATGACTCACAAACAAATAAACAAAACAAAACAAACAAACAATCTTAAGGTATAGATATAAATAAATAGTTTGATCTTGGTGTCTAAATAAAAGTTGTAGATTTTGATTTTTAGATCACATCTCTAAGGTTAGATTTACTATTGCTATCACCAATATTTATGAATAAAATTTGAAACATAAAATTCAAAATTCCTTCAAAATTCATTTACATCTTAAATATTGACAATTTTAATTGAATTTTTCTTGCAATGGAAACAATCCTAATTATAGTTATTTTTCATTATTTTTTAAAAATTAATTTGAGAGGCTCATTTTTCAAGGTATTTTTTTGAACCATGAACAACAAGTTTTTGAACTTGATATACTTGTAATTTTTCATTTACACAATAATAGTAGAAAGTAATTTTGACAATCCAAAGTATTCAAATAATACATGCTTTCTACTTTGGGAGATAGCTTCACTAGGATTGTTAGCCCGTTGATAATTTCTTCTATCCTTTCTGGGATGGTGTTGTTGTGATTTTTATACACAAGTTTGTGAATCTCGATCTTGAAACAAAGATGTTGAAACTAGTGGATGATTGTGCAAGAATGTATTTAGTGGCAGTGTTATTTTATTCTTCCGTTTTTAGCCTTGAACTTCCTATTCAAGATTAAATGTCCCTTGGCTAGAGAGTTTCTATGTAAAGTCAATGCGAACAGGGACTTTTCATGTTGATTCTCATTTGTGCCACTTTTCTCATCATTTTAAACAATCCTGTGAAGTTGCATATTCCAACTTCAAAACATCTACAGTGCAATTCATAAGCTAAGTTTCAAATCAACAGTGATGCTGCCTTGGAAAGTTTAAGGTTGTGGGTGATTGCAAGAAACCTATTTTTTGTCCCCTTGACCTCCAACAGGTAGTTTTTTGCTTATAACTTTTGCATAGTTTGCCTTATCAACTTGAAATTTGGAATGAAGGTGAGCACAAAAGTTTTATATGTTGTGTAATTTTTTCAATTTAAAAAAAATTAGTCTACTATTTTTAAACTACCCCCGATTGGTTGTCTACCTTGGCCATTTGGGGGGTTTTTAGTCCTATTTTTGACCCAAAAATGCAAATTTTGAGCTGAAAATTGTCATGCTTAGATATATAGTATAGTTACACAATCCCTAAAAAGGATTTTTGAAAATATTAAACTGTCCAACTTCCACATGTCGTCAAAGTGGCTGACTTTGCGCACGTGTAGAGAATAGAATTTGTTTTTTCCAAATATGAAATTTGTTGGAAAAGAAAGAACTTTACTTGAAGAAAAAAATTATTTTTCATTTTCATTTTTTGAATTTTTTTACTATTTTTACCAAATTAGTGAAAAAAGAGCTATTTTCATTGTATTTTCCATTGTCTATAACATTTAGAGAAAAATTTTCTTAGGTCTGAATTTCAAGAGACATAATATTCTCATTGCTCTTCAAATTATCCATATTTTTTTCAATTTAAAATTTTTTTATTTCAAAGGGTCACAGGACTCACAGGACTCATTGATTTTGAGCCATTTTGAGACAAAACCGATGAGTGTTTCTTGCAACGACCCTTGTCCGTGTCAATTGGAGATCTTCCTATGAACTTCCTCGCGCTGTTGCTCTTAGTTCTGTCACTCGTATCGAGGGATTTACTGATAAATGGACCAAACTTCTTACCCAACACCCAATACCCGAAAATCTTCCGATGGCCGTTTTTGCTGCGTTACCCTGATTTTATGATTTCTTTTGCATGTCATTTTCATGTTGATCATCCTTGAACTCCAAACCCCAAAACCACGAACTCTGTTGAACGCTGAGCCATTTCTCTGTCCATTGGGAGACCTCATGGTGGACTTTGACCTTGAACTCCTCTTCAACGAGAGATCTCACGATAATCCAGAATCCGACACATTTTCAATTTTTGCCCAGAGATGTTGCAGTGAGCCTTGTCATTGCGGGTCCTCATTTTCGTGATCTTCTGATAGTTACCAGGAGATCTCCTGAAGACGTTCTCCCTACTTTCTCCCATTTTTGATGATTTCCATCATGAGATCTGTCGGTGGCTGGATCATACCATCTTTTTGGATTATCCCAGTCTATTGGGAGATATGACGAGAGAAACCATAGAAATGAGAGTCATGTGTCGCTTAAAAGTGAACGGGAGATCCCTGGATGACCAGACTGTACTAGATACAGTCCAACCCCTAATTATGTATTGGGAGATTTCCGGCTCTAAACCCCAAAACACTACTTGCTCAACCCCTTCTAAAACCCCTGTACCCCTAAACCGCACCCAAATCACCCTCAAATAATGTCATGTCTAACCCCCAATTCTGTATCGAGAGATTTCCCAATCTAAAACCCAAAACAATGCTTGCTCAACCCCTCCCTAAAACCTTGTATCCCTCAACCCGTGCCCAAGGCATCCTCAAATAATGTCTTGTTTGTGACATGTATCGGGAGATTTTCCAATCTAAACCCCAAAACAGTGCTTGTTCAACCCCTTCCACCTATTTGTATCCCCAAACCCTGACCTAGTCACCCTCAAATAATGTCATGTCCAACCCTCGATTTTGTATCAAGAGATTTCACATTCTAAAACCCAAAACAGTACTTGGTCAACCCCTTCTACAAACCCTGTATCCCTCAACCCGCACCCAAGTCACCCTCAAATAATGTCACGTTGGGAGATTTCTAGATGCCATGAACCCCTCGTAATCTCCCCTTCTTATTGTGTTCATCCGGAGATCGTAGGATGACTGTCCAACACCGTATTCCCTTTTCTTATCGAGAGATTTTCCGGCCATACTATAAAGTTTGAAGGACTCCATTCAATCGGGCGACCCTAAAAATGAGTGCGCCGAAATGACAATGTTCATCGTGACATCTCCAGGGTTCTTGTAATTCAGACATTCAGTTGAAGAGATCTCCCCAAGACCCGAAAAGCTCAAACCCTGGAGAAGTTGGATACTGTATTGTGACTTCGTATGGTTTTTATCATGCGATCTCGATGGAGCCGGCCATACGTGTATGCCTTGAGGCCGGATCACACTAGTGTAACCCTGGATTACTCCATCAAATGCCGGGTTACACCCATGTGACCCGAGATTACACCGGTGTAATCTGGGGTTACTCGTCTCACACTGGTGGATCAGGCCATCTCCCGATGGACAGACCACCTGTACGCCTTGAGCCGGGTCACATGGGTGTAACTCTGGATTACACCCAAATATCTCGGGTTACACTGGTGTAATCTCGGGTCATACTCGTGTAACCCTGGATTACACTCAAGAAATTCCGAGTCACCCTAAAACCCGTTTTCCAAAAAAGCTTGAACCCCCCCAAAAGGTTGAAACCTGAAGACTTGAAGACTCCCGTGGCTCTAACTTCTTGCAAGTAGAGAACTTGAGTTTGAAACATGGACCACTGGAAAGAAGAGAAGAAATCGGTTGAGACACAGCTTGAAATTTCTTGAATCGGGTCAAAATTGGCCAAGATACTCATTGCCGAAGTCGCCTTGAACTCCAACCCAACGACTTTTGAAGCCACGATCGGCCCTAACTTCCAATTCACTTCAAATTGGAGCCTGAGACTTGTCTCATTGGAAAGAGGAGCCAAAATCAGTTGAGAAGCAATCCTCAATCTCTCACATTGAACAAGAACTCATGGAGATTTTTGTTGTTGAAGTGGTTGTAGGCGGCGACAGCTGTGATTTTCAAATGCCCATATCTTTTGATCCACGACGAATTTGAAGGCGAGAATAGTCTCGTTGGAAAGAGGGTGAAAAATCAGTCAAGATGGTGCCATGACCCCGCAGATCACTTCAATTTCACTCGAAAATACACGGGCCAGGTACACCATGTCAAAAAAGGTGTAAAAAGGTGTAACGTGTTACACCTGATCCGGCGGATAACTGGACCTTCTTACTATAGGAAACTTCAGTATAGCATTGATCATGCGAATTTGGTCAGCTATTTCTCCAAAAGATATGAGACCTGCATCTAGCGATGCCAATCTTGCAGCTGACACTACAAAATCTGGAATCCGAATTTCAAATGCTCCCAGATTAGTAGTCATTTTGACCGTTTATTCAAAACAATCAACAATCGTAAGCTCTGCACACAAGATCCTCTAAAGGCGAGAGAAATTAGTAAGGTTTATTATGGGAATTGCTTAATAAACAGGTAAGTCATCAAGTTCAAGAAGAATATGTATTTCTCATCCACTAATGAAATTTACTCAATTCCTGATACAGTGAAGGTTGTAGGGCAAAATGACTTATTTTTATTCAATGGAACAGAGAAGAAACTGAAAAGTTTCAAAAAGTTGTAGCAAGCAACTCCAAACGACATATTTTCTAAACTCTCCCAAGGTAAAAGTAAAACTCTACTAATGAGGTATTACTGCTCATGAATGAGAAGTCAAATCCAGCCTTCTCCACCAAGCTCGCACTCAAGGCATCATAGCACACCAATGATTGATAAATCCCTGGTTGCTCCAATAGTCTTCGCAACATCGCAGCTCGTGATTTTGATGCTTGAAAACCGCCCTTCCCCGAGTTGACCAACACAGCCACTGGCATTTGGTACCGCTCCCTTGATACATTTTGACCTGTCTGAAATCAATTCCATACGATACTTGGAATCCATACGAAACAAAATATATATCACGAGTTAGGCTATTTCACGCCTTAGTTACTGGAAAACGGAAAGTTCCGGTTCTAACAATTATTCAATTGACTTACACTGCGTTTATTTCAATTCTGCTTTTAAAGACTCTATTCTGAAGCTGTAAATACACATATAAAGATTGAAAACACTAAACAAAAAAATTCAAATGAGGTTGAATTAGAAATCAGATAATGAAAATATTCCGTTTTCCCATAAACGAGGTTTTAGGCCTCGAAACCAATCTAGAAAGTACTATTGCTTGCAAAAAAATTTCTTTCATTTGTGTCAAAAGAATTAAAAAAAAAATCTGGAACATGCTAAATTGTCACCAGATCAATTCAATTCAACTCAAACAGGAAATTTGTTCTGACTTAGCTAAATCACCACACTCCTACACTGCCTCTGACAATTTGGATACCAGCGCCAAGACCGAAAACCTTCTATAAAGCTCTTGATTAGCTTCTGCTCACCCAGTCTCATGAGCACCGTTCAACTCATGCCTTCTCTGTCTGTCGGGATCCAGAGCAAAGCCCGAGGTATTTAATTTGGACCCCCCTAGATGCACTATGCCGTAATCTAATAGAGAAGAGAAAAAGTCGTGATGTACTGCAACAAGAATTTTCACTCGATCTTCAAGCTCTCAATCGCCTACATCTGCAAAACTAATTAAACGGCACTCACAGGAAAGTGAAGAAACCAGCCAGCCCATAGCTTTCTCCACTAACTTCAAGCATGGTGCTCAAAGTAAACTTTCTCTGTCAGGGTACACATCGGAATTCATTGCTGCGGGTGTCAAGCATCTTTACTACACAAATTAGTAGAGCTGCTGCAATAAGAGTTTTCTTTGGATCTTCAAGCTCTCAATCGCCTACATCGGAAAACCTAAACGACGCAAGACGTTAAATCGTGCAATCAAACTTGACGTGGCGCAAGTAAATCCAGCTCCCCACAGGTAAAACAGGTTTTACTAGGGGTTGATGAGGGTTTTGGGGTTTATGTTTAGTTGGGTTTTTTGGTTGTGTCAATGTCCTCCCTAGCTAATTTGGGGTCTCCGAATCCAAATATGAATTCAGAATTTGAAAAAAATGAATTTTGAAAAAAATAAAAAAAAATTCAGTATTTACCCGAGGGTAAATTCAGCTGCGCCACGTTAGTTTTGATTACACGATTTAACGCGCGCCCTAAACGACACTCACAGGCATCGACCTCTAACAACAGTGAAGAGCTAATCAAGATATAAGAAAATTCCACCTATTGCCACTGTGTGAAGCTCCAAAATCTTTCACAATGACAACTGAAAAAGCTGAATTGAATTTGACGTAGTCGCCTGCAATTTTAAACTCAAATTGTGCTCTTAAAATCTGAATTGATGGTTTGAAAAACTGGCGCTAGAAAGTCTAGAACATTGACAAATCCGCTAGAATACATTAAAAAATATATCCAGCTTACAGACAAAAGAGTTTTAAGCATATCGTTCCTCTTAGATTCAACCCTATCAATGGCATAGACAATGGTTGCAAGCAGGGATGATTTTTGACAAGAATATTCCCCGTCCCCTGTCAAAAACTTGTAAATGAAAGGCAAAAAATTTTGAGCCCGTCCTAAAAACTTGTAATTTGAAAAATTACCCGTCCTAGGACAACTTGAGAAAATTTTAAACGTCCTAAAAACTTGTTAATAAAAATTTGCCCGTCACCAATTTTTTAACCTATTGAAAATATTTGAATGTTTGCATTACAATATTGACCCAAAGGTTTGTTTCTCCAAGGGGACTTGCGTTTGGAAGAGGTTCCAAATTCTTATGGCCATTTCTTGAGGCTTCAAGCAATTCTCATGAGATGGTTTATATTCTTGCAAATGAAACAGAGAAGTCTTATATCCTTCATGAAGGGGGCATTTTTGATCGCCCACATACTCTTGAAGAATGTCAAGCTATCGGTGCTGAGTATGTGTAAAGAGTTGTGGACTCTTTAAATGAAAGGTTTCCAGACCTTCATGTCTTCAATGCTTGCAAGCTCTTCAGCCCTATTTTCTATCCAACTAATGAGGAAGAGAGAACTATACGTACAAAGGTATAGTTAGAGAGGCTTTGTGAGAAGTTTGGAATTTCTAATGCAGAGCGAGATCGATGTCGAGGCGAATGTTTAGAGATGGTAGAGACTTTGAGGGAGATGGTACCCAATAAATCTTTATGGGAAGCATGGGATTTTGCATGTACAACTCCTGAATGGTCTACAAATTGGCCAGGATTGTACATGCTTTGGAGAAAAGTGATGGTAATACCATCTAGCACAACAGTGTGAGAGGGGATTTTCCAAGCAAAATTTGATCAAAAATCACTTGCATTCTAAATTGCAATTGGAGACATTAGATGCATTAATGCGCATTTCTTGTGCGAATATTCCAATACAAGACATTGATTGGAATGCTGTCATGATTGAGTGGAGGAACATGAGAGATCGTAGGATCCATCTTCTTCAATGACATTTTGTACCACTTTCTACATAATGTCAATGATTTCAAGTTCTCATTTTTTTACAACTAGTACTTCATGAATTTTGAACATCCAAAAAATTTAGAAGTTTTAGTTGTAATACTTCCTACATAATGTCAATGATTTTTTTTTGACAAGTCATTCTTTTCTTTTTTGAACGTCCAAAAAACTTGCAAATTTCTCGACTGCACGTCCCAGGCCAACTTCAAATTATTCCAAAACCGGCAGAGGCCCTGTCAAAAATCACCACTGGTTGCAAGTAGCCTAGAGCTAGGCTAGTCGCTTCTGGGAGGACCACTTATCCAATATCTTCAGTTTAGGGTGGACGTTCCCGAAAGGAATCCGCAGAAGAGTATGTTCCACCTGTCGTCGCTGAGCACCTCGTTCCCCACCTATTGGTTTCGGAGGTGATTTCGGAGGACATCCCGGAACAGTTTCTTTATTCGTACATCCGTGGATTGTCTGTTCTGGCACAACATAGGCCATGGTCACCTGCACCTTGCCATTCACCTCAACAATCCATGGCGAAATTGCCTCGGGGGCCATGGCCGAAATTGTTGACTCACGGTGCTTCTCCATGGACTGCAGCGTCACTTGAGTCATTGCGAGATCCATGCAGATATCTGCAAAAGGAATACAGTCAACATCGCATCCAAGCAAGAAGATGTACGTGTGATTCGAAAATCTCCACATGTCATGTTCTGAATTGATGTACATTGGCAGCCCAGGAGGTCTGAGCATATGTCTAAGCTAATTGCCTCAACTAGACTACCTTGCTGCCAAGGCATTGATCCACAAAAAGACTCACCTACTTCAACCGCCTTCTTCTTAGCAGCCTTCATAGACGTCTTCTCACGTGCCTCCTTCTCATCAGACGCCTTCTTCTCCTTATACAGACGCACCACTATATTGTCGACCGCCTCATAGTATGGCGATTTCGGCAAAAAGACGAAGCAATCTTCATAGTTCCTGCTTTCCCTGAACTTTCTTATAGCCTTTTGCGCTACCATTGCTTCAGTACCCTTCACAAAAAATTTCACAATAGGACTCCTCTTAGTTTGACGTCCCAAGATAACCATGTGCCCGCCTCCAACAGCAATGGCTGCATTGCAACACCTTTCCGCAAATAGTCGTACAACACTAGGGGACTCGGGCTCTAAACTGCTGACTGCCGATTCCAACGCACGCCAAGCATGATCATCATGAAAGTGCTTGCATTTTTCAAGTTCATCAAGGTAGCGTGTAAGCTCTGCATGCACCAAGGGGAATGCACAAGATAGAAGTCCGTTGTCCAAATCATACACGAAGTACCGAAGATTTACATTGCCCAAATGATTAGGACGAATATACTTCGTGCTGCTGAACACAATACTCCACAACACTTTAACGATGTCGGCCTTCAGTTTTATGTCTGAATTTAACTTGTCCAACATACTCTCAATAGACGTCCTTATTTCCGCCACCTGCGACGAGTTTATGAAGCTATGCCAGGCTCTCCAATCTCTAACCTCTGCTTCCGTCACATCCTCTGCTGCAGCCTCCTTTTCCTTCCTAACACCATCACCACCCCTCATCCTAAGTACATTCCTACCCTCTTCCTCAGGCAAGTCCTTGTCAATTGCTTTCGGCTCATTGAACAGAGCGGTGCCAACACCTAGGATACAAGCTACCCCTCCATTGATCTGCTCCTCAAACTGGTTCAGAAAACTTTGGTCGCCCTTCTCCTCAAACTGGTTCAGAAAACCTTGGTCGGCCGGTTGATCGGGCCCGCTTCTACTTCGATACCAATGCCGACGCCAGGTTGCAAGCATGAGCGGGTTCTATCCCAACTGCTCATCAACGAGTGCTTGCACCGCCTTGGTCTCACACCCGGTGCCGTGGAGGAGATTAAAGCTCGCCATTTCGTCCTGCACATACGCCAAAATTCACATACGCTCACTTTAACGGCTGTATTCATCAATATTGAAACCTGAACCACCACCATTGACTTGATCTAACTTTTTGCAATGACAACAATAATCGAACAGAAGCATCTTTCCAGCACTGCCATACAAAACTGGAGAAAAAATGATTAACTTGGAATCCATTTGGTATGTACACACAAGCATCTTTTTATACCTCATCACTCCAACCAAAGCATTGCTTCAGAAAGAAAAAGGTAAACTATAACTATAGCAGAAAGACACGCAGACTTGATGATGTCGGCTGCTCACTTCTTCTATCCCGCCACTCACAAGGTGCAAGTGCGCTTTATTATGGTTTGTCAAAACCTGCCGCTTGAGCTCCTCACCTCCTACGCTAGTTACCCTAACTTGGAAGGCATCTTTTGCACTTCTTATAATAGAAAGCAACTGAGACTTAGCAACCTCATTATTCTCCAGAGCTTGCCACTGGTCAAGTACAAAGACCAAAGTGTCGTCCGTGTTCCTTACGAATTCTTTAAGCATTTTAAGATCAGAGATGGCTCCAAGCTCCTGAGTGCTCTTTTCGTCATCCGCAAAGGCCCAGATGAACGAATCGAGTAGCCCCTCGACGGCGAAAGCACCGACGGGGAAAGCATCGACGACGATCTGGCAATCAGTTATGGGAATGATTTGCACTGGCTGTGATAGAGGCCGCGAGGCAAACTCTTCAACCAGATCCCATATTAGCAAGAGAGCGATATGACTCTTGCCGCTTCCCATTGGCCCATAGACGAGCATAACGTTAATGTTTAATGGATTACCTCCTTCCGCACCTAAATTACCCGTGATCATGTCATAAACGTCCTGCCTAAGACGCCCAAGCGCTGATCAGCCCATCACCATAACTCCAGTTGTAGAAACCCTCGTAAATCGCTGGTCAAGGCCACTGGACCTCAAGGCCGAGAAATTCGGAACGCAATGCCATAGAGGTTCTTGGAAGAGCGTTGGTCGCTTTGATTCTCCATGCTTCTCAATATACTCCCCGGACCGCTTCTTCACTGCTTTTGTAGCCTCATTGGCACGCGTTATAAGGCCAACATTCCTTGCCTTCTCATTTCGTACCACAAGATCTGCAAACAACATGTTTGACGTGACACCGATGAACCCAGCAAACCAAAACCGTCTTGTGCATTGAATTATTGTGAGATCTAGAACAACAGTTCACTACCGAATATTATCACTTTGTTTAAATTGCTCCGCATGCTAAAACTCTGAAATGCTAAGAGTAAACAAACAAAATCCAAAACCCTCACAGGCTAAACCCCTGGACTCAACGCCTCCTCTGGAAACATGCTTATTCTACCTTCAACCCTAATCAGTCCACCACGAAAGGATGTTCTACAAGTGTAAGTAAGCATACTACCCTAAAGACCTCGATCACATTCAAACTCTCGAATTCGCTGGTCCTGGAGTAGCGCGGGAAACAGGGAGCCGATTTTACAAAGTACGAGAGGAAGGTCAACCTTTCGAATAAATGAACTAGTAACCCTAAATGGACATAAACACAGCCTCAAACAAAAATGATTGAATTGTAAAAGAAAGCCAAAACCCCAACAAGGCACAAGTGACGAACAACAAACCGGAAGTACTCGAACCCTAAACTGTCTATTCTAACGATCACCCACCCATAACTACAGCCAACAACATAAGCGTCAACACTAAAGAAAGCCTCCAGGGAGGAGTCCAAAAATCTAGGAAGTAAAAGAAACAGGTAAATGAACTCTTTCCATCAATCTGCGTAATAGATAAGCAGTGCAACAAGCTCAGCGAAATATCAACTCACAAAAACAACGATTCAGCAAAACCCTAAATAGCAAGTATCACTATATCACTATCACTTAATATCTGAAATTTGATCTCGTCAGAGAGCAGAGCCAAGACCAGAGCAGAAAGCAGGCTAAGAAGATAGACACAACGCTGTTCAAACAAGAAGCAAGAAAGAGAAAATCATAGTTTGCCCTTAATATACCACCAGACAGGGGACACACGAACGTCACAAAAGTTATCAAGGAAAAGTGTCAACGACCAAGATCACCCGCCCATAATTACAGCCCCGAAGATGAGCATCATTACAGGAAACCCTTGGCTGGCAAACATACCTGCCGGTTGCACGAATGCCTTGAAAAGTACCCCCACCTTAGCACGTCGCCCAGGAAGAACAGCCACCAAGTCCTCCTCAGTGGAGGCTGCAAGGTCAACTGTTGTAGTATATCCATTACCCACCAGTTTGTGGATGTCATCATCGCTGAATTCTATATCTGGACACCTCTCCTTCAAGAGGTCTCGAAGGGCATTGCGCTTGTCATCCTCGCCCATCACAAAACGTTGCCCTAAAAAGAAGGGACTGCAAGGACAATAACGGCGTCAACACGAAGGCCCAGAGAAGAAGACGAGCAAAACCAACAGCACTACACAAAGTGAACGGGAGAGGGCCAGAACGTCTAAGTGAAGTCGAGAAACGAAATAAATTCCTAGCGCGCCTGTTGGGAGAGACGAATCTATGCTTTACAATCCGTTTGTGCACTCACGTCTGTACGAAGCTTATGTTGAAATCCTAATTGCACCGGGATAAGGGAAAGCAAGAGAAACCAAGAGTAACTAAAGGAAGACTCCTTCCTTCTGGCGAAGCTGGACAAATTTGTACCAAGCGTGACAGAAACCCTGACGTAAACCCTCGCACAGGAAAGTTATTGCAGAAAACATGCTTTACAGGTCAAGCAAGAGTAGCCAATTCTACCAAGTGCACCGAATCGAGCAAAAGAGAACGCGACAAACTCCAGGGGACGGGGGGCGTACCACGAAAACCAGACAACCAACACACATGCAAGAAAAAAGAAAAGGAAAGAAACTTACCGGTGGAGAGACAGCGAGGGCGATGCAGAGCAGGCAGCGAGCGGCGCCAAGTGCAGAAGCGAGCGGAGCACGTAAGCCAGAGAACGCGGCGGAGACCTTCAGCAGGAAAGCTGGGCGGGTAAAATCCTAATCAGCCATTTGCCGTCCGTCCAGGTCGGGATTATAAACCACGCCAATTTTCTTAACTCTTAAATGTCTCGATTCATGTTAGAATTCAAAGATGTGTTATAAAAAGCAACTTCTTATTTTACTCTAATTGGATGCATCTTTATACTTTTCATCCAAAACTAACATTTTTGATTACCAAATTTCATCCTATATCATTTTTTTAAAATCTATTTTTATATGTTAATTATTTTTATAAAATCAAAAAGGTTGTCTATGATAATTTGGATTTTGTTTTAGTGAACTTAAAAGTAACAAGTATGTCAATTTGTTACTCTATAAGATTCTCCTTGATAAAAAGATTATTAAAAATGATGAATTTTATGATGAATTTGCCATTAAAAATATATTTCAAGGACAAACATTGTATTTTCTTGGACTTTGAAGGGTTAAATAAGATCCCCTTTAAGTGGAAATTAATTATGTCTTGGTAGTAAAATTACTGCAATAAACATACTCTTGATTGAACAATTTAAAACTAATACTATTTTTTATTTTACCCTACATGATCTATAATAAATCTAGTTTGATTTTTATGCTTCAAACATTTTATATCAATCCAAGAAGTTATGATTGACTAAGAAGCATTTTAGTAGAGATAGGTTTAGCCATAGATGTGTTTTTTTGCTACTTTTTTCACTCTTTTTTGACATTTCAAAACAATTTTGTAAATGCGATGAGTCAATTGAATGATTTTCATTCCAACCAAAGTATTTTTCTTTTGGTTTTGAATCACTTTGCAAATCATTTAATTTTTTTTTTCATTTGAGTAGGTTTAGGAATCGAATTTCAACTCCAAATGTGTTTTTTGGAAAATTTTAGTATTTTTTTTCAACACTAAAACATTATAATCTTTCAATCTATACAATCAAATGATCCAAAATTTAATTTTCACCATCTACAACATGCACACTACAAGATTGTACAGTTCAAGTTTTCATACCTTACATTTAGACTTATAGCATTTAAAAAGCAAGGTTGCTTTTTGACATGATTTGGCCTTGGGCAATGATGGGTTAAGTGACACATGGCATTTATTTTTAAAATATTCAAAGATTTTGTCTTGAAATCTATACCTTAAGACAGGTAGTATGTTTTATTTTGTTTTGTTTTGTTTGTCACACTAAGATTTCCTGGATTGTACATCCCAGAGTCGTATACTTGATGTTGCTGGAAAGCACTCGGCGAGGAGGGGTACACAAGCTTGGTTTCATAGCGTTCTAACCTACGGTGTGAAAGTTATGGATTTTTGAGTTAATTTTGGTTCTCAAAAATTTAAAAATTACTTTTACTTTGATTTATGTCGCAATCTTCGTACTGTCAAAAAGCCCTTAAGTGAGGAGGGGTGCATGGGATTGATTTTGTGGCATTTAGACCTACCATGTGAGAATGATTGAATTTCAAAGTTTTCATACATTACAAAACTGAAAAATTACTTATATTTTGGATTTGATTGTGGCAACGGCACAAGGTACACTAGTTAGTATGACAACTATTTTGAAGAAATACTTTTTAATAATAGTACATTAACTCTATTGCCTTCAAGTTATAACTCTGTACAAAATCAAGAACACACATTTTCTACAACAATATGTACCCAATGACTTCAAAACAAGAACAGGCTTTGAAACCTAGCCACTTAGTTAGAAATGAACCCAGTTGATAAGATTTATTTTTTTACTTTTCAATGGATGGTTTTAGAGGCCTCTCCTATAAGTCATAACCCCAGTCCTTGAGGATGTGACAGCCTTGCACTACTTCGGTTAATACTCCAAGCAGCAAAAGTGAAGGCTAGCCTAAGCTAAAGAAAGTGGGAGTTGATGATTGACATATTTAAAATTTACTTCCACCCCTTCCTCTAATGCTTGGGCCTCCAAATCTCAAAGTATGCACAGTCTCAACACTTTTGCCTAGCATTAAAAGTACTGTACCGTATCATTTCACTTGTTCACACCAAAAACAAAAATTAAGAGCCTAGAATTATGGTACGAAGTGAGTATGTCACGGTTACACGGGAGCATCCAAAGAAGAAAAAAATTCGACGTACAACTGCTCAGTCATTAGCCCGGTGTTTCAGGGTCAAAAAGATCATGAGACCCCAATTTACTATCAAGCTCAATTTCAGGTCGTCTCCATCCGAAAGGCTGGACGGAGCTGGACGTGTTAAATGCCTCAATCCTGGCATGGTAAAGTACAAGGGTTGCTCTCGCGCAGTGGAAACACAGAATGCCCGCCGCGAGGGCCACAGCCACTATGGAACATTTCGAAAAAGGTGGAAAAAATGACCACGCAGTTGACAGGATCGGATCGTGAGGCTCCCACAGAAGACAACATTCGCTAAACTCGATAGCCACCAAAAATACTCCTTTCTAAACATAAGGAATTTAACCTCGATAATATCCCTCAGATCTCTGCCCCTAAATCTGCTACTCAAAGCCTCTCGAGGTTGTGCATGTGCCCTCTTTCTTCTCTTCAGACAGTACTAACGAAGCACTACAGCATATGGGTAAAACCAACAGGTGAGACCCAGGTAGATCCGAACAAAGGGAGCCGTTCAAGGGCTACACACAAGTCGCTTCCTCAAATGGCCCTTGAGAAAAAACTACGCCTAGCCCCATGTTACTCGAGCATTCCACGGCTTACAGGAGATCCGCAACGTTTGATGGGAGCTCCTCCACAACAGTGTTGTAGAACCTCTGGATATCCTGAAGCATGCGCTCATCTTCCTTCGTCACGAAATTGATGGCGACACCCTTGCGTCCAAACCGACCACTGCGACCGATGCGGTGGAGGTAGTTCTCGGGCTGCGTTGGCAGGTCGTAGTTGATGACCAAGGACACCTGCTGCACATCGATGCCGCGGGCCAAAAGGTCGGTCGTGATCAAAACCCGGGACGAACCGGAGCGGAACTCACGCATGATAATGTCGCGAGTGTTCTGGTCCATGTCTCCGTGAGTGGCAGACACAGTGTGGTCGCGAGCTGCACGCCCCAGAAAGAAAAAAAAACAGAAAAAAAAAGTCAGTCAAACATCGAATGAGAACCATGAGAAAGGAAAATCGTCCATCAAAACCGACTCCACACGTCAGAGACCCAACACCCAGTCGACAGCGTCCATACATCAACTCTTGGATAATCAAAATGCTTACCACGCATCTTGTCTGTCAACCAGTCGACCTTACGCCTCGTGTTAATGAAAATCACACTCTGGGTGATGGCCAAAGTCTCGTACAGATCGCAGAGAGTGTCCAACTTCCACTCCTCCCTGTCAACATTCACGTAAAATTGCTTGATACCCTCCAAAGTCAGCTCATCTCTCTTAACCAGGATCTTCACGGGCTTGTTCATGAACTTCCTCGTGATCTCAAGGGCTTCAGGGGGCATGGTTGCAGAAAACACACCCACTTGGAGCTTCTGGGGCAGCAACTGAAAGATATCATAAATCTGCGCCACAAGAGTAGACAGCAAGTCAACACGCGTCGTCACCACTCTAAGCAACCGGGACAACTCTCGTTTGGGACGTCTCAATAATTCTATCGAACCCTTCCAAAAAGCATACATCGTCACTAGTCGCAAAACCTTCCACGTCCCAGCCGACGGATACCACGCCGTGACACTTCCATGCCGCAACTTACGATAACTATCCGCAGAAAAAGCATGTAGGTCTCAGTCATCTTGGCTCCACAAGGAGAAATAAATTCAACCATTCGGAAAGATAACGCAAAATTTAGGCATCATCGACCCATGGAGTTGGTTACAGAGTAAAAGATTTCAAAGATAGAATCTGTCTCAGAAAGATGCTTGAAATATGACGGGCCCTGCGCAGAACCAATGTCAAGCTCACAAACCTGATCCTTGAACCCACGAGAAAGCATCTCGTCGGCCTCATCCAGCACAAAGCACTTGATAGAGTCCGCGCGAAGGGCACCCCTTCGCAGCATATCGTAGACACGTCCGGGAGTCCCCACCACCACTTGCATTCCTAACCGCAAAACCTCAAGATCTTCTCTCACGCTGGTCCCTCCAACGCAGGCGTGTACCGACACCTGTAGGTAGTCACCCAGGGCACGCATAACCTTCTCGATCTGCTGGGCAAGCTCACGAGTGGGGGCCAACACCAGAGCCTGGCATTGATTAAGCTGGTAGTCCAACTGCTGCAAGATACCTGAGCAGAACGTTGCTGTCTTCCCTGTCCCGGATTGAGCTTGCTGAATGACATCGAGACCCTTCGTGAAGGGAACGATACCACGCTGCTGGATAGCGGAGGGCTTCTCGAACCCTATCAAAGCAAAAGCTAATGAGCGAAGAGTAGACCATAAAAGAAGTTACGAATCTTGAAGGCTTCAGACATGCATGTAATGAAAGGCTACGGCATCAGATGCACTCTTGCCAATATTCTCGGATCAAGGTTGGCATTTCAGAACAGCTAAGCAAGATGAGAGAATTAGAAAATATACCATACGCATAAATGCCTCTAAGAAGGTTCTCATGAAGACCCATGACGTCGAAGGTCTCATGGACCTCATCCCAGGTAGAAATAAAGTCATCGCCCTCACCGCTCAAGCTGGGATATAGCACAGGTTGATAGATACTTGTCAGTCCAATGTGAGTCATAAAACAACAACAAGCCAACAGTGCCAGCAACTGTCTGCGCGCCTAGTATTTGAACGACGAGTTAAGAACAATTAAAAAGTGTTAAAAATCAGGCAACACACATATTCTCCATCTTGGCATCATACTGGCGAGCATCGAACTGAGATCCTTCGGGTGCAGAACCAGCCATACTATTTTACTGCTGCAGTTGTCAGACAAGATGTCCACCATCAGCTGTGGTGATCAAAAACAACACTCGAAACCGACATAAAAGAACTGCAAGGTTCAGAAAAATAAGGCAGCTGAAGAACCCCCAACCATGCCTACGTTGAGCACGTCGCATTTCGGAGGTAAGAACCACTCGACAGTTTCAAGTTGACAAATTCGGGAAGAAGATTGCCCAGCAGTCGAGAGTCCGAAAGTCCGAGAGCCCGACTGACAAAAGAGGCGTGTCCCAATATAACTTATTTTTAAGTCCAAACTGCTACAACCCCAAGACCTCCACGCCCAACATCTTGTACCCTAAAAATCGTTCTCAGAAAATGAAGGGCAGGTGCAGTACGACAACAGGAACACAATGGGAGCACTTCCCTTATACCACTCCCTGAGACCAACCATCGGTGCACCGTGGTTTTTCAAAATTACTCCGTCAAGTAAAAATCCAAAACTCGGACCATCACGCAAACGGAACCCGAAAGCAGCGACTCTCCCGACCACGAGAAATGATCAAAACAAAATCCCCGCATAAGGCCCAAATCAAATTCAGCCAAACTCTTCCCGGAACTACCACTGAAGAAAACGGGTTTGGGGGGCAACAAAAGCCCCCGATCAGTTCCACAGATCCCCTCGCCTCTTGCTCTCAGTCCTTCAGGGCGGCTCAGTCGCGGCCGCGGCACCGAATGGAAGGAATTGAAAGAAAGTCAAGCGGCAATCATGACTCAAGACCGAAGACAACATCATCAACAGAGGCATGTGGTAGACCGACGGAAAGAGGAAAAAGAGGGCAGGGAAACCATTGCACGAGCGGGAGGAGCAACGATACCTGGGCGTGGGGACGACAGATTGAAAACGGTGAACAAGGCGGAGTGCGAGGGAGGCTGTCGCAAGGGCAGCCAAGAGGGCAACGAACCTCTGCGCGGCTGATCTGTAGGGCTTCCGTCCCTCGCCCGCCCAAACGCCGGGTCACCCCGCTCACCTCGGCTTTAACATCGGCGAAGGAGACGGTCTTCGCCTCTGCGGAACGGAATAAGCGTAACGTTGGGTTAACGTAACCCTTAAGCGCGCAGGCATATTCTGATCGATGAACAAGAGAGAATCTTTATGTAGAGAACTGAATTGTAATTATTCATCCTCAGAATTAAGGGTGGATAGGGAAGATTTTTTTAGAGGGCTTTGACATCCACTGAGAGCTTTTAAAATTTTTAGAACCAATGATTCCCACAATATCAAAATTCACTATTTCCATAGCCATTGGCTTGTCATTTAGGGATTAAGCTTATTTGTAGACATGTTAGATGTGTTGTTGTTTTTTGTTTTTGTTTTTGTTTTTTTGTTTTTTTTTGTTTTTTTAATGGGACCTCCAAAAGATGCCAATGTTCCCAACATTGGGAATGCCAACGTTCTCTTGGAGGTCAACAAAGAACTTGAAAACTTCCCCAGCACAGCTTGAAGAGATTATCTCATTTTGCTTCTATCTTGTTTGAATTCACTTGATCAATATTAGATAGAGCTTGCTCTGTAAAAATAGACACATCAAAGAAATAGAGATTCATTTGAAAAAACTCAATGTTCCCATTCTTGCACAAAAACGGATCCATAAAATTGAATCTAAATGAAATTTGCAAAGATTTCTTCAAATGATTTCAATCCTTCAATTAAAAGAAGTTACAATAGATTGCAAAATTGGGTGCAAAATCTTGCATATATGGCTCACTAGCATGGTTGTAGCATGAACATATCACTCATGGCAGAGGTGAAGTAATTGCAATTTTCAACAATAGACTGAGGGACAAAAAAACTTGGAATATTTCCATCACACAATTTGGGGACAAATTTTTCTACCATTTGAGCCAATGATTGAAGTTTAAGAATGGAATCTCAAGTTTGAATTGACAATGTATGAGTGACTCCTTTTTTCTACAAGTGTCTCACCTAGCTTGGTATACTGTATGCAACCAAGTCGCATTCAATTAGCACAGATTAAGTAATCATGTGAAATCAATCTTCAGCTCAAGTAATCCATCACTGTCAACGTTGAACAAGAAATCTAAAATTCATTACATACATATTGGTGGGTGTCTAAGTACATAAGTAACCAACAAAATTAAAAGTGATGCAAGCAATTCCAATGTAATATATCATATGTATCCAATCTTGTACGACGTAATGGAGGTAAGGTACGTACAGTGGTTCAAATCATTGGACTCCGGTCAATTCTCTAACAATCCTTCCTTCATTTCTAGTTAATATTTTTAAAACTTAGATGTCTACCTACAGTTCTTCCCCAATCGTTGACATACATTGTTAAGAAATGAAGAGTTGTGGTTCCATTCATTAGCCTATTCTAACTTCATGACACATTTCAAGGTAATGGAAACCATTCCACTTTCACTGAAACACCTCATATAAACGAAAGGGATGGTGGTAGATGTGGCAGCTTTGCTACGGGTGGCAAATATACATAGCCACCCAAACAAAAATCCTACATAGTGACAAATCAAGCAATTGCAACAAAAAAACTAGAGAAGTAGAGATGGATTGAGCAATATCAAAAGTAGGATTGTGAGATTCAAGAGATCTCTTGAATTAATTGGGGTCTAAGTATATTGATATTCATGAAAGAGATTGAGATCAAATCATGTCCTACACAATGTGTATTGCCATTACGAGTTCTCAGTCTATGTTAGAATTGTCATGGATTAATTATGCAGGAGAAACCCAAAATGTTTCGTACAAATTTTTTGAAGAATTCTAATCAATGACCGGTGATCTCATAATTGAAAAGGTTATAGGGAGATTAACTATGAATGGAATTAGGACACAAGAAAACATCAATGAATGACCAATCTTCATTTTGAATTTCTGGCTTGTGTCAATCTATAAACACAAAATCCATTTGATTAAGCCTTTTGATTGATCGAGGGGACTATGGGAATAGTAGGCAATTGTGGTCTCAATTTTTGTTGTGATTTTTTTGAAAGATTGGAAAATTAATTAATTGTTTTAAATTCTAGTGGGCCAAGGCCATATACATTTTTTTTTTAATCAAATACCACTTAAAACTACCATTTTCATTATATTCTTCTAAAAACTAAAAAACATTGTTTTTAGAATCTCTCCATAAGATCTTGTACTCGATAGTTTGTTTGAGATCATGTGGTAAGATTCATAAAGTTTGAGCATACAGATTAAAAGATATTAGCATTCAAAGCTAGAAATTTTCTTTTTTGAATATTGGTCTATAATTTTAAACGACTTTGACTGCTATTTGTAGAAAGTTTTAGTACTACAAATTTTGAATTTTATTTTATTTTTAATAAAGAATTAATTTGGAAGTCTAATAAAAAAAATTAAAAAAATAGGCCCTTGACTTCCATTCTTTAAAAAATTGTTAACTAGAAGTATATTCAAGATTGAAAGAAAAACTAAATTATTAATAGCAATAAGATGGAATTAAAACACAGTAATCCCAATTGTAAGATGTTTTAGCAAAAATTTTAATCCTTTGAAACAATTTATTTTTCAATTGTAAAAATTGTATTTAGAAATGAATCTTATGAGTTCTTTTTTCAAGAATATGCTTAGATTGCCCAAAAAACAAGATTGTCCTTAACTTTGTCATTATTAGTCCAAATGGAATAAAAATAGAGCTTTACATGTTGATAAAAAATATAATGTTTTGAGAAAATGAATTCAAAAACTTATTTTGAATTTTTTTAGTTATTTTTGTGCTTCCTTCTAAATTCAATCTTAGACTTCTTATTGTATAATTTTTTCTCCCATATACTAATTGAAATAAAGTTATATTCGTATAAAGCTAGTTATTTTTTCCATCTTATGAAAAAGTCTCAAAAAGTTTCACTAAAATTGAGGTCATAGAAACCTACTAAAAGTCCATTTTGTCTCCTAACTAAGAGGGACAATGGTTCTTTAGGTATTAACTACTAAATGCACAAGACTATATTTCTACCAAAACGGCTCTAAACTGTCATTTCTTAGACAATTGCCAAATTCTAGAATTTTTTTTTAATAATATAACTAGAGGGCCTTTTAATGCACTAGTTTGAAAAGATGCTGAAAAAATTTCATAATTTTTTGTTGTGTAGATTGCAAGATAATAGTGTTTGAAGTTACAAAAATTCATGGGGAGGACACTCTCATTACATTTGGAGGAACCACGTGCGGCGGAGGGGTATTTTGGGGGGGCCTATTTACCTCCTAGGCAACATTAAAAAGGTCCCTATCATTACCTAATGCAGAAAATTTTCCTATATAATCATATGTATAATATGTAGGTCAATGCAATTTTTTGTAGCCTATGTTTTTTGTAAGTAAAAAAACTAAATAAAAAGCTAATGAGAAAGGAAAAAAACAAGGAAAAAATTTATAGAAAAATATATTCAGTTTTTCAACACGAATTAGCATGAATGAATCAAACACAAAACATTAGAATTGTTCAAAAGCAGTATTCAACAATTAGAAGTCTTATTAAGAATGTGTTCAAAAAACACAAAGCCAAAGTCAATGAAGTACTAAATGTATAAACTACTGAAAATGTGCCTCAATATCAAAATGTAGACAAGAAGAAATGTCCATTAGCAAATTCAAAAACTACAATAGCAACATCTTGCTACATTTTTTATAACTTGTACATTTGGAAAAAAATTCAATTTATCATTTGCCATGCAAAACTCTTGTGTTTAGAAACGTACCCCAACTTGCCACAGTTGATTGGATTAGCACCTACCAATCAAAATGCAAGAAATAAGAAAATGAGAATAGTATTAAGCTCCAATTACACAATTTGAAGTTAATTGTTTAGTTTTGACAAGATTAAAACCCTGTCAATTTTGTAGGGGGCACCTTCATCTACTAATTTCGACTTTCATCCTATAACTCTGACCTATAAGTACTATACTATAAGTCTAATGTAATACTATGCTGTAATTTTGATGTAGTACAAATAGACTCTACTAAATACAATTTCTTGGATCCAATTCTTTGCCCCTAAATTACATGTACCTAAAAACTAATGGACCATATTTTTTGGCTACCTACATTATTTATAATGGACTTGCCACTTTTAATGTTCCCTACTTTATATGTAATTTTTTTATAATTACTTCTAAATATTACCCAAAATGAATTAAATCCACCATATATTTTGCCACACGTGGGTTGCTAAAACACAGGAAGTGTCTTCCCCGTGCAAAACCTTTTTTTTTACCATTGCAAAAATCTAGATAGTTGTACTTCAAAAGGCCACATTTGTATGAAAAAAATGTCCAAAATGGTTTTAACTCTTTGGATTAATTTTTCAATTCAAGTTGGATACATGCTTGAAAATTATCAAATCATTTGAAATTGTGCAACATTTATCAAAAAGTGGTAAGTAGAAAGAAGTAGAGAATGATTCAAAATACTAAATTGTTAAAAAATTTATTTGTGAAATTAAAGCTTGTCAATCTCAATGGTTCAAATGTTGTAATAAAAAATCTATACCCATGTTTTTATTTTTTCAAAAAATATTTAAAAATTGAATAAAATAAAGGACTTCAAAGTTTATTTTAGAGTAGAAAATCCATAACTACTTGCAAACTAAAACTCTTCATAACTTTTGATTTGTTAATTCAAATGGAATGATTCAAAACTTTCTAGGTGCATATAATCTATAAAACCAATTTCAAATTTTTATTTCCAAGAAAAAGATATTTTTAAATCTTCCCAAACTACCCAAGTTGAGAAAGAAACAACATATCATGCGATAACTTCTTAACCATTCAATCAAAAGTCACAAAAATTGTTGGACTTTATAGATATTCCTTGTCTACACCTTCTATCTAAGTTTGTTCCCAAAATATGGAAATGTCTAGTCACATGTACTTACCCAAAACTTCTATGTTGCCAAAAAAGGCACTTTGGTTCTTTAAGAGTTAATGTATAATTGAATTAGTACTCAAGCAAAACAGTTATGCCCTTCTAAACACAAAAGTAATTATCTAAAGTCCCAAATGAGGTTTATAATGTAACAACAAAAAATTTCAAAAAAGTCTATATCGTTCTTTTTAAAATTTTATTTCTCATAGAAATTACTTTGGTTTACATGGAAAGATTTGATTCATTCTATTTGAAATAGTAATGAAAAAATTATAGAAAATCTTGTTTTGGAGGCAAAGTTAATTGAAACATCTTCTTGAAAAGAAACCCCTACAAGATTCATTTATAAATGCAATTTTCACAACTTTTCAAAAAATTAAAGTTGTAAGGGCTTAATTTGCTTACAAGAATAATCTCAACATTAGGGTTATTGAGTTCCAGTTCCACCTTAAGCCTATTAATCATTTAGTTTTTCTTCATCTCATATATACTTCTAATTAACAATAGTTTTTTCAAGTGAAATTTTTTTTAAATTTTAATTTGACAATGCATACTAAATTGGAATGTTTTTGAATTATTTCTCTAAATTCATATATTTCACTAAATTTAAGGCTAGTGGTTAGAAGCAAGAAGTTGGAGTGGAAAGTGCAATGGAAACCAATACTTCCTATGGTTGAAAGATTTTTATAAGAAAGATAACACAAAAGTGTTCAATATTCCCTAAATTATGGAAATTTTACTATCAAGAGGGTCTTCTAAGGAACAAACTTTGATAGTTTCATCCTTAAAGCTTATGCCGTTTTGTATAAATCAATGGAAACTATTATTTTAGCAAATCATTAAAATATTGTTGCTATGAATGGAAATTGTGTGGAAAACTTTCAAATAAAAATCACTCAAAATTTCTTTGAAAGAGATGTAAAAATGTTCTTTGAAATTTATATTTATGGATTGTTTCTAATCTTCATGTTTCTTGAGTTGTCTTTTTGATTCAAACTTAAGAAAGGTTGAAGAAGTCATATTGATTTTTCATTTTCTACAATTTGCTACAATGTTTTTTTTAATAAAAAAAATCCTAAAACTAATGCCATTTGAAGTTCAAACTAATGTTTAAAGGATCAAGAATTTGAAAACTACTAAATATTAACCCTTAAAAGACAAAGGAACCTACTTTGGGCTTTTTGAAAACTTAAACAACCTATATTGAGGTCACAATTTGGAATTTTTGTATGATTTTCTTAGAATAAATGCTACTCATTATAATTTATGTGTGAAGTTTTGTTTCATGTCATTCCAATAAATATTGCAAAAATTAAAGTTATTTATTTTATTTCAATTTCATCTCAAGTAGCAAAAAATATATTTTCAAAAAATATTATAATTATTTAATTGTATAGATTGAATTTGTTCAACAAATTGAACTATATAATTTTGAATAATACAATAAAAATAACAAGGAGAGTTGTTTTGCAAGCAATGAAGGTAGAAAGAATATACTAAAGCCATTTTTTGCGCTCAATTTTGATTTTTTTAAAATAAAAATAAAAATAAAGGATACTAATTGTAAGAAAAATGAAAATAATTTACTAATTTTCTAATTTATGAAGTTTGATGTATAGAAATACAAACCATTTGAAGCATCTTTGAAATGGATGTATTATACAAATCTACAAATAAAAATGAATGTGATACAATTGAATTTGATATGATAACTACACTCTAAACCTTAGGAGAAAATAACTATAATATAACTAAATGGAATCCTTGTAAAGATTTTAGATTTAAATATTTAAGTTCAAAAGGTATTATTCAGGATGTTTACGTTGTAATTTAAACTTGTAGAGTTGTTTTTCTAGGTGATTCTTATGGGCCCACATATCTTGTTTTTGAACAAATGGAAGTACCATTGCATTAAGCCCTCACCACCCTAAGGCCTAACCATGCCAAAAAATAACCTTGCTTTTCAAGTGTTATAAGTCTAAGTGTAAGTAAGGTATGAAAATTTGAATTATACAATCTTGTAGTGTGCACGTTGTAGATGGTATAAATCAAATTTGGGGTCATTCAACTGTGTAGATTGAAATAATAATGTTTTAGTGTTGAAAAAAGATCTGAAATTTTCCTAAATACACATCTGGAGGTGAAATTCAATTCCAAAACCTACTTGAATGAAAAAACTTTAAACTAAAAACTAATTCAAAACTAAAAGAAAAACACTTGGGTGGAAAAAACCATTCAATTGACTCTTTGCATTTGCAATATTGTTTTGAAATGTAAAAAAAGAGTGAAAAAAGTAGCAAAAAAATACATCTATGGCTGAACCTACCTTTTCAAACAAAAAAATATTGAAAACAAACACTTTCCGAAGAAGTTATAAGTTGACAAAGTCCATTGTAATGCAAAAATGTCTACATTTTGATCTTCAAATTGCTCCCAAGCAAGCATTCAAAACAAGACGGATTGACATGAAAATTTTACCACAATAAGTTGAATTTATGGGGAACAAAATCCAACAAAATTTTATTGAAAACTAACATTTCATAAAAAAGATACAAGTCCCCCAAAGTTGCAGCCATCTCAATGAAGTGTGGTGAACTCAAATTGAACTTGCAAACTTTGAATGGCTTTCAAAAACTCAGCATATCTTGGATAGATATGAAATTTTTACTACAAAAACAAGACTAGTATGCACAACTTTTCTAACAATTTTATTGAATTTGGGCATTGGATGTAAGAGTTATAACACTTTGAAATTGACTGCTAGATTGTGTGAAGACACTTTGGGTCCCTTTAGGCAGTGAGGGGTTAAAAAGAATATTGGGTTCTTTTACTGAAGCTCAAGTAGGGTCGCATCTATAGTAGTGCAACGAGTCAATTGCAAAGATTAGGCAAAGGGAAAAGTAAAAAGAAAGGCATTCTATTTTGTGTCATTTTACTCATGTTGTTGACACCTCTTGCGACTAATTTTCCAAAGAAAATGTTCCTTCACTTTTTCCAAGAATAAAAATGAGGGACAAAACAGCCTCTACAATTAGCTCATTGCACTACTACAAACATGACCCTCCATTAGGAATCCTAATTGCATCTGGTTAGTATTTAGGAAATCTTTAGAAGTCCTCCAATTGATTTCCACCTTTTAAGAAAATCAAATATTATTTTTTATTCAATGGGCATTGATTGCATCCTTTGAATCATATAAAAAGTATTGGTTTACTTTGTCCAATTTCAATTTCTCACTAACTAATTTCCTCTAAATTGAAATTAGCACTAGCTAAATTGCAAAATTCCTACAATATATAGAAAACTAAGTAGAAAACTAAATTAAAATTACTAATTGATTTTATATCCTTAGAAAAAATTGGAAGTCAAATATCCTCCCGACCCATGTAATATAGAGTTGAGGATGGTTTTGAGAAGATTTATTTTAAAAATAAATAAATAAAATTGAGGAAGTATCAATTTTTCTCGCAAGGTACTACTCTTGCATAGCTGGAATGAACTAGGGATGTAAGTAAAAAAAGGTCCCCTATTTAATGGTTAATTAATTTATCTTATACACCCCTCATGGTTAATCTAGGGTCTTTGATTACAAATATGAATTCAAAATTTACAAATTTGATTTTATGAGGAAAATAAAAAATTTCAATGTTTTTATGAAGAGCTGAGCAAGGGGGTCAATCTACTTTTGCTTCATGTAGGAGTTTCTTGGGTCTCCTATAAAAGCTATAAGAGGTGCTGGTGGAAGCTTGGAAGGTGGTGGGCCACTTAGCAGGTAATCCCTCCTCAACATCTTATTTTAATTGAAATTGTTTTAAACAAATGAATTGAAATTTTAAACCTTGACACTAAGTCTTAAAGTCTTGAAGTTCCTTTCCCAAGGTTGATATCCATCAAGTTTGTTCTAATTTTGTCAAGTATTAGCTAATAGATATTACTAGAAGTTGGTCAAAATTCTCTAAATATTCAAGGAGTTAGCTAAATACCGTGTAATTTTAGGGTGGCATTGGTTGATTTTCAACTCTTCAAAATTCTTTTTGGTTTTGCATCCATTGATTTTGATATGCAATTATTTTTTTTTCCAAAATCCACTAGTTACCTTTGAACTAAATTTTTTTTTCTAACCATTGCTTTTAGTGTCTTTCTTTCTACCTCATTGTTGTCTTCTTCTATATGACTTTCTTTGGCATATGTTTTCATTCAATCTTTGGTGTTGCATCTTTTAAGGGCATGTTTCATTTGCGTCCTTTTTGTTTTGTTTTGCCCTTGTACTACAGTCCTTTGGTCCTAACACGAGTAGAAAGTTGGTCTCAATGCACCAAATGATAGCAATTATTTGGAGAGCACCAAGAGGAATTTGTGGGTACGGGTGAATGCAAGGAACACTTGTACTATTTTCACTTTCACATTTAGGATGACTAGTTTTTCTTACCATAACTAGCTCCAAATGACTCAAAATTTATAGGCAAGGTACTCATAACAATTATATAACTTTTCTAATTTGGGAGGATTTTTCAAAAATAATTTACTATTTTTAAACAATCCGAATGTTCTTTTCACAAATTCCAATTTAGAAATTTTTAGTACTATTTAAAATCCCCCCCGAAAAATTTTAAGCTAAACTTTAAGGAAAATGGTCTATTAATAGACTTTTAGTTATTGTTCACAAGATTTTAAAAAATAGTTAATTTTATGTGGTGTAAAAAACCTCAAAGAGAGTTTTATTCAGCTTGCTTTTTGAAACATATGAAACATTATTTTGATGTTTTTATTGGTTGAATCTCATTAGCTAAAAGTCTTCTCAAATTTCCTATTTTTATTTTTATTTTTAAAAAAAATTCCTATTTTTTATTAATTAAAACATTAAAGTATACATTTTTTTTACAAATTAAAATGTCAAATTTGTATTTTTTTTTTCACGACAATTTTGGACATTGAATTGTAGTAAAAATAGGAAAAAGAAATTTAAGCAAATGGCTTAAAATTGAACATTTGAAAAGACTTTTAGGTGATGAGATTCAATAAAAAATAATAATAATATTTCATATGTTTCAAAAAACAAGAGGAATGAAGCTCTCTTTGTGGACTCCTATACCACATAAAATTAACTATTTTAAAAATTCCTTTGAAAAATAGTTGTTAGTCTACCAAGAGACCATCTTCTCCAAATTTTAACTTAAAATTCATTTTTTGGGGATTCTAGATAGATGGCAAATTTCATTAAAATGGTGGTATTCCAAATGCCATTTTTCAAACCACATGATCTGAACTAAAAACTAGCATCTACAGTAGGTATACATTTTCATACATCTAGGACTTGTATAGATTTCCAAAATCTATGATAGATTTAGATTTCAAACCACGTGGTCTAAAACATCTTGGACAGGTTTAGATTTTAGAAATCTACAATACATTTATGACAGATGTAGATTTTAGACCGCACGGTTTGAACTATCAAAAGTGTCAAACTAATGGAATACTACCATTTTAACAAAATTCGCCATATAGTACTCCAAACCCCTAAATTGGAATGTGTGACAAATTATCAAAATTGGTTTTTAAATATAAAATGATTTTTTAAATTTTTTGAAAAATAAGGATTACAGTTGAAATCAAGATATCTAGAAATAGTTTCTTGTTTTGGCATTGAGTTTATTATTCAAAAGTTAGAGCCTTATTAAAGAAGTCAAATAAAAATGCAACAAATAGTACAAGTATTTCTTACATTCACTCGTATTCAAATTTGTAGACACAAACTTTCAAATGTTGATTATGTATTTGGGGGCTTTAGGTGATGTCTATTCTTATACATTTGCATATCAATTAGTGTAATGTTTGTCATTGCCTCAACCAAATAAAATAGAATTAAAAGAATCTTTTTTTAAAAACAAAAATAACTAAACAATCCATAACTTTACACCATGGGTTCAATTTGTACAAAATAAAGCCCATGCAACCCTCCTCACATAGTAAAGAATTTGTAGTACAATGCTGTAATGATGTTTGTATTTTCAAGAATTGTACATAGGATTGGCGACAATTTGAGGGTTTTTTTTTAATGAAATTGGTTGGGGCTTGTTTTGCACTAGGATTCATAGCTACAGAATTTTAAATTTTAAATGATGGCAGTTAATGTTTTATTGCAGATTGTAGGTTGAATTCTTAGAAAATTCATATTGGATGTTGCCTTTAGTAAATACTCTTATAAAAGCATTTTTTAGGGATTGTAATTCAAAGGTAAAGAAGAATTCTAGGTCTTTGCAACTCTCCTTGCTATCCAAGATACTCAATTGAAGGTTTAAATTTAAAGTTGAAAAAATGAAGATTTCAAAATTACCATGCAATATTGTAAATATTCAACATTTTTCTATGTGAACTACAAATATTTAATTAATATTTAGTTTGGAAGAAGATTCATACCCCCATGTTTTTTCATCCTCAAGTTGCAAGCCATTTTCACATCAAAAACACTAAAAAATTATCATTTCCTATATAAAAAACAAAATTTCTTAAACATTTGATTTTTTTGTATATTCAACTATAGTATCCTTCACTAGACTTGTATAGAAATGTGTGGAAGAAATATCAAAAACTTTGAGCCAGTTGATTGAAGAAAGTTGTATTTAAAGTATTAATTGGATCTTCATTTTGTACACCTTGCTAAATTCAATACAAGATTTTGAATCCTTTAAACTTAGAATTTCGTGACTACAAATTTTGAATCTAAGATTACTTTATATTGAAGAATTCCAATTGAGAGTTTTAAAAAACATCCCCTAAGAACAACTTTGATAATCCTTCTTTAAAAGGTATTTAGTAGGAGTAGGTGTTGGATTGAAGGGAAAGTTAAATCAATGATAGTTTTAAAATGGGTTTGAAGTGCATTACTTCCAATGGTAAGATTGTTTTTGCCAACAAACTAAGTCTTGTGCAAAGTTATTTCTTAAACTAGAAAAATTAAGCTAACATACACTATAAGAACCTCGTGTTTTTGGTGACAAGGCCTAATTTTTTATGACAAATTTTAGGTGATGTCAATGTTGACAATCCAAAAAATTTATGTTGACAAAATTGTCTAATGTAACATGAATGTTGATAGTCTAATGTTTTTATGTTAACATTGATGTTACATTGAACATTTTTGTTGACATAAAAATTTTGAGTTATAAACATTGACATCACTTAAAATTTGTCATAAAAAATTAGGAGTCATCACCAAAAATGTTGGATTCTTATAGTGTATAAAGGGTCTAATACATTTTTTAAAGGAAATATTATGATAGCTTGCAAAAAAAGATGCTTTGTAACTTTCAAAATACTAATTCAAATGAAATGGATTAATATTTCCATGTATAAACAAAAAGATAATCATTCTATAAGAGATAAGTTTTCTTAAAAGAATTTCAAATTTTTGTAGTTTTTTGGTTGGGTGATACAACTCGACTACTTTGAGTTTTGAGTGGTATAACTTTTGCTCCTAGGCATTGATTTAAACAAAGACTATATTTCCAAGAAGCCAAATAAGTCTTATTCTATCTTAAAAAATAATTGAAATAGAAAATTGTCAAAATATCTTAGCAAAATATCATATCTTGTTAGGAACTAAACACATATAATCAACTCACTTCTTTATGTGACCATTGTGTCTTTTATATTGTACTTTGTTTGAGTTTGTTGCTCCATTACATACTTGTTCTTTGTAGAAAAGTCATCTAATCTCATGACCACTCTTTCTAAATTGAGACATTTGTATGAGGATTTAATTTTTGTTGCCAAGGTCTTCTAAATCAAAACTGTAGATCCAAATTTTTTAAATATCAATGGGCATCAATGGTAGTTCAAACAATAGTGGAGGCCAAGTTAGAATTATGCTTAAAAAAATGCTTAAAGTGAATTTGTATAAATTTTTTTACCTTGTGTTTTCACCTTTGCATCCTAAAGAAGTGTATTTGAACACTAAATGAAATATTTCCATGTAGAAAATAATTGCTCTTCTCCAAATTTGAATCTTCAATCAAATCAAGTATTGGAGCTAAATATCTTATTATAAGAAACACATGTATCATTTGTTGTATTTTGAAATAGTATTTATAATTTTTCTTAGAGTACTTTAAAATTAAAAAACTAATTCTTTTTAAATTTAAAAAATATCACTTATGTTTAAGATGAAGGTACCTAGGGAAGGAAATGCGTAGAAAATTTCTCTAAGTAGGAGAACTTGAAAAGTGCCAAACCTCAAGAAAATAAGTATTTTTATGTTTAAATTAGTTTAAAATAGTAAAAATAAGTGAATAGAAAATATAAAAACAACAAAATTTTTAACAACCCTATAGAAATGGCCATTCATAAAAAAAAACCCACCAAAATAACATTTTAAATGTTTCATAATACAAGTAGAAAGAAGCTCACTTTGTAGACTTCTACATCACAAAAAATTAATTATTTTAAAAATTACTTCATCTAGTAGCTACAAGTCTACTAGAGGACCGCCTCATCTAAATTTAATCTCAAAGTTCATTTTTTTGGGTACTACTAATAGTACTAAGAACCACCAAATTGGCAATTGTGACATTCAATTGGGGTCTATTTTTGGATAGTGTAATATTTATGAAAATTATGAAAAAAATTAGGTAAGGTGTATGATAGTCATGACTACCTTCCTTATAAATCTTCAGTCATTTGGAGACAAAATGCAAAACTTATGGCGACAAAGCATATTAGTATGTGAAGTGTGACAGAAAATAGTACAAGTATTTTTTGCAATCTTGAACTAGACACATGTTTTCATCTATTGATTGTTAAAAAGAACTAGCCTAAGGCATTAAAGATGATTAAATTGCCATATTGGAATTATTGACAACATTTAAAAAATTTGACATCAAGGCAAATGTGAGAATTGGAAAGAGTAATTTAATATGTTTTTGACAAAGTGTAAATTTGTATTGAATTTTTGAAGTGCATTGCCCTAATTGGCCTCCAAAGAGTCTCTAGACATCTAAATATTCCAAATTAAAAAAATATGTATCTTTGATCATGGGTCATTTTATTCATCTAAAGCAATCACAATATTTTTTTTATTATGGACTCAAAATGAAGGCCTAAAAAATTCACTTCTTTTCATGAATTTACATTCAAATGGTGGAAATTCCTTTTACAATCATTTATCATTCTATCACTATCACCTTGAACATTGATTGTAGCATGGTCACTATCATACTTGTGTAGAGGATGTTATTGGATTATAGTTTGCTTACAGAAAAAAATCCCAATTGCAAGATAAGGTTGATAATGGAAATTGGCTTGAGGAGTGTTTTTGAGGCTGTGGCTGAAACCATTTGTGTCATGATGTTTTGTGCACTTTGTTGTAGCACAAGGAAGCACAAATCCGTCTGTAAGTGCTAATTTGGTGTTAACACTGTTCAAATGACTCGTGTATCGTTTCCACAGGATTTTATGTAGTTTCCTCAAGATAACTGAAACAACAGGGTGCGGAAAACAACCCCAAGACAATAGTAACTGGGTGCACAACTGGAAATTTCCTCACAACATCTGCACTCTCATGGATCGCCTTATAAATCTCACAAATCTTAACAATATCATAACAACGTCTAAATAGGGAGGAGTGCCATTATTCTGTACCTTTCCCTATCCGGACTCATACCATAGTATCCAACTGGGCGATTGCGGAACCGGAAGGAGTGCCCGAAGCCTGTATCTCTTCCGGATCCAATTCTAGATCTGGTAACTCAAGTAACCAAATTTAGAAGTTTAGCCTTTGTATTAGAGGGGTCTACGGTTGGCATTCAGGAAATATGCGTTGAATCCTACCCTTCTAAGGTTTATAGTGAATGAAGTTCTACTAAAAGAGAAAAATAACAAAAGACATAAAAGAAATAGGCTGCAAGTTCCTCCTCACAACTAATCTTGATAGCTATCCAAACCAGCATCACTCAGGAAACCCCTACAAACCCTACACTACTACAATGACAGACTTATCCAAACCAAGTTTCTAAGGCAAAATCTTAGAGCGAGCTAACTAGATGTCTAGATGATCCTAACCGCATGCTCATCACTCACTTCCAATTGTAGTGGGACTTCAACAACACATCAATTGGCATATGCAAGCTCCCCCTTCAGAATACACCCAACCTACGAGCGGTTTTCACTCACAAAAGTCTCCAAATGACTACAACAACTACATTTTACTCCTAGTACACCAATAGCCTCAACCAGATTGCTTCAATCTTCCGAAACTAGATTCAGATAAAGTCTGGGGGAGCCACCTCATCCAAACCCCTGCAAACTGAGCTACCTCACACTATCCAATGGTTCTAACATTGCACAGCATACCAATCTAGAGTTGAGACTTTTCAGACCAACTTTTAGAAAGTAGAAATCTGGAAATCAGATTGCAAATGAAAGGAAAAATAGAAGTAAGAACACTCGGGGCAACCAACTAACAGCCACCCCTAAATAGAAAATATCCACCCAACAGAACCCTAAAAGCCCTAAGGGAACAAAATCAGAGGACAAGAGAATGCCAGGTGGCATTTCTTATCCACAAAAGTCACTTTCCTATCCACCCAACTGGATCCGTGAAAAGCGGATCTCAGATCCTAAAAATCCAGATCTGATTGTCCAAGTGCATTCCAACTCAAAAGCACCTTGCTAACTATTTGCTTCTAACCAATTGGAAACTTCACTTTCCACCTACTCTTTTAAGTCTACTCCTAAAAATTCTCTACCTACTTTACTTTCTATCCCCAACTACCTCTTCATCTGCTTTTGGAGGGAATCCGCATGCTTTGTGGCCCCTTAGCGTGTTGGCTTCTTCCTACTGTTGGAAACCTTTGTTGATGCTACAACCTCACCCTTGGAAGGCTGCGGAGTATTCTTCCCCTTTCCCGTAGATTTCAAAGGCGTGATTTTTGCCGGTTCTAATTGATCCAGTTTCGGTTCCTCTTTCGGCCCGGTTTCCAAATCTGTCTCCTCCTCTTCTTTCTTGGACTACTCTGCGGACTCGTCCTCCTCTTCTTCCAGCTCCATAGGAGCCTCTCTTGCTTTTTTGGCTGTGGCCTTCCTCTTCACCGTGCTAGGAACCTTGGGAGACTTCTCGGATACCTTCCTCTGAGGCGTCTCCTAGTCCTTGTCTTTTGCCTGGTTTTGACTCTTGACTTGGGATCCGGGTGTTATCCCTTGCCCGGTCTCAACGTCAAATCGGGAAGCTGCCTTGGCCTTTGGGCGCCTGTGGAGTCTTTTCTTCTACTACACTCTTGCCCTTGGACTTCTCAAAGTCAAGTGGAGAAGCCACTCTTCATTGAAGAACCGGGATCTCCCTTTCCTTACTCTGGCTGGCTTCCTTCCCTGTTTTCAAATCCAGATCCAGACCAGCCCCTTGCAAAGCCTCCTTGATCTCAAACAGAGTCCTCTCCATCCTCTCTCCAAACTCCACTAATACTTTCACCATCTTAGAAGCTACTGTCGGCCCTGCCTTATGCACTTCCTCATCAAATAATTTTGCCTTGTCAAGTACATCGCCCAAGATCTTAATAGAATCTTGGATCTATATGAGGATCGCTTTAGACTCACCTGACAGCCTCCTAGACTCTTCAGACTTCCTCTTCAACTAGCGTTGGAGATCCCTAACCTGAGTGGACAATTCCTCAATCCAGTTCTCCCACTTCCCAACATCATGATTTTTGAAAAGTCCCTCTATTTCTCACACAAAACAGAGGTGCTGATGTTCCCCATCAGTTTGCATGCCTTCCGGACTTCCTCTCTTTCCCCACTCTAATCCTTTTGGATCCTCTCCAAATGTGCTATAACTTTCTCCAACGGATCCTCCTTGTGGTCACTCGACCAGATTGGATCTTCTTTCTCTTCCTCTACCATCGATTCCTTTCCCTTCTCCGATACTGGAACCTTCTCTTTCTTTCTCTCCCTCTCGGAGGATCCTTGTCCTTTTGAGACCTCTTTCTCTTCCTCACTTTCCGATTCCGAGAGAGGACTGATGTCATACTTTAGCATCACTAAGGCTGAATTGTACACTGTACCTTCCCTATCCCTCAGAAGCTCTAAAAAGTGATACAGATGGAAGAGAAAAGGACTTAGACTGGTAGGCTGTGAGCGCTTCTAACTCCACCCTCGAGCTAAAAGTTTATCACACGGGTCCTGTGTCTAATTGAGTTTTCTCTCTAATTGGGTGTTCAAAGAGAGCCTTCTAAGCAATGAACTCTTTTAGTCACGTCTTTTGAGTGTCAATTTTTCTACCCGGTTCATTGTTAATTCAAATCCTCGTGGTAGATATTCCTAATTCTATTTTGGAGTTTAATTAATCTTTTCTATTCTAATCTACTTGTCAATTGAAATCGTACCTAATGCTAATTTCAAGCATTCGGTAAAAAGAAACTTAGTAATAAAATAATGAGAATGAAAATCAAATGGGATTGGTTTACCTCTTCTGCATAAATCTCCATAGTCCCGTCATCAAACATCATCATGTGTAAATATTCTCCCACGACCTCGCCATCAAAATCATCTTGGCTCCCCATCTAATCCATAGTAATTTTCATGTTGTTGGTCAATTAAATCTATCCTGGTTAAAAGGAAATTAAAGGTTACGTAGAGCTAATTTAATTGCGTACTTCCTGTTATTCCTAAATTTTCGGTAATTAGAAAATACTACAATTTAACTTAGTCTATCTATTTGGTCAAATCCTTAGCAATTACTCTATTCTAAAGAAATCAAATGGAATTTATTGGTTAGTTAGTTGTTGTTTTTAGGTTTTCTTTTGGTTCTAAATTAATATTCTAAATTCAAGTTAATTCAAGTTGAAATTAATTATTTTGAATCGGAAATTATCATCAAATCTTTTCAAATCTAATTAATTTTTGAATTTGCATTAATACCCTAAAGAAATTAGTTGTCAATTTGTCCTTTCCCTTTTGTCTTATTAAAATATTTTAAATCAAAAACTATCATCAAATCTTTTCAAATCTAATTAATTTTCAATTTGCGTTAATTTGTAAAGAAATTGGTTGTCAATTTTTTTATTCTTTTTTGTCTTATTAGGCCTGATAAAACAAAACTAAAAAAATCCAAACCTTCTAAGAATCTAATTAATGACTATCTACCAAAGAATGTAGAACATTTCTAAAGAACGAGAATAATCGTAATAGTAGTATTCTAAAGAAATTATTTTTTATTTCCCAAGGATCAATTCCAAAAGAATAAGAATCAATTTCTATAGTGTTATTCCCTGAAAATGAGTTTTTTAATGTGAATTGCTTCTCATGTTAGGATTCTCTCACTTTAATCCCTCCTAATTGTTCCCCTTCTCTCTCATTCTTGTTTTGAGACGGTTTGCAATGTTTTGATAGAGATATGGCTATGGCGGAAGAATGTGAGTGGGATTTTTAGTGAAGAATTTGTGAAATCTCAAAAATTCGATTTGTGTGAAAATCAAGGAAAATTTGTGGGTTGTGGCTCCAACTGCCAACCCAATGATTTTCTAAGAAATCAAGTTTTTGTGATATCGCGTGAAGTTGAGTTTACACTCACTGATTCCGAACTCCCAACCCCTGGACTCCATACTCCCTCCCTGGACTCCGACTCCCGGACCCCCCAGACTGCGCTCACGGACCCCCCAGATAACGTCACGTGGCAGGGTGCGATTAGCCCCCCCCCCCCCCGTCCGTTGGTCGCCCCCGTGCTAGTCCTCTTGTCTGGCCTTCGTTGGATTAGTTGGTTTGGCCTTCATTGGTTTTGGTTTTGGAACTTGATTTTGGTTTTTTAATATCTTTAAAAATGGGAATAGAATCAATAACTATTAAGGATGGATATCACTAATTTGGCCAATTTCTCACAACGGTCAATCATTATTAGTTCAATGACTTGAGAACTTGTTTAACACACGCGGTTTTCCACCACAAAGGTGTTGTATGAAAATTATGGAGATATGGCTTTGGGCTCTAACAACCTCACCTAAATGGTTGGAGAGAGTCAAAGCTTTGCGGTCTTGAGTTTTTTGTAATAGTATTTTAAGAATTGTATTCACAAAAGGAGGTACACATGACAGTGTTTGAACCGAACTTTCACTTTGAATTCTTAAAATGTCTTAGTATTTCAAGATCTTGCTTCCAAAGGAGGTACACATGACAGTGTTTGAACCGAACTTTGGCATTTAATACTTGAAATTTCCACAAATCAAGTGACCAGCAAGTAGATGAGAATCGATCTTTAGCACAAAAGTCTGAATGAAAATCAATTGAAGGGGCCCTAAGCCTTCAAACATAAAAGAAAACAATTCAACTTGGCCAAGTTTCTTGGTCCAAGCGGTGCTCCTACCACGTCGGTAGCACAAATAAAGAGACTGGGAACAAAGTGTCGGTGCGAGAAATAAGGGTACTAGCAACCTCGAGGAGGGCCCTTATATACCCGTGGCCGGGCCCCTCTCGGTAATCGCCAGTGAAAATACTTTGTTACTTTCTATCCTAAACTACCCTAATGTAATTCCAAAATAATACTTGTTTAATGGTGGAAATTTCTAAAAACATCCCCATTTGGCTAATGAAATCTTGGCCAAATCAAATCCAAGATCTTAACCCAAGATATTTTGGAATTAACCCTAATTTACGTAGATATTTTGCAAATTAACCAAAAGTCATTTTGAAAATTGTCTTTCTTTAGCCCAAAGATGGATTTTTACGCAAGAAAGAGATCTTGACCAAATCCAATCTTTGATTTTCCAAGAGATATTTCCAAAATCATTCTTAATTAACGGCAATTAACGATTAAAAAGTCAAACTAAGAGCTGACCCTCTCTATCTTTTAGGGAACAACTCGAAACGGAAAACTGTATGTGCCATTGTCTTTAGAAGATCCCAATTAGCCTCGAGGACCCCTCACCCCTCACTCCTAGGCCGTTTGCGCGCCCAAATTGGAATTACGGTAACTCCAATTAAAAGTTAAAAATCTAACTTCTAGGATTTGCGCATTTTGATGAATCTGTCAGGCCAAGGTTGTTAGGAATGTCTTTAAGAGTAAGGAATGACTCTTTATTTGCGACAATTGGACATCATTCACTCCTGATATGCCGGTCAACCCGCCGTCAACTTGTAACTTTCAGTGAAATTTGATGTTGATGCCGGTTCTGGTAGTTAGGAATGTCAGAATGTCTTCAAACTTGATTGGACGCTTATTAAGCACACAAAAACCTATCCTAATTTTTAGTGAGATTTTACCGCATCATACGTAAATTCTACGAATTTACGAACATTTCTATGTGCGATTGACTTCCCATGGAGTCAACATGGAATTTCGGAAAAATACGAAATAAATTGGGTAACATCTAGGGCACTCCTAGATTCTTAGCGTAAGTTCCACGCAACCTTGCAGTAGTCTATTTTTAGTAATTGTGAATTACTTTGCCCAATTGGACAATTTAATTCCCAATACTCGGGAATCTTGGACAATTGTTTAATTCTTGTTCGCTCCTGGCATGCTCCTACCCTTGGAACACCTTTTTGTAGTCTTCAATCTCCAATACCCCATCTTTCATGTTGTAAAACTCCAATTCTTCAAGTCTTTTGTAATTGTTTTACTTTAAAATTCAATTTATTTCAAAATCGAATTTAGCCTTGATAAATCTTCTAGGCTCGTAGTAGACTCTTTTGGCTTAGTCAATATGTCATGTATATCCTTAAAAGGTTGATTTTGCACAGACAGACACTAGGATTAACTAACTTTCATTTCTTATTTCTCTCGGAACTACTAAATCTTCACACAAACTTATTTCTGAGACTTAGAATGATACAAATTCCTAGAATTAGGAATTTTTCACCTTCTAAGTTGGTTCTCCACCATTTTGGTATAGACTGACACCAAAACTCCTTTAACACTCTTTTTATGTTTTTTTCTTGTATAATTTAGCTAGATTTTGCTATTTAATCGCAAAAAATAGACCCAGAGTCCTGAGTGCCATCTCGAGGGCTCACATAGGCTTAGACTTTTCAGCCGCTGCTACCATCTTTTCTTCCAGATCTCGGATTACTATCCGCCAACTAACCTTCCGGTCCCCGCATAATGCCCCAAAGATCGTATTTGTCAATGTTGTTGTAATCTGGGTTGGCCTTTTGCGGATACAGAATAGGGACTAGGAATTCTAACACTCTCCTATCCCTCTTGCTTGCACAATCTGTGACTATATACCCATCCTTAGGGTGAGGAGGTTTGGAGAACTTACCCTTCAAGAACTTGTCCGTTCTCGAGGCCACACCTTCTCCCTCCAAAGCTCCGCTGTCTACTTGTTGGGGAGTGCCCTTATAGTCTGGTTCCACTCATTGGATTGATCTTCCATTAGCTCCCGGACCATCTCTTCATCCTTCAGATTCCATGGGTGCTGTAGTATCCCCAAGCACCCAATCTGCACCAAGTCCTCCTCCAAGTGCGTGCGCTCCTTTTTGTCCTTGGGCACGCCCGGAACCACCGATTGGAGGTTGAACGGATGCGGATCCTCTTCTGCCTCAGTCTTCCCCATCTTTCTCTTAGATGATGACCTCCAATTCCTCACAGTAGATTATCTCTTGCAAAAAGCTTAGGAAACAAGCGGCACCCACTCCAAACCTTCTTTCCTCAGGCTGGCTGCGTACACTTCGCGATGCAGGAATCAGAAACTCAAGCTTTCAAAACTATCACCCTTACAAGTTACAACACCAAAAGCGCTCTCAAAATACACCAAGGGCTTCCCTAGCCTATTCCTTTGATAAGATTTTAGGAATTTCAGAGTGGAGAAACATCTCTCATCTTCAACTGAACCTAGAACCAAGCAACAACCTATTTCAGCAAGTTTGAAATACTCATGAATAATCTTATTCAAATGTCGAGATTGAGAGAGCTTCCGCCAAAGCTTAATGACAGGGTTAATGTGGAATGGGGGTCCACAAGCTTCTTCACAGTTCGCCCTCATGGTCACTTTGAACAAGCCTGCTTGGTTGTCTAAGTTACTTGCTGATAGCATCTCAGGGACGGTGTACTACTTGCCACCATCGGAAAAGGGTTGCCCCTTGTCCAGTACCCTAGCAACAACATAGAAATCCTTAAGAACCATCAAATGCTTAGAAAAACTCTCCTCCACCCCATCTTGCCGCCAGTATTGTGGGTAGATGATCCCAAAGGCATCAAGGAGTTCTTGTTGTGGGAACCTCCTATCTAGCTCATCACACAAACATTGAACAATCTCTGCACAGATTGGAAACAAGGCCTATTAGAAGACATTGATTTAACATACTAACTTTCAAAGCATTCACAAGTTCCCTTTATGCAATGGAAAAGCCAATTACAGAAAATTTGATTTTGGCAACCGAGAAGTCAAGGACTCAGGCTACTGGCACGAGTTGCCAGAAAAGCGGAAACAATTGCAAAGTCATACACAAAGTACTCCAGGACCTGAATCGGGCTTGCCAAAGCCACAAAAAAACCAGAAAATGGAAAACTGAAGGCAACAAGGCTATTTACAAACCTGTAAAGCTAGATAAGAAAAAAAAATTGGGAATCGTATCCAAACCCAAAAGACCTATACTCACTCTAATCTGCAAAAACCACAGCCGATAAAAAAAATGGGATCTTATGAAACCCCAAAGGGGCTCTATCATCACTTTTTTTGTGCAAAAACCAGAGCTGAAAAAAAAATGGAGATCGTATGAACCTCCGAAGGACCTCTATCAGTCACTATTACTCTGCAAGAACCACAGCCGATAAAAAAAATGGGGATCGTATGAACCTCCGAAGCACCTCTACCGTTCACTATTACTCTGCAAGAACCATAGCCGATAAAAAAAATGGGGATCGTATGAACCTCCGAAGCACCTCTACCATTCACTATTACTCTGCAAGAACCACAGTTCATAAAAAAAATGGGAATCGTGTGAACAACCAAAGCAGCTGATTACATTTATGTAAACCAACAACTCAAATAGGTGAAACCAAATGCACAAAACAAAAAACGAAAATGGAAGTCAAGTAACATCAAGAAAGTTCAGAACCTTTACCTGAAAACTGCCCCTCTATATTATCCTGTAGCCGATTGTACTCCTCTTGGGTAACAAATAAGTGATTACCAGTTTGTTTGTCATGGCATCTTGCATATGTTTGGCCATTTTTGAATTCAAAAAGCAAGTGGGCAATACCACTATCTCCAGAAAGTGGACGCCACTGGAAAGGGATCTCATGACATGAGAGAGATACCAAGTCACTGTAGTATGGGAAATCGGCCTTTCTATACAATGTGGCCCCGTTCAGGAACATTCGGTAAAGTTCTGCCTGGCATAACTTCACAACCAACATAAAATTGCTAATGAAAATATCACGCGCTTGAGAAAGTTTGATCAAGCTATGTACAACATTCACAAGAAGAATGAATACATCTAGTGAGAGCAACAACTTGATGTCAGACAACATATCAAAGATATCAGCAGCGCCATGTTGCGCTTTGTGACCAGAAGCGGGAGTCATATCGGCCCCCATTTTGATCAAAAGAGTGCAATATTCAAACATGATTCTTGTAGCTAGACTTCTCATTGAAATCCAACGCGTGTCAACGTTTCTTACCATCTTGTTTCCTTTAGTTTCCATGAGATCAGCCAACCTCTAAAGCTTAGCATGTCGCTTGTTACTTCTGCAAAAGTAAGAGTAAACGGACTGGAACAAGCCCTCCAAACGAGAGACCATCGGGAATTTCGACATCGTCTCAACGGCCAAGTTTAAACGATAACTGACACAACTAGCACCAATAAGAAATGGCGCCCACTTTTCATGAATTTGAGTAGTGACCCCCAACTTCGACCCTTGGAACGTATTGACTCCGTCAGCGCCGAAACAAACCAACTTAGATGCAATCTCCTCACGAGACAAAACCCCCTCCCCAATCAAAGCATGCACGATAACGTCGGTTAAGTGATCGGCAGTGCCACTCTCCGAGACACAGGATAGGTGTAGAAGGTGCGGCACTCTCTCCCACCCTTCCATCGCATAAACATGGACACCCACCCAAGAGGTGTTGTCAACGGTTGTGACCTCGTCAGCATTGATCGAAACAATGTTTGCAGATTGAACAATAGACTTAAGAGCAGCCAAAACACATCCATGTAAGTGCTCACTCATTTCCCATCCCGTACTCTCTGACCAATGTTTACAGGGGAGATTTTTTACCTTAAGTTGTCAAAGCAACTACTGCTACTGCTCGTAGTCACACATCGGGCGGCCATGCACAAGAATATGAAACAAAGTTGAGAATTGCACTCCCTTTTTTTTTATTGCCCTCCAATCCTCCAAGGAGCTGCTCGACCACCGTGCCTGTCTGCTTTCGGCTCGCCCACAGCTTGCACAATTGCATGTGCCTGCAATCCCGCTTCATAAACACGTCACCCTTTTTCAAGTGCTACTCCGGGACACCGTCTTCCTGGCAGGTCCGCTTCTCCTCATGTTTCTCCAAGTTATCCAGTTTAGATACCATCACTTTGCGCCTCCCAATGATAGTCATGCAACTGCGACAAACAACTCCAACCAAATCCCCATCGGAATTAAATTCGCCTTCCGCCCAAGCAAATTTACATGCCCACACTTCTTGCTAGTGTCAGGTGATCAAACTGGGGCTGATCTTACTCTTCTTGCGTTCAGTAGATGCCACAACTTGTTTTCTCTTCCCCGGCAAATTGAGGTCGCAGTCACTTGCGGCAAGAACGATCGGAGACTCCACAGTGCCCTCTGAAGCTGGCAAATTTAGAGGCGCAACAGGCAGCACGGATTCCTCCAAACAAGTTTCAGACACATGCGTCACGTTGGGAGTAACATACTTCCCGATTCCGCTCGTATTTCGGCTGGAGCTGAAGGTTTTGACGCGAAAGTTATTAGGTAACTTCAGTCGAGGCGCCATGAAATCAACGTGCGCCAAAGTATGCAATCCTACATCCAAACACACCCCAGTACCCCACCAGCAAAACCGCAAGGAAAACTCGCAAACACACAAAGAAAGAAAGCAAAGGCAGATCTACGGAGCGAACAGCAAAGCAAAACAAAATACCACAACACTAAGCGCAAGGAGATCGGAAACTTCAGCAAGTGAGCATGATGTAAAGACAACAAGATCGGGAACTCAGCAAATCAGGGGCTTCAGGGCTGCAATTGGAAATCACAATGCAAGTGAAGAATCGGGATTGGAGAACCGATTATATGTGCAATGAGAAGTTGCTGATTGTCGAAAGTTGTAGATCAATCCATTTTGGCGTCGCCTCCATCTCCAAAATTGCAGTGAATGCTAGAGTCAGGAGATCGTTCAGGCTTGGAAGCCTAAACCTCCAATTCCCTCAAAATTACACTAGTTTCTGGAAATGGCGCAATTGCACCACTGCAAGTCTGCAACACTGCAGCTATAACAAATTCTGAAATGGGCAATGCACCATTCAAACTCAAGAATGCGGGAACACCAGGAAGGATTTTTTTTGAAAAAACACCATCATCGCGCGGATCCAAGGCATAGATCCCGAGAATGCCACAAGAAACTAAGGGATGCGATGGCACCATGCATACAGGAGGAGTAAATGCAAAGGAGAGTACACAAGAAGGAGTTAATGCTCCACAGTGATTGCAAATGGAGGGGGAGATGCTAATCCCCCTCCCCTAATGGAACCCTCCAGAAACCCTAAGTCGGCTATCGTCAGCCCTAAGATGCAGCCGATTTGCGAGGACATCCACAGCTCAGGGAGCTCCGTCGCGAACGGATGAAAAATCCTTCACAATTGCCTGCTATTCGTTGGCGGGATGAATATGCACTGCTGCGACATTCCAGGGGCCCTTACCGAAGATTTTGCTCAAAATCTACATTTGTAGGACATTTCCGCAATATAGATTTCGCAAATGTTCACGGGTGGTAGAAAACGGGCGCAATATAGCCAGTTTTAAGATCACTGGTGGCCGGGGAAGGACTTTGCGAGTGCCGACTCACTCACTGGTTCCGTCGGAAAAAAGAACAAGCAAAAACCATTCATCCGAGCAATGAAGACCCGGGCTAATCCGAGGTGGCTGTGCCATCGTGGCGAGCACCAACGGGACGAGGTGGCTGGGCGAAGTTGGGGCGTCAGCCAGTGGAGGGATCCCTCTCCGACTTCAGGTGCTGTTCATGGCTATGGCGATGATGCTCTCTGGGAGCGCAAAGCCGCACACGGTAGCGTGGATCGGTAGATCTGCGTCAGTCTGATTGTTAGGGCTCTTGCGTTTCCAGTTGGAGTTCCAATCCTGTTCAGAACACAACCGTGGTTCAGTTTCATGCGATTGCGTGGTAGGATGCACTTGGATGGTTGGCCGGCGGGGCTGTTGTGTGTGGCGTTTGAGGTGAGCAAGCGGGAGCGTTCCGTTTTGCGAATGTGATGCGGTTTCGGAGTTGCGTAATTCCTCAGTGTCTTTTTCGTGATCTTGAACGTGTTCGTCGTTTCTTATGGCCTTTGGCGTTGGTTTGCGCGGGGATTCGAGAAAGATTGTGCTCGACGCAACCTTTTGTGGGGCGTGAAGTGTACACAAGCGCAGAAGGAGAAGGACTGAAGTAACAAAATGATGTGGTTTCAGAGAATTTGTGCAATGTATCTGCGGTGGGAGTGTGCAGGGAGGGAATAGGAATTGTCATTTCGGTTCTTGGTGTGCGGCAGTGCGACTTTGCGTTCGAATTGTTTCTTGTTCTTTGTGAGATCTTTGTGAGAGTGATATTGTTGGTGATCTTCTTGTGATTTGTAGGGAGGAACATGAGAGGGAATACCGGTAGTGAGACGCGCTGCTGGAAGAAGGTATGGAGGTAAAAAGATTGCGGTGGTACCGACGCTGGAGACTGGAACGGGTGGTTGTCGTTATCCGATAAGCTATTTGTTTATACCTCTTTCGGGAGTACCTGGCAGATGATTCTCACTTCGTCACAGTGCAACTAGAGAAATCGCTTCTGATTGCATCTTATCGAAGGTGTGTGATTATGCTGTGCTTATGGTTTTTCTTTGCACACCTTTGACAGAGAGCTTTGTATTTTCTGAAATTAAGTCTCGAAGTGACAAGACCTGAATTTGTGTAAGGAGGTTTACTGCGCGTGGATGTTTGAAATGACACCGTGTCATTGCTAATATATGTGAGGAGGTTTGCTGCGTGTGAATTTGTCACATCTTCTCAATTTTTCCTATTCAGACGGTTAGTTGTTAAGTGCCACTCTAACTTCAAGATCAGCTATATTATTTCTCATGAGGTCTTTGGAGAATTTCTTCCATTAAATTTGAAATTGGAGAGTTTTTGATGACAGACGAAGAGCCTCATTCGCTTCAGTATTTGTCAAGTAGTGGGAAGACTCCATGGCGGCTGCAGAAGCGCGCGCTGTCTGGCAGCGCACGGCCGCAAACCGCGCCGCCCAGGAAGATGTGGTCAAAGCTCCCAAGTTAGCGCACTGTCCTTCTCTGAAGAAACAAGACTCTCACGCTTATTACCTTGGCAATAGTTGGGGTTCTATGGATACGAAAGTCGACTTGCCACGGCAGATTAACTCAAGCACTCACCGTGATTACCGATCTGAGTATTTTGGAGCAGAAGATGTTCTTGGATCGCGATTCAAGCCTGGTTTACAAGCCCTTGCCGCAGAGCGAGACAACACGAAGAGTGGGATCCCAGGTTTGTGCCTTCTTTAGTCCACATCTGCACCTTTGTCTTGCTTCGGTCTTACAACATTTTCTCTTCTTGGTTGCATTGATGTATTTGCGTTCACAGTGCCGAATATCTACTATTCTTGAGCCCTTAGGCCTCTGGGGTCATACCAGCGGTTTTGTTTTGCTGGATGTACGAACATCGCTGATAGTTAGGGTAGACCTTGGGTATCCTGAGTATCACAGTTAACTATAGGTGTGAATGACTGTCGTCGAGAATATCAAATGTACAACCTTGAGTGAGTTCTTTGATTAGACCTGTGTTGGATGTTTAAAGTGATTAAGCTTCTGTAAGTGTAATTGAATTCATTCTTATCGGAGTTGAATGCCACAGGTTACATGGGTGTACCATCCGAGTATTCAGTTGGCAATGAAGTTGAGCTTGGGTGGCAATTTGTTTTGGATCCAAAGCCTAAACCAGGTTATGCATCTGAAATCGAAGTGCTTGACAAGAAGGTTGAAGAAGCCAATATTGCAGCTAGTCTAATTGAAGAAGATGGTAAAACAGCACCTACAGGCAATGGTGGGACAATTGACCTTAGCATTATGGCACAAGAGATTTTGACGAAAACTGTTCCAGAATACCCAGATCAATCTTCTATCTCCAGCTTGGAAGCTGAGGGAATATCTAAAAAATCTGAAAACATGACCATACATCGAAAGAAGGAAGTTGAGTACCTAACGACTGAGCAGTCCACATGGTCATCATCAAATAGTCCGTCTTCAAAAGCGGGAAGTTCGTGGCGCACAGCAGATAAGGAAGCTTTGGCGGTCCTGGTTGCACAGAGGACTTCAGAAAAGCTTGAAAACTGTGATCTTCCGACCCCGCGATCAGGATTCAAGTGTAAGACCTCTCTGGACAGTTGGGACATGTTGGAGGAAAGTCCTCTTGATGTCTCGAGGTCTTTGGATCGCGATTTCCTTGCGTCTGTTTTTGAGGATGGTGAGCTCCCTCTTCCTGAAAATTTTGGTCTACAGACGAACGCTACGTATAGCAGACCGGAGCCTAATCCTACAGCAATCCGCCCGACACCTACCGAGCCTGTCAACATTTCCGTCGGTCCTAGTATGCCGGCCCATCCCCATCTTTCGAAAAGTTACAGGTACGTCATAATGTGTCAGTATTGATTTGTTTTATGAGGACCATGTGAAATATAGTTCGCGACGCCTATACAATCGCATCTTTTACTAAATATCTTCATGCCGCTGCAAACAGGGAGAACGGAATTCTTTGACGTCTATGCAGGCTACTCATCAATGTCTATAGTTTTAAATGTCTTACTGACCGTACTTACTTTGTAGCCCATAGTCTTGCGAAAGTCAGACTAGGATTTGGAATGCTCTCTGTGTCTGTGAACCTCCTACTAGTTTCATACGTTCATACGTTATCCCCTATGCGCTCCGACATCCATATTCTGGATGATGAACAGAGTGCTTCAGACCAATGTTTCGTTCAAATCTTTCTTGTGCATCCAATGCATTACTTGAGTCCTCAAAGATGAGCCTTTTTTATGACCAATTTGATGTTCTTGAGGTAATAAATATATTTGTACAAAGCCATAGACAAAATATACAAAACTACAAGAAAGTTTTAGGCGTTAAAATATCAATGAGTTTCATATTCGTTTTGTGCAATGTATGATGATGGAGCTCGTGGTTAATTAATTATTTGGAGTTTGGATTTACAACAGCGCTGACAACAGAAATACAAGCTGTAGCGGCAGTGGGCGGGAGTCTCGAAGTTTTTCAAGTAAGGGCTCGAGTCCTTTAGTGGAAGCGTTATGCCACTCACAAACTCGAGCTAGAGAAGCTGGACAGAAAGTTGAGGAGGTTACCAAAGAGTGCAAAAGACTGTCGGACTTGTTTTTCCGGGAAGCTTCTTTATCTCTTACATATCGCCACTGGGTATGTTCTTTGCAATCGGAAAATGCATGGCTCAAAATGTGTCTTAAAAACCATCAGGGTGCTATATGGCTGAAGCATAGTTTCCCGTCAGCGTCTGCCGTTCTCGAGCATCTTTCGAAGAATCCTTGGAGGCATTTCAAGAAGGAGAACATTCATCGCCAGATGCTAAAGCACTTCTCCAGTATTTGGCGTTCCCGCGACCCGACTGCAATTGCGAGAAATGCTCCCGATGACACGAGTATCATTTTGGGTTGCACCATTGGCTTTGCATTTGTGCTTGGTCTTACCCTAGCTGGTGCTGGACTTGTGCTGGGCTGGAGGATGGGGTGGATAATCCTTCCCTGTTAAGGTGCTCTTCTCAGGTTTATGAAGGCTTGCTTTTTATTGTTAGTTGATCAAAGATGACAGGATCCGCAGTAATAGCATATTACCAATCGAATTAGATTTGAGTAATGTAAATTTTTGTGATGTCTTCAGCCTGAACGTTGGTATAATACGATTCTTAGAGTCATCAAGTTTCAGGTACTGTAAAGGAATGTCAAATAAGTGTAGTTCCTGTTCTTAGGTTGATGTTCGGAAGGTCTTGTCACGTTGGATATAATTTGCTGTGTTTTCTTAGTCGATTTCAAGCTACTTGTGAATTAGATGTACATTATGAACCCTGTAGCCATTGCTGATTTTTAGGAACAGCTTGCAATGTATTGTTGTGACAATTTGCGTGACCTATCTGAATGTTCAAGGATCTCTTCTAGAAGTGTAGATGTTTGTGGCAGGTCCTCAAGGTACATGGAAGTTTGATCGTTTTAATTTAACGTCATTCTATAAGCTTTGCTAGTTTTTCCTTCGAATAAAGGAACTGTTGAATAGTAGAATCTTGTCCTGGTCATCTGAAACATTTACTTCGGAGATGTAATAATTATTACATCTCCGAAGTAAATGTTTCAGATGACAGTTGTAATTGATGAATGCACCTTGAGAGGTTAGCTGATACATGTGAATGTTTCCATTCACAATTTAGACCAATGCTTTATGCGCTTTCAGTGGAACTGTTGTGTGATATTTGAAGTGAGGCTTACGTCCTCAGTCGGCTTTTCAGAGGAACTTATTCATTGGTGGGGGGTGGACTAATAACAACTTGGTTCTTTATGACAGATAACTGGTCAGGTTGTATGAAAGGTGATGGCGTGCGGGTGCCAGTGACCAGGATGATTTTGTTCAGATCCAATAATCTACCCGACAGATATTTGCAGCCGCTTTTTCCTCAGATTTTCTTGTATTATTAGTGGGTGCTATATCCTCTTAGTTCAGCCATGGCGAGTTCTTTTGAAAAGTAACCCTCACTGTGCAGGTAACCGGCTGCCCTGTGAGGTTTTTCTCTCATTTCACAGTACTGCTCAAATGTTGTTTTCCTTCCAATGTAATCATTAGGTGGAATGGTAATGGTCGTCTTGCCAGTGGTTTGCAGATGAGTCGCTGATGACGGTGATGATTGGGGATGTGTCCTTCAAAGTGTGTAGAGCCTGCTGTTGAGGTGATCTTCAAGTACCGTACGGCATGCTAAGGTTGGATTTGTCCGACTGGGCGACTTTGTGCAACAGAGGCTAGTAGGCCACACTATATTGGGTTTACGGACTTTTCTGGTCGAGCAAACGTCCTTCGTTAAATTCATTGCTCTTTAGGAGTTAGCTATTTATATGTGGTATAGCTCTCTATGAACAGAAAGAACAGCTTCGCCCGCCGTTTCTTCCACGCGGCCCTCATATTCCTCATAAGTATTCCCTTTTAGAAATGTATGAGAGTCCCAAACGATTGTTCTAGGACTTGGACTTGTTAATGATTCTGGTATTTCAAGAACGATTGAGCATTGTTACGGTGGACATAGGTGTGCAGTTTGCTGTTTCAGCAATACCATGGTCAATCTCAACAATTGTCTACATGAGAATACGAGAGTCTGGTGGTAAGGGTATATAAACGACAAACATGAAGGCAGAAATGTGAGCAAGGTAAGCTTACTCAAAATTGTAATGAGTTACAATGTCACTTGAAATCTAGGCACCCTGTAAATAGATTAGTCTTTGCAAAATTCCCTATTTACAATGAGGCATTCTGCGGAGTGATTTAACCTACTAATTTATCCCAAGGAACCATAAAAATTGTACAGAGTCAATTTCCTCTGCACCTACACAGTAGCTGGTTGGTGGACAATGTGGTCCGCCTCATACCGTGCAAGGTAAGTTCGTGCTTCTTCTTCGGTAGCAGGTAGCACACGACGCACAGCACGATGCGCACCAGGTTCCAGGCACTCCGGATCAAGAGAAAATGTAAAGTAAAATGTATTCGATACCTGCCAACAGGAAAATCACAGCACTTCAGGGTAATCCAACATTAATATTACGAAAGGGAGATGGGACGTGCGCCAAGTCTCCGAGAGCATAACCAGGATGTGTCAAAGTAAACAGCCTCTGAAGGTGAAGTGAATACTACCTCGCTGGACCTCTGCTCCGGTTGAGTCACATGCGCAATCACTTCAACATGGATGCGTGGTTGCTCCAGATTCACTGTTTCGGTGTACAGTACACAGGATTTGAGTCGGAGGAAGTCCCCAACATCAACCTGCAGATTAGACAATCCAAAAGCATGATCAGGATGATGAAGAAAAGCAAGATTGCTGCCGGCATAAAGGGCATGCTTGTTAATCCCTACAGAACCAAGAAGCCCAAACAGAACCTCATGGTATTCCTAGCAGCTTTCAAGGTTAATCAATGAAGACCACTCTCAGTTGTTCCATTTTGTTTATTTTACAACCAACACGTGCAATCCACTGCATTGATTCTAGTGATTAAAATTTGGGCCCATCTGAATTACCTTACACTCAGACCTCTTTAATCCAACCCTCTTTATAATGACATTCTGGAATATTCTGCACTCGCATGCTAGAATTGCCTGTTGCACACTTGATTCACATTCAAACTATTTAAATTATGATATGACTTTCTCCCAAGCAGTCAGAATGAGGGGGTAGAAGAGTGGACATAATCAATCCAATTAATGGAATTATAACCATGAATCTGTGGTCCTTGGAGGTCAACACTGCGTCTATCCGTCAAGCCACAGAAATTATGTCTAAGCTGACAAACACCTCGCAAGCGAGAACTTCAGGTGTCATGAATGCTTACCGGTCGTCTGAAATCCACATGATCAACCTCCAAGAACAAAGGTCGGATACCACCAAAGACATACGCAGTTGAAAAAGCAATTTCAAAAGCCCTCCGCATCAGAAACCCTCCGAAAATACGGCCGTGCATGTTCCGCTGTTGGGGTTGGCAGATGATGGCATTCTCCAACCTGGTGTCTCTCATCAGAATACTGTTCCGGTCCGCCAGTGCTGGCATCTCACAGACAACCCGCCCCTAAGATCACAAGCAA